>CM066044.1:134813494-135413494 GCA_033557465.1 Ichthyophis bannanicus
CATGACCTGATAGCAACATTTAAACAATAAACCTTGTGGCCAAACATCATTATTCCCACAAACACAGACATGGGTGGTCCACATGGATAATGTTAAGGGTACCATGCTCCAGTCACAAAAGGTGTGTTGCAGCTACACACCATAGGCAGCTGTCATGTGAGCATAGAGGAAATGGTTACATGACCATCACAACAACATCAAATCATCCCAATTAAAGCCAGATGTAATGGATCCGAAAAGAAAACACATAGACATACCGTGTGTGTGGCATCAGGTGTAATCAGCACCAATCGCGTTGGAGTCCACTACACAACACGATCAGGTAACACCTGGGAAGGGAGACAATGTCAAACAAAAGGTGGAGAATCAGCAATGTCATCAAGCCACTGTTGATGACTGGCCAGATTATGTGCATATCTGGAAAAAAGAAATAAAACACACCCGTGCTAATCACAACACAATACACATGTCCTCTCAATGCACACAACACAATCACCCTAATGGTTGACAGAAACGTAAACGCCACTATGTAAGAGGTAGCATAGGTCACAAACACGACACCCAGGGGCACAGACCCATAACAGCACATGATAATGTATGATGTATGAAGCAAATGACGTCATCACACAGGCAACCGAGAAACAGCCACACAAACAGTATGCAAATGTCAAAAAATTGCCATCTGTAACACATTGGCCTGTATGTGCACAGGTGTATATCTGTACATATAAAGGCCCATGAACATGCAAAGATACCCTGTTGTGGTCTGATAGTAACATTGCTGGGGACAGAGAAAGTGTAGGCAAAAACACTACCAGGAAACCAACATCCTACACACACCATGCAGGTCCTGCTGGTACATGTCACATGGAGAGGTGTGGCAGTGGACATGCAGAAAACCAAAACACAAGGGAATATGAGTGACTAACATCAAGAGATGGGTTACTGAGGCTAAACCTAACAAAAGGAGGAAAACCAATTCATCTGTGCAATATGACAGATCAGTAAACACAATTACTGCAGAGCCACACACTAATGTCTATGTACATACACCTACCAAAACCAAATGCATATTTGCTGATGTACAGACAACATGACCAATGCACCAGCCCAACAGCATCCGAAACAAAGTATGTCCTCTGCATTTGGAGACATAAGAGAAGCAAACAAATGTAATGTTATAGGCTGGTGAATCACACATTGCACCGTCATGTCCTCAGCTGTCACACCCCACAAACAGCCCACAATTACAGACTGCTCCCTATCACAATGTACATATCTCATGCATGTGCAAAAGGCAATCATGGAGGTGTTGCAGGCGATCTACAGGTGTGCTGTTAGTGTCCCCTGTCCCCTCCCTTACCACCTCTCTGTCCTTGTACGCACATGAGCAATAGCAGGTGGATGCGTACACCAGGCTTTGGTCTCATTCCTCAGACTTGCAATATACCCCTTGTAGCACCAGTTTGGCAGAAAGGACCCCCTCTAACCTGTTTGAATGGTCCTCCCAAAGTTGTATGTTAACCCACTGGCAATTGCAAAACGCACTGGAAATATGCACCTCCACCTCATGTATCCACGTATCAAAAACATATCCTGGTTTGTACATCTCATATCTTCTGTAATATTGGCACTATGTGCTGATGATATGCACAAATAGCATTCAAAATGTGCTACCTGTTGTAAAAAACACCACCCCATGTCTGCATGTGACAAACCCCTGAGGGCTGCATGCCATCCCAATGTGTGTTAGTCAGCACGTCCAAACATGCATACCCCTACATGTGCAACTCTGATAAATAGCTGGCACCTAAGTCTGTGTATGTAAGCCAATGTAATCCTCGCTTGCTTGTGTCTGCAATAAATTTGTTCCTATGGTCTGTGTTCTCGTGACCTACACACATACACAGCCTGTATCAGACTCTGATGGCAGATGTTGTCACAGCATCAGCGAGATACGCCATTTAATCCATGAAGATACCTGCTAGACCACAGGACAGACCCCCATTCTGTGCACCACCTGGCTACTGTAAACCACCCCTTGATGTTTCTGCCTAATACATCTCACGATGTGTGTAGATATCCATCACTGCAGTGAAGGTAGACTCACCAAGGTACAAATGTTGTAGTAAAACTCCCTTGCTGGACAGTGCACAGGTCCCCCCCCCCCCGAGACATATCCCTGTCATGGCTACCTGCTCACCTACACATTTTGACACGGTTGACATCCACAAACCACACACATTGTTGATACAATCCTCACATACTAGCACTAACTATGTCTATTGTGCTTTGTGTGACATGTTGCCACACACATGAGGAGCACTCAAACATAGGCATCGCACAGGAGCTTAATAACCAACAAAAGCATCACAAATGTGTCTGATGTAAATGCAACACAATGGACAAATGTCCACAAACAGGGAGTAAACGCCCAACGTGAACATCGCAACATATGTCTGACACTGTGCGGCAGCCATATAATGTAAAAAAGCACCTTGTGGTCTGACAACAGCTGCTGCTATCACAGACCGACACTAACTGGGAATGTCACCCGCCAAACATCCCATCCCCCAGAGATACCAACAAACCCACAATCATCTGCAACCAACTGTTGTTGTGCACTCCCCACATTATTTGTGCCACACCAGGCACCTATGTTATGTTCGCATTGAGAGTCAACTGTTAATGCAGTGTTGCATACACATGCAATATGTACATAAAACATAACCCAATAACCATTACACCCATTGTATAGCACATTCGTGTGGTAAGATAATGAATACGTACATGAGAACAGCTCTGCAATCAGCCTCCGCCTGACCGCTGAGCCCTCCCGTGTGTCACCACTGGCACAGTACAGGGGGGCACATTGGATCTTCCTCAAGATCCGCATTAATCTCTGCAGGGATATCGTGCCTGAGAGCAATGTTGTGCAGGATGCAACAGGCTATGATAATCTCTGCAACACTGCGTGGCTTATTATTGTAAGGCCCCACCTGTCCTATCCAGACACCTGAAGCGACTCTTCAAAACGCCAAAGGTGCGCTCTATCACTGAGCGGCTGGAGGCATGGGCCTCATTGTACCTCTGCTCTGCACGTGTCCGTGGCTGACGAACAGGAGTCAGCAGCCAGGGGCGACAACCATATCCTGCATCACCTGCAGAAAGAAATGTTGCATGTAAATGCAGGGGTCCATGTGAAACATTCCTCACAGCTGTGTAGACATGAGATACAAACCCACAAAACATGATGACACTAATATACAGCACAACAACTGTGCAGCTCTAACAGATATACATATGATGACATAAACTTAACACATGGCCTATGCAGCCTGTAAACACCTAGCAAATACTAAAAAGGTTCCAGAGACACCCTTAGCGTGTGTGTGTGTGTGTGTGTGTGCAACATGCGTATGGTAATGCAGTTACTGTCCACATCTGCAACACCACAACTGTGAGACCACAACAGCAATACAATGCTCACATAATCAAAGGGTATGTCTCATCACTAACCGAGAAAAAACACACAGCCATTTGCGAGAGCCACACATATACACCATGTATGCCATGGAGGTATGTAAGAATGAAAAACATATCACCTATATACATCCTGTTGATGAAGGTCAGCATATCAAGATTTGTTAGTCAGCCAACATATGCTGTGTAGTGCTGTTTGCTAATCCCTGTAATTGCCATCCATCCTCTGCACATTCCCCATCCTGTACACATCCCTTTGAAGGTACAGTCGTCCAACATGCACACTGTACCCCTCATTAGTATGCCCACAAAACACATGCATAGCCACATTACTGTCCTGTGTAGCTGGTTCCAATACCTCCCTGTATGTACCCACTTAGTCCCCCTGCTATAACTGTAATCTCTCCACAATGTGAGGCTAAGTGCGGATGGGCAGACAAGTTGACAGTAACTTACGCTCATCTACAGTGGCAAAAGATACTGTAAACCCTATATAGTGTTACAAGCCTGCTGTGACATAGCCAATATGTATGGCCAGAGATATGCACACGTCTCATTCCCTGCTGGAAAGCTCAACATCATCCATGAGATATTATTATACACCTACTCATGTTAGCTATTGACCCCTGGGTGACAACTCCATCACAGAGTGCGTGTGTGAAACGAAAACACACATGACACGTGTGTAGTTATACGGATTGCCCAAAAAATAAATGTTAAATGACCTCGAAACATTATGCAACAATTAACCATCATCACATTAGTATGTGATGGACAAAACCCCCCACCCCCCATCCCATGTGTGCATATGCCAACAACATGCACTCTGAGGGAAGCATCAACAACATTGACATATCCACTGTGGTGTATGCACATGTACAACATGTGCATGTTAAGATCATATACTGTTAAGAGCATTATGATCTGCGGTTAATGTCTGTGGTCTTAGTAGACGTACAGACACCTGTCATCATGTATACTGACACCAGTCCTGTGGATAACATCTATCATATGTGAAGTGCATGTGTTCCAAAATAATACATCAGCATCTGTGATTACACATAGAGACATGTAGAAAGACATACATAGATAACACATTCTGACATACTCACCCAGCAATATACATTCGGCATATCGCCCCTCCTCAAATTGTGTGAATAGTGCCGAGTGATGCAGGATATAGGAGTCATGGGTGGACCCTGCAAACCTAGGGACCACATTCAGAATATGCAGATCTGCATCACATACAACCTGAACATTCAGGGAATGGTAGTGTTTGCGGTTGCGGTACGCTACCTCCCTGTCTCTAGGCGGGACCAGGGCAACATGTGTGCAATCAATAGCTCCCATCACGTGTGGTATCCCGGCTAATGCCTCAAAGGCCTGGTTCAGGGTCCACCATTGTTGCCTAGTGTGGGGCATGGCTATGTAATTCCCCACCCGGCTGACCATGGCACGCAGTACTTGGTGGAGACATCGTGAGAAGGTGGGGCGGCTCATGCCACCCACTGCGGCCACAGATGACTGGAAACAGCCGGAGGCAAAGAAATGTAAGGCAGCAAGGAGCTTGACTAAACCTGGTATTGCATGGGACCGATCAGTCAGGGGCTCGAGGTCAGGTCTTAGATCCTCATAGAGACCCCTAATAGCCCTTGTGCTCAGTCGGTAAAGGGAGATGACCTGGTCCTCTCGCATGTCATGGAGCTGGGGTCGGGGCCTGTAGAGGCGTGGCTGCCGAGCCTGCACCTCGGCACGCCTTCTGCGCCGTGCACGCACAGCACCTGGCCGGACCACCCCCACAGCTGCAGGTCTGAGTTGCTGCGGGACTATACCCATGCCCTGTTCCACAGCCCCATCGACACCATCTCCCCTGTCCGGCAACCCCAGCATCTGCCCACTACACAGGACACATGCAGAAACATATATATGCGCCATAAACTCCTCCCGGCAAACTAAACCAAACAAAGCTGTCACACACAAAAACCTATCTAAGCTATGTACAAACTACACACCACAGAGGACTATACACACACAAGACAATACAATCCCCAGTACAAACAACACCAAAACAATCTACACATACACCTGTGTAGACTCCCTTCCTGTCTCTCAGCAAACACACTCCTACTCTTCTCCGCCTAGAACCCTCAACGTGGACAAGCTGTACTCCTTCACTTATATATGTTGTTTCATTGCCTTGACGGGGAATGCGCATGCGCAATTGCTCGCAGACGACAATCTTGTGTCGCGCGCATGCGCGACTCTACGCATGGGTGTCGGCATGTGCGTGGTGACACCTACATGCGCATTGCCTCGCACATGCGCAAAACGGACACAGACGCCCATGCGGCACTCACCGTAATGCGCATGCGTTGTCCTACAATGTCTCTCAGCGCATGTGGGTGGTCACGTGTACAGACACCCATGCGTAAGCCGGCACGCGCACGCCGCAGGAGCGCGATGCACGAGCGCGACGCACGAGCGCGACGCAAGAGCGCCACGCCTGCACAAATGCGCATGTGCCGAAACAAAAGGGGAAAAAAAGTATAAATAGGCCTGAACACGTGGCACAAGTTGAGGGTTGTTAGAGGAGTTTCACCTACAGACAGAGAGATAGAGAGACATCCAGAGACAGAGCCTAGGTTAGAGGTAGTCCACAGGAAGGAGTGAGACAGACAGGTACAGAGTGCAATAGGGATTGAGGCTGTGGTGGGAGTAAGTCAGAGGAAGGAGAGATAGAGAGAGCTAGACAGAGTCTGAGGGAGAGAGGCTGTGTTAGGGGTACGGCACAGGAGAGAGGGAGAGGATAACAACATACGGTCAGTGTATTATCCCTGTCCCCTTGCTTATTTACGTGACAGGTCACCTGTGTTAGAGTGTACTGTATTGTGTCCTGTAGTGTAGTGTCCCTGTTATTTGTTTTGTGTGCTCTGTCCTGCTGTGTGTAGGTGAGTGTGCGTGTGGTGAGAGGTGCCTGTGCCCAAGAGGGAGATGGAGAGGGACAGTGACAGAGAGGGTCAGGGTGAGGTGGTGGAGGATGTGGGCCAGCCAGTTGGTGCTGAGTCACCCATGGCACAGACTGCACAGGCTAGGCAGGAACAGGCAGGGCCATCTGCTGTGCCACAGCAGTCACATTACAGCCAAACAGCCAAAAGAAAAAGGATCCCTCTGCCTGCAACACAGAGGAAGAGAGCAGTAAAGTTCAGTGACAGGGAAAACCATATACTACTGTCATATGTCATAGACAACTATGATGTATTATTTGGCAGAATGAGCACACGCACAACTGTGGCAAACAGAATGGCCGTGTGGGAGGATGCGCGTGCTGCAATGTCTGAGGTAGGGGGCCCTGCACGTGATATTGAAAGCCTCAAAAAAAGGTTTTCAGACATCAAGAGAGGTGTCCGTCAGCACATGGTTGCTGAAAAACAACATGCTATGGGCACAGGTGGCGGAGGCCCCTTCATACCCACACTCACGCCCCTCGAACAAGAACTCGCAACACGATTGGGAGACATCTACCTTCGTGGACTGCCTGAGGCCCTTGATACCGCACATCCACATGCAGGTATGTACACTAACTGCTCTTTTGTGTGTCCCGTATAATCGCAACATTTCATACAGAACAGTCATATGCACATATACTCCCATATGTGTCACCCAATCCTCATCATGTCCCTATCCTGGTGGAACATGTGTGTGATATATCCGTACATCACCTCTTATGTTGACATGTCTGTGGTCAACATCCTAACGTAGCTCCTCAACCCATCCTCAAAATAATCTGGGATTGTGAAGCACACACACACACAGACACGAGTCGCTAGCCTACAAACACACCTGTGATTGCCATACACTCTATTACTGTGCTGGTCATTTCCAAGGCATGTTCCTATGACATTACATCAATAAAGTGCTGCATGTGCAGCTTAGTGGGCCAAAGGTGCTGTCTAGTTGCCATCCGCTACACAATGGGTCACTGCGAGTCACATGGAGCAATGATAAGATAAGCTGACATACAAATATGAACCATACTCAGAATCGCACACACACATGTAGTGTTTTGCAAAACCAGGTTTGATGGTGGGGGCAGGAACACGCATGTGCGGACATTTGTTGCACAGCTGAGGAACGGGATGCTATGGGCAAACATGTGCAATGTGACCATGAACATGAACAAGGGCAACCTGCCATCTGTGCATGGGCACAGCACACACATGTGGTCCAGACTCAGCTACATGGTGCGGACAAACACGTCTGGGAGTGTGTCCTGTGTCCGGCATGCCGCACACATGGATGGAGGCAACCCATCCTGTCTGTGTGTTTGTGGTAGGCGATGGCCTATGCCCCATGCTAATTGAACTAAGCTGACAGGCCTAACAAGCTTGCCCTGTAAATGATGTCTGTGAAGAGGCCTATAGGAATTGCACATCCCCCTATATGCTGCTGTAGACGTTTAAATCATTAAAAGCAATGCATTAACCTAGACAAGTACAATTTCAATAATGGGAGAAATATGTTTAAATGCCGACTGATAAGACAATGCAGCTGTAAGGGATCTAAATGAAACTGCTGACACAAAGGCTGCTGAGCCCTGCTACCCTACACACACAAATTGGCTCAATGGCCTTGGAAGTATTAAAGTAACAAGCTGAATAACTGCCCATTGTACTTGTGACTAGGAGGGGGACAAAGCAGGTGCTGAGCCCATTCCAAAGAAATATTTGGATAATCATATCAGTAACGGGACCAATAGAAGGGGTACGGGAGGAATGGTAGGTTAGCGGGACCAATGAAATGTTTCTCTATACCTGGAATGGAGGAAATGTCAAGAAACGTATTTTCTTTTGCCAGAGTACGGGGCTCAGCCATATTGAAATGTATTAGTGTCTGAGCATGTGCACAGTAAACTGGCTTGGATCCCTGAAAACACTACTGGTGTAATTTAGTGCATGTTTATCTGCTGCTGATCCATTTTCTGTATCACACACGTATACATATGTGGATTCCTGAAACATATGTGTCTCTCTCTTTGATTGTTCCCAATGCAGGTGACTACAGAGAAATGGGTGCTGAGGAGGAGGAGGAGGAGGAGGAGGAGGAGGAGGAGGCGGTGGTGGAGGAGGTGGAGGTCAACATCACAGCCCCAATGAGCCTGGTGGAGGCAGAGGCTGCTGTCTCAGGGGGCAGCACAATTGCTGATGATGAGTCCCTGGAGCCACACATGCACACCAGGACACCACTGGTGGAAGCAGAAATAGAAGGCAGCCAACAACCAATGCCAGCCGAAGACGCACATACACCTCTCCCGCAGATGATGATGGGGGAGTTGAGGGCCTATGGTGCATCATCACATCGCAATGCTGAAGGTGGGTGACAAAAGACTGTCACAACCACACCACAGACACCAGTAGTCTATAGTTGGTGTATGTGTGGTGGCTGTCCCAACATCACCTACACACATGTTACATGTTACGCTCACATTTATGAGATGTGTGAGAACAAAAGGTAGCGGGGTACATTAAATGATGTTATTGTGTCCCACAGTAGAATAGTGTAAGGTCAGGTTGATACACACAGATGCAGACATAAGAGGAATGTTTATGACGGGCCAGCACGTTCTGACATCATAAATAGATACTGAAATTGGCAAACCAACATCCTGCCTCTCTGCAGACACCCAAATGTCTTGTGAACAGCAGGATGACAGCTAACCCATAGTCTGCCAAAGTAATGAGCATATATACAGCTATGTAACCCTCCTCTGTGTAACAGTGAAGGTGCATATGTATCACTCAGGTTGTCACATATGTGCAGCAGAGGGGCACATGTGCAGGTAAGGTGTGTTATCTCTGCGCTCACCTAACATCCCATAGCTTCATTTACAAACAAATGTTCCTTGGCAGTAATTGTGTTTATCCCTCCACATGTGTCCCCAATTGTGATGGATTAGGTCAACCGTCCTGTGTTAATCACTGTTGGTGTCCAGCTGATATATTTGTGTCTAGTGCATGCTGCACCTCACCAACACGATGGATATGTGATAGCTCTCATTGGCCAATCCTGTTGCCACAACAGTAGTATGTGGGTGTGTCTGCACAGCCTGTATATCGTTGTGATGGCATCCCACATCTACGTCGTGAGATGTGTCCTCTGGGTTAGTCTGACATCTACTACTGTGGTCATGAGGTATATTGCCCCTATCCATCTGTGTGATGTTGTCTGCCTTATCACATCACCAATCGTGTGGGATGTGCATGACATGTTTGTGTATGGCGCTCGAGTAGTGGAGACGTATCTAATAGAGCACCCTGTATCCCATGCACAGGCAGTAGACGCAGTCTGGACCGTATACGCCATGCAGTGGAGCAGAACACAAGGGAGGTGTGTGCTGAGCAGCGGCAATTACGTGACGTTGTACAAAACATGGCCGTCCCTCGTATATGTGAGGCCCTTGAGGGCATACTTGAGGTTCTGCGACGATGTGCACCTGCACCACCACCAGCACTGGTTCCAGATGGGGGTCATGGCCGGGGGAGAAGGGGGGTGGGGGGCCGACGTGTCAGGCGTGGGCGACCACGTCGCCAATAACGGTAGAGTAATATATGCATAATCCTGATACTATCCTATATTTCTCTATGTTGCTATGCTCAGTTGGAGAACATATGTATCCAGTTAAACATATTTCAGAGTGTTTGTTATGTGTCAAATGTGAAAAGATGACATATGCTAATCATATGTTGTGTGTCTGTCAGCTAAACCTTTTCTTTGTAACACAACAACATGTAACTATACATGTTTATATGGTAACCTACATCTGAGGGTAAAGCTGCAACAATAAACAGCTGTCTTACCATACATACAGTGTGTGTGTACAATGAGTGTCCATGTTGTCCCATGTGTATCTCGGTGTTTGGGGGTGGGAACCCTATATGAGCCGCACCCAGGTCATATAGTGCTGGGTGCACTATATGACCCACACACAGGTTCCCTGTGACATATACTTTGCCAGAGGCAGCTACAATTGTCATGCTACACACATATGTAATGTGTCATGTGCACCCTGTTTCGCCACAGCCTTGGGGCTGCAGCGGCACAGTGTGCACAGACATCCATGTGGTCACAGGGGGACTATGTTGTCAATGGCTGGTTTACTTGACATACTCATCACCGTGTGCAATCCATCATATACTACACATTGGTGGCATATGTGTGACCGTTGCCCTTGACCACATCAATAATCACGTGCCTCCCACCCCACCATAGGGATGCCTGTGTCAGAGGCATAAATGGGTGTCATGCCTATGTTGGAGACTCAAATATGTGCAGATCTTTGTTTCACATAGGACCATCCCTGTGCCATGTACATCAGTGGGAAAGCTGCTACGTTGCAACAGTTAATGCAGACCCCTAGTTGAATACACCTACACACATGGGCTTGTAGAACACCTTAATGTGTTGACAATGTCATTTTCAGACCCATGTTTACCCAACAGGAACATATGTGCCCCCACACATATCCCATGCTGACATCCTCACACTTAGCCTAGGTGAGACACATGAGCATTACAAGTTCCTTTCCAAATGATATTTACTATTTATAAAAAACAACATTGGGAAACTATGTACATATGTGGGAAGGGGGAAAATACCATCACCCTCCCCCCCCCATCCTCCCCTCCCCTCAAACGCCCACCCGCACATATTACACACACACAACAAAAACAACCCACACGTGAGCCCCACCCTCCCCCAGCATGCCCAGTGATGGAGGACAGGGCATCACAGGGCACATGTAGTGACATCACTGGCGCAATTACTGACGCCAGTGACGCCATTGAGGGGGTGGTTGCCGACATGGAAGATGTACCACCTCGGCAACCACCCTCTCAATCACTGTGGCCAGCCACTGCTGTGAGTGAGACAGCTGGTGTAGACGTTGCTCCATGCCATCCACGGCCACAGACAGGTGCTCCACGCATCTGCCACCACACACACACATTGTAAATGTTGTCTGTGTGGTGGCATCTGCGTAGGGCCTGTGTGTGGCCCTGGATGGTGGAGGCAACTGTTGTGGCTGGGGGGAAGCCACAGTGGCCTGTGATGCCCTGTCCTCCACGTCACTTTCCCACAACCCTTCTGGGAAACCCTCCCCCCCTGAGCCCTCCACAACATCCCCCCCCTCCACATCACCTGCACCCTCTCCCAACGCTGGCTCCCCCCCAATCAACCCTTCCCAATGTCCATTCTGGCCCTCCGGTGTCCTTTCTGCCGGGGATCCAGGTGTTTGCGCCTCCACCACCTCCTCATGCACCTCATCCACCTCCTCCTCCTCCTCCTCCACCTCCTCGTCTGTCGTGTCCAGGACCACCACCTCTGCATCATGTGGTGTTGGTGTCCGCCTGAACAGATTTGCAGAGGTGGTGGCCTCATCCTCAGTGACATCACCATCTGTGGAACATAACAGTCATCAGCACGTTTGTCTGTCACACATATAGAACTTGTACATAGGCAGGCACCACACAGGCATCTGGGATAATGGAACATTGGTTACAGATACGTGACTTCCTGATTATTGTACATCACCCTATTGTGAGGTCTCACCCTGGAGGCGCTGGAGGTAGGTACCATGGTGGAGGCGCAGCTCCCTGCCCTTCTTCCGGAGATCCTCAATCTGTGGATATGCAAGGAAAAGGTGGGGCATTAGTGACTGGTCACCTTCTGCTACTTTGCCCCCCCCCCATCAGTGTGCACAGAGTCTTACTGCTCCTGGCACACTGCTGTGTGTGTGTGTGTCATGTACAGCATAGTTAATCACCTGTCAGTAGGCATTCCCATGGGCAACAGGCATATGTCATGACATGTGTATAATGTTGGTGGCAAGGGAGCATGTGTGTCACAGCTGACCCGCATCCCTTGTGACGGTGTGTGGCAGCATCCCACGGTGTGAATGCGCTGCCCTCCCCCCTGTCGAACATGTCTCTCCAGTGACGTATACAGCTTACACAGGGACTAACTATGAGACAAATAGTGGGAGCGTGACACGGACAGAGAGAGACACCCCCCCCACAAGGGGGGATGGGTGGGTTGGGACTTCCTGATGCTGCTGTTCCGGCAGAACACCTCTGACAGGGGTTTAGCTATGCTGTCTCCAGATACACACAACTCATGGTCAAACATCTGGCAGCACCGTATATGTAAATGCTAGTGTGTTTTTACACGTGTGCCGATGGACTGTGGCTGGCCTCCTGTTCCCCACATGTTTCTATAGCAGCCTGTGTGAGTGCCAGATAGGAGTGGGTGACATATTTTGGGTGTGGGGCAAACCAGCCGGACCAAACGGGGCATGCCTGGAAGGGCCTTCGAGCAAGCTTACATGGAGCGTGAGGGGAAGACTAGGAATGTGTCTTGCGTATTCATATCTAATTATGGCCTATTGGCAACCAGGGGGAGTCCTACAACGTGACATGCACCTTTTTTGGTCATGGTTCACGTGTGTGGGTGTTTGTGAAACGTCCATTTGTGTACATTGTGGCATATAGGTGATAAGACACACATCACGATAGACAATGCCACACGTGTGTCACTACAATAGCTGATTTCATGCCAGAACAGCCACAGTGACATGTTCGATGTGTGCCACTGCTTGACCTTGGAGGAGACATTTTGCACAGGCAACATCACCACACACATACACATCAGTTTGCTTCTGATGTGATCAAAACTCTACACTGGGGAGTGTTTTCATGCATCCTGTGTTGTCATCAATTTAGACACACATGGCAGGCCTACATCCTTTTTTCTATAGCACAGTTTTGTGGTCACAGTACCACCTGCATTTGTTGCTTTGTCTGTGCACATGTGTGCACTGACACCTGTACCCGGTGTATTTGGCACCCTCAGCACATCCTTGAACTACCCTGTCGCCCCCTTGCATGACCTTGACACAACATGCCACAGTTTGTTGGAACATGATGGTGTCCATGCTAGTCACAGTTACACAGCATGTGCTGTGTTCCACACATATATGTTCAGATGCTCTGTAGACATCCTGTTACTCACCCCCAATGGCAACCTGATATGCCACCAATCATGGGCGGTGTGTAGTTAGCTGAAACATTGTGTGGGAGGCCCTAGTGACCTTGGCAGGGGCCAATAACATTACCTTTCACCTTTGACAGGGCCCACGATATCTATGATTGCACCACTAGCTCCATTGTGTGAGGTGTGTCTTATGGGGATCCTGGTTGCTATGTCCAACCTACGTTGGACACAGTTGCTGACAGCATAATGTGTGTGGGGGGGGGTAGGTATTGTCCCTCTATGGGCTATGTTATGTTGTTATGTTCATTTGACCTGGCTCAGCTAGGCTGACAGCAGGTGTTTTCTGACAGCAATATCGACAGGGGCCAAACCAACATAACGGCTCTTCGCAACAGTGCTAATTTGAGGGTTTATGTATGTGTTCTCCAGCCACAACAGTTGCATGTATCATTGATACACCATCAGTGATGTGCATGTGTCTGATGGGTTTGGATTTATATTAGGTGGCAAGGTGTTAAACCTGAATCTTCATGACGGTATGGGGACATGGATCCGCTACAGGGTTTTGCTAACACATGTAATGGCTCATGGGGATGGGGTGCTGTTACACACATTAACCTCTGCAGCTAGCATATCATCCGGAGACATCACACACATGTGTGCTGAGATGTTCACCGCACAGACTATGGTGTAGGTGCAAACTACCTGCCATGAACAACCACATTATCTTACTGACATACCCACCATAGCAATTGTTGATCTGGCCCCCTGTGGGTTGGGTGTCCTACCACAGATCATCAGCTGCATACACCTTAGCAAAAGGGTGACTAACAGGACCCATTGTGCAGCTCACAGGACTCCTGGGGATAGGGAGAATGCATATTACCTGTTAGGCACACACAACCATATCCCCATGGTGGCAGATGGGCCACAGGGATGGCCCTCCTGGACTCCAGGGGATAGGGAGCAAAACGCAAACTGTTAGGTAACACACAACCATATCCCCATGGTGCCAGATGGGCCACAGGGATGGCCCTCCTGGACTCCAGGGGATAGGGAGCAAAACGCAAACTGTTAGGTAACACACAACCATATCCCCATGGTGCCAGATGGGCCACAGGGATGGCCCTCCTGGACTCCAGGGGATAGGGAGCAAAACGCAAACTGTTAGGTAACACACAACCATATCCCCATGGTGCCAGATGGGCCACAGGGATGGCCCTCCTGGACTCCAGGGGATAGGGAGCAAAACGCAAACTGTTAGGTAACACACAACCATATCCCCATGGTGCCAGATGGGCCACAGGGATGGCCCTCCTGGACTCCAGGGGATAGGGAGCAAAACGCAAACTGTTAGGTAACACACAACCATATCCCCATGGTGCCAGATGGGCCACAGGGATGGCCCACCTGGACTCCAGGGGATAGGGAGCAAAACGCAAACTGTTAGGTAACACACAACCATATCCCCATGGTGCCAGATGGGCCACAGGGATGGCCCTCCTGGACTCCAGGGGATAGGGAGCAAAACGCAAACTGTTAGGTAACACACAACCATATCCCCATGGTGCCAGATGGGCCACAGGGATGGCCCACCTGGACTCCAGGGGATAGGGAGCAAAACGCAAACTGTTAGGTAACACACAACCATATCCCCATGGTGCCAGATGGGCCACAGGGATGGCCCTCCTGGACTCCAGGGGATAGGGTGTATGTCTTAACCTGCCCAAGCACACACAAGCATTTCCCCAGGGTGGGTTCTAGCCTACTGGGATGATCTGTCTGGACCCCTGCAGACTGTGAGAATGTTTGCAACTCTGACAGCACACTGACCAATATCACAGGGATGACAGCAAGCCCACTGTGATGGGCTCTCTGTCCTCCTGGTGATAGGGTGGATGTGTGATACTGGGTGGGCACACACATGCATTTCCCCAGGGTGGGTTCTGGCCTACTGGGATGATCTGTCTGGACCCCTGCAGACTGTGAGAATGTTTGCAACTCTGACAGCACACTGACCAATATCACAGGGATGACAGCAAGCCCACTGTGATGGGCTCTCTGTCCTCCTGGTGATAGGGTGGATGTGTGATACTGGGTGGGCACACACAAGCATTTCCCCAGGGTGGGTTCTGGCCTACTGGGATGATCTGTCTGGACCCCTGCAGACTGTGAGAATGTTTGCAACTCTGACAGCACACTGACCAATATCACAGGGATGACAGCAAGCCCACTGTGATGGGCTCTCTGTCCTCCTGGTGATAGGGTGGATGTGTGATACTGGGTGGGCACACACAAGCATTTCCCCAGGGTGGGTTCTGGCCTACTGGGATGATCTGTCTGGACCCCTGCAGACTGTGAGAATGTTTGCAACTCTGACAGCACACTGACCAATATCACAGGGATGACAGCAAGCCCACTGTGATGGGCTCTCTGTCCTCCTGGTGATAGGGTGGATGTGTGATACTGGGTGGGCACACACAAGCATTTCCCCAGGGTGGGTTCTAGCCTACTGGGATGATCTGTCTGGACCCCTTCAGACTGTGAGAATGTTTGCAACTCTGACAGCACACTGACCAATATCACAGGGATGACAGCAAGCCCACTGTGATGGGCTCTCTGTCCTCCTGGTGATAGGGTGGATGTGTGATACTGGGTGGGCACACACAAGCATTTCCCCAGGGTGGGTTCTGGCCTACTGGGATGATCTGTCTGGACCCCTGCAGACTGTGAGAATGTTTGCAACTCTGACAGCACACTGACCAATATCACAGGGATGACAGCAAGCCCACTGTGATGGGCTCTGAGAACCCATGCAGATAGGCGTGTGTATTGGAATTCATGGCCAACACGGCCCATATCACCTGGGTGGGTGACATACCATTAATGTTATGTTTCACATTTCCTTGTGCTGGACCCACGGTGTTTTGTTCAAGGTACAATTCACACCATATCCATATGTTGTTGTATATATTTACATCTGCTGATCTAAGGTCTTACTTAATTACAGTATGTTGAGGCACAGCCACAGCAGCAGCTGACATGCCACAAGGGAAGCATCGTGACCTCTCTGACCATGTCCATCAACACCTGGGTGCAGGACAACACAGTCACAAATGATACAGATACATTATGGTATGTCTTCTCATCTTCTGCACATTATTGACTCACAGTACCTCAACACAACAGCATGGACATTTGCAATGAGTACAGGCTACATATATGATTTTTAGGACCTGGCCCTATACACTTACCTCCCTTGGGTAGTCTGCTTCTCTATTGAAACGTCTTTGTAGACGTTGCCATGCCCTAAGGACCTTGGCGCTGTCCCTGTGGCCGGTCTTCCCAGTGAAGAGCTTATGCTGGCGTGGTGCGATGAGCCGGGACAGGTACCTGAGCTCACGGAGGGTGAAGGAGGGCTTCCTTGTTCTGGGCGCCATTTTCAGAGATTATCACCTGATTGCACGCAGCGCGCTTCACGCGCATGCGCAGTGCAACTTGCGCGACGATTTACGTGCAACAGTGGCGCAGGTCAGAAACGTATTGCGTCCATGTGCGGGCCGAACGCAGTACGTGCATGTGGGCTACGCAGCTGGCGCATGTTGCCGGTATTGCACGTGCAACTGCGCCACGCAAATGCACAAAGAAAAATTGACGCAAAGACTTGCGCAACACACATTATATATAAACTGCTGTGTGTCATTTATTTAAAACACCAGAGACCCATTTTAGAATGTTATTGTGTATACACATTTGGGACTTGAACCTACCAACACCTATACAATGGTTCTTAGGCTTTTGTATGATGTGATGTGCTATGGCTCTCACATTGCAATGACTGGCAATAACACAGATAAAACACCAATGTGTGCTGCGAAAACATCAATGTGGGCTATCAGTCAGCCTGGTGATATGTTTGTGTGTGCTTACACCATTTAATACAGCCTCCCTATCCACACAGGTCAAGAGAGCCCATCACAGGGGCTGTGAGTCACCCTGGTGATATGGTTGTGTGTGTTTAATGGAGAAAACAAAACCTCCCTATCCACAGGGGTCCACAGAGCACATCTAAGTGGCCTACCAGTCACCGTGGTTATATGGGGATATGTGTTGCAATAGATCATGTTCAGTAGGTCATCTCAATGTGAGCCAAGCAATGATGTGGGGCCTTGGTATGTGGACAGTCTACATCCACATTATTTTTCATGACACACATACGGAGCTGATGGAGGTTTGCATGCGACAAACATGCTCAGTTCTCTTACGTAGGTGTGCTGACATACAGAGAGAGTGGATGTGGTGTGACACATTATTTGCCATACATCCTTTTTTAAGCGAGCTAGTGTTTTCCCTCACACAGGCAGCCTCATCATTATGATTTGATGGCACATCACTCCCTAAGATCAGCTGTTCTTTGTGGGGACCTTGAAAGGTTTGTTTTTTATGGGAGCAAACACACTGGGACAATGCAATGACCTAGGGTGTCACATCAGGGACCCTGGGAGGCACTCCAGAGAGGGCATATGAGGTGCAGTGTCCACCACAGCACCTTCTAACATTCATTTTCACACACCTTTTTGAGTATTTGGAATAACCTTCAGGCTACAGCACTGACGGTGTTGTTGGTGGCAGGGACAAATGACATTAGGTAATGTGAAATGCCTCTGACAGCCATATTACATTACTCCACTGTGGGATCAGACCTATGACTTAAGACTGTAACCGCTGTGATGTCACAAGTGCCCAACATCTCCATAGCTGAGTGATTATGAATCAGTTCTCCTTGGCGCCCTACACAAGTGCAGTGATCAGGATAGCCCTCATGAATATCCATTAGTTCTATATGCATTTGGGCTATCCTGGCAGCCTGACTGGCTTGTGGCCCTCTAGGTCTGCAGTTGTGGACCCCTGCCTTACACCTCTGTCATTTAAGATTGTGAGTGGGCAAGGTACAGATGTCCTAGACATCGAAAGGGTAGATAGAACGTGTCCCATTCCTCCTGACTTCTCACCACCACCAAAATATTGTCTATTAGACAACTCTTTGGTGGTGGTGAGAATCGAGGAGGAATGTGACACGTTCTATCTACCCTTTCGATGTCTAGGACATCTGTACCTTGCCCACTCACAATCTTAAATGACAGAGGTGTACGGCAGGGGTCTCCAAATCCAGCCCTGGAGGGCCACAAACCAGTCAGGTTGGCAAGCTATCTCTAATGCATATATATCTCATGCAAATTCATTAGGGATATCCTGAAAACCTGACTGGCCTGGCGTTCCCCGAGGACTGGTTTGGGAAACACTGCCCTAGATACTAACACACCCCTGGCTGCATACAGTAGGACTGAGGGCCACCACATGACCTTTTTTACATTTGTACAATGATAGGCTCAAACCACACATACCCATGTTGCACTGCACATGTAAAACAGCAGTCTAGACATAACATTCAGATGTGTTATGAGGGCACTGAAACACCTCATCCTGATCATTTATAATGAGCATGTAGATTACTGACACAGAGTTGATACTGAGCATCACATTGTGCGGACCCTGGTCTCACCCTGAGAGTGTGAGGGGACACACAACACCATGTCCACGGCAACAGGATTAGCTAAGCTAGTCTATGTTGTGTGTCCACATCAGTGACTGTGTCTGATGGGTGGGTCTTCTAGATCCATTGCTAACTACAGTTGTGTCCATCTCTTATTTGTGTGTGATGTGTATACATTCTGTAATTTTCAGATAACACATTGGACATATTCTGTGTGGTGCCCATCACCACATTAATTAGGTTAGAAGAGTGAAGGGGGGGAGGAGGGGGTTGAAATACATAGACAGATTATGTTACAACACCAACACTGAGCAGTACAACTCATGATCACCCAGCAACACATCCACATTCCCCATCACTACAATGGTGGTACTGGAAGGAAATGTCAACCTGGCTCCAGCTGTTGGTGGAGCACCAGATAAGAGGGTCCATGCATTTATGTGCACATCCAGACCATACAGCAGGCCTGGAAATGCTCAGCAGACCACCACCGCGGACATTCACCAGCCGCAAACACACAAACACTGCACCCTTCAAGGTGTGGCAGCCTTGGACATACTAGGTGGCAGCAGTCTGCTAGCTCGTCCATTGTGCATATTACTGGAGAATATGTGTGCACCCAAAACTGGGATGTCTGCACACTCACCAAGCAGCTCAGCTAGTGATTGGGACCCAAAAGGATACCCATACATATCACTTGCAGGAGATGTTGTTGACACTATGGCTGACCTAGCCATGCCATGGTAACTGCTCAGTTAGGGTGAAGGTGAACTTCCAGCAAGACATGCAGGGGCTACCCTGTCCATGTTGCTGATGGACACACACTACAATGTCCAATACATTGACTAATGATCTGTCCTCATGCATCCTGGCAAAGGCAGCCTGTCTGAGGTATGCCCACAATACCTTGCTCCTCATTATGCACATTGGCAAGCTAACACTGGACACAGAGCAAACATTGTGCGCTGAGTAAGATGTTTAACAAATCACACACTGGATGTACAGCCACACATTCACACACCTATGCCATCACTGTGCCACTATAGCTAGCTTTTACAGTCTCGGACATCTCAGCAGTCCTGGACCCAGTGCAGGCATGGCAATGGTATGGAATACTGTTGGTGTCACACCACAGGGTGGGGGACATTGTCATGCACCAGACCTGAGACACACTCCCCAAACATCTGACATATTGGTATTCTAACGCTCAATAACCATATTGTGCTTGACGTTGGCATTGATATATGTGACTTTTCACATCTACATGTTGATATAGGTTTACTGTTTTTCCAGGTTTATGGTGACAGTGCTAAGGTGTGCACGTACTAGTTATTTGAGATGTACGCAAGGCCCAATATCATGACTGTCCAGTAGTGTTTGGGTAATGGAGCTTGTGTCTCTGCACATTTATGCTCCTGTTGGCTGATACTCTCAGCCAGAGGTCCCCAACTCCAGTCCTGTTGTCCCACACACTGATCATGTTTTGCAACTGTGCCTCATGAATATGCATGAGATACATCTGCATACCATGGACCAGCATATGGACATGGAGAGACACATCTTTATTTCACACATCATAAGATGTATATGATTTGTGGCCCTCCAGGACTGCATTTGGGGAATCTGCTGTATGTAATGCAGATGTTTCTCATTTATGTACACTTTCATGGAAAATATAGATGTATTACCCGTGTTTGCATTATCTGCACTACAGGATCTGTTATTTTTAAAATATTTGCATGGTCTGACAATTGTGGGGACTGTGTTGGCTGAGCGGACACACGGGATTTGAACCTGTGACTTTCTGCTCCTGTAGGCACTGCCTGTGTGCTTTGCACCACCGTCTTGTCACAGGGGCAGTGCATTCCCAGGGGAATACATGGCTGTTTGTCAGACGGACCCTGTCACTTGCAGTGCACAGCGCCCACTTAATACAGGCTAGGCCATGGTGTGATGTGCACAGCTGCCACCAGTTCCCCTGCCATCACCATGCTCACATGGCCTTATATTGGCACATGCACATCAAGTGCACGATCAGTGACCCTCCAGGAGTGCATTTCGTTGAATCTGCTGTAGAGGATGCACATGTTTATTTGGTGTGTGGTGTTGACGGGAAACAAAAGAAACAATTTATCTCACACAATCTTGATTATCTGCAACAAAGGTTCAGTCTTACATGCCATGTTTCAGAGGGGTTCCACTCTGGGGGCTCGTTTGGCAGGGGCCACAGACACGATTTGAACCTGTGACCTTCTGTTTATGTAAACACTGACTGTGTGCACTGCACCACAGTTTTGCCACATTGTGGCTGCATTCCCTGGGGAATCCATGGCTGTACATCCAATAGAGCCTGTCTGTTGTGGTGGGCAGGGCCAGCCTACACACGCTTAGGGCACTGTCTGGTGTGGCTTGCTGCCATTGCCCCCTCCATCACCTGTACACCTCGCACAACATGACGACATGTCCTTATCTGGAAAAACACATATAGCTTGATTGCATTGTGCCACTCCAGGACTGAGTTGTGAGGACTTGCCTGTACGTAATGGCCATTGTTGGGTGGGGGGGGGGGTTGGCGCGGTGTTAGGTAAAATCACTGGTGTTGGAAACATGATTATGTACTCTGCAATCACTGAGTGTCTTCACTATCTGTGTTTAGTGGTGGGTAAAATATCTGTGCAGGATTAGCAGTAGGCCCAGCTGGGCTTTAAACCTGTGACCTTCTGTTCTTGCATGCACTGTCTGTGTGCATTGCACCACTGTCTAGCCACAGATTGGGTGATTTCCCTGGGAGGTTCATGACTGTGCATACAGCAGGGCCTGTCTGTTGCAGTGCACGGTGCCAGAAAGCACATGGCTAGGCCACTGTTCTGTGGGGATGGCAGCCACTGCCTCCTGCACCACATGTACTCGTCTGCAAACATGGTGGCATGTCCTTCTCTCAGAAAAAAATTATTACCTGATTGCATTGTGGCATTACAGGAATGCATTTGGGGGACTTGGCTGTAGGTGATGCCCATTGTTGTGGTGTGTGTGCGGTGTTGGGTAACATATGGGTTTTTTCCACATGCTTATGTTCCCTGCAATACATGGGTGTCTGTGCTATCTTTGTTTAGTGGTGGATAAAAATATAGGGACTGGTCTGGCAACTGTACCATCTGGGATTTGAACCTCTGAACCTCTGGTCCTTGAGGTACCGGATCTGTCCGCTGCACCACACTGTGACCACAGAGACTATGCACTCCCTGGAGATAGTACACCTAGCAGGATGGAGTCACAAACCCTGCTTTGCGCATATGTACTGTGGGCTCCTTCACCCTGTGTGGTGACAAACGTGCAAATAAAACACAGGAATGGCCACAGAACAATGGGGACAAACATATACACATGCTGGGCAACAGTGATATTAATGGCCAACCATTGCAAACACTACCAGGAAAGCTGCAAAGTAAAGGCATGCTTTTTGGTACACTCTCCGCTACGAACACCTTTACAAAGGTAATCTTTTTTTTGTGCTTTCCTGGGTGTGTCTTTTCTTTTTCAACATTACTATAACTGTTCCACAGCTGACATAATATTTCTCATATTTTTGTGGTGCTCATTTTCTATTTTAAATTGCACTTTTGTGCTGTACACATGTATCACATTGCTCACGTTTTGCAGGTTTCCCCGGTTCTGCTGTACATTGCGGACGGAAATGGTTTCTCTTCCCTTTAAATACCCTCTACCGCGAGTGTTTCACTCGCGCTATTTTTACATTCAAATTCGGGCCCGATACTGTGCGGGGAGCCTCTCCCCTCCCACTCTCCACCCATTGACCCTGTCCCTCCGCCCCTCAGTGGCCTTCCTCCGCCCTCCGTTAGCCGTTCCACGCCTCTATCGGACATTTGCGGGCCCGCACTTGTACGGGGCCCGTTAGTATGCCGCGTACCTGTGCGGGGGTGACACGCACGTGTGCGGGCCGTTTAAACGCGTTTATGCGCGTTTCAGTGCCGCGTTGCCGTGCGCTATTTTGCGGCGCGCTATTTTGCGGACTTTAGTAAACATGCCCCTTATTCTTACAAGAAATACTGCCACAGCAGAACCATGTCACTCTGACATCAATATCCTACTGGATAACTGGAACTCTGTACTATCTGAAGCTGCAGCTGCCCCAGCAAACACACACAAAGTACTAGAAAAACTAACATATGGTACAACAATGAACTGAGAACCCTAAAGAGACCCCTGTGCAAACTAGAGCAAAAATAGAGGAGATCCAAGCTCCCAGTGACAGGGATACATAGTAACATAGTATATGACGGCAGATAAAGACCAGAGTGGTCCATCTAGTCTGCCCAGCAAGGTGGCAAGAGTAGGTGCACTTGCCGCTCCGTGCAGGTCGCCCTCCCCATGCCTTTGTTTAGCGGTGTACCCACCATTCTGTGTAGGTCACCCCTATTTGTTCAGATATAAGAGATAGTTATGCTTATTTTGATTTTATCCTGTTGCTTTAAAGGGATTCACTGTGTCTGTTCCATGCCATTTTGAATTCTGTCACTTTATTTGCCCCCACCACTTCCATCGGGAGGGCATTCCAAGCATTCACCACCCTTTCAATGAAAAAGTATATCTCCAGGAACAAGCAGGAATGAGTCTTCACATATGGGTACGTCGGTACCGACGGAGCCTGCACGGGAATGCTCCCCAGCATCCAATCAGAAAGCTTTTGGGAGCATCCCTCGCACCTGCGCGCTGACTTCCCGCCCTTTCAACTTCTTCTGCTCAGTTTTCGTCTTTCCGCGGAGCCGGCAGGGCGTCCACCTGTCATCGCAGAAACTTTTTTTCTTTATTTCTTGTTTTCTTGTGGTCGCGGCTGTTTTTCCCGCCGATACCGGTACCGCCGGTGGTTTTTTCTTTCTTTTTTCTTAAACGCTGAGAGAATTTTCCCTCTGTTTCTGTCTTAATTTTTTGGGCCTACAAGGCCTCTCCATCATGGAGCCTTCTTGTCCTAAGAAGTGCCTTCACTGTGGCAACACAGTTTTCTTTTTAGACTCCAATCTTTGGTGTCTAACCTGTTTGGGTCCTGACCCTTTTCCCCCTGAACCATCAGGCTGTAATACTGAGAGAAGACCTTCCCTCTTTCGAGTTTCTCTCGATACCGTTTTCCCCTCTGCAGTGAGGGCACCGGGTTTTTCTTCTCTACAGGATCAGGTAACCCACAAACAGTCTGTTAAGACTTGCCAATCCTTGAGTGGTAGGTCTCATGCCACGCATGATGACGGCTCCGGCCTTGCCCTCAAGACCCCATTGGCATTAAAACCCCGGCGGGCGTCTTTGGGCTCCAAAGCATTTCAGGGGTTTCAGGTTGTTCCTGGGGCTCACCCCTCACAGAACATACCTGAGCCGTGCTCGGGGGTGGTATCCGCTTCAAGCGGTACCGATAACCCGGCACCGGCACCGGTGTCGAGTGTCCAACTCTTCACTAGGGATCGTCATCTGGCATCCTCGGTACCTTCGGGACCGATCGATACGTTCCAGATTGACTTTCCTATTTCTAAGCCATGCTCGGTGGTGGTATCCGCTTCGAGCGGTACCGATACCCCGGCATCGGCACCGGTGTCGAGTGTTTCACTCTTCACCAGGGATCGTCATCTGGCATCCTCTGTACCTTCGGGACCGATCGATACGTCTGGAATCGATATCTAGTCTAGAGGACTGGGTACCAACGCGCCTTGGAACCGACCCTTTTCGGTTCCGGATACGCAGTACCGAGGATACTCACCAAGACTCTCTGGTTACCTCGGTACCGCTTGAGCAGCCTCCGATGACGGTCACGATGCCGTTACCGGTATCGGTATCAATGTCGATTCCTGTAGTAACATCGGTGCCATCGATCCTTTCCATGCCTAGTTTGGAATCGATACCTGGCATAGACGATGCAGTACTCACTGCCTCAAATCGTGACTGCCGGTATCATTGTCCATCTAATAAGGATTTTTTTCTGCACTCTGGTGCTCAGGCTGCATCTTCAACCTTAGCCTTCCCAGGGATGGTTTCCCATTGGAGATCCTTCTTTTCAGAAGTTTCTCCTTGACATGGCAACCTTTCTTGCTATTCCTATCCCTGGTTGTAATCTTAACCAAGGCTCTCCTGCAGAAAAAGGAAATATAATGCTTCCTTTACATAATTCTTTACAGGATCTTCTTCTGAGAATATGGGAATCTCCTTTAAGGGTTCCCTCACCTTCTACAGCAACTAATGTTCTGTATCAGGTGCCCCCCTCTCCAGGGTTTCAAAAGAATCAACTTCCCCATCATTCCATTGTAGTGGAATCAGCAATGCGGAAGGTAAAAAGCAAGAAGAAGCATTCTTCTTATCCGCCAGGTCGTGCTTCTAGAGCACTTGATGCCTTTGGACGTCAAACCTTCCAAACATCTATGCTGGCATCAAGAATTATTTCTTATATATTTATATGAGTCTAACACTCCAGGAGGTCACAAAGAAATTATCTCTTTTGACTCCTTTTTTGTCAGGGCCTAAGGCTGCTGACTATTCCTTACTTCTTAATCATAGCCGGAAGAACTCTTGGTTTCTTTCTCGTGCTTCTCTAGACTCTTTTGAGTCTGTTAGCAGATCCTCTGCTATTGCCATTGGAGCACGTCGTAGAGCCTGGCTCCAAGCTTCTGACTTGAGCAGATGGGCACAACATACACTGGGTAATTCTCCTTGTACTGGAGAAAATCTCTTCAATAAGGAGGCTTTACGTCAGGTTGCTCATTGCTCCACTGACTTCCCTGGTTCTGGAGACCATTCTAAGCCGCCTTCTTATTTATTTATTTATTAACGTTTTTTATATACCGCACTATTCAATATCAGCACGGTTTACATGGAACAAGAAACTTCAGACAAGTTACATTTATCTGGTCATTACATATAACAGGGAAATCAACCTGGATAACAGGAGCAACTATGTACAAAACAACAACAAGAACAACTATTTACAAACAAGGGTCATCTTGTCTGAACAGTGTACTGATAATCTGGTAAAGTAGTGTAATGTGCTGTTGAGTCAGGAAAAATTATGTGGTCGGAAGGTAATTATTGATATATGGGTGTAACTGTATTAGTTTATTCTCTGGGAAGTATTTGAGGAAAAGGTGATGTTTCAGGGCCTTCTTGAACTGGCTGAGATCGGAGATGGCCCTAATGTGTGTTGGAAGGGTGTTCCAAAGTTTTGGAGCACATAAACTGAAGGCTCGGCTTGCTGTTGTCGAGTTGTATCTTAGGATTTCCTTTGGTACTATTAGCATATTTAGTTCCGCGGTTCTTCTTAGTCTGTTGGGTGCGACTGGTTGGATCATCTCCAATAATGAGGTGGGGGCGAGACCTTTGCATGCTTTAAATGCCAGGGAGCAGAGTTTTGAAAGTGATTCTCGCTTGAATAGGAAGCCAATGTAGTTGTTTTAGAAGGGGTGTTACATGTTCTCTTTTGGGTAGCCCAAAAAGCACCCTTGCTGCACTGTTCAAGGCGAGTTGAAAAGGATTTAAGGTAGATTGAGGAAGCCCTTGTAGTATGGAGTTTGAGAAGTCAAAATGGGGAATGATTAGAGCCTGGTAAACAGTACGGAAATCAGCCGGATCAATCAGTTGACGAAGATGTCTGAGGGAGCGGATTTTGAAGTAAACTGCTCTTACTGTGTTGGAAATGTGAGTCTTCAAGTCCAGATTTTGATCAAGAGTCACTTCTAGGTATCGGATATGGGGTTTTACTTGAAGCTTGGCATCTTGAACATCCAGGAATGTGGGTGGTATGAAGTTAGAGTTCCTTGAGATAAAGAGAACTTCCGTTTTTTTATGTTGGATTCTGAGATTTTGAGTGAGTAGCCAATTTGATATGGCGTTAAAACAGTTGGTTAAGGGGTTGAGGTCCATCTTATCTGTGCAGAATGGCATGTATAATAACACGTCATCAGCACATATCATACAGTTGACATTAAAAGATCTAATGATGTTACATATAGGTTGCATATATATGTTAAATAGTAATGATGATAGAGAGGATCCTTGCGGGACTCCCCAGGAGGTAGGAAATGTCCTACCAAGCCTTCTTTCCCTAAGAAAAGAAGGTTTCACTCTTCTCCTGCCCATCATCCAGAGGTGCCCAAACAAGGGACACCTCCTCCTAGTCTGAAGTTTCCAAATTCTAGCCTGTCTCAACATACCCAGCAACCATAGGTTCTGAGGGTTACAATTTACAGTTAACCTCTTCTTAACAGAAGTTTGTTCACTGTTTTTTCTTAAGGCTCTACACTGGGGTGTTCCTTTTTCAGTATGCTAAGCTGTCAGGATATTCTTGTCCATGGGTTACAGAATTCTCCTCCTCTTACTACCAAGAAGGGGAGGTTACAACTATCTCATGATAGTTTCTGTCCCAACATGAACATTTTTTCCTTCAGCTGACTCACCATATGGGTAAGTCACCCTCCCCCCTCTCATCCAGGGTTTCCCCTGACTGAGTGGTACCATACTGAAAAGCTTCTCTAGCTTTCATCCCAGTGTAGACTTTTTGTTTCCTTGAATACATTCTCAAGATAACTTATCAGACAGGGACAGGAACATCTCCTCTCCCTTTGTCTGTTTATCTTTGTTTTGCACAGTAAGATTCTCTCTGCTGTCTTTTTCAGCTGCTGTGCATGCAGGAGTTCCAGTGATTAAACTACTGGTACTTTTCCTCAAGTTCCAGTCTATCTTCCAAGAATTTTTGTCTAGCCTCAGTAGTGATTCCAAGCTAGTCCTCATCTATCTTGGATAATCCTACTCACTTTAGACTTCTCACATTATCTTCTTTCTAGCCATCTCCTTTCCTAGGATGTGGCAACACACCTGACTTCAGTCAGTTTCATCTCATAATTATCCTGCACAATGCTCTCTGCAATCTTCAGAGAAGCTTTCTACTATGGGCCCTTGCTACAGAGCATTGATCTTTGTCTCAGGGCTATTCTATATAGGAGGAAAAAGCTTATAAATCATTATCATGACTGTGAGGGTTCTCCACACCCTCTTGTCTCCTGTTATAAGCTTTTTCTGCGTGAATATCCAAGGCTATTAGTAACGCATGATACCCCTATGTCCCTCCAGTGGGTCCTCCTGGTATCTTCTCTATGCGTTTCTACCCATCTATCATGTCAGAGTTCTAAAGGACTCCCGACTTGCTCTTTACAGACTGATATTATCCTCTGTTTTTCACGCATCCATCCTGGTTATTTTACTGGATTGCATTCCTGCATCCTCTTAGCCCACGGAAATAGATTCTCTATATATCTGTCAAGTGGTTTTCACCCTCTTGTTATTGGATGGATCTTTCCCCTTCTCATTCCCCATGTGAATGTTCTTAGGGGGCTTAGTGTATCTTCAGACTTATTGTCTACATACATATGTCTGTAAGCTGTCTAGATATGCATATATATATAGGTATATATATCCTCCTATATATATATTTATATGTATCTGTTGGGAGATTTTTTATAAATCGATATGTATTACATACTATCTCCTCACTGGCTATGCTATAGCAACAGTCAGTGAGCTCCTTTTTTCATACTGTTCCTTAGTATGAAGGGACTGTTATGTTCACAACCACTACTGTGGTGATACAGCTTCCATTTTACTCTAGGTCTCCCTATCCTTGAAGATTCAAACTTCAATATCTTTCCTATCTCTCAACAGCTAGGAAAGATAGTGTACATCTTCATTGTTTTCAGTACACATTGTTCTCCTTGGGAATTTGGGCTTTTTTCCATACCCCTTCTTCCCTCCAAGACTGGGCTAGTTGTCCAAATCTGTCAGTCTTCTTCTTTTAGTCTCTGTACCTAAAAGAGTTTTCAGCTTTTTCTCATAAAGCTTTCCATTGAAGACCTGCCGTACTAATCCTACCCCAGTTGACACCTGGATCACCTGCTTTCCAGGTCTGGACCTTCACCCTCACTGCTGTGAGGTCACCTTGAGGATTCCGCTACTGCATATCCAGTAGACTCCATCACGCTTTCTACTTCCTACAATCCAGTAGGTAAGCTCCATATTATAACTGTTCATTAAATAATTTTAATGGTACTTATCATACATGCCATGGACTCCTCTTCTGTAGTCCTTGGGTTTGCTGTTTTCCTTACAGCTCTTCTATTCTCAACTCCTACCCTCCATTCCCTCATGGGATGCCGGGGATTCCTGTGTGGGAAATGCACTCACTGTTCCAGGAACATGCATTTTATGAGATCTCCCCCTGGCATCTCTAGCTAGGGAGTCCCCATATGTGAAGACTCATTCCTGCTTGTTCCTGGAGATAGCACAGTTACTTACCTGTAACAGGTGATCTCTGGGAACAGCAGGAATAAGTCTTCACAACCCTCCCACCTCCCCTAGGAGTTATATCTATCTATCTATCTTCCTTTCCTCTTTCTCTCCTTTGTCTCAGCTATGATACTCAACTGAGGAGAAGAAGTGGAAAGGGCGGGAAGTCAGCGCACAGGCGTGAGGGATGCTCCCAAAAGCTTTCTGATTGGATGCTGGGGAGCATTCCCGTGCAGGCTCCGTCGGTACCGACGTACCCATATGTGAAGACTTATTCCTGCTGTTCCCAGAGATCACCTGTTACAGGTAAGTAACTGTGCTTTCCTGACATTGCCTTTCAGTTTACCCCCTTGCAGCTTCATGTTATGCCTCTAGTTTTACAGCTTCCCCATCTTTGGAAAAGGTTGGTTTGCCCATTAATACTCTTTTAAGTATTTAAAGGTCTGAATCATATCTCCCCTGTCCCTCCTCTCCTTCAGAGTTGTACATATTTAGGCCTTCAGGTCTCTTTTGGTCGCTTTCCTCTGAAACCGCTTTTCCATTCAGCCCTTCGGCAATATCACTCACGACAACATATCCGCGATTTAGCAACAAATAAATCAGAACTGCTATCTAACGATTATAGTACTGAAGTAAAGTCCTGAATGAACATAGTATTGTACATCACACACGTTGTAAATAGCTCACCAAGAATCAACAACCATCTACACACACACGCACTCACTGCTCAATGCATGCGCACACTAGACACAGTATTTTGTTGATTGTTTGCTGTGTAGACCGCCTTGATTGTAGGAAAAGCGGTATATAAATCCGTTTAAATAAATAAATAAAATCTAACATTCCAGCCTGGCAATCCCTCACCCCAGTCAATTTAGAACACCTAACATAAGAACATAAGATATGCCATACTGGGTCAGACCAAGGTCCATCAAGCCCAGTATTCTGTTTCCAACAGTGGCCAATCTAGGTCATACGTACCTAGCAGTTTCCCCAAAAGACACAGATTCCACAATGCTTGTATTGGTTCAAGCATTGATATCCTGGGTCCCTTCTCAATAATGGTTTATGGACCTTTCCTCCAGGAACTTGTCCAAACCTTTTTTAAACCCAGCTACACTAACAGCCTTTACTACATCCTCCGGTAACAAATTCCAGAGTTTGATTACACGTTGAGTGAAAAAAAGTTTTCTTTTATTAGTCTTAAATAGTTTACCCTGTAGCTTCATTGCATGTCCCCTAGTCTTTCTATATTCTGATAAGGTAAACAATCGATCTACGTTTACCCTAGTGATCCCACACCTAGACTTCGCGAACACTATCCTCCATGGCCTTCCACAAGCAACCCTCAGCCCACTTCGGCTGGCCATGAACTCTGCTGCAAGGGTTCTTACAGGGGTATCAAGATCGGAACATATAACTCCAGTAATGAAAATCTACACTGGCTACCACTACAAGCCCGAATTTCAATACAAGGTACTGGTCATGACTTTCAAGGCACTGAAGAATCAATCTCCCACACCAATCAGCAAACTGCTTAACAACATCCCCGACAACAGAATCAGAGACCTGCACTACTGAACATGCTATTGGTACCTAAGTTCACCACAAGGTGCACGAAGGCAAACTACCAATAGAGCTTTTTCGATTTATGCTCCGACAGCCTGGAGTGACCTTCCCACTTGTATTCGATCCATATCCAGCCTCACCTCCTTCAGAAAAGCAATAAAACACCATCTTTTTCTAATTCACTATCCTGAAACCAGTCCCGAAAAACACAAGTCATTCGCACTCACCCCACACCTTAACTACCCCAACGCCCTAACCCAACATGAGAATGGTTAGGTGCTCCTCTCCTTTAGTTTTACCCATGCTCTCACCTGACCTAGCTATGCTCACCGTAGATCTTAAGTACTAGTGTATATAACTCTATGTAAATACTTTGTATATACCATGTAAATAGTTTTTCCCCTGTTATCCCATTCTGATTATTCCCTTGTTCTATGTAAGCACATTGTGATATATTAATGCATTGTTGCACTGTTCAGTTCTAATGTAAACCGCACTGATCTAATAGCGCGGTATATAAGAAATAAAAATAAAATAAATAATAATAAAATAATAATACCCTGTTCTACTCCGTTCATTAATTTATAGACTTCTATCATTATCTCCCCTCAACCGTCTCTTTTTCCAGGTTAAAGAGCCCTAACCTTTTTAGCCTTTTTCATAGGAGTATCCTTCCATCCCCTTTACCATTTTGGTGGCTCTTCTCTGACCTTTTCTAAAATCGCTATATCCTTTTTAAGATACGTGACGACCAGAATTGCACACAATATTCAAGGTGCGGTTTCACCATGGAACGATATAGAGGCATTATAATATCTTTTGTTTTATTTTCCATTCCTTTCCTTATCATACCTAGCATTCTATTTGCTCTCTTGGCCGCCGCTGCACACTGGGCCGAGGGTTTTAACATGGTATCCACAATGACGCCTACATCTTTTTCCTGGGTGGTGGTTCCTAATGTGGAACCTTGCATCATGTAACCATAGTTTGGGTTGTTCTTCCCTAGGTGCATAACCTTGCACTTGTCCACATTAAATTTTCTTCTGCCATTTTGATGCCCAGTCTTCCAATTTATCAAGATCCTCTTGCAATTTTCCACAATCCTCTTGGGTTTTAACAAATTTAAATAGTTTTGTGTCATCTGCAAATCTGATAACCTCACTCGTTATTTCCACTTTCCAGGTCATTTATGAATATGTCAAAAAGCAGCGGACCCAGCACAGATCCCTGGGGTACACCACTATTCACCTTTCTCCATTGGGAAAATTGGCCATTTAGGCCCTACCCTCTGCTTTCTATCTTTTAACCAGTTCCTGATCCACAATAGTACACTGCTCCTATCCCATGACTCTTTAGTTTTGCCAAAAGTCTCTGATGAGGGACCTTGTCAAAGGCTTTCTGAAAGTCCAGATACACAATATCAACCGATCTCACCTTTGTCCCACCTGATTATTCACTCCTTCAAAAAAACATAACAGATTAGTAAGACAAGATCTTCCTTGTCTAAAAGCTATGTTGGCTGTCTTCCCATTAGGTCATGACTATCTACATGCTGACGTAATTTTATTCTTTATGATGGTTTCTACCATTTTTCCCAGTACTGATGTCAGGCTCACCGGTCTGTAGTTTCCCGGATCACCCCTGGAACCCTTTTTAAAAATTGGTGTTACATTGGCGATCCTCCAATCTTCAGGTATTAGAGATGAGTTTAATGATAGTTCACAGATTACTATAGCAGGTCTGCAATCTCATATTTCAGTTCTTTCAACACCCTTGGATGTATACCATCCGGCCCAGGTGATTTGCTACTCTTCAGTTTATCTAATAGTTTTGTAATACATCTTCCGATGTATCGATATTTCCTTCAATTCTTCCGCACCTTTAAATACCACTTCAGTCATGGGTAACATCCCTACATCTTCCTCAGTAAAGACTGAAGCAAAGAATTCATTCAGTCTCTCCGCTATCGCCTTGTCACCTCTTAGTGCTCCTTTAACCCCTTTATCATCTAATAGACCAACTGGATCACATATTTACAGAAATAAACACTACCAAATCTCCAGGTGACCCATGTCCGATCATCGGGCTAAAAATGTCCCGCAATAACTGGTTCTGGCTATCCTAAAATAATTAACTTATTATCCCAGGGCTACATACCAAAAACACTGAAACAAGCCTTTATTCACCCAATTCTAAAATGTAAGACCTTGGACAGACTACAACTGAACTCCTACCACCCAATATCAAGCCTCCCCTACATAGCAAAAGTCATAGAAAAAATAGTAAAAAATCAGCTGAAAGACCACTTTGATGCCAATGCCCCACTGGATGCACATCAGTACAGCTTCAGATTGTACTATGGGATAGAAACCCTCATCATAGTGCTTTTCAATAAACTGATTAAAGGAATCAAAGCTCCTAAGCAAGCATTTATTTTGATATTCCTTGACATTGCGTCAGCATTCGACTCGATCAGCCACAGTATACTGTTAACAAGATTGCAGCAAATTGGAGTTAGTGGAACTGCCCTCAGCTGGTTCATATCATACTTGCAAGACCGTACTCAACAGGTAAAATTGGCCAAGCCACATAAAATCCATTCAGTCAACAACAGGAAATTCCTCAAGGCTCTGCTCTTTCAGCCTTATTGTTCAATATATACCTCCAATCAATCTGCAGCATTTTTCAGAAGAATAAAGTGAATTATCACATTTATGCTGACCATATAATGATTTATTTACCAGTTAGTACTGCAAAAATTAATCTCCAACAAATCATAACATGCTTCGATGAAGCCTCTCATTGGCTTTCATTGAACAACCTAAAAGTGAATCTCGATAAAACAGTAGTGATTTTTATTACCAGGGACAAAGAATTCACCCCACCACCACACATTCAGCTTAGAGAAGTCGCAATAGAAATAAAAGATGAAGTAAAATATCTAAGCATTATCCTAGATACATCTTTGAGCCTATAATCACACACAAGCAGGAGTACACAGGCTATATACAGAAAGATTAAGACGTTACAAAACCTAAGACCCCTAGTGGCTCTTGTTAGAATGGTATCCTGAGAATCCTTGAGGAATTGGGTAAGATTAACTTCAGGTTGTGGTTGCAAAATATCATACTCCCCAATGGACTCCTCAGATACCCTTCTAACAGATAGATAAAACATTTTAGAAAAATGCTATAGATTCTGCATTAGAAAGTACTAAAACCGCCTTATATATTTACAAAGAAATATTTCAGGTGATGATAAATGAATAATTGGAAAATTAAGGAAATTAATATTTTTTAACTAAAGGGAATTTTCAAAGGACTCCAGCCTACAGTGAATCACCAAACTATCCTTAACTGAAGAAACACTCATAGCCTGTAGAGAAGCATACCGGAAATCACATTTCTGCACCTGATGAACTAAGGATTCCACACACTCTTCAACTTTCCTAGCCTTGTCACAGTTTCCTGTGTACATTTAAAAAAGCTGGGACACTGTGGTCACCAGGGCAGCCTCCGTCCATGTCACCACATGCCAGATATCTGCCAGGGACACCTGAGACTCAGGTATTCAACAGAGGCGAAACAATATCTGCAGGGGAAAGAGGCACAGCTTCCCCGATCCTCAGGTGCCTATCCATAGGGCCGATCTCTCCTGGTGCCAAGGGAAAAATCTTCTTTTACATCTTGCCCTTAGGTACAAAAACAAGAAACACAAAGACTCCTAAGTGGCTCCCAAGGGGCCTGTCTACCCCTTGTGGCACGCCCCTTAGGGCATGCCACAGCCACACACCTAGCAGAGAGTAGTAGTTAAAGACCCCACTGTCATCAGGGACAGTCTTCGCCACAGCCTGCTTACTGCTGAGACTCCCATGCTGCATGGCTGGCTCAGTTCAGCTCTCCCCTTGTCATGTAGTTTAATTTATTTTTGTTTTTTGTTAATTGTTGTCAGAGTTCTTTTTAATGGCTTTGTAAACTGCTATGATGTGCACTCCAGTAACGGTATATCAAATCTTGTGAAATAAATAAAGTCTATTTATTACTACATTTTTATTACTTATTTATTATTTTATTCATTGGATCAATAAATGATATTAATAATCTCATTTATTTCTGCACCTCTTCTGCTCCCTTTGTTAAGGTTTCAAGTATCTCCGTTCTAGCTAGAAAATACAAGAGCATTCTAATCAAATGTGGAAAGTCCAAAGACCTGTTGGCCCAAATATATCAATGTTCTGAAGTACTCTGCCTCCAAATCAGTTCACTTATACTAGTTTTAAATTATTGTAACTATTAACAATATGTTATCTGCAGAAAAAAAGGAAAGATTTTGTAAGAGAGGTGTGCAGGAGTAAAACCACAGCACGAGAAAAAGCCTACTTTCAATAATTAAGATTTGTATTTAATAAAAGTTACTAATACCATTTATAAAAGCTCAAAATTGCATCTAATAAATATTGTAAAAATCATAAAATAAAACAAAGAAGGAACATCCAAAAAACCAACAAATGTTAACAAATGCAGGTCAACGACAGCTGCAACTGGAAGGTACAAGTACAGGTATTTAATAAACAACCCAACTCAGCTGAGTTTGGGCAAACTCGCCTGCATCGACAATAAGCTCAATAAATGGTTATTATAACGCTGTTAAAAGATAAGCCTCCTGTAAATTCCTTCTACAGCAAGGGACATTTATGTGGTGGGAAGGACATGGAAGTGAAAATGTTGACAAATCTATGTTAGCTTTAGGAGAAAGGGTATGCACATTTGAGGCTGATGTCAAATCAACATATCTCTGCCCCTCAAAATGGATGTGAATGTTAACATCGAGCCATGGACAGAAGGAAACGCAGGAATGTACAGGGATTGATATCTAAATGTGGAAGGAGGAGAAACATCGCAAATATGGCTCCTCCTTCCACATGGGAAAAATCAACTGAAGAAACCTGGCAATTAGCCCACATAAGTGCCAGCATATTACAACACACACGTAGAAGTGTCAGTGCTTAAATGAGTATCTCGGCTATTTTGCACACCTAGATGTACTGTCATTCTTAATCACCTACAGAGGCTTTATTTTTCCCTCAGTTTAATTTGGAAACAAACATTGGAAGATTAAGGGAGATACTTCCCCCCCTCCCCCCACTTAAGCCCTTCTATAAAGGACTAGCCGAAATGGGCACTTTTTACCACTGCCACTATTTAATGCCTATTTAATATCAAGAAGCAGGCGTAGATCTGGATATGGTCAATTTTAGTTTTTCCTGTGCATTCCCTTTATGAAATGGGAAATCCACACACAGATTTTGGTTCTACCCAGGCTGCACCTCTGACATGCTCCTTATACTTTCAATGTGATATGGGCATCGACATGTAAAGCAAGACTTTTCTAAAATGATAATTTACATGTAATGTAATTTACATGTGTATGTAGTTGTATTGACATGTTAATCTTGAATAAGGCTTCTAAAACAACCACCATAATCTATAAAGAAGTGAACAAAATACAATTAATGTGTATGTCCTTTTATTAAAAGAGGTTTCTTAGAGATGATTGCTAATAAATTTATTCATATACAGGTGACTATAGAATTGTCACCCTTTCTTAGAAACACAGAAACAGGCCATGTGTTCTTTTTCTGCCATCGTATCTAGTTCGCCCTTCCATATCAACCACTACAACAGTCCTTGTAAAAGGTGGTCTTGCACTACAGTGTTTGTCGTTTTTATTGTTAATCTTTTGGATACCAAAATGAAGAGGTCATTCAAAAATGATCACACGGAATCGGTATATACCTATATGCTCACAAGGGCATGCATCAGATTAATCTCGGTTTAAAATATATTTACATACATCACCTTACTTAGAAACAACATAGGGCATTTAACATTTATGCAAAAAAATGTTTCCATCAGGATTAATACTGCTTTTCAAAAATTATTGCCTCATTAACCCTGGGAGTACCGATGGGGTCAAAAGTGACCCCATTGCAAGTTTCACAACGCTTTGCATTTTATTCAACTTTATCTTTGTTTATTTATTTTAGGTTATTGTTTATGATGTCAAAACAAAAGTATTCAGCTGCCCAAGTAAGAGAAATATTGCAACGAGATGCTGACAGTGACGGCTCTGAGTCGTCTGATGATGCAGCATATTCAGCAAGCGAAGAAGCATATCAGCTAAGTTTGGGCGATAAATCTGATGATGACAGTCATGATTCAGATGGCGACAGCAGTTGGTCGCCAAGTGAATGTGAGACTGATGTTGAGCCGGTAACATCGCCTAAAGCAAAGAGTCAAGTTACAGGTCGAGGCAAAGGTCGAGGCTGTGCTGGATGGGGAAGAAGGCAGGAGTCCTCGGTGTCAGTATCATCTGTGAGGAATCTTAGTTGTGGTCATAGAGGAGCTAAGAGGTCATCAACTATAAGCACAAATGTTGCCATTGAAGCCTAAGTATCTAAGGATGCCACATCATGGAACAGGAAACCTATAAAGCAAGCTGCTGGAAGATATGCCAGAGCTAATGTCATGCCCGTACAACAAGGTCCTACAAGGTATGCTGTACGAAATGTTGATGGCCCTCTCGCAGCATTCCACTTGTTCATGAGGAAGAACTTATTTAATGAAATCATGATGTGGATGAGCAAACAAGAAAGACACATTTATGATGACACCTTGAAAGATTTGACAGACGGAGAATTTCAACGTTTTCTTGGACTTCTGATCCTCTCAGGCGTGTACAAGTCACGAAATGAATCCATAGTTCAGTTGTGGAGCCTTGAAGATGGTCATTCTGTTTTCGGCAAAAATATGGCCCGTAACCGTTTTCAGCAAATTTCTTTTGCTCTCAGATTTGATGACGCAACCAACAGACGTGAACAATGAGGCGTGGATAAACTTGCTCCAAACAGACATGTTTTTGATACCTGGGAAGCAACTCTAAGTGACGCCTTTGTTCCTGGTGAAAATGTTACGTGGATGAGCAACTGCTTTCATTTCGTGGCCGTGTTCCGTTCAGACAATATATTCCCAGCAAACCTGGGAAATATGGCATAAAGCTATGGATGTTGTGTGACAGTGCAACGTCATATGTTCGGCGTCTTCAAATATATACAGGAAGGGAACTTGAACAAAACAGGGAACAGAATCAGGGTGAAGGGTTGTGCTGCAACTCACTGAAGGATTGACGCAATGTGGCAGAAATGTTACTGTTGACAATTTCTTCTGCAGTTTATTCTTGTCACGGAAATTGTTAGAAAAACAAATGATGCTTTTGGGGACAATTCGAAAGAACAGAAAAAAATTACCTCCAGAATTTGTAACAGCAAAGGGCCGAGAGGTATTCACTTCACTGTTTGCCTTTCACGATGATGCCACTCTGGTTTCCTATTGCCCGAAGAAAGGAAAAGTGGTTGTTCTTCTGAGCAGTTTGCTTGATCAAGAAGAAGTAGATAACACACGTCCAGATAAAAAACCATGCATGATCTTGGACTATAATTCTAGTAAAGGTGGAGTAGATACGGCAGATCTAATGTTGCGCACATATACCACAAAACGAATGACAAGACGCTGGCCAGTGACAATCTTCTACAACATGTTGGACATCAGTGCTTTGAACGCCTTCATTGTTTGGATGTCACTAAATCCAGAATGGCAGTCCAAGTCAAAGCACAGACGTCGTCTATTCCTCTTGGAATTAGGAAAGCAGCTGCTTCAGAGTAATTGCAGCGAGACTTCTTCCAGCATTGAAGAAGCCACTGATGCTGTTTGCAATGTCAGGATCCCAAAGAAAAGGGCAAGGTGTCACTGCTGTTCCAGAGAAAAAGACAAGAAAAGCAACATAGTTTGCACCTCCTGCAAGCGCAATGTTTGCAAAGAACATTCAGAAATTCTGTGTCTCATGCAAATGACTGTAGTACTTTACTGTGTTCATCAAGTGCATGCAAAAACTGCTTTCATGGCAACTCTTCTTCATGTAATTTTATGATAAAGCATTAAATTTCAAAACATTTAACCTTCATATAATAAATAATTAATTCGTAATAATATTTTGTCTGTTTAGTTTAAACTTTTCATGGTTAACAATTAAAATTCGTCGTGGGGTCATTCATGACCCCCAACAGTATTCAGTGTGTGCAAAAAAATCTCGGTAATTCCAGGGTTAATTTGATGGCGTGAAGCCTCGCAAAGTCTAAGTATGAAAAAAATGCCTTCGGTGCAACACACAGCACCCTTAACACACCCATAAGGCGCAAACCATGGTGCATTATGGCACCGCCACAGCGTTAACTGTTGGAGCAGAGAAAGCACTAGACGAGCATGAGCGTACTCAAGCCAACTATGGGTATGGCAGTGAGGGCACCTGTATTACTAGCCTGCCATGTCACTCGCCCTACCCACTCTCCCACCTACTACTACTACTACTACTAAGCATTTATAAAGCACTACCAGGCGCACGCAGCGCTGTACAATGAAAACACAAAAAGATAGTCCCTGCTCAAAAGAGCTTACAATCTAAAAAGACAAAGCAAGAAAAGGAGTAGAAAAAGATAAGAACAAGGGCAAAGAGACAAGAGCAGGAGAGATAGGACAAAGGAAAGAGGTAACAACAAGTGTAAGAGGAAGAAAGAAAGGTGAAATAAAAGAGGGGAAGGAAGGAGAACAGCAAAATCAAGAGCCAAAGGCAGAGGCAAAAAGATGAGCTTTTAACTTGAGTTTGAAGTTGGCAAAGAAGATGCCTGATGTATAGACAAAGGAAGTTAATTCCAAGTGTAAGGAGCAGCAAGGTGAAAAGAGCGGAATCTGGAGTTGGCAATAGAGGAGAAGGGCATAGCAAGAAGCAACTGGGAAGAAGAACGGAGTACACAAGGGGGGAAATAAGGAGAAATGAGAGAAGAAAGGTACTGAGGAGCCACAGAGTGAATGCACTTATAGGTCAGAAGGAGAAGCTTAAAGTGAATATGGAAATGGATAGGGAGCCAGAGAAGAGATCTGAGGAGAGGAGTGATGTGGGCAAAACGAGGCTGATGGAAAATCAAAGGGCAGCAGAGTGCTGAATAGACTGAAGAGGGAAGAGATGAGACTGAGGGAGACCAGCAAAAAGGAGGTTACAATAATCAAGGCGGGAGGTGATTAGGGAATGGATGAGGGTTTTAGTAGTGAGCTCAGAGAGAAAGGGGCGGGTTTTGCAATGTTGAAGAGAAAGAAGTGACAGGTTTTAGCGATGAGTTGGATATGAGAGGAGAAAGAGAGCGAAGAGTCAAAAATAACACCCAAATTGCGTGCAGATGAAACAGGTTGGAGAACAGAGCCATGAACAGAGACTGAAAAAGAAGGAGAAAAGGAAATTTTAGGAGAAAAAACGAGAAGTTCAGTCTTGGCCATGTTCAATTTCAGGCGACAATGGAACATCCAGGCAGCAATGGCAGAGAGACAGCAAGAGATCCGGGACTGGAAAGCAGAAGAAAGATCAGGAGTAGAGAGATAGATTTGGGAGTCATCAGCATAGAGATGGTACTGAAAATCATGAGAGGAAATAAGCGCACCAAGGGATTGGGTATAGAGAGAAAAAAGAAGGGGACCCAAGACAGAACCCTGGGGGACACCAACTGAGAGCGGAGTAACAGAGGAGGAGGAGCCACCAGAACATACACTAAAGGAGTGATGGGAGAGATATGAGGAGAACCAGGAGAGAACAGAGTCCCTAAAGCCAAGCAAGGACAGAGTGTCAAGGAGAAGATCATGGTCAACAGTGTCAAAGGCAGCAGAAAGGTCAAGGAGGATAAGGACAGAGTAAAGGCCTTTAGATTTAGCCAGGAACAAATCACTGGAGACTGACGAGAGCAGTTTCAGTAGAGTGCAAAGGACGAAAACTGGATTGTAAGGGATCGAGAAGAGCATGGGAAGAGAGGAAGTCAAGACAACGGCGGTAAACCGCACGTTCGAGCAGCAGTTTAGAAATGAAAGGAAGGAGAGAGATGGGGCGATTAATTAGAAGGACAAGAGGGATCAAGTGAGGGTTTCTTAAGGAGAGGTGTGACCACAGCATGTTTAAAGTCAGCCGGGACAGTAGCAGTGGAGAGCGAAAGGTTGAGAATATGAGAAATGGAGGGGACAACGGTAGAGCAAATAGAGGAGAGGAGATGGGAGTAGATAGGATCAGAGGAGCAAGTGGTGAGCTTGGAGGAGGAGAGAAGAAGAGCAGTTTCATCAATAGAAATCGTGGGGAAGGAAGAGAGGGTAGGATAAGAAGGGGGGTGAGAATGAAAGCGAGAAAGGGAAATCTGGGGTTTAGAGGGAAACTGGAGAGTGATCTTATGGATTTTATCATGGAATTAATCAGCCAGAGCCTGGGCAGAAAGGGAAGGAGTGATCAGAGGCGGAGGCACTTTGAGGAGAGAACTGAGAGCAATGAAGAGACGGCGAGAATCAGAGGCATGAGAATTAGTCAGGCGAACAAAGTAATCTTGTTTGGCAAGAGCTAAAGCAGATTTGAAAGAGCAGAGCATGAATTTGAAATGAAGGAAATCTTCAGGGGAGAGGGATTTGAGCCAGGTACGCTCAGCAGAGCGGGCACAGGAGCAAAGAAAGCAAATAGTGGGAGAGAGCCAGGGCTGAGGTAAGGAACGCCTCACAGGACGAGGGATGAGAGGATCAAGAACATCCAGAGCTGAGAAGAGTGCAGCATTATAGGATATCACTGCCATATCAACAGACTTGGAGGACAAAACAGAGGAGAGAGAAGGAGAAATGGTAGAGGAGAGAACCAGGGGATCAATGGCAAGAAGGTTCCTAAAAAGAGTGGAGGAGACAGGACGAGGCAGGGGGAGGGGGGAGGTAGGTGAAGATGAAAGGAGAGAAGGTGATGATCAGATAAAGGAAGAACAGTATTACTGAAGTTAGAGGGAGAGGAGCAAGAAAAGAAAACCAGATCCGGACAATGGCCGTGAAGGCGAGTGGGGGCAGAGGAACAAAGTTGAAGGCCAAATGAGGAGGTAAGAGAGAGGAGCTTCAGAGTAAGAGGATCAGAGGGGTTATCAACATGGATGTTAAAATCACCAAGAATAAGAGTAGGGGAGGTAGGGATAAGAAAGAGGGAAAGCCAAGAGTCAAAGTCAGAGAGAAAAGAAGAAAAAGCCTTGTCAGGAGGACGATAGACAACAGCAATCCGGAGAGGAAGTGGGGCAAAGAGGCAAATAGAGTGGACCTCAAAAGAGAGGAAGGAATGAGACTGAGGCAGAGGAAGAGGTTGGAAATGACAGGAGGGGGAGAGAAGAAGGCCAACCTCACCATCACTTCCTGTAGGACGAGGAGTATGGGAGAACTGGAGACCACCAAAGCAGAGGGCAGCAGCAGAGGCGGTATCGTCAGGGAGGAGCCAGGTCACAGTTAAAGCACCTGCAACCTTAATAGGCCATGGACATTTAGGCGCTAAGGTGTTGCACCTAATGTGCAATTAGCATCGAAACCATGGCACATTACATGCAAACTCGCCACATATGCCTTGTAGCGCTATACAAATAAGAAGTAGTAGTAGTAGGGGGGCATAGTAAATATTTCCCTGGCAGTTAATGCGGAACCTTGTCCCACAGCATGTGCTGCTTTAGTGTAGTTGATGAACACAATGCTAACTACTCCAAGCTCCCAACTCCCATTCTCCACTTCAACCCTGCTCATTTGTGTCTCTAACACAGGTTGCAGTTAGCGCAGGAATCATCCTGTGCTGTCATGGCACTGTATAACACATGTCCCAGCATGCCTTCAGCTTGTGCTAGAGAACCTGCTGCCAGGTAGCGCCTGTTAATAAAAGATCCTCTTAGAACTGTAAACCAGTGGTGCTGTCATGGCCCAATGCTCAACGCGCGCCTTTAGAGTGCATCAGACCTGCGCTGACATCTAGCGCCCTTTAGTGAAAGACCTCCGCATATTCTGCGAGTGAGGGGACACCTTTGATATGTGTTTGAGAATATAGCAACAGATTTAATGCTAAAAAAAATGCAGGGTCATGCAGTTGGGATGCAAAAAACCAAGGGAGTGGTACAATATAGGGAGTGACGTTTTGTGCACGAAAGTACAGTAGAATCTGAGCGTGACTATATCAGATGATCTTAAGGTGGGCAAATCAGTAAACTAAGTGACAGCAAAAGCTAGGATGCTTGGATGCCCTGGGAAAAGAATGACGAATGGGAAAAAGAGGCGATAGTGTGTCTGTATAAGTCTCTGGTGAGACCTCATTCAGCATACTGTGAGTAGTTCTGGAGATCACATCTTCAAAAGGGTATAAACCAGATGAGGGCAGCTCCTAAAATGATCAATGGTTTTCATCATGAAGCACATGCAATAGGCCACATGGTCTTTATCTTCCTTCATTTTTCTATGTTTTGATAAATTTTCAACAGAAAGGAACCACTGAACATTTATGAGTTTGGATAATACAGTATAACACATGCAGATAACAAAGTTAGCTATTGATTGCAGACACCAAAATGTTTTTTCTAATCAGCAAATTGTGTGTTTGTAGAATATCATAGGCAATAAAATTTCATGCTCCAGGACTGACAAGAGTCATTGTTATATGATAGGTAACAACCAACTGCATCACTGAACATGGCAGGTTATTAAGAACTTGTTCTACAATATGATTTATAGCTAGCAGCTTTTATGTTTCCCATTTCAAAATTAGAGAGCAGAGTTCAAGTATTGTTGGAATTATTCCCATAACATTTCATATCACACTGCCATGGAAAAATGGATTTTTGGGGTTTTTAGGATGCCCATTTATCCAGTGTCTGCTGCACATACAGCATTGAACAGTATAAAGGAACAAATTCAAAACTTGGCATAAGATACAGTGCAAATTCATGGAAGGCATTTTGTTAGACTGAGTTGACCAGAAGTTCACTCTTGAATGGAACGATGACCGCCTTGTATTGCATTAGCACTGGGAAGTGTGCTCAATAGAGAGTCGGGTCCTAGCGTTGCATGCTGTTGTGCAGTAGATTTGTGATAGCATTTGCTGTCCAATGGGACTCTTAGAGCTCAGGGGCAGGGTGGAGTGTGGGAGTGTGTGGGGATAAGGCCAAGGTGACAGCAGTTACTTGGGTGCCTCTTCTAGTCACAGAGCAGTCCTGAAGGATATTTCTGGATGACACTTTGCACTTACATTCCTCGTAGGCAAGATTATCTGAGTTGCCCCCACATGCCACTGAGATAAGGGGAATAAAGGGGAAGGTAAATGTGTCATCCTAAAAGATCTGTTTATTAAATTGTGTAGAGACTGACTATTAATGCTTAGTTTTTAATGTGGGTTAGTTACCACTGTATTTACTAAACTGCAGTTGTGAATATGGCATGGTACGCATTCCCACAGCCAGCCCTGGCCACCATCGTTTAAGGAGCAGATAGCCCTGATTTCAAACTTCACATTTAAGACCCATTTCCAAAGCAAATTCCACCCCACCCTCTGCAGAGCTAAAAGCCTCCTGTAAAAACATTTCTCCTTTGCAGAACTAAAGAATTCCCCCAAACCAGAATCCTCCACATGAGCCCACTTCCTGGCACAAACTCTGGGCTGCTCCACATGCAAAAGACAAAGGGGGAGTCTCATGTCAGCTGCTACTATTTTGAAATATGGTACTGGTGAGACAGGAGTTATGTGGATTGTTTTTGCCATATGGAGACCACTGGAAGACTTAATAGTAATGGAAATTCTGGGAAGAGGAAAAGAAGGGAGAATGCCAACGGCAGAAGTGGTCTTTTCTGAAGTTTTGATTGGGGCAGGGTTGGTATGTGAGGATGGGGATTGTGTATACTGTTGGGGGCCACAAGGGAGGTGGCTTTGGAAGGACAGTATGAGAGGGCTTTCGGGTCGTGATGGTGGTGTCTAGATTAGCTTTTCAAATCTCTTTAAAAATTGACAAGGCGGTGGGGTGTTCTAGCGTTCAGCCAGAGATAAGTAACTACAGTTTACGGACAGCAGTAATGCCGTTTATGCAAGCCATGTTAACATGATATTGAGCTCAATGACATTATTTGGCATGGTGATGAGTTTACTTGCAGTGTTCTGGCTAGATTAATGTTACAATTCAATTTACTACATCCTTTTATTGTTTTTCATATGGGTTAATGCTGTTTTCATGTACATTATAGCCTGTGATAGTACTAACGTGATTTAGTAATTAGACCTTATGAGCCTTTGCCAGGTCTTACGATAGTAAGCTACATTTATGAGCAGTAGCTACATTAGGAGCAGTTCAGTTTAACAAACGTTATTAATCCTACGTCATATTAGGTAATGGCTACCCCGAAAACAAGAGCTATTTGCTGCATTAAGGATTGGAGTTTGTCATTCCTGTCCTACGTAAAGGAAAATATTTTATGAGGTGAAAGGGAATGACAGAAAACCTTTCTCTAAAAATCTACAATATCCAAATGATCATATCGCTGGCCAAATGCTTGGATTTAGAATTCCTTGATGTTCATAAGCTGGTTATGTCTTTAAAATTCCAGTGACATTCCCTTCACTCTTTTTGGCTGTTGATGAAGCTTAATGATAAGGCTTACATATTATTATTTTTTAAGACTCTTGTTTCTGGACTCCTTGACCCCTGACCTTTTTCTCCAGAGGGTGAATTGTGAATATTATACCTGCACACAATAACTTGTTTGTCTGACTGAAAGGTTGCTGTCCATCAATTTGATTTCTAAAGTTCTTCGATTATAATTTATACACAGACAAGGGAAGTAACATTTAAACCAATAGGAAACTATATAGATTTTGAAAAGTTTGACATGAGGATCTATAATATGTCAGAGAAGAGGACTTACATGCCAGTCTCTCTCTCTAGTTAGACTTTCCGTAAAGTTCATGACTTTCCATCTGAGCAGAAACCAAACAGTTCTGATCTTTACTAGTCCCATAAATCTAGTTCATTAATGATGTTGTATCTCAGGGCAATATTTTGGGTATTTATTTGGTTTCTTTTTTTGAACATCCATATCAAGTTTTTGTTATGGATAAGAAATTTCCTAAGCCCACACCAAGTCTTGTCTCAAGTTGGGAAGAAGGGGATAGAAGGTAAGTTTGTGGTTACATTTTTCTATAGTATTAAGTTTTTTTTCACTTTAATTTTCTTGGAGCGTATGAGCCAAGCACTCCTAATGCTGAACAATTCTGGCAAGTTTTTATGGCATATCTGGTCTATTATCTGCATCATACCTTCTTGGCAATGGGAATCCTCTGGAGATTTGTTTAGATAAGTTAATTATCAAATTTCCTTGGGTGACAAGTTTGAGAGCCCCATAAAAATACATTTATGCATGCTATGGAGCTGTTCTCAAGTTTTGTTACCTAAACTATTTTGACACAATTGTTAATCAATTTGTGGGACAATATTTTATTATTTTTTTGAATTTCACTGTATTTATTTGAAGACTTATGACTTATATAGTGAGCTCTGTCACAAGCCTGAGAAGGCATAGGGTGAGTGGTTTGGCAGATAAGGTATGATATCTTGTCTATTTAGGTTTGCTCCTGATTGTGGCATGATGCTTAGTAGAAACTGTTTTTTGCCTGTTGTTGTTTATTGTCTTCTTCAATGCCAGAAGGATGGATGACCCGGCCCATACCAATGTGCTGCTTCTTATCAGCATTCACTGCCACTGCAATTGCAAATTTTTCAGCAAAGCTACACTTTCAACTTTGAAATGAGACATAGACCAAGTTAGTAGTTGTTGTTATGGAAGGACAGACTAGATGGGCCTTGTGGTCTTTTTCTGTCATCATGTTTCTATGTTTCTATGGTAGAAAGTGGACTGTTGTAGTTGTTGTTATGGAAGGACAGACTAGATGGGCCTTGTGGTCTTTTTCTGTCATCATGTTTCTATGTTTCTATGGTAGAAAGTGGACTGTTGTAGTTGTTGATATGGAAGGACAGACTAGATGGGCCTTGTGGTCTTTTTCTGTCATCATGTTTCTATGTTTCTATGTTTTAGTAGGACAACCTGAAATGCCCAAAGCATGTCTGCACAGAGGGGGCAAGTTTGAGCTTTACTACTGAGAACTTATGAATCAAAGCTCCTAGGAAAACGAGCGGGTTTTGCTGTAGTACTGATATTAGTACTGGAATATTTTTAAAAAAATGATCACTTTGATGGACTAACAGGACACCATTTTGAAAAAACAAGGCTGGGAATACAGATATTATTTGAGAGCAGGGATTCTTATAGCCATGGACTGCAGGGTCCCTAGTGGCATAAGGATGGTAATGAAGCACTGGGGTAGCCTTCATGGAGTTACAATGCAGTTAAACAGCAGTGGTAGGACTGCATTGCGCTTCCAAGAAGTCATGAAAATAACCTTATCCAAGGATGTCCAAACCTTTTTGAGGGGCTCTACAGTCAGACACGTTTTCAGGATAGCCAAAATATTCTAAAAATCTGACTGGTTGTAGGGTCAGCAGGAAATGTTTGGGAAGCCCCACACTAAACAGAGCAGAGGTTACAACCCTAAACACAATGGCATGAAGGGACCAGGGCCGTCCCGTCCATTGAGCGAGAATGTTGTTCGCACAGGGCCCGGGCTTCAGGGGGCTGCACGCAAACAACATTGCCTTTAACCTTGCATTGCCTTTAACCTTTCCCGACATTCGCGGCTTCACTGAAACAGCCGCCAGCGTGAAGGAAAAGGCTCTTCATGCTGGTGGCTATGCAGAGGGAGCCGGGCCTCATGCGGGCTTCACCGGCTCTCTCTGCAGCCCCTTAGACTGCCGCGGGGCTCTTCGGAGGGGGGAGCTAGGACTGGATGGGCTGTGATCAGGGGGACTGGAAATGGGCTGTGATGGTGGGGGGCTAGGTCTGCAAATGGGCTGTGATGGTGGGGGGGGGGCTAGGTCTGCAAATGGGCTGTGATGGTGGGGGGAAACTTGGAAAGGAAATGTGCTGTGATGGTGGGGGGGGGGGCTAGGACTGGAAACGGGCAGTGATGGGAGGGATAAAATTAGACATGGGCTGATGGGGGCTGGAATAGGACTGGATGTGGGCTGTTGGGAGCTGGAATAGGGCTGGAAATGGGATGACGAGGGGGTTAGGATGGGAAATTTGGCTGATGGGGGAGCTTGGAGTGGAAATGGGCTGATGGGGGACTGGAATGGAACAGGAAAAGAGCATATGGGGGACTAGGACTGGAAGTGGGCTGATGGGAGCTGGAATAGGGCTGGAAATGGGCTGATGGGGGGCTAGGATTGGAAATTGGCTGATGGGGGTTGAAATAGGACTGGAAGCGGGCTGATGGGAGTTAGAATAGGGCTGGAAATGGGCTGATGGGGGAGCTTGGAGTGGAAATGGGCTGATGGGGAGGCTGGAATGGAACTGGAAAAGAGCATATGGGGGGCTAGGACTGGAAATAGGCTGATGTGGAGGCTTGGGAGAATGGGACTAGAAGGGGGTGGGGATGCTGGGTGGGTCTAGAACTATAAGGGAGCTGATTTTGGGGGAGGACTAGAAAGGGAGAGGGGAATGAGAATGGAGAGGGGAGAAGATATTTTGTGTGGGAGGGAAGAAAAGTCTACGATAGACAGGGTATTGGGAGAGTAAGTGGGGATTGAGAATGGAAGGGTGAAATTTGAATGGATGATAAAGGAATAAAGAAAGAAATGGGGGAAAGAGCAAAAGGGGAAAGATCAGTTTGTTAAAACAGATATAAAGAAAATGGAAAAAAATCTAAAAGAGAAGAAAGGACAAATGGAAAGCTCGCAGAAGACACGAAGAAACCAGAAGAAAGTGACTGGAGCAATTGCAACTGAAAAAGAAAATGCACAAACAAGAAAAGGTAGAAAAATACTTCTTTATTTTGAATTTATTAACTGGAATATATCAACTCTGGGAAATGTGCATCGTTAACATTTTTTGTGTTTTGTTTAGTACAAGAGGAAATTAATTTATAGGTTTATTTCTCCATTGTTGTACATCCCTAGTTTGGCTTTTGGGGTTCCCAGTTTAATTATTGTCTTCCTATTTCTAAATTGTGATCCCTTGTTCTTTGATGACGGTCTATGTTCTGCATTTTAACCAAGCTCAGGTATTCTGTTCATGCAGTTTTTATTTGACAGTGCCAGTTGTTCTCTTTCCTCAGTAGGAGATGCATTGGTATTCTCTGAGATGTATTGGTTTAATATTTGCAGTGTTGCCTTTTGATAGGTAGGGTTTGGTGCTTTGTGAGTCCTGGCAGTGCTGTTATGACATGGTGGATTTGCTATAGGTTCTAAATGGTCAGTGTTTATAGTACTTCCTCATGGGCCTGGCGGTTGGCACTGGAATATAGTAATGTAGAAATCTGTTAGTCTTTCTTTATCCAGACACTCATTAAGAGGCATGTTTACTAAAAATGCATGTTAACACTATTCAAATGAGGCTCCCTATGCAAATAAAGCCCTGCAATTAATCTCGGCACATGGCCCCGCACCCCCCTTGGGCCGCCTACTGGAAGGGACTTGCTGAGCTTATAAACAAAGACTGATTTAAATGAACTTACCAGATTGCCTGAGGACTGAGGAACCTGTTGCAGAGGCTATTTTGAGAGATTGGAATTTTCTGATAAGATATATAAACACCACATTTCAGCTAAAAGCCTGCACGCCCTCATTTATCCAGACATTAGCTCTCGCCCAAGAAGAAAGGGAACTTCCAACAGAGTCAATACCTCGAGCGACTTCAGAAAAACACGAAAAGATACCACAGAGAGAGCTCTCTCCCTGGCTGCCCCAATAATTTGGAACTCCCTCCCAGACGAACTGAGATTGACAACGGACCTCAAAGACTTCCGTAAACAGCTGAAAACTATGCTGTTCATCGAAGAATATGGTCCGGTAACTTAATCAACAAGAAACGACTCATGATACATCTTTAGCCATAATTGTATATAACCTTGTAGATTAGTTCTTGCTGTACTATAGCGCTTAATGTACAGTCAAACCTCAGTTTTCATGATTAATCCGTTCGAAAAAGTCTGACTAAAACCGAAACGTATGAAAACTGAGGCAATATTTCCCATAAGAAATAATGTAAATCCAATTAATCCGTTCCAGACACCCAAAAATATTCACAAAAAATACATTTTATAGAGAATAACTATATTTTTACATACAGAAAACAATGAGAAATAAATATAAATGACGAATGAAATGGATAAATGAACATTTAACATCACTGAAAGCAAGCTAAGTACAGTACTGTACAGTACAGTATGTTAACATCTGGCCTTAGCCACCTCTGACAAGCTGCTGTGCCCAGCTCTCTTCGGAATCACATTGGATTCAGCCCATTAAAATACCTTTACATTATCTGCTCAATGCTTCAGAATGGCAGAAAATCTTAATGATATAGCTTCAGACGTACCCTGCAAGAGAAAGAACTGCCTCCCACATTCATGCAACATCTCCTGCTTACGTTGACAGCTTTTCTTCCCTGCTACCTCCGAGCCTGAGGGGGCGCTCCAGAGAACGGGCAGGCGGTGGATGAGATTGGGGCCTTCCTCTCTGTGCAATCCTTGCCTCTCTGACTCTGACCAGGCTCGAGGATGTGTTTCATTTACGTGCTCAGCTGGCTTTCGCTTCTCATCACGCTGGCGATTGGTGAGTCCGGGGGGCAGTGCTGCCGGGACCGGGTGGGAGTTACGGCAGTGTATACAGACCGGTGTGCAGCGTGAGGGTGTATGTATTTATAGTACTGTACTTTACGAAAACCGAGGTGATGTACGAGAACCGGGACAAAATCTCAGTCAAAAAAGACGTTGAAAACCGAAGCGATGTATGAGAACCGGGACAAAATCTCAGTCAAAAAAGACGTTGAAAACCGAAGCGTATGAAAACCGGGGCGTATGAAAATCGAGGTTTGACTGTACATAGTTCACCCTAATCTAACTCACTATCCACTCACACGCAAATTTTATAATCTCCTTCACTGCATGAATTACACCCCCTACTTTTGATTGTTGTGACACAGCCTTGATTGTATGATAAGGCGGTATAGAAATACTGTTAAATAAATAAATAAATAAATATATGCCATTATTAAAAAGGACTGGGGAAATCCACTGGGATAAGCAGTATGGAATCTGTCTACCTTTTGGGAACCTGACAGGTACTTGTGACCTGGATTGGTCACTGTTGGAATCAAGACACTGGGCTTGATGGACCTTTTGATATATTTTTATTTATTTATTTATTACAAGTTCTTATATACCGCACTATTCGGCATCAGCGCGGTTTACATTATAACATAAAGACCATAACAACAAGCTGTTTGGTTTACATCGAACAGGAGTACAAACTTGGAGAACCGGGGTAAACTATATACATGAGATAATTACATAGAAAAGAATAGAGTCTTAATATATATTTATTTATCCAGTTTTCTATACCACCTTATCCTTCAATCAAAGCAGTAGGCAATGGAGAGTTAAGTGGCTTGCCCAAGGCCACAAGGAGTGCCTATAGGACTAGAAACCCCAGTCCCTCCGGCCTGAGATTGCTGTCCCCAGGTGGGACTTGAACCAGTTATGATCAGTTATGACCAGTTATGTTCTGATTCCCGGCCCTGGTGTTTTTTTTTCCAATAAGCTCCAGGAGTCTAAAGGTGTAATGGCCGTTCCAGTATAATACACCAGTATATTCAAAGTGGACAGGTAACTCCCTTGTTACAACAGTATGATTGTATTGAGCCAGCAAGAAAACATTGTGGTTTCCTGCAGAAACCAGTGTTATAACCTTAAATAACAGTGGCCCAACAGCATCAGACTTTCAAAAAGACAGGGATGACCGTATGGAGAGACTATGGTTAAACTAAGCTTCAGTGAGCATTAAGGTGGCTGGATTGTTTTACATCGCCTCATTGATCTTGGTGTCTGGATTTATTTATTTTTTATTTATTTAGACATTTTTATATGCCTCCCCTTCCAGTTATCAGGGGCGGTTTACAATGCACAGAACTCGTTTACAAAGAACATAGAACATATCAAACTATATTACAAGGTACTATTTAGAAATCAGCTGTTCACATATACAGCAGAATAGCGGAGGCAGAGGCAGAGCTATTTACAGTGTAGGGTGGGGGAAGGGGACGGGATAAGGGAGAAATATATTAAACGGAGTTTCATAAAGAGAAAGGTTTAGGGGGGAGGGAGAAGAGTAATTACCTAAATAAGCTGTATGAAATATCAGGATGGTATGTATTTATTGTATTTGTATTTCTCCAGTTTATTGTATAGTGGAGAGAAGTAGGGGGGAATCGTGGTGTTCGAGAGGGAGTAATAGAGGTGTTGAGGTTAAAGTGTTGAATGAAGAAGAATGTTTTAAGCTCTTTTCTAAAAGTCTGTAGATCTTGTATTAGTCTTAGGTTGTCTGGGAGAGCGATCCAGAGAGTAGGGGCTACAAACAAGAATGCTTTTGAACCTGTAGTTTTGATTGTGTTATGAAAATGGGCTGGAATTGAGAGGGTATTCTGGGTGCATGTTCTTCTGGATCTAATGGGGTAACTAGGGGTAATAAGAGAAGAAAGGCATGAGGGAGCCATCTTATTGTATAGTTTGAAAATTATCAGTAGATATTTTGTATTTGATACGTAGGGGTCATTATAAAACTTGGTAATAAGATAAAGAAGTGGCTTTAGTGTTGGCATATACAAAGTTGAAGACGGCAAGGCTTAAAATGATCTTGTATCAGAAGAAATGGAGACCCACATTATAGCAGATTTTGGACATGGAGGGCAGTGATAGGAGAAGAGCTGAAAGGTTAGGGAAAAGACATGGGAGAGGGAAAATTGGTATAGTTACTTTTGGTAATTTGAATGCATATTCAAAGTGAACTAATCTCAAGTGGGCAGACTTGATGAGCCATTTTGGTCTTGATCCGCCATCATTTACTAGGGAGGTCATTCAAGAGCACAAATAAGCTGTCTGGACATGTAGCACATGAACATGTCCAGCACAGTTTCCTGAAAAACCTTGACCTACACATACCCGACACTAGTACTGGCATCTCAGTATGTGGGCAGTAGGGGGCAGAATGGCGGCATGGCTAGCCACAGAGATGTACCAAACATATTCAGGGAAGGTTTGTGTACATCTGTGGCATTTCAGCCATACGTCCATGTTACACCTGCGGAAACATGGAATAAGAAAGAGGCAGATATTTTGCTGCCCTGCTCTCCAAAGCATCCCCTATAGATTAATGGATCCAACAAGTATGTCATGAACTGGTGTGTCTCCAGTCTTGAAACACTAGATGCAGAGGTAAAGAATAGAATGCAGAGGTGATGGAGGTATGTAGGGTAAGGAAAGGATAATATAGACACCTACAGAACCATGAAGAACAGCAAGTGTTTAGTAGGGCAATGCTAACAACTGCTGTTGCCAATGGAGCCAAGACAGGGTACCTCAACATTTCCCATGTTCCGACAACAGAACCGTGTATGGTACCTGTAGTATGTGAATGTGTATGGCAATGCTCCCCTTGTGGCTGGAAAATGCAGATCTCATCTGTACTGCTGGTGGTGCATTGGGACACGTGAATCTGCTGTTTGCACTGTTGCATGCCCTCAATCTGATGGTTTCTACACTTAATAGGGGACTGCACCTGAAGATCACTAGTCCATATGTAGTAATCCCATGATTATTTACTAACCTGACTAATGCATAAATAACTAAGGAGTGCCTCAACTGACATGAGATGCAAGGCATGTGTGTACACACATATCCCATCATATATGCCTGAGAACATCTGTAGTGTGTGTGTGAGTACACGCCAAAAACCATCATAGACAGGGGCTTCATCTCATCTCCTGTAATCACTCCGGTTCCTTGGTCTGACCACCACAGAATCAAAATAGAATTCTTAAACAAAATAGATAAGCTTAAAAATACACAATCTTCTTTATTTAGGATAAGAAGATTCAAAGCTTTCAAAAAAGAACAGTTCCTAAAAGAAACACTACCTTACCTTAATTTAAACGAACTCGATCTCAACAAGCAAGTTAACAATTGGTACAATACCATCAACACAGCAGCAAAAACTAACCTAGTCTTTAATCCGAATAATAAACGACATCACGCGCCATGGTACTCCAATAGCATACGCCACGCTAAAAGAGAATTAAGAAAACTAGAACGCCATTGGAGACGTTCCAAATCGCCCACCTCACAGAACTCTTATTCGACACAGCAAATTAAATACAACAATCTTATCAACGAAGCAAAACGAGAATATCACACTAACACAATCATGAGATCTTTCAACAAACCCAGAGAACTATTCGATATAGTAAAAAAACTTACCAATGAACCCAGCCCTGACATAGACATACAAGTCAACCCTCAAATATATGCAAATTTTCTTCAGGAGAAAATAGGCCTTACACCGCCTCTAAAACTCACAGGGACCATTATTCTCACCATACCCGTCATAAGTTGGGACAGGTTCCACACCCCTTCAACCAAGCAAATTTCAGACATCATCTCTCTTCTCTCAACACAAGTACCGCACCTACCGATCCTTGCCCAGTTCCATGGATCAAAGCTACCAAGCAAAACTTCCTCAATTTCTTACACAACCTTGTTTCCAACTCCCTAACTCAAGGAATAATGCCAGAACAACTAAAATTAGCCACAATAAGGCCTATCCCCAAGAAAACTAACTTAGAGAAGAGCAATCCAGCAGCATACAGGCCAATCTCCAGCATACCTCTCCTAGCTAAGATCATCGAAAAAGCAGTCCAACTACAGCTCCAGGACCACATTGACGTACATGCCCCGCTTGACGTTCATCAGCATGGCTTCCGCCCTAACCATGGAGTTGAAACCTTACTGCTCTATCTGTTCAATGACATCATCCACTCCTTAGACAATTACAATCAAAGAACATTATTGATTTTTATAGACATATCAGCGGCCTTCGACACAGTGGACCACAGTATCCTACTAACTAGACTCCAGAGTATTGGTATTAACGGCACTGTCCTAAGATGGTTTAAATCTTACCTAACTGATAGACAGTTTAAGGTAAAAATTAATAACACCACCTCTCTACCCACTAAGATTAAACAAGGTGTTCCCCAAGGTTCTGCGCTTTCATCTCTTCTTTTTAACATATTTATCCAGCCAATCTGCAACATCATGATTGCCCATCAAATAGATTATACTATTTATGCTGATGACATAATGATTTACACGACAGTCAACCTTAACAGCCCCGATTATAACAAGATTATGAACTGCCTCGACAACATGTCTGCCTGGCTCACGCTCAACAACCTGGCCATGAACCATAACAAGACAGAGGCTCTCATCATTACTCGAAACACTGACTTCAGCCCCCCGCCTTTTATTAAATTTAAAAATACAACAATACCTTTAAAGGACGAAGTAAGATACCTCGGAGTAACCCTTGACAATCGACTCAACCTTCAATCTCACATCAGAAAAACTGTTAGAAGCGCTTACTATAGAATGAAAATAATTAGACGCCTGAAGCCTCTTCTCTCCCAAGAACATTTCCGCTCAGTCTGTCAGGCTCTAATAACTCCAATCCTTGACTTCTGCAACCCTATTTACAACGGAATCCCGAAACACTCACTAAAGCCACTTCAGATGGCTCAGAACACAGCTGCCAGAATAATCGCCGGCTCTTCAACTCAAGCCCACATCACCCCAATCCTTAAAGAACTACACTGGCTTCCAATAAGCCTCCGTATTAGATACAAGTTGGTCATCAATATATTCAAAATCAGACATAAGACTTCAGCAATCAGTCTCCAAGCCCTCTTATTCTCTAACACCAGCAAAAGACCTAGAAGGAAAGCCACAACTGACACCCTCAGCACCCCAAGTAGCTACTCTAAAGTCTGTAAATTCACCTCACAAAGAGCTCTTTCCTTATCGGCCCCTCTAATATGGAACTCTCTCCCCCCCGACCTACGATCAATTGAGGAACTGAAGGAATTCCGAAAACAACTAAAATTTGTTCTTTTTATTGAGCACTATGGCTATGACACCTAACTAACTCATATTAATTGTAATCTCTCAATATTGTGTTTTTTGTAATTGTTCACCATGTTTTGTTTCCCTTCTTTCACTTCCCTTGCCTATGTTTAGCCTTTGTATGTCTTTGTAACCGCTTTGATTTAAGGAAAAGGCGGTATAAAAAACCTGTTAAATAAATAAAATAAATAAATAAATCATTCTGCACTAGAAAGAGGAAACATGCAGTGAGTGAATGTAATGTCTCTGCTGGGTGTTGTGCATGCATCAGGAGGATCCGTTTATGTTTATGTAATTTCTTGATATGCCGCCCAAGCTGAAGGGCATCAGAGCAGTTTACAATCACTCCAAGCAGGTACTGGATATATTGACTACGGTGTGTGTGTGTGGCTGTGCGGGGTGTGGGGTTGTGGGTGGGTCAGGTTGGTGGTACAGTAAACAAGCCCACAGACTATGTGGACTGGCTGGTCTCCGTTGGATGTCTGAGCCTATGCCTTTCCTTGCATGGATTGCTGCAGGAGTATTGCTGTGGTATGGTGGGTGTTGAGATTCCCATCCGGCCCTCTACATGTCTGTCTCACTCACTCCCACCCCACACCCTGCCACCACCTTCATGTGGACCTATGCTTCTCTCTCCTCTCCTCACCTCACATCTACACACACCCATACCTCCACACACACCTCCCACATATACTCTCTGCAACCATGCACAAGAATCCCTCCATCTCACAAACATCCCATGTACTATTCCATGCCCTACACCTCCATCTCAGGAACCACATGCCATGGGCATTGTGTAACTACAGGGTATGATGTAGTGGTGGGTGCTGCCAAGGAAATTTCCTCATGGAACGGTGGAGGGGCCAGCTGTCACTGGAATAATGTTCAGAAATGTGTCAAATGAGAAGTCATATGAGAAAATGCAAGGTCCTGCACTTCGGCTGCAAGAGACCGAGGGAGCGTTACAGTGTAGGGGTGAAGTAAGTCAGTCCACAGGAGAGGAGCAGTAGCTGAATGAAATTTGTGGTGGTGATCATCATGTAGATTGGCAAGTGGAAATGGTGATTCCAAGAGCCAGAAGGGTGCATGGAGAGAGGTATGGCCAGCAGAGAACAAGAGGTGATAGTGCCTCCATATATGTCTCTGGGGCAACCTCTATCTGATGTATTTTGTGTGGTTCTGGCTATAAACAGACTGGAATGGATGCAGTGTTTGGTGACTACAGTGGTTGGTAGTCTTCATCATACAGCATATGGGGTCAGAGTGAATGATCTTGATATGTAAACGTCAGCGGACAGGTCAGATGGAGGAGATATGATAGAGATGGGCAATTACCTCCTTAGCCATTCCTCCTGTGCTTTTATGCCATTTAGATGGCCTGCAAAATCAGCTTCGATGGAACATAGGATGAGGGGAGAGGAGATGGGCTCAGGTGTGCTATGCGCAAATACCTGTTCATAGGAAGAGCGGTAAATGTGTGGCATACTCTTTAGTGGAAGTAGTAGAGACAGGAACAGTATCAGATTGCAAAACAGCAAGGGAATAGCACAGAGGGGAAAAAGAGGACTGTTGTGGATATTAACAGGCAGACTAGATAGGCCATGTGCTCAGATTCTGCTGTCATGTTTGTTTTTATGTTTCCATGTTTCTAGCTGTGGTGTGTCCACCTCTGCCCTGATACTGGTATGTATCCACTGCCTGGTACTTGGATGGGCAAGGCAGGTGTGTGTGTGTGTGTGTGTGTGTGCGTGTGTGTGTGTGTGTGTTTTTCAGCTGTGAAAGTGCCTGTACCATACATGCTGTGGCCACATGTGTACTTTTCCTTCCCTCACCAGTTACGGCAATGGGTCTGGTACTGATCTGCGCCCCCCAGGAGCTTGGGCCAATGGGACCATTCCATATCAAAACTGGAAAAACCCCTTTAGATACACCTAGATATATCCACAGCAACACTGTTAGGATGGCTCTAATCCCTCCATGCAGCAAACAGTGGTGTATCTAAGAGGTTTTTTTTTCAGTTTTGAATAGTGTTTCCATTAGAGCAGTGAGTTTTTATTTAATCAGTGTTTACCATTCCATGTCAGCCATGACATCGGCTGCTTGGCTTCCATCCGTGCCCCCAGTGAGTGGATGGACAGGAGTCGGGTGTGTTGTCTATTGTCGAGGCCGACATGATCACTTCTGTCGGTGAAGTATCCAGGACATGTAACGGGGAATACACAGACCCGTATCCACTGTGTTGCACTGATGCACTATGACACAGAAGGATGACAGCAGTGGAGATCAGTGAGTCCATAGTAACAAATGAACTTTATTCAGGCGTCAAACCATGCAACAGCGCAAAACTGAACTGTCCCATATTTACAATGCACACATCATTGAGGTGACAGGGTGGAAACTCTATTGTCTACTCAGTGTGACGCACCTGCTACACAGACTCTAGAGGGTTTACCCATTTCAAATCGAGACATTTCAACACTCAACACTAACTGATGGTGTACTGACCTCAGTGTGAGGGGACACATGATGCATGGTGTTGCCCTGTGAGTGAATGTTTGTTCTGTCCTTTGGTTAATTGGGTGTGTTATGTTGCCGTTCATTGGTGTGGTCTGGCTCTCTGGAGTCTGTGCAGCATGTGCATTCTGCTTTGCAGACTGTTGAGTGCATTTCTCCAGTCTTTCTCTGAGGTAGTGGACTATTGTAATAATGCCCTCCAGGGTCTCCCCAACCATTTGCTACATCTCCAACAAGCACAACACACAGCAGTCAGAATCATATTGGGAGCAAAAAGATCTGACCACATCACACCCATATTTAAAAAGCTACAATGGCTTCCACTAGCTAGCTGGATCGGATACAAGACAACAATAATAATTTTCAAAATATTCCATAACATCTCAGCACCATATCTGGGATCTACTATATACACAGCGGTAAAGGACAGAAACGCGGAAATGCCAGCATGATAAATTAGTTCTACCAGCCGAGTTAATGAAATGCAACCAGGAAACACGGAAACAAGCATTTTCATTGTATGCAGCAGACCTCTGGAATACTCTCCCTATAGAACTAAGAATAATCCCAGATCTCTCAGATTTAAGAAAGTTATTAAAAACTCATCTATTCAAAGAACACTTTAAGGACCAAAGATATGATTCCCTACAGTTAACAAGTAACAGGATACTGGGCTTGATAGACCTTGGTTAGACCAAGTATGACATATCTTATGTTCTTATATGGTAATTTTGACCCCATCCCTCATGACCCCCACTAATGTTGTTTCGAGCCTGAGTATGTGCAGTGGCCTTTGACCAACCTAACCACATCCATTACAGCAGAATGGAGAAGTACCATAATCATTAGGGAAGTGGGTCCTGCATTTGGGAAAACAGGGTTTAAATCCTACTTTTCCCACTGACACCTTTTGTGATCTTGGGAACATCACTTCATTCTCCATTGCCTTAGGTACATCTTAGACTGTGAAGCTATTTGGGTAGGGAAATAACTTGCGTACCTGAACGTAACTTGTCTTGAGCTTGGATTTGGAAAAGATGAGTAATAAATCTCTAATCCAACACAATGATCTTCAGCATCGTGCTATTTTGTATGACCCTGTGGAATTATTAGATACAAAAAAAACCATTGTCCCTTTCACATTGTGGCATGTTACGTAAAGATCTTTAACCCTTTCCAGGCCGAGCCCAAAACTCTCGGGATCCAAAATTCTGACTAAATATTCCTATCAAATGGTATATAATACATGACCATAGCAGAAGGAAAATTACTATTAGAAAATATTGAATAAGACGGGTACAATTTTCCTGAAATATCCAAAAATTAACCCGGCTGCAGAATGTGGATTAAAATTTTAAAGTAGGCTTTCAAAGGGTTAAATCACAATGCATGCTGGAATCTGAGTGCTTTCAATAGAGTGCTGTGTTGAATTTTATCCTCTGAATGTAGGTAAGTAGCAGGCAGAGAAAACATGACGTTCCACCATCCATTCTTCATTTACATGTAATTATGTGCTAGTTTTGGTGGGTATCTGCTAATATCTTCTAACTTGTTTAGTGTGCAGTCTTACAGGGTACTTTTAAAACACATTTAGCAAGTAAAGCAGTGCTTTACCTTGAAAATGTCCTTCCCTAAAATTAGCCTTCTGATGCTGTATATGGGTAAAAGTGTTGCATTAGCCCCTTATGTATGCACACGCTTTTACCTGCTTTTGAGAGAAGCGTTCCGGAGGGTGAATTCTGGATGGAGATTTCATTTACGTGCATACTTTTACGGGCTGATGTCCAATCTGTGGCCAGCACCGCCATGAGTAAAGTAAAGCCTGATATTCAGTAGCAGTATCTGGATAGCAGCTGCTACTGAATATCCAGTTTCAGTGGCAACCACTGGTGGCTATCCAGATAGTGGTGCTACTCGGCTGCCCTCCGGAGAGCCAAACCACATAAAGTTAGTCCTACCTTTTTTGTGGTCTAGTTTTTATGTGGTTTGTTAGCTGGTTAGTGGACTGAAAATCGTCGCTAACTGGATAATAACAGGGATCACTCTGATAAGTGCCCTGTTCATGGACTGCCCTGGCACTATCTGCTGTGGTGGTCAGAGGAAATATTCAACTCCACTCTCTGCATCGTGCCATTGAATATCCCTCTCGCCGGCACTTATCCAATTGGTGAGTGCAGCTAACTGGAAAAGTGCCTTTGAATATCGGGCCCTTAGATTCTAAAATGCATACAATTGAGTTTCCATGGCAAAATTACCTGCACCATATAGCAGGTGTGACTTTGGCAGGCAGTCTTCTTGGGGCAATTCAAAATGAACCTATGCATGTGAGTTTGCTTTAAAAGTTGGTGTATTATACATGTAACAGTCTGAAAATTGATGCAGGCTGCTACAAAATGATTCCCTTATGTACACAATAGTAGTAGGGGTGTACTACCATCCACTTGTTCAGAATGAACAGACAGATGATAAAATGCTAGCAGAAATTAGGAAAGCTAGCAAAGTTTACAACACAGTTATTATGGGAGATTTCAAATACCCCAGTATTGACTGAGTCAATGTCGCATCAGGACATGCTAGAGAGAGAGAAAGTTTCTAGATCAAATAAATGACTGCTTCATGGAGCAGCTGGTTCATGAAACAACATAAAGGAAAACTATTTTAGACCTGGTCCTTAGTGGAACGCAGGCTCTAGTGCAAAAGGTAATGGTGTTGGGGCCACTTGGCAATGGCAATCATAAATTATAATACAGTTGATTTAATAAATGGGGGAGGGAGACGATAGCAATGAAATTGACTATACTAGCATTTAACTTTAAAAAATGAGACTGATAAAATGAGGAAAATGCTGAGGAAAAAAACTAAAAGGAGCAACTGCAAAGTTTGAGAGTTTACATCAGGCTTGGGCATTTTTAAAAAATGCCCATCTTGAGAGCCCAGATCTGATGTATTCCATGCTTTAAGAAAGGTAGAAGGAAGGCCAAATGACAGCTAATAATGCTTAAAGGTGAGGTCAGCGATGCTGTCATAGTTAAGAGAATCTTTCAAAAAATGGAAAAAAGAACCAAATGACAAAAACAGGAAACATAAGCACTAGCAAGTTAAATGCAAGGCATTGATAAGACAGGCAAAGAGAATTTGAAATGAAGCTTGCCATTGAAGCAAAAGTGCATAATAAAATTTTGTCAAGTCCATTTGTAGCAGAATACCAGCCAGAGTGTTGGTTAGATCATTAGATAGAGGAGTAAAAAGGGCAACAAGAGAGGACAAGGCCATAGCAGAGAGACTGAATTCTTTGCTTAAGTCTTTACTGAGGATGATGTAGGAAACTTATCCATGCCATAAATGAAATTTAAAGGTGATGTATAAGAGCAACAGAAACAAATCTTGATGAATTGGGAAGATGTAATATAGCTATTTGATAAACTAAAGAATAGCAAATCATCTGGACTGGATGGCATCCCAGAGTGCTGTAAAAACTGAAATATAAGATTATAGACCAACGTTTAGTGATCTGTGACCTATCATGAACATGTAGATAGTCACAGTTTAATGGCAGAAAGAAAACATGGATTTAGCCAAGGAGAAAGTCTTGTCTCACATGTCTTTTATAGTTTTTTTTTGTAGGTGTGAATAAACAGGTTAATGTGAGCCGGTTGATAAAGTGGATCTAGATTTTTAGAAAACCTTTGACAAGGTCCCTCATGAGAGATTCTTGGGGAAATTAAAAAGTCATGGTATAGGAGGCAGTATACTATTGTGGATTAGGAACTGCTTAAAAGATAGAAAACAGAGAGTAGAACTAAATGGCCAATTTTCCCAATGGAGAAAGCTGAATAGTAGAGTATCCCAGGGATTTGTGCTGGGACAGCTGGTTTTTAACATATTTATAAATGACCTGGAAATTGGAATAATGAGTGAGATGATCAAATTTGGAGATTAGACAAAACTATTCAAAGTTGTTAAAACACAAGAGGATTGTGAACAATTACAAGAGGACATTGAAAATTTGGGAGACTGGATGTTCCAATGTGGACAAGTGTGACGTTATGCACTTGGGAAAGAAGAACCCAAACTATGGTTACATGATGGAATCACCACGCAGGAAAAGGATCTCTGGGCATTATGGATAATATGTTGAAACCCTCTGTATAGTGTGCAGAGATGGCCAAGAAAGCAAATAGAATGCTAGAAATCATAAGGAAAGGAATGGAGAATAAAACCAAAGATGATGTCTCTGTATTGCTCCATGGTGGGATCGCACCTTGAATATTGTGTGCAATTCTGGTTGCCATATCGTACAAAGGATATAGCAGAACTGGAAAAATTAAAGAGAAAAGCAATCAAAATGATAAAGGATCTGGAAGGATATTCCTATGAGGAAAGGCTTAAAAGGTTAGGGCTCTTCAACTTGGAAAAGAGATGGCTGAGGGGAGATGTGATAGAGGTCTATGAAATAATGAATGGAGCATAACAGATAAATGTAGATTGGTTGTTTATACCTTCAAGATGTAGAAGGACTAGGGGACACACAATGAAGCTACAATGTAGCATATTTAAGACAAATTGGAGAAAATATTTTTTCTCACATCCCATAATGAAACTCTAGAATTCATTACCAGAGGTTGTAGTAAAAGCTGTTAGTGTAGCTGGGTTTGAAAGAGGTTTGAACGAGTCCCTGGAGGAAAAGTCCATAAACCATTATTAAGGTGGACCGGGGAAATTTACTGCTTATCCCTGGGACAAGCAGCAGGAATCTGTGTACTTTTTGGGAACCTTGACATGTACTTGTGACCTAGATTGGTCACTGTTGGAAACGGGGTACTTGGTACGACCCAGTAGGGGGGTGTCTTATGTTCTTATGTATTCCGTTTTCAGGATATGCATGATAAATATGCATTGGATTGGCTTGCAAGCAGGCATTCACTGGAGCTAGGCTTCTTTGTTCCCCCCACATACATCACACGCCAGGGTTCAATTAAGCAATAGAATTCTGAAATAGCAGGTACGTGTGTTTATAGGTATGCACATTTATATTAGCTTTAGTTAATTTAAATGTTATCTGTCTTGTCCCATAACTGTTATTCCATTGAAAAGATAATGTAATGCCTCAGCGATGCATATGTTAAAAATGAAAAGCACTGTTAATCAGTAGCATACACAGTGAAGCAGAATACAAGATTCCTAATTGCTTGCTGGCTGGTTATTAAGGAGCCAACAGTTGGAGCTTTCAAAAAATATCACTGCAGAATGCCTGTAAAGGATTGCCCAATTTATAGCGTGCAAGGCATATTTTAAAGCAGCCTCCAGGAGGACCTCAAGTGCATATGTTTATTGCTTGAGATAGATTAAAGGCACATTTTTCAGTAAATCTGACAACTGTTGGTGGCCTATTGTTGACACAGTGCAATTAGGAAAATGAATGGTCTTTTGAGGGTGGGGGAATACAAGAGAAGCACATTGCTGCAACTTACTAGCTTTTGAGCTGTCACAAGAAAGATAGAGTTAGCATGTTTGACAGAATATAACAGTGGCTGATTTTTTTTTTGGTGCATACTTGTCATGTAACTGAACTAAAATAATAGCATTCAGAAGGCAAAGCTTTGGAAGATATCACAGAATTCCAACAGTTCTCTGTGTTTTTTGTTGTTAAGTGATGTCGAGTAGTTGTCGACTCATGGTGACCCTCTAATGGCAGAGTTGACTTCTACCCATCATTGCATTATTTTTGCTATCTTTAGTAATGATGTTTATTGCTAAATAAAAGTAGAAAACGTACAAAAAGAAAATGTGACCTGTTATAAGCACACTGAGATTCAAAGAAATGATAAAACTTTAGGGTTCTGAAGCCCCAAAACTAGCATAAACCAATAGCTACTTGTTCTCTAAAGACACTTAGGGGCTTGTTTACAAAGCCGCGATAGCGGTTTCCGATCGTTATCGGAGCCCGCTACCGCGGCTTTGTAAACAAGCCCCTTATACTTTCTTCCTATGTTTTTGCTCTGTCTTCCCTACTGTATCATGCAATACATTTAAATTTTAATTCTTTAAAGCATTTATTTAGAAAATTTTAAGATAACAAAATCTATACAACTATAGCTACATCCCCTCCCCCCTCCTCTCCCTGGCTCCATTGCAAAAGGAAATCAAGAACATATTATCAAAACAAATTGTCCTTCCACAAGGAGAGTAGAAAAAAAGTGATATCAAGCAGATCGCTGCACATAATCATCTAACGGTTTCCAGATATGATGACAGTGTAGAAAACGTGACTTATGCACTGAGTAGACTGTGTCATATTTAGGTAAAGACATACCGTATTCCACCAGTGGTGACCATCAAGATCAGCAAAAGACTTCTAGTGATTCACAATGAGTTTCAAAGCAATTGAAACAAGCACAGAATGAGGATGGGGTACAATTGGGCGATATTGTACAGATAGAGGGGGTAATTCTGCATGTGATCGGTAGACCATAATACGCAGCGTCAGAGTCTCTTGTATACCCAGAATATCACTGATTTGTGCCCACACATAGGTCTAGTAAGCATGCAAACATGGACAAGTATATAATAAATGTGAGAGTCCCCTTGTCTGATTTGCAAGACCAACAGGTATTACTGGTTCCACTTGGCAAGTTGTGCAGGCATAATCAAAGCCCGGTGAACCAGGAAAAAATAACAATTGCGTTATGGAAGCTGAACCCAATGGCCGGGTATGGCGACCCTGGAACCATTGCCAACAATGTTAAGAAGGAAGGAGACCAGCGTCTAATTCCCATACTGTCTCCACCCCCCAGTCATAGCAGGGGAGGAGCACGTCTCAGAGCAGCATAAAATCTGGAGGCAATCTTAGAGGAAACAGAGATCATTGATAGTTGAATCAGAAGTTTCCAGTCTCTCAAGATTAGAAGGGGCATACCCTGCTTCCTGAAGACCATTACAAAGTTGTAAGCATTGGAAGAAACATGTGCGGGAGAGGCAGAATTTCTTCTTCATTTATACAGATGACTTAAAAGCTCCATCAATCATCAAGTTTTCCATTTGCCAACTTTCCAGCCAAATGGCCAATCCTGAATTTTAAGTTTAGGGTTAAACCAAATTGAGTACTGTAGGGTGCCCAGATTGCCTTCACCAAGAGCAGAAGAAATCCTGCGTAGCCTGAACAACTGGGGACATATGTTTCCTCAGGGAAGGGGACATCCCAATTAGGAGTGCTGTAGGTATGGGATAAGTCATACAACTCTCCAGCTCAAGCCAGACTGGGGGGGACGGGGGCGGGGGAGAGGCCTATACACCTATTGATGCATCTACCTACAGGAACCTTGTTTGAGAAGAAATGAGATATGATATTGCGTAAAATCTGGAAATTGTACTCCATCCTCATTCTGCACTTGTTTCAATTTCCAGCCAGCGATATGTGGAGTTTTGTTCTTCTATAAAAAGGACAATCGTAGCCGTTCTATCCTTCTTCTTTTTAAAGGAATCTGGAAAAAATAGGAATCATATCCAGCAAGTAATTTACTTTAGGGACTATCATCATTTTAATAATTTCAAGGCATCTCCACCATGAAAGGAAAAGAGGGGTCCAGTGCACCGTAAGCAACCAAACCATATCAAAGCAAGCACTGGCATTTTGGGCAAGTGTTGTATAATAGCTCACTCCCAGGAACTTCACAAAAGAGTCAGCCCGCAAAAAAGGGAAGGCAAGTAAAACTGCCTTGCTGGTCAGTTTGTTTAAGGGAAATGCCACCAATTTGATCAGGTTAAGAATATATCTCAATTACAGATAATGCTTATCGAAAGGACAGTAGGTATATTTGAAGGATCCACAAATAGGAGCAAATCGTCCACATATGCAGAATGTTTAATCTACAGAGCTCCCAGACATACCCCTCTAACCCCCAAAGATTGCCGAATTAAAAGGGCAAAAGGCTCCAAGGCTAAACTGAAAAGTAGTGGGGATACTCTCTGTAGATGGAAAGCAGGGAAGCAAGAGCAGTTTGCATAGACCTAAGTCGACTAATGGGCATAGAGTAACTGAAACACATTCAGAAAAGACTCCCCCGTTTCAAACCAGCATAGTGCTTGAAAGAGAAAAGGCCACTCAAGTCTATCAAAAGCCTTTTTGGTGTCTAAGAAGAGTGCTACTAATAGAGTCTTTAAATGTTGGGGAAGCACCAGGATGTTACAAAGCAGGCGAGCATTATCGGTGGTGGTCAGACCCGCCACATACCCACATTGATCAGGGTGAAAAAGAGTCAGGAAGACTTTAAGGTGATCAGAGAGAATTTTAGCATAGATTTTATAATCTGTATTAAATAAAGACATGGAACGTTAATTCCCAACTTACTGTGGCTTCAGACTTGGTGTTTCATGCACCACTATTGTGGCAACTGAAAAAGCGCTAGTGTGAGGCATCTGTTAACATAACAAAGTAAAATACTCCAGAAGATAAGGCCCGAGTTCCACTCTAAATGCACGGTAAAATTCCAGTGGAATTCCATCTGGTCCGATGGCTTTGCCAAGTGGCAAATGCTTAAGGGCTTCAAGAAGTTCTCTCTGCTGAAGGGGAGCATCAAGGAGAGTCACTTAAGCTGAGGAGACTGTAGAATTCATGGAAATGAGTAAGAATATCAGAAGTATGAGTAAGCAATCCATCATTCGTACTTTTAAGAGCAGCAATATGAGAAACATTAAGTCGTGATTTAAGAGCACGAGCTAAGAGCCTACCAGCTTTATTATTCTCAATAAAGTAGCAATTGTTATGGATAGCAATAATTTGAGTGGTTTCTCGACTGAGGATCAAATAATATTGATAATGGAACTTCTGAAGTTTTAGAAGAACAGTTGGGTCAGATCTATTTATCAGATCCTGCTCAGCAACCTTGATTTGGGTAGTCAGCTCTAAGATCTTTCTTCCTCTGCTTTGTGACTTGTATGGCATAGCTAGTCACCACTGCCCTCAGGGAGTGTTTAAATGCCTCCCTTAAGCTCAGCTTCAGGTATCTCAAGGAAGATTAACCCTGAAAAAAAACTGAGATAGTGGCCTTGAAAATAGAAAGAAAGAAATTTGTCTTCCAAGAGCACTTTGTTAAACCACTAGTGAGGGGACGGGCGATCCAGACAGGGTGCCTGGAGATGACTGAAATAGTAGAATGATCTGAATCAGTGGTTTCATGTATGGCTGCCTGTACCAAATAAGGGACTAATCTTAGAGAGCAGATTAAAAAGTGATTCTGGAATGAGAGCAGTGGGGAAAAGGAAAAAAGTATAATCCTTTTCTGTTGGGTGGAGTAATTTCCACAGGTCCACCAAGCCCACTTCCTCCATTAATGACAGTAAGGCCTGCTGCATTTTTTTCAATTTAAATAGGACTTTGGAAAGGTGCTCTAGAGAAGGATCTTGTACAAAGTTAAAATTTCAACCCACAATGAAAAGAAGCGAGGCAGCTGCTAAGATTTCTTTGGAGAGTTCATATATACAACTTGGGGAGTCGACCGTTAGCCCATATACATTGAGCAGCGCTAATTGCTGGTCATCTATTTGCAAGGCGGCCCTTACCCATCTCCCATTGGAAGCCACCCTTGTGCGAAGTACCTTGAGAGCTAGGGAAGAATGAGCCAGGATAAGAACCCTTCTTTTTTGTAGGCCGGGGCAAATGCAACAAGATTATACACTCCCCCTTCGACTTACTGAGATTCCTGCAGGGAGAGATGCTTTTCTGCAGCTTCCTTCTTACAGTGCTGCAGAATCATTTTACATTTTATTGGGCTAAGAATTTCTTTAACATTAAGAGACACCACCTTAAGATCCATCCTCATGAACCAAATACATCTATCTGAACTCTTGATGAAAGCAATCCAGACATCCCCCAAATGGGGAAAGCACTCAGGTTTAAGTATCCCATACCAAGCTGGCAGCCATACAGCATCCAAGTAAGGGTCGCAAACACATAGAGCCACTCCTGGTCCACCAGTGCCGTACTACGAATGGTGATGGCCTCAGAAGTATGGTGCAGTCCAAAATGGAGTCAACGAAGACCCCACAGATGGGGTAAGAGACTGGGAGTTCTGAGGGATGTGGAGAGGGGGAAAGGACTTGGGGTGTTTCTTGGTTTGCTTTTATGTCAGAGGAGGGGTTGGAGCCAAGCCCAATATTGTTAAAATTTCCTCTTGCTTTTCATACCTTTTATTTTAAAATGTCTATTTTTTTGTTACTTTTTCAAAAAAAAAAAAATAATGAAATGAGACAACCCTCCCCTCCCCCAAACAATAAAAAAAAAAGAAATGAAAAGCTTTGGGCTCACATCCCTAATATATACCATATACTAATATGATTCAGTTATGGAATGATGGTGTGCAATTTCCCCATTAACACACATCAACATGCTTGAAATTTAAGCGAGTTGCAAATTTGCAATGTCATGCAAAGAGGTTGGTTTTAAATGTGCCATGTTTTGTGATGCTATTTTATGCAGCAGTTTAACTACAGCTGTTCAGGAATACTTTGTTTTTTGGGTAAGCACGCAGAGAAATTATAATTTTCTAAAATATGCCCATAACTGAAATACCCTCTCCAGTCCTGCCCTCTGGGAATGCTTCTGTTGAGTCCAGATGTTGCTATGCACGCACAGGCTACATGTTCATTACTTTACCCTATATCGGGCAGAGAATTTTATAACAGCATGTTTCATCATACTCTGTACTGAAGTTCCATAAAATACTCTGATCAGGTAAGAAAACAAAATCTTCTTTCATTATTTGAAAGAAAAATGTTTTGTGTTTCCCCCCAAAAGATCGATCAAGAAATTGCTATGTTGGCATATTTTTTATTGTACTATATTTCTCTTTCATTCATCATTGTTGTATTTTTGCTTACTGTGATAAAGCCCCTCTATAGATACCTAATTTACACAATTTACTGTTCATCTTCTAAGAAAGATGCTTACTTGACTTTGTGAATAAGGACTGTGATTTATGTATGCTACTGACATTTTAAGCATCGATATTCTGAACAATTATTACTGAAAGAATATTATTAGCTGTGAAAGGGCGTATACCCCCTATTGAAAGGAAGGTGCCATGAATAGAAAAATAAATGACAAGTCATGTCCCTTGTGCTTCAGAAAATGTGGTAGCTCTCACTGTAGGAAAAGGTAAAAATAGACTACAAGAGCAGAAAACTCATTGCTGAAGAACCCAGTAGAAGTCCAGAGCGCCATGGTTCCACCTGGTTTCTGTTGCTTAAACTCTCCCTGAAATTTCTCCATGTCCCATTGATGAGCTTCCAATTGTTCAGTATTGGAAAATTGGAGTGGAGGAGTGGCCTAGTGGTTGGGGCAAGGTACTTCAGGCCGGAAGGTCGGTGGTTCAAATCCCACTAGAGGACAGCAACCTTGGGCCGGAAGGACTGGGGTTTCTAGTCCCACAGGTGCTCCTTGTGGTCTTGGGCAAGCCACTTAACCCTCCATAGCCCATGTTCCCTGTAAAATAGTTATCTCCAAGTTATAATGCCCTGTTTAATGTAATTTCAGTTTGTTCAATGTAAACCGCACTGATGCAGAATAGCGCGGTATATAAGAGAATGTAAATAAAACTATATAAGTGCTGCTGTTTTGGTTTGGCTGAACTGTTTTAAGGACCATTTATACATATTTATATATATTTAAAAAGATCTCCTGCACGGAGTCAACCTGTACATAGTTATGTTCTTAAGCTATTATATCTACACTTGTTTAGAAACCCAAGTTATCCTGTACAAAAGTTGTCCTCCGTTCTATGTAAAATGTTATCCTGTACAAAAGTTCTCTCCTGTTATATGTAAACTGTTGTTGAATTTCTTGTAAACCGCTCCTGATCTCCGGAAGGGGCGGTATAGAAAAATGTACCTCATACATATAAATTTATTTATTTATTGGGAAGTTCTCTTGTACAGTCTTAACTGCTTGGTGGATGTAATGATAGCACGCTGAGATGGCAGTTCAAAGCTATTTTGACTTTAATACATACATGGATGGGTTTTCTCTATGAAAATCTGCCTCTTCATGTTGCTCATCCTACCTTTTATTTGCTTAGACTGGCTATTTAGAATTTATTATTATTTGAATGCAGTTTATATTTAGAGATACTTTCTGTGTTTAGGGTCAAGATTTTTTATTGGTGCATGAATCCGGCCTTTTTTACTCTACGCCTATTGTCGCTTGAAATGTCAACTTGGAGATTGGCTGGTAGAGCTTATTTGATTAGAATTCCATTGTTTTACCTGATTCTCAATGGACATTGACTTGAATGTTGTCAGATGCTCAGAATTTGAAGAATACCTATTGGCTGTGACATCTTTCTTTGACATTTAAGAGCTGGTTTGTTGGTTAATTACCCATGCAGCAATTGGATTCATACGATCCATTGAATGTAGTTCTGATTTTGAAAAGCCTGATGCAGAGCTCATAGATAAGATTTGATCTCAAAACATAATTCCGTGTCGCTGTTGGACTAAAGAAGGGTTGATTCTTTGTGCAATTGGATCTACAATAATTTTTCAAAAATCTTTGAGGCACGGGTTTTTGCACCTGCAAACTAAGTATGGCTTCATTTTAAATCTTGTGTTTCACTTGGTTTACTCAATTTTGACGCTTTGAATGGTGTCATTTAAATATAATAAATAGGAAACTTTGTTATTCAAGAGTTGTGCAGCCCTTCTAAACAAAGCTTCCAACAAAACAAATGTTCACTTAGTATTTAACGTATATGCTCTGTAATAGTTTATAATGACCTAACTGTTTATTTTTTGAAATTTTATAAAGGCAACATAATGCTTGTATAAGTTTTATAAAATAGGGTCCTAGAATTCTCAGTAGTGCAGAAATGCTCTCACATAACATGCAACTTTCTGGGTGCAATCTGTGTAGCTATGCGCATGCTTTATATAAACTCGAAACTTTCTACTCCCAGCTCCATCCAAATGCTGCTCCGGAAATGCCTAGTTGTGCTCCACCTAAAATGATTCCTTGTCTTGTCAACACGTATTCTTGTAAGCATGCATCTGTGCAATTTTATAAATATTTTCTGCACGCCAAAGATGTTTTACATGCAGAGTATGCTTTATAAAATTATTCCCAACAGGTTTATCATGCCTAATGTTTGGAGGGTGTGGAGAAGGAGGTACATTCATATCCACTTTCTTTTTTATGTTGACAACACACTGAAGGGGAATGAGGGCTCTTGTTTTCATCTTGCCAAACCGATGGAGTCTGGATGCAAAATAGCATGAGACAGATGTCCCCACCACTATTAAGTTTATTTTAATTCTTCAAAATAAGTTTGTCTTTTTTTTTTTCAAGTGAATTTCCAAAACCTACATTCTCTCATAATCAAAGGCAAGTATAAAAGTGAATGGGACGGCGTAAGTATCTCACCAGGCTCAGGTGGAAAAAGTCTAGCAGTCGTCTTTTTTTCCATTCAGAGCTCCAAAATCTTGCAATCTATCTTTCTCTTGACTAAGACAGTGCCTTGGGCTCAGTGACCTTCTGCCCTCTCAGGTAGGTCCCGCCCTTGTGGCCACTTATGTGCGTAAATGACTAAAATACCGAGATTTAGATGCATTTTTTGCCACCTAAATCTAGTCAGCTCCTTATAAAATTATCTGCAAAGATGGCAGTTTTCAGAGTACCTGTGGGCCCATAAACAGATTGCAAGAAGAATGTCCCCACAAGGTTTCCCTTTGAGAATCCTCCAGAAGGTCTGTGTGCAAGGTAGCACTTATCTTGTATACGTTGTACCTGCAAAATACATAGGTTAAAGCTCTGAAAAGCAAATGAAATGAAATCCCCACACGTGCTCGTCTGCTCCTAACCTGAGAATAGCCTTAGCTCCCCTAATTTTCCCCTCAAGGAAATTTAGCAGCACACTTGAATTTGCAGATTCTTTCCATCAATGAGGGCCTGGGACAACTTCGTCAGGGGTTATTTGTGAGTAAACCCCTGTTTATCCACAGAAATCCCTTTCCTAATTGATGCCAAAATAGTATTTGCAAATGTTTCTTGAAATTCTATATTTCTATTCTATGAAAGAACTGCATTGGTTGCCATTACATGCCAGAATCCAGTATAAGTCTTTAGTCCTTACTTTCAAGGCACTAAATAACTGCCCCCCTACGCCAATCAGCAAGCTCATCCACGTCACCCTGGAAAACAGAAAAAGGAGAACCACATCAATGAACACCTTAATAGTCCCGAAAATAATAACGAAGTGCTCTAAGGCCACCTCCAACAGGGCCTTCTCCTTATTTGCACCTCTAAACTGGAATGCGCTACCTCCCGAAATCCGTGCTATCAAAAACCTAATCCTATTCAGAAAGGCATTGAAATACCACCTGTTTACAAAACACTACCCAGAAGTCAACCTAGACATTAACAAAACTAGCTCCTCAATACAACCTGAAAAGGGCTAGTTGGTCAACCTTCTCTCTAGTCCTATTAGTGAACCACATCGCAACATCCAAACGAGTTTCATATTACTATATATAACATTAAGTTAATCTGTACATAGTTCCCCCGGTTGTCCTATTGTTGAAATTCCCTGTTCAATGTAAAACTCAATGTTACTTGTATGCATTGTAGTATGTTACTTGTATGCATTGTAGTATGTTCTTGTTCAATGTACACCGCACTGATTGTAATAGCGCGGTATAAAAGAATTGTTAAATAAATAAATGATTTTTGCATACCTCTTATTTTTGTAAACTCAAGGCCTCTGTACATGCATCCCCAACTTTAGTCTATTCTCCTTGCAATAGTATCATGCTCTAGAACAGATTTGTACACTTATTCATTCTGGCAATGGTTCACCTTTTGTAACCTCTCTTACTGCACCATCTACAGAAAAAAAGAAATGTAATTTCTCTGTGTTCAATCAGAAATAAAAAAAATGGAGAATTCATCTAATACTGCTGCAAAGGTTATGGTACTTTGACTCGAATGTAATTAATCCTTATTCTGTTATTCTCTTTCCTTTATCTTGTGAATTCTATCTGGTTTGTTTTTGGTTTATCTTTATTCTTTAAATACTATACTGCTGCACTGTCATCTGATTGCTTGCTCACTTTTTTCAGTGAGTATATATAGTTTTAAACAGAGTGCCAACAATCACCATTTTCAACAACTCTGAAAGCAACCGCGATAGTGTGTGATGTCATACAAACCATTGTTGTCTCACTGTTGATATATTCTGTGATGACATATTTGATATAGGGATGTGTTTACTAGAGGTCAATACACTGCGCCCACAGAAATAAAAAAAGGCCATGGGCAGTTAACGAATGTTAATTTAATTAACACGCATTAAAACCTTTAGAAAAGATGCCTCATCACCACTGTGTCTCAACAGCAGGAAGTGAAATAAATTAGAGATGTGCAAAATTACAATTGTATCCTACCTCTCAACTGGGCATTTGCTTAAAGACAGACTTTACTAAAGCTACTACTACCCAGCCTTTCTTTCCTGCAGATTCAATAACAGAACAATAAATTAATCAAGGATAACTTAGAAGACGATATTCAAAAAGTTAATGGTAATAACTTTGAGAGTTAGGGCCATAGTTATTAAGGTGTGTTATTTTAATGCAGGTCCAATTTTATTCACTGAGGCCTAGGTACTAATAACTAGCATTTGGTGAGCCGAGCGCAGTTAGTGCTGGATTCACACTGTTCGGTAACTGCATTAGCGCAAGGTTCGCCTAACGCCATCCTCAGTAGATGGAGTTAAGTGCACTCAGGCTATTACACCCCTGTTAGGGGGAAGTGCTCTACGTTAACTGCTAGGAAAGTGCTCGTCATACAGTATCCCTGACAGTTTAACTCCGTGGTGTTGCACCTAACGCACCATAGTTTTGGTGCTTTTGGAATGTTAGGTGCAACACCCTAGCATCCGTTAGTAAAAGGGCTCCTAAATTCATGGAGAATGTTCAGCAGAAAACTTAAGATGTTGTGTTTTACTGAAAATAGGGGGCACATTTAGGACCCTAAATTTAGGAGCTCGGATTGTTTTTCTTTTATTAATGGTCCCTTACGTTTTACGAAAGCATATCAAATTAGTTTTCAGGAATAAGGGAAAATTTGTACTTCATAGAGCTTTATTGTCCATAATCTTGAAAAGGATCACTATGGAATTATGTGGGTCAATTCTCAAAGGAATAACTTCACTGCCTGTAGATATCCAAACGCTGTACAGATAATGCTGGGCTATAAATATATCTAACTGCCCTTACACTATGCACGTGGAGGTCAATTCTGATCGGGGGACGTCTGGCCCACCTGGACTTCCAAAATCTGGACGGGCAAGATTTGTTCCTGATTCTGCACCCGCGGGAGCTAGACGTTCTTGCGGGTGCAGAATCAGGCACTTGGATGGGCCAGATGTGCTCTGATTCTGATGCATGGACCATCTGTTTCCCCGTCCATCCCTCCATATGCTCTTGCTGGAGCCCTGGTGCTGTGGGGTCTCGTTGCCATGGCAGCGGGACACCCAGCAGGAGCCCCAAAACCCTGAAAAACCTGCTTTTCCCCACCGCTCGACCCCCAGAGGGGCCTGCCAGGGCTGGGATCAGGCAGAGGGGAAACCCATGATGCTGTTCATCTTGTCGTGGGTGTCCTCTGTGCTGATCGCCAACTTCAGGGGGACATATTCCACCTCCGAAGTGGAATAAGTCCCCTGTCCATCTTTGCTTCCCCAGATATACAGGGCCGTGACCTGAATAGGCCTGGTACATCCGGGGTCATGGGCCTGCCTCTGCTCTGTCCATTCTCCGCCCTACCTCTGCCCCCTCCCACCCCTGTCCACAGCTCTCCGCACAGCGGCCTTGTACGTGCAGGGAGCTCTAGTGCAGGAATTGGGTCCCTGCGAATAGCGGGGCTTGGACATCCCAAGTTGGATGTCCATCCCTGCTATTCGTGGTTCGGAATGACCCCATAGTGAAGGGGCAAAAAGAAAGCACAGCAAATGTGGTATAATGAAATTATCCATAGTGATATTCAACAGTTTATATGTATGAGTTATACATTTAGTACCAAATGACTAGCACTGGCATCACTGACTCCATTACAAGGGAACTTGTATAAAGTCATGCCTAGGTGATGCGTATCTAACTTTATAAAATCCAAGTGTAAATGGCAGAGAACATGCCGTAAATTACGGTGCCCTAGAGCTGGCGACGGTGACCATGCCTGCCCTTGGCAGATCTACATGTAAAGGACTGTATTCTATAATCTACTCAAGTAGTTGCTCATACTGTCCTTCCTCCACCAAACTCTGCCTGTGTGCTCGCCCACAGTGAAAGTACATACAACGCAAACAGCGTGCAGACTTTTACGCTGGTAAATGACTAAAATATTGACATCTAGGTGTGTTCTTAATGCCGAAAACTAGGTGATTGCTTATAAAACTACCCCCTAAGGATAATTCTATAAGGGTCACTTAGATTAATGTGTGTATTTGGCACCTATTCTATAAAGTAATGTATGCATGTAATATACTTTTTAAAATGGGGGTGTAAGCAGTGAGATGCACATGCCAAATTTAGGCATGACCACTTATACTGACCCTAGACTTGGTGTAAATGTCTGCAACTAGATTTGTAGAAAACATGCATAAGGATTCTACACTTACTTGCATACATTTGTGCTCCAACCCTATGCCCACTCTCTTAAAAACTATGCGCTATCATCCTAGTGCATGTAGTTACAGAATGGCGCTTCTAAACTACACACAAGTACCCATCCTGGCACATAAGTCGCTGAAAATAGGTGACTTACACATGTTGATGGAACATAAATTTATGCAGCTCATTTTAGAATTACCTCCTATATGTATATTCGGCACTACTGACTCTATGTTGTGGCACTGAATATATGCAATTTAAATGCCGCAGCCTGCATGTAAATTATAACCTACCCCGCCACCATGGAAAATCTGGCCTACGGTACTTTTCAGTAATGATACTCTATTTCAGGGAAGGGAAGAGAATTGTGTATAAAACATAGTTTTGCAGAAGATGAGCTGTCATTCATTTTAGATAACCCTTTTAATTTAGTTTCTGAAAAAGCAACCTGTGGCTGGATTCCTTATTGTGTACATGCTCTTTTTATAGACAAGCTGGGTTAATAGCTGTTTCTAGGAGGTCTGGAAACCACTTCAGGCTTTAGTCTGAGTTTATATTGTATATATAAATCCCTGCTGAGCTCTCACAATGTAGTAGCCCCGGGCTACTCATTAGTACAACACAGTTGTTTGTCCCAGTAGCCTTTTTGAACTTTATAGACCAATTTGGCGTTTCTCCTGTAAAAACTGCAAACTCAGACCTTTAAATTTTCTTCTAGTATAACATTTCAAGGCAAAGGAAAGACCCTCCCTGGAGATTTTCAGTACTTTGCATTTGCAGCTATATAAATAAGGGTGATTATTTTAGAAGCCTTAATTGTAATTTACTTGTCATGCCTAGTTGATGCGCATGACAACTTGTACGTGAAAATTGCATCCACGTATAAATGGCCATTTTAGGAAAAAAACATTTTATACATGGATGTCCATTTCATGTCTAAATTACATGCGTTGTGTCGTGTGCAATATTCCCACTAAGCTGAGTAGAGTCCTCCGCTGACATTCCTGCTGGTGGGGGGAGGTGGAAAGCGATTGCTCTTAGGATCGTTTGGCATAATCAGGTCCTGAGGGCCTGCCAATGCTGTGTGATCCTAAGTGTGATCGCTTTGCACCTCCCCCCACCAGCAGGACTCCGCACAGCTTAGCGGGAGCATTGGTCATGTGTCTGTCATAGGTATGAGTCGAGAGGGACAAAGTCTACATGTGTATTATGCATTTCTAATAGTCCATAATTGTCCACATCAGGATTTACACCTGTTCCCCTGATACAAATGGGCATTTACAGAGTATTCCTTATGGCCATCCCTTTACAGGAGGGATTGAGGGAGATATCCCTCTTTATACCCTCTGAGCCTCATTCAGCAGCGCCGGCTAGTGCTACTAAAGCGGATAGCCACAGCCACTGTATTTTAGACCTGGATATTCAATGCCAGGATTATATCCAGGTCCTGGCATTGAATATACAGATTGGCCGGACTGCAGTGAAGCCAACCGAGCAGTGACAATATTCAGCTGCTGTCCTGTTAGCTTCTGTGGTGAATGTCAGACTGGCCTTTAAAATGCCTAACTTTTTGCCATGTTGCGATTACCGGGCAGGGACTCAATATTGCACAGCCCGGTTATCACTGGTTGCTGCACCCAGAACACCCTTGGAATTGCCCCTATGCTTGCCCAGCTGAATATCCCGGTTAGTAGACCTCCATGTTTATTTCCTCCTCCAAACTGGAATGTGGTAAAGATAGTCCTCTATAGTTAAGAGCATCGGCACATCCAAGTTTGCAAAATGACTCAAATAGATGTGCATGTTGTGAAACGCCGGCACTTATATATATATATAAGTTGCTGGTTTTCCTCCATTGATTTTTACGATGTGTACATTTGTGAAATGGCTCCTCCCACTGCATTTGGATGTCAATATATGTGTGTTTCTTCACTTCCTTCTATATATTTTAGAAATGGCTCCATGTTTATCAGAGATGCGTCTAAAATAACATCAGAATTAAGTATGTCCTGACCTCCACATCTCTATTCCAATCTCCACATGTTTTCTGTAGAGATGTGAAGGCATATTTTAGATATCTTATTTATTATTTTATTTATTTAACATGTTTTTATATACCGCTGTTTACAGTGAACATCAAGGAACTTTACATGAAAACTTCTATAACTTATGTACATTTAACGTAGCATAACACGTAAGAACTTTATTACAACAACTATATACATCATATCAGTAAATGTCAGCATGTTATCTGTAACCAAGGATAGGGTTGTGTGAGGTCAGTGCTTGAAGGGAAAAGTTAGCTGAGAGTTATTCCTTCGGTAAAGCCTGAGGTTGGTCAAGAGTAGTGCCACAATATTCAATGAATGGCTGTGTTTTTAGTTGTTTGTGGAATTATTGCAAATCTTTTATGGCTCTAAGGTTACTGGGGAGGGCATTTCATAGCAGCGGGGCAGCGAATGCAAATACCCTTGCGCTGGTTGATTTGGTTTGTGGTTCGTAACTAATGTAGTATCGGGGTGTTTTGGGAGCAGTGCCTTCTTATTCTGGGGAATGAGGGAATCATAACACAGGTACACTACCAAAAAACTGCCTCCAGTTTTGCAACTGATTCCTATAGATTTTGGGGTGCTGAATCCAGGAAAAATAGCCAAAATGTTCCATCACGTCATGTTTTCTTGCAAAATTAGATTTCTTACCCATATAAGGAATGTTCACATAATTTCTTTTTAGCCAACTGCAGTTTATTTTCTTGGCCCAAAATAGAGGTTGTAATGGTTAACTAACTAGAAACACTCCCTCATGATATTTTAGAGTGTTTTGTATTCATTTTATACATTAACAGGACAATTGGGAGGCGGGGGGCTAAATCCAGTACTCGCGCTGGCGCATGTTCTTTCCTGTTCGCCTCGCCTCGTTCGCTCGCTCAAACACGGTGGTTGCGACATGAACGTTCCTGTCAAATTTCAGTTTCTTGCAAGTTCATTATTACCTTTTGTTTGCTCAGTCGTAATCCAGCTTTATTCCGAAGTGGTTCACTACAGTTGTAGTTTTGCAGTGCTGTGTATTTGTGATGGCTCACAGAGCCAGAGGTTGCGTCAACTCTCCGGACAGTTTTTGTTTTATTTGTGGGGAATATACCGTGAAAAAGCGGCAGAGGAACATTTCTGCATTTATTAAAAAAGTATATTTCGCCTATTTCGGTTTGAAGTTAGGCGATCAAGGCAACCGTGGGCTCCTCACAAAGTGTGCAAGACATGTGAGGAAGATCTACGCTTATAGATGAAAGTTAAAAAACAAGCATTTCGTTTCGGAATACCTATGATGTGGCGTGAACAAAGAGACCACAGCAGTGACTGCTATTTTTGCTCTTGCATTGTGAAGGGATACAACTTAAAAAATAAGAACGTAATAAGTTACCCCAACCTTCCCTCAGCAATTAGGCTTATGCCTCATAGCAACGAAGTACCTGTGCCTGAACCACCAAAATCTTTGGATCATATTTGTGGTGGACGGTTCTGATCATGATGAGACTCATCAAATGGCTTTTCTCGATGAGTCCAGTACTTCCGAGTTTGAAACTGAACCAGATCCGAAACCTGAACTTTTCTCTCAAGCTGAATTGAATGATTTAGAGTCCGGGATTTAGGACTCCCAAAAGATGCTGCCCAACTGCTAGGTTCTCGGCTTAAACAGAAAAATCTATTGTCACCAGGAACAACTTTTTAATTGGTACCGCAACCGCGAGACACAATTTTTGAAGTATTTCAGCAAAGAGGAAGATTTGGTATTTTGCAACGATATATACGGAGTGATGGAAAAGTTTAAACTCAAGTATGATCCTGCTGAATGGCAGCTGTTCATTGATTCGTCAAAAGACAGCATAAAAGGTGTTCTTCTTCATAATGGCAACACATTCGCTTCAGTTCCTATTGCTCACTCTGTTATTCTCCAAGAAAAATACGAGAATTTGGCCCTGATTCTTCAGAAGATTCGTTATGATGAGCATAAGTGGATGATTTGTGGAGACTTTAAAATTCTATCCATGCTATTAGGGCAGCAATCCGGTTTCACCAAATATCCCTGCTTCCTTTGCTTGTGGGATAGCCGTGCCCGTCGCCGGGCTACACTGGGGGAAAAAAGACTGGCCAATTCGGGAGTATTTGAGACCCGGTGAGAAAAATGTTCTTCATGAGAGCTTGGTACCTCGTGATAAAATTCTATTACCACCTCTCCACATTAAGTTGAGTCTCATTAAGCAATTCATCAAGTCCCTTCCAAAAGATGGTGAGTGCTTTCGGTACCTTTGCTCAAAGTTCCCCCGACTTTCTGAAGCAAAGCTAAAGGAAGGAGTGTTTGTTGGCCCTGATATAAGGAAACTCATTTCAGATGGAGCATTCGCTGAAACGATGTCTGAGAAGGAAAAAGAAGCCTGGGATTCCTTCAAGGATGTTGTTCTCAAATTCTTGGGGAACAGGCGGGATGAGAACTATAAGGATATTGTTGCCAGGATGCTCAATGCCTTCAAAGAACAAGGCTGTAACATGAGCCTGAAAGTCCATTTCTTGCACTCCCATGTGAACTACTTTCCCGAAAACTTGGGGGCGTACAGTGAAGAACAAGGTGAAAGGTTTCACCAGGACATCAAGGACGCAGAGAGAAGGTACCAAGGAAGATGGAACACCACTATGATGGCTGATTTCTGCTGGTTGCTGCTGCGGGAAACCCCAGATGAAAAATACGCCAAGCAGCGCACCAAGAGAAGCATTCGGGGGAAGAAGAAACGGGCCCACCAGAAGATTGATTGACCCAAGAATGACTTTAAAATCTAAACTGTGTTGACAAATATCGTGTTTTTACTAAACTTTGAAATAAAAATTTGCTAGTTATTACCATAGTGTCGGATCTCATTTATTAGAATTTTATTTTCACACCATCGGGTGTTTGTCTTCATGTATTGCAATGGTGCGGTTTGCGTTTTCTATTCTTACATACATACCTGTACATTTTTTGCACATTTCTTTGCTTTGCTTTGTGTCTAACCTCGCTCTTATATGCTCAATGTTTGTGCACATGTATGTGGCTGTTTTAAGTGCAGACAATTTTGCTACCATCACAGTGTGTTTTGTTGACATTACTCTATTCTTATGTGCTGCCTTGTTACAATTTTCTTTATTCTTATTTGAATAACTACTAAACAATTAGTATAAAGAATTCATCCAAGAAACTTTTATCTCGATCGCACTCAATCTGAAACGTTCACCTCAAACTGCTAACCCAATGTAGCAAAAAATCTGTACGTGATGGAGCAAATTGGTTACCAGATTTGGATTCAGCGCACCAAAAAACGTAAAAATCAATCGAAACATTAGAGGCAGTTTAAAAAAAATTTTTTTTAGTGTACCTGTGTATTAGTGTAGAAATCTGGGTAGTGGCTATTTTATTGTAGTGTTTAAAAACAATCATAAGGTATTTATATCTTATCCTTATTGCAATCGGGAGCCAATGCAAGCTATGAAGAATTAGTGTAATGTGATCGGTCTGTTGTGCCTTATATACAATGCATGCAGCAAGGTTTTGGGCTAATTGGAGCTGATGCATGGTTTTTTTTTTTGGGTAGACCTTGGAGGATGCTGTTGCAGAAATCGAAATGTGGAGTTATTAGTGTCTGTAGGACTGTTCTGAAGTCATGTTCTTCTAATAAGGGTCTAAGATGTTGAATTACATGTAGTTTGAAATATATAGCTTTAGAGACTGATTTTTACATGAGTGGCCATATTTAGTGACTGGTCTAAGATAATGCCCAGATATTTCACCTCTTTTTTAATCTGAATTTCAAGGCCCTGTATCTGGATTTTGTTATGGGGGGGGGGGATGTAATTTGGATTTCTAGTGATGTAAAGTACTTCTGTTTCATTCATGTTAATTTTTAAGTTGTAAGCTTAAAGCCATTCTATTATTTCATCTAGGCATGAGAGTATTTGAGGGCATATTGGGTTGGAGGTATCTATGGGATGATACATCATTATATAATCAGCACAGAGATGATAGTTTACCTTGTGTTTTTTGAAAATGTTGCAAATTGGTTGGATGTAGAGATTGAATAATAGGGCAGATAGGGAAGAGCCTTGTGGGAGGCCTTCTGCTTGTGTGTAGGTTGCAGATGTTAGTTGGCCGATCTGCACCTGTTGTGTGCAGGTGGATAAGTAAGATCTAAGCCATTGAATTACAGTTCCCTGCAGTCCAATTTGCATAATCCTATTGATTAGAATTTTATGGTTAATGCTATCAAACGCAGATGCAATGTCCAGGAAAACTAGAATAAATGCTTGTTTGTTGGACTCTAGGCCACGTATGAGATTATTGAATAATGTTAGCATTAGAGTTTCTACGATGTGATGGGGTCTAAACCCATGTTATTGTTCATCGAGTGGAGTGTTAAGCTCAATAAAGTCTAGATGTTGGGCCAGAACCATTTTTTCAATGACCTTAGCTAGAAAGGGTAGGCTCGATATGGGTCTGTACGAATTAATGAGGATTTTTATTTGCGGTCGAAGATTTTAGTACTGGTCAGATTATAATTATGGCTTGTTTTAGAAGGGAAGGCATATGACCTTGACGTAGGGAGTGGTCAACTATCTCTAGGATGGTTGGAGCTAACTTATCCTTTGTTGATTTCAGCCAACTAACTGGGCAGGGGTCAATGGGCAAGGTGGTTGTAATAGTGCAGTTAATAGTTGTTTTGATTCATTTTAGTTCAATGAGGTGGCATGTTGACCATATATATCATTTGGGAGGGTAAGGATTGTTTGAGATGTAAAGGGCAAGAAGGAGTGGGCATCAGGGGTGTAGGGTCTGAGCTGGTCCATATTATAATTGGCTAATATTTGTGGGTGGATACCTACTTTCTTGTCATCTGGAGTAGGTCTTCTAATTAAGGACCTTACAATGGAAAATAGTTCCCGAGGTTTGTCGAGGGATTTGGATAGAAGGGATGTGCGGTATTCTTTTTTATTTTTTGGTTGTTTATGGTCTCCTTGTAGGTTTTTAGCGTGAGTATGTATAATTTATTATCGTCGTCTAATCTAGTGTGTCTCCATTTGTATTCAAGTTTATGCAATTTACATTTCAGTAGTTTCAATTCTGGTGTGTATCATAATTTGGAAGTTTTTGCAATTGGATGGGATGGATAAGGGTGGGGGTGGGGGGGTCAAGTGCTGCATTAGACATAGAGGAGTTCCAATTGATGATGGTCTCATTTAGATCAGTGAGAGAGGTGTCTAGATGAGGAATAGAGGCATTTAGAAAGGTATCCTTATTAAATGGTTTGGATTTTCTATGGAATGAGGGCGCCGCATCAGTAAAAGGTATTGGGGGGTAAAGCAGGGATAGTGCATTCTATCAGAAAGTGATCAGACCAGGGGAAGGGGAGTGTTGCGAGTCTGGAATAGCACTTATCTTGAGTAATATATGTTTGGAGGACGATGAGGTCCAGTGCATTCCCTTTTCTATGGGTTGGGACCTGGACAACTTGCTTGAAGCCCATATCATATGATTACTTAAAATCCGTTTAATATATTCAACCCAATAACCATGAACGTATATCTCACGTCACTACTTAAGATAGCATTTTAGAACCTGCTGCCTCAGTACATTCTTATGGCACTACAGCAAGGGTGTAAACCCATTCACTGTGCCGCATATCACATCAATGGCCAACTGTCTAAGATGACATACCTTAAAACTGCATAAATGCACATGTGCCAATAATTAATCCTTCAACAAACGCACTCAAAATAGGCAAAGTTATATTATATTAACATACCATCCCAAGCGTATATTTAAACCACTCTTTTTATCCTTTACCTATCATTCCTAACGCTTCTTTAAAAAAATAATTTAAATGGCAACTGTGTCTCTAAACATTAATAACCAATCAATTGTTACATAAAAAATTACACAATGATAGCCAATAAGTGGGGCTCAGTGAGCCATTCTCAGTCACGTGCTCAATTCTGATGTTAGTCCAGAGCTTCTAATAGTGTCCAAGCAACTCGTCGTTGTCTTAATTTTCAATGATGATTCTGGTAGCAAAAAGCATGAGAATATAATCACTTATCTTGTCAATCAAGCGTCTTCATCAATCATCAATCATGCTTCAGCAGTTGATTGGAATGGAACCGTTCCCGCTGAATGTTCCAACGCCAACTCTAGGCGCCCTTTACGTTTCACCTCCCGGTTTCTTCAGGGAACTACAATATATGGCTATATATAACAAACAGTGTGTGAACTGACCCATGTCCAATGTCCAAAATTTTCAACATTGGACATGGGTCAGTTCACACACTGTTTGGCTATCATTGTGTAATTTTTTATGTAACAATTGATTGGTTATTAATGTTTAGAGACACAATTGCCATTTAAATTATTTTTTTAAAGAAGCGTTAGGAATGATAGGTAAAGGATAAAAAGAGTGGTTTAAATATACGCTTGGGATGGTATGTTAATATAATATAACTTTGCCTATTTTGAGTGCGTTTGTTGAAGGATTAATTATTGGCACATGTGTATTTATGCAGTTTTAAGGTATGTCATCTTAGACAGTTGGCCATTGATGTGATATGCGGCACAGTGAATGGGTTTACACCCTTGCTGTAGTGCCATAAGAATGTACTGAGGCCAGCAGGTTCTAAAATGCTATCTTAAGTAGTGACGTGAGATATACGTTCATGGTTGGTGGGTTGAATATATTAAACGGATTTTAAGTAATCATATGGTGTCATACCGTTTAACAAGTTTGAGGCTACTTTTAGAGTGAAGCCCATATCAGACATTGCATCTATAAAGTGGGAGGCATGCCAGCTATGGGAGGGATGGTAAGTTGAAATCACCAAGAATGATATGGGATTTATTATGTGGCATGGACCATGCTATTTCAAGTAATGATGAGAGGTTGTCAGGTGAGGCTGATGGAGGTCTGTACAGTATATCAGCGTGACTTTAATATTTTTGTTTTGTATCGTTAGTATATCCATGTCCTTTGTTTCTTCAAATGAGAAGACTTGTGTTAGTTGTTTTTATTTATCATGATTAGTACTCCTCCGCCACGTTTAGTTGATCTTGGGCAATGATACAACTTATAATTGGGGAGAGTGAGTTGATTGATCAGTACGGAGTCAGAATCAGCTAACCAAGCTTTGGTTAGACATAGTATGTCAGGAATGTTTTCATTGATAAAATTCAGGTGGATTTTATTTCTGATTGATCTTGTGTTCAGGAGGAGGCACTTTATGGGGTGGCTACGTAAAGAGAGTAGTTTCCATAGTGGGTTTTTAGAGGCTTAATGTTAATGAGTTTATTGTGTTGAGGTTTGTGGGCATTGAATGTAGGCAGGTACTGGTAGATGGAGTGATTGTTCCGGGTGTGGTGCCGAATGATGGGAATATGAAAGTATTGCGGTGATTTTGAGTGGAGAGAATGAATAAAAGGAGTTAACAGTAGCAGGTAGTATAGATAAAAAATATGATGTTCAGGTACTCAGTTTTGGATAGGTAGGGGTCCAGGTTGTAATAGAGGCAACTTGCCTAAGAGATTTATATACTTGCAAAATTGACCTCATTTCTAAGATGGATTCTAGACTTTTGCTCTAGCTATATCTATTCATAGCCATCAATATATAGATATCTCTATTTAAATAACTAGATCATGGGTTCTCCATCCAGGCCTATGGACAACCCCTCTTCCCCCCACCAAATTGTAAGTTGAGTTTAGTTTATTTAGTTTTAATAATCTAGTTATGGCAAACATACATGGCAAAATGCAAGATTCTAGGAGAAATGGGCAAGGTGTAAAAGCAACCTAAAAAAGATGAGTTTTTAGTCTTGATTTGAATATGGCCAAAAAGGGAGCATGATGCTCCACATCAGAAAGTGCGATTCAGATACAAGGTGTAGCGAGGCTGTAAGAGCTGGAATGGGAGCTAGCAATGGAGGAAAGAGACATAAAACAGTGACTTACCAAATGAATAGAAGAGTGTAAGAGGAGAGAAATGATGAGTTGCTCCAGAGTGAATGTATTTGTAGGTGAGCAAGAGAAGCTTAAACTGTGTGCAGAAATGGATGGGAAGCCATTGTACTGACTTTAGGGAAGGGGCTACTTGGTCAAAGTGATGCTTTTGGAAATTGTCATGCAGATGTATTTTGAATAGATTGCAGTGGAGAAAGATGGTTCTTTGAGAGACCCACAAGGAGTACTTAGTTTAGCTTAGGGCTTTCCGGTAACAGTTCAAGGCAACTTACAATCGGTGCAGTAAGTATTTCCCTGTCCCTAGAGAACTTAGAATCAAACAGGCCGATGCAGAAAACTAGCGTAGCGTTTAAGCACATTTAAGCTAACGTCACATGCAGAAAAGAGACAGATGCACGTGTAAATGGGACAGAAAAACTAGTGCCCAATTAACGCTTTGAGTATTTAAATATTTATTTAAATTGCAGGCAAATGAGTTGCACGTAAAAAATCTGGTATGCAAATGGTTGCTGCACCCAGTGCAGGGACAGGCATAGTCCATCAAGCACTATTTATTCACTTTGCACTTCAAGCTACCATACACACCATAGAATTGTCTTCCGCATCACTCATCTAACTCTTACACATAACAACAACCCAGAACAAAGGTTTAAATGTGAAAATACTGCATTTCGTCAAATACCAAACCTTGATGTAACATATTTAATTGTATATAGTTATCCCCAGTTCGCACCCAGTTTACCTTCCCTGTTATCTGTAAACCTAGATCAGTTATATATTGACAGGTATGTTGTTGTTTAATGTAAACCGCACTGATGATGAATAGTGCGGTATATAAAAACTGTTAAATAAATAAATAAATAAATAAAAATAGAAGATTTCACAACCATCTTTAGCGCCAATCTCTCTGTGCCTGGGTCTGAGGTGGCTCAATAGGATTTTGGTGGCATCGGAGGTGATCACAGTATTGGGAAAAGCCCTCAATGCCATCAAAATACTGTCAGGGGTTGGTGCTCCAACAAATGCACTCCAGTTCCCCTCCTCCCCCTCTTCCCCCCCCCCTATTTTCCATTTCTCCCCTCCCCAAACCTCTGCCACCCTTTCTTCCTTCCCTATGGTCTCTGACGAGGAAACGTTGCTCCTTCTTTCTTCCTCCAAACCTACTACCAGCTCTTCTGACCCCTTCCCCACCCACCTCCTTAGCTCCATCTTTTCATCTCTCATCCCTTCTATTTCTCATATTCTTAACCTCTCTCTCCCTCCACTGCAACCTTCTCTTCTGTTTTCAAGCATGCTGTGGTTACACCTGTCCTCAAAAAACCTTCACTTGATCCCACTTGTCCTTCTAACTATCGTCCCATCCCTCGCCTTCCTTTTGTCTCTAAACTACTTGAGCGTGCAGTCTATCACCGTTGTCTTGATTTTCTCTCCTCTCATGCCCTCTTGGATCATTTACAATCCGGCTTCTGTCCCCTACACTCCACTGAAACTGCTCTTACTAAGGTCTCGAATGATTTGTTCTTGGCAAAGTCCAAAGGCTTTTACTCTGTCTTCATTCTTCTTGATCTCTCTGCTGCCTTCGACACTGTTGACCATAACCTTCTTCTTATCACCCGGATTCAAAGACTCTGTACTATCTTGGTTTTCTTCCTATCTATCCCATCGTTCTTTCAGTGTATGCTTTGATGGCTCCTCCTCCTCTTCAACCCCACTACCTGTAGGAGTTCCTCAGGGTTCCATCTTAGGTCCATTCCTCTTCTCTCTCTATACCCAATCCCATGGCTTTCACTATCATCTCTATGCCGATGACTCTCAAATCTATCTTTCTGCACCTGTTATCTCTCCTGATATCCAGTCTAAGATCTCACTCTACCTCTCTAACATTGCTGCCGGGATGTCCCACCGCCGCTTAAAACTGAACATGGCCAAACCTGAGCTTCTTATCTTTCCCCCGAATGCTTCCCCTCCTCTTTCCCCTTTCTCTCTCTCTGTTGATAACTCTGTACTCCTCCCTGTTTCTTCAGCACGTAACCTTGGTGTTATCTTCTTCCTTCTCTCTCTTTCTCTTCACATATCCAGCTCATTGCTAAAACTTGTCGTTTCTTTCTATACAATATTTCCAAAATTTGCCCCTTCCTCTCTGTTGACACCACTAAATTGATTGTCCACTCCTTATTCACCTCCCGTCTTGATTATTGTAATGTTCTCCTTGCCGGCCTCCCTGCAAGCCACCTCTTTCCTCTTCAGTCAATTCAACATTCCGCTGCTCGACTCATTTTCCGCCAGTCTCGTTTTTCCCACATCACTCCTCTCCTCATTTCGCTTCATTGGCTTCCCATCCGTCTCCATATCCAATTTAAACTTCTCCTCCTGACCTATAAATGTATTCACACTTCTGCCCCCCAGTACCTTTCATCTCTCATCTCTCCTTATACCCCCTCTCAGTTGCTTCGCTCTTCAAATAGTCTTCGTTTATTTGTGCCCTTTACTTGTACTGCCAATTCCAGACTTCACTCCTTCCAACTGGCAGCACCCTTTGCTTGGAATAGTCTTCCTATCTCTGTGCACCAGGCGTCCTCCCTGGCCATTTCCAAGTCCAGACTAAAATCCCATCTCCAGGAACAAGCAGGAATGAGTCTTCACATATGGGTACGTCGGTACCGACAGAGTCTGCGCGGGAACGCTTCCCAGCGTCCAATCAGAAAGCTTTTGGAAGCATCCCAACACGCCTGCGTGCTGCCTTCCCGCCTTCCCAACTGCCTCTCCTCAGTTTTTGTTTTTCCGCGGAGCCGGCAGGACGTCCTCCTGTCACCACAGAAAATTCGTTTATTTTTTAGTTTTTTTGTGGTCGCGGCTGCCTTCCCCGACGCCACCGGTACCGCCGGTGTTTCTTTTTTCTTTTCTTGTAAAATTTTTCCTTTTTAAGGAATATTTTTCTTCCTTAGTGTCTCACGGTTTCTCAGGCCTTCTAGTCCTCTCCATTTTCCTTCATGGAACCGCCAGCCACTTTCCCCAAGAAATGTACAAACTGTGGCGGTACAACTTTATTTTTAGACACTCACAATTGGTGTCTAACCTGCTTGGGTCCTGACCATTTTCCTCCGGAGCCCTCAGGCAATAGTATTGTGAGAAGAAGTTCAGGGCACCGACCATATCTTCTTCTACACAGGATCAGGTAACCCAAAAGCAGTCTGTTAAGACTAGCCAGTCCTCGAGCGGCAGTTCTCATGCACAGCATAGAGATGCCTATGGCCTTGTCCTCAAGAATCCACTGGCTTCAAAACCCCGGTGGGAGTCTTCGGCCTCCAAAGCCTGTGTGGGGTTTCAGGTTGTTTCCTGAGGTTCACCCCTCACAGAACATACCTGAGCCATGCCCGGTGGTGGCATCCGCTTCGAGCGGTACCGATACCCCGGCATCGGCACTGGTGTTGGATGAAACATTCCTCACCAAGGATCGTCGTCTGGCATCCTCGGTACCTGCGGGGCCGGTGGATACGCTCCAGACCGACCTGCCAGTATTGGTACCGGCACCGATACTAGTACCGATGTCGGTGCCCTCCAGACGTGCATCGATAGACTCGCTTCCTTCGATGCCAAGTCTGGAATCGATTTCCAGTCTGGAGGACTGGGTACCGACTCGCCTTGGTACCGACTCCTGTCGGTACCGAAGGCTCGGTTCCGATAATTCGGATCCGCAACTCTCAGTTCCTCCGATACCGTTAGAGTTGCCACCGGCTGGCCTTCATCCACCGGTATCAGATACGGTACCGAAGTCGGTACCGATATCCACATTACCATTGCTGTCGGTGCCTTCCATGCTTCTCTCGTCAGGCTCGCTTCCCTCGATGCCGAGTTTGGAATCGATCCCTAGCATGGACGATGTGTTACCGACTGTCGCTGGTCCTGACCTGCAGTACCAGCGACCATTCTCTAAGGATCCCATACTGCACCATTCAGGATCTTCTATTCCTATATACTTGGATAGATCCCTCGGTGCCAATGCTAGTTCTTCATCAGATCTAGCCTATCCAAAGGAAGTTCCCTCTGGGGATCCTTCTTTTCGGGCTTTCCTCCTGGATATGGCAAAATCACTTGCCATTCCTATTCCTGGACAGGATCCTACACAAAGGAATACAGAATCCCTCTCTGTTCCTAGCAAAGCAAAGGAGAACATAATGCTTCCTTTGCATCATTCCTTGCAGGATCTCCTTCTACGAATGTGGGAAGCTCCTTTAAAGGTACCCCCACCTTCCAGAGCAACTGATCTTCTATATCAGGTGCCCCCCTCTCCAGGGTTTCAAAAGACTCAACTTCCTCATCATTCCATTGTGATAGAATCAGTAATGAGGCGGGTGAAGAGTAATAAAAAGCACTCTTCTTATCCGCCAGGTCGTGAGTCTAAGGCACTAGATGCCTTTGGACGTCAAACCTTCCAGACATCCATGCTTTCAGCAAGAATTCTCTCATATATTTTTTATATGGGTCTATCTCTTGAGGAGGTCACAAAGAAATTACATCTTTTGACTCCTTTTCTTCAAGAGCCCAAGAGTGCAGACTATTCCTCACTGGTTAGTCATACTCAAATATCTCTAGGTTTCTTACTCGTGCTTCCCTAGACTCCTTTGAGTCTGTTAGCAGGACTTCTGCTATAGCTATAGGGGCATGACGTAGAGCCTGGCTCCAAGCTTCAGACTTTGACAAATGGGCACAAGAAAGACTGGGAAATACTCCTTGCACTGGAGAAAATCTCTTCAACAAGGAGTCTTTACTCCAGGTTACTCAATTATCCACTGACTTTCCTGTTTCCAGAGGCTGTTCTATGCCTTCTTCTTTCCCAGTAGGTAGGAAATGTCCTACCAAACATTCTTCCCCTAGGGGGAGAAGGTTTTATCCATCATCTGCCCATCATACAGATGTTCCCAAACAGGGGAAACATCACCCTGGTCTGAAGAATCCACAAACTCAACAGGGTCAACAAACCCAGCAGTCGCAGGGTTTCAAATAGATCATTGTCCCTCTTGGTTGGTGGTTAGGGTGGCAGTCTGCTTCTTTTCACTTGCAGTATCTGCACTAAATTTATCCTAACCTACCTAGATATCTCTTCATGAGACATCTTTTCTCTAAGAGTCTTTATGATGATCATGCCCATACTTAACAGATTTTCCTTTTCCTCTTGGAGGAAAGAGAGGTAAAAACTATCAATAGACAGTTGTTTCCCTGTACTGGCATGTATCATCTCACCTGTCAGAGACTTCCTCCATAGTCAGTCTCTTGCAACTCTGTCTTACCTCCCTCTTACTACAACATTTGGTTTGTAAGAGTGGCTCTTTTACACGGGTAAGCCCCTATAGTCCTCTACCTGTTCTACCGGGGGATTCTCCCTTCTGGAGTTGTCTTCCCCCTTGTTACCTTAGGGCAGCTCATCAGACAATAGGAAGTCCTACCATGTCTGTTGTTTCTTTTTCCCAATCTAAAAAAGGAAGAGGGAAAAGAAATTTTCCATGCTGCCCTGGTAGTTGCTGCAGATACAGCAATTCCTAGTGGTTAAGCCACTGGTTTTGTTCATTACACAACCAGGGATTCCCCTCCACTAGCAATCCTCCTAGCCCCAGTGCTAAGTCCCAAACAGGTTATCAACCTCGTTTGGGAAACCCTATTATCACAGTCTGGTTGGTTAACTTCTATTCTTCGCCCCCTTGTCCTTGGCAGAATAGCTGGTTACCTGCTGGCTTTCCACAGCCAGTTTTTTCTTCTAACCAACCTGCAGCATGCTCTCTGCATCTCTACAGAGTAGCTTTGCACTATGGGCCCTTGCTAGAGAGCATTAGTATCTTGCCTAGCAGATAACCCCAGATGGTTAGGAGGGGGGTTCCCCCAGTCATGTTTCTTGTCTGGCAGGTATTCCCTACCCTTTCCATCTCATCTTAAATCTCTTTTGAGGCATAAGCCTCAGGCCTTTCATTACGTGAAAGCCTAAAGGAGGGCCAATTCCCTGGCTTGGCCCATATCTCCTTGGGTCTTCTCGTCAGAGATAAATTTCTTCAATGGCAGCTAGAGGACGCCTAATACCCATCTTGCCCTCATAGGTGGATCACTAGGGTATCTTCCTCCAGAGGCGTCCTCTATCCATTCTCCATACTGCAATTCTGGAGATATCTGGACTTCCTGTCTGCAGACTGAAGTTATCCTCTGCAATTTTCACGTAGGCCATCCTGGTTATTCAAGAGCTCAAATTCTGCAAAGAATTCAGCCTTCTTCTTGTCAGGGAGACCTTTCCTCTGACTCTGCCAGTCATAACCAGGAAAAGAGGATTCTCTATGTATCTATTCAAGCAGGTATCAACCTTCTTGCTGTCAGATGAATCTTCCTCTCTCTCCCTATATCCCTAGGGGGATGAGGTTCTATGGACATCTCTCCATCCATATACCTGAAGACATGTGTCTATATGCCTGCCTATTCATATAGGTATATATAGATATATATAGATACATATATATATACTTATCTATATCTATCTGTGTGTCTTCTGCCCATACATATCTCTTTATAGATATATGCATATATACCCTATATGTGTATATATTTAAATATATATATATATATATACATATATATTTATAGATATAATGAGATATATTTTTAGATAGATCTGTATCCATCTACTTATCTATCTGTCTGTTCAGTTCAGATATCCTTACATTCCTATATGATCCTGACAGATGGGCACTACCCCTATCAATGCTGTGCCAGCATACTTAGGGGGCTACACCTATAACCACTTCCTGTGGTAATTAACAAACGTTTTCCTTACCATAAGCTTTTCAGGTTAGGTACTCCTGAAGCTCTCCATGTACCTTTTTCTTTCCTAATTGACCCCATTTAGGAAAGACATTGCGGAGCTTCAGTTGCTCTAAAGCTTAGCGCTCCTGAGTCTGTCCTTACTTTCTTATCAGATACAAGGGTCTCCATACCGTTTCTCCCCTACGTGGACTGATTCCAACCCCAGTCCAGTTGGGTCAGACTCATTTTTTCTCTTGGTCCTAGATTTGTACTGTTTTTGAACCAAAACAGCTTAAGCTTTCTTTCATAGTACCTTCTGTGTCTCCGCTGAAGCTCTACCTCTTATACTACCCCAGTTTTCCCCTGTGGCTATTTCTTACCCTGAAGCGTTCTGACCTCCACTTGTTTTTGTTCTACTTTATTACCTCTACTTCTCAGTGAGGTACCCCTTGAGCACATTCACTGGCTCTTCTATAAGATCCATATGTAGCTCAGTGCACTTGTGCAATGCCAACAAGGGAGGCCCAGATTACAATATTTTACTACTAAATGCCCTCTATACAGGGTCTTCCCCTTTTGAAGCCCTGTTCTAGCCAGCTGTTCCACAGCTCCTTTTCTGTATTCAACTCCTACCCTCCATCCCCAGGATGCCTGAGGTCCTGAGGAATAGCATGGCTCGTTCTAGACTTGCAACATGCTAGGACTCCCTCCGGGCATCTGAGCTTGGGAGTCCCCATATGTGAAGACTCATTCCTGCTTGTTCCTGGAGATAGCACAGTTACTTACCTGTAACAGGTGATCTCTGGGAACAGCAGGAATAAGTCTTCACAACCCACCCACCTCCCCTAGGAGTTGCATTTCTCTATCTCTATCTTTCCCTTCCTTGCTCACTCTCTCTCTTTGTCTCAGCTTTAAAACTTAACTGAGGAGTGGCAGTTGGGAAGGTGGGAAGGCAGCACGCAGGCGTGTTGGGATGCTTCCAAAAGCTTTCTGATTGGACGCTGGGAAGCGTTCCCACCCAGACTCCGTCGGTACCGACGTACCCATATGTGAAGACTTATTCCTGCTGTTCCCAGAGATCACCTGTTTACAGGTAAGTAACTGTGCTATCTCTTCACTATTGCTTTCCGTTCCTGTCTTACCCTATCTTGATCTCTCTATCAACATTTGCTTACTTTGTCCTGTAAACTTTTGTTATTTGTATTATGTAACTTTTGTTTTCTGTCTTATTAAATTGTGAGCTCTGATGAGCAGGGACTGTCTCTCTTCTATGTTTGTACAGCGCTTCGTATGTTGCGGCGTTTTATAAGTATTTAATAATAATAATAATAATAATAATAATAAAGTCACTCCATCGTGGTCTAGCTGCCTAATCCCCCCACCCCATTTTAAAAAAACTAACCTGGTGGTCTAGCAGCCCCAGAAACCCCTCCCAGTATCTTTTGAAGCAGGAGCGCCAACAAGCTCCCGCTCTTGGTCAGCCATCTTGGAAAATGGCGGCACCTGGCCCTGTTTGGTGCATCCTGGCAGTCTGACCTCGCCCAGCACATCCTAAGATGCACCATACGAGGTCAGGTGCCGCCATTTTCCAAGGCTACGGACCGAGAGCAGGAGCCCGTAGGCAGCGTTCCTGCTTTGAAAGATACTGGGAGAGCGTTTTGCGGCTGCTAGACCATCAGATTAGTTTTGTTTTAAGTAGGATTGGGAGTGAGGGGTTCTGGGACTGCTAGACCACCAGGGGAGTGACTTTGTCAGGGCATTAGCCCCCAACAGTATTTTGTTGACATTGGTGGCTTTTCCCAATGCCATGATAGAAACATAGAAACAGAGAAAACAGAGAAAAATGACGACAGAAAAAGACCACATGGCCTATCTAGTCTGTCCTTCCATATCAACAACTACAACAGTCCCCTTTTATCCTTTAGATGACTGACTCTGATGCCATCAAAATCCTGTTGGGGCAGATATGCAAATTAGACATGCAGTGCCTGTTTCTCTGGGACAGCATGCCAAACCAGTGCCAATTTCTTGTGCGCATATGTTTGACTTGCTCTCCCAGTTAAACTGTGTGCAAAATGTCAGTGTTAAATGTGTGGCTCATTTGCCTATGAGCCCCTTTCTGCATAGCCACGCTGAAGTCGTGTGCTATTGGTGCACTGCAAGCAGGCGTGAAAAGCTGACCGCGCGCAACTTCAGTGCCCACTTTCTGTATCTGCCTGTAAGCTCATACTTGAGGCACTGGAAGGTTAAGTGGCTTGCTAAAAGCCACAAGGAGTATCGGATTTGAACATCAGTCTCTTTGGTTACCAGGCTGCTGCTACAACTACTGAGCTACTCTGACATGTAGATTGCAGCAATATAAATGCAACATCTCCAATTTTAATTCTGTTACAATTAGTTATTTAATTTATCCCTTTCAGTTCTCCTGAATCCTAAAATATAACCACATTTGGAGCAGCGTCATAACGATACATCACTGACAATGGCATAGCATTTGATTGGCTCATACTGTGAGGTTTTGACTCCAAAGCCAATATGAACCAATCAGAAACAGCAGGTAGTGAAGCGGTGTGTGACTTTAGAACAAATTTTGACTTGCTTAAGGGATTCAAGAGAAGTTCATTGGCAGCGGGATTTCAAGTATAACAACTTCAGTCCGTGTTTCTGCACTGTAAGGTGTGTAGCTTTGTGAACGCCTGCAATATTACAAAGTATCATGATGGCTACACCTTTCTTTTAAAAGATAGCATCCTTCAACTTTTATAATTCCATACCAGTTCATACAAAGTAGCCCATTGCTCTGTTTCATGTCTGTACTGAAAGTAGGAATCTAGTTGGAAGGTAGCTTTCAACAAATACCTGATATCCTGCCACATTGCTTGCATGCCATTCAGGAAATTATTGTATTTTGCAAAGATTTTTGGGGTAGTTCTTTCATGAATCATTACATTTTCCATTTTCAATTTATCCTTCACTGATTACACTTTGGTAACTCCAGCTTGGTTTCTCTCTCCATTTTCTTTGCATCTCTAATATCCTTCACATGTTTTTATTTTTTTTCAATATTCTGTGCTCCTTTGATGGTATTAATTTCCTGTTTCCTGGAAGTTCTCTTCCATTATATATTATATCATATTAATACAAACAAAACTACAGGTTCAATAGATAACTAGATGAATTGAGAATGTATAACAGGTAGACTTAAGAAAGCAAAATATAATCACAATATGATGATGATGGTGAATTTGATTAAAAAAAATCTTTGGGGCAAAATAATATCTTTCCTTTGGCTTTTTCTCTTTGCTTTCTATTCAGTTACAGCTTAGCCCTTATTTCAGTTTCTTACTCGATGAGTTTGAAAATTGATTAGAAACCAATTTTTATCTGCAAAATAGAGAAATATGATCTATTATGAACGAAAGGTAAAACAACAATAATACTGTTAGAAGACCCCAAGGCACTGGGAATGCATTCAAAACTGGTCTGGAAGTTATTTCAAAAGCATCATAAAAACATCAAATGTAAACTGTGCTTTGGTTAAAAAGTGAAGTTCTGTGTTTAAAATTTCCAGCAATTTACAGTGCAGACACCACTAAACTTTCATGTAAACCTATTTTTGCATCCGTTTTAAATGCAGATAATGGTGAACTGGGTATGATATTGAAAAGATTTAGGGCTATGGTAGAAATATTTTATACAAATACAGGTTTTGTAATGCGCAATAATTCACTAGAGTAGAAAAGTGAATTGCAATGATATTAATTCCACAGTCCTTCACAGAAATGTGCTCCTCTGTAACATGTATTGTATAGCAGCCGGTTCATGAACCGACCAGAGGGGAAGCCATATTAGACCTAGTCCTCAGTGGAACACCAGATCTAGTGCAAAAGATAAGGTTGTTGGGGCCACTTGGCAATAGTGATCATAGCATGATCGCCTTTGATTTAATTAGTGGAGGAGGGATAGTACGGAAATCCACAGTACTACCTTTTAACTTTCAAAAGGGAGACTATGATAAAATGAGGAAAATAGTTAAGAAAAAACTAAAAGGAGCAGTTGCAAAGGTTAAAGACGTACATCAAGCTTGGGTGTTGTTGAAAAATACTATCTTGGAAGCCCAGACCAGCTGTATTCCACGCTTTAAGAAAAGTGGAAGGAAGACCAAAAAACTGCCAGCATGATTTAAAGGTGAGCTCAGAGAGGCCGTTGTTGCCAAAATAGCATCTTTCAGGAAATGGAAAAAAGAGCCAAATGACGAAACCTGGAAACAGCACAAGCACTGGCAAGTCAAATGCAAGGCATTGATAAGGCAGGCAAAGGGAGAATTTGAGAAGAAGCTTGCTGCAGAAGCAAAAACGCGAAATAAAGACTTTTTCAAGTACATTCATAGCAAAAAACCTATGAGAGAGTCAGTTGGTCCATTAGATGATGGGTTAAAGGGGCTCTAAGAGGCGACAAGGCGATAGCGGAGAGACTGAATGAATTCTTTGCTTCGGTCTTTACTGAGGAAGATGTAGGGATGTTACCCATGACTGAAGTGGTATTTAAAGGTGCGGAAGAATTGAAGGAAATATCGATAAATCGGGAAGAAGTATTACAACTATTAGATAAACTGAAGAGTAGCATATCACCTGGGCCGGATGGTGTACATCCAAGGGTGTTGAAAGAACTGAAATATGAAACTGTAGACCTGCTATTAGTAATCTGTGAACTATCATTAAAATAATCTCTAATACCTGAAGATTGGAGGATCGCCAATGTAACACCAATTTTTAAAAAGGGTTCCAGGGGTGATCCGGGAAACTACAGACCTGTGAGCCTGACGTCAGTACCGGGTAAAATGGTAGAAACCATCATAAAGAATAAAATTACTCAGCATGTAGATAGTCATGGCCTAATGGGAGACAACCAACATGACTTTAGACAAGGAAGATCTTGTCTTACTAATCTGTTATGTTTTTTGAAGGAGTGAATAAACAGGTGGACAAAGGTGAGTCAGTTGATATAGTGTATCTGGACTTTCAGAAAGCCTTTGACAAGGTCCCTCATCAGAGACTTTTGGCAAAACTAAAGAGTCATGGGATAGGAGGCAATGTACTATTGTGGATCAGGAACTGGTTAAAAGATAGAAAGCAGAGGGTAGGGCTAAATGGCCAATTTTCCCAATGGAGAAAGGTGAATAGTGGTGTACCCCAGGGATCTGTGCTGGGTCTGGTGCTTTTTGACATATTCATAAATGACCTGGAAAGTGGAATAACCAGTGAGGTTAACAAATTTGCAGATGACACAGAACTATTTAAAGTTGTTAAAACCCAAGAGGATTGTGGAAATTTGCAAGAGGATCTTGATAAATTGGAAGACTGGGCATCAAAATGGTAGATGAAATTTAATGTGGACAAGTGCAAAGTTATGCACCTAGGGAAGAACAACCCAAACTATGGTTACACGGTGCAAGGTTCCACATTAGGAACCCCCCACCCAGGAAAAAGATTTAGGCGTCATTGTGGATAACATGTTAAAACCCTCGGCCCAGTGTGCAGCGGAGGCCAAGAGAGCAAATAGAATGCTAGGAATCATAAGGAAAGGAATGGAAAATAAAACAAAAGATATTATAATGCCTGTATATCGTTCCATGGTGAGACCGCACCTTGAATATTGTGTGCAATTCTGGTCGCCGTATCTTAAAAAGGATATAGAGATTTTAGAAAAGGTTCAGAGAAGAGCCACTAAAATGGTAAAGGGGATGGAAGGATACTCCTATGAAGAAAGGCTAAAAGGGTTAGTGCGGTTTACATTCAACAAACTGAAATTACATTGAACAGTGCATTATAACTTGGAGATAACTATTTTACAGGGAACATGGGCTATAGAGAGTTAAGTGGCTTGCCCAAGACCACAAGGAGCACCTGTGGGACTAGAAACCCCAGTCCTTCCGGCCCAAGGCTGCTCTCCTCTAGTGGGATTTGAACCCCTGACCTTCCGGCCTGTTGTACCTTGCCCCAACCACTAGGCCACTCCTCCACTCTCAATGGAGTGGAACAGGTAAATGTAGATCGATTGTTTACATTATCAGAATATAGAAAGACTAGGGGACATGCAGTGAAGCTACAGGGTAAACTATTTAAGACTAATAAAAGAAAATATTTTTTCACTCAACGTGTAATCAAACTCTGGAATTTGTTACCGGAGGATGTAGTAAAGGCTGTTAGTGTAGCTGGGTTTAAAAAAGGTTTGGACAAGTTCCTGGAGGAAAGGTCCATAAACCATTATTAAGAAAGGACCCAGGATATCAATGCTTGACCCAGTACAAGCATTGTGGAACCTGTGTCTTTTAGGGAAACTGCTAGGTACTTGTGACCTAGATTGGCCACTGTTGGAAACAGGATACTGGGCTTGATGGACCTTGGTCTGACCCAGTATGGCATATCGTATGTTCTTATAATGTAATGATTGCAAAGGAAGCACTCCATAGTAAGCGCTGTCAATTTGCTGATAGTAGTGCATTGTAAATCCCCATGCTTTTAATGGAAATTTTGTATTGATAGTTGCCTTAGCAGATATTTGCAAATACTAATACATCTTTGTGCATTGGCCTCTTATAGAAAATTCATCTTATAATTGACCATGTAATTAGCAGGTCAGGTGAATGAATATGAATGTTTTAGAAGTAGCCACTGATGGATATGTCTCGTGGTCCTTTCTGTTTTGTGGTCTAATCAGTAATAAATATTTTAGGCACCTCTAGTGTGGATAGCATTACATAAGCTATGCAGTTAGAGAAAGAAATGAAGCTTGGAACAACCTTTTCATAAAGTGCGAGAGTGCTTAGCTCAAAATGAAAGATTAATGTAGTTATTTTTAAGTCCTATCACCAAAAAACATATTTCAAAAGCTCAAAGGTTAATTTCTGAATGAAATTGTTGAAAGTAATTGCAAACTCTTGAACATAAGTCAAATGGAATTTTCAGGAAGATGTGGGCCGTTATTAGCTACATGCTGCAAAAATATGATTTTTTCTTGTCTTCGAACATACCTTTTTACCCTACTGCTATTTATCTATTAGCTGTAATGCCCTGCCTGAAGAAATTTTATAGAGTTAAAATATTTCAGTTATTTTAATATGTTAAGAAACCTTAAAATATAGAGCTGATAGGATTAATGCCTAGGTCAAGACACATACATTTGGTATAGATTTGTTGCCAATGAGATTGTTTTGTAGTCGTTATGACTTAAAATCCCTACAAATGAATTTCTACTTGTATCCTGTGCATCTATCAGGCTGTGGTGAGACACAATAAATGTGAATTCACGACATTTTATCATTGTATCATGGGTTGCTGTAAAATCACCTTGGCAATACTAAAACCCTGAGCCTGCTTCCATGATAGGTGGAGTGTGGGCAGTAACAATGCAAGGTATCTAAGGTGATTTAATGTAACCTACTCTGAAGAGGACCACTTTTGTAGGTGGAAAGCTGGATACAGTAACTCATCTTTCATTTCTCACATTGTCTTATTCTCAGTGTTAACTTAGTTCACTCTTGCAAAAGTGATGAAAAAACAATGTGGGTGGTCCTGAAGGACTACCAAAAGAGACTGCCACAGCTGGGAATAGATCTGCACTTGTAAGTATTTATCTTCTGGAATATACTGTAAATCTTGGGGGGGGGGGGGGATTTTTTAGGTTGAAGGTTATAAATCTGTTTAGTTTATAATTCATGTGTGTTACTTATGCTGTCAGGTCTTAGTACCACCAGAGAACTTTTCATTTAAATCAAATCAGAGTATAGCCTAGCATAGAAAGTAAAATAGAGTAAATAGTGTCTGAAATAAATTTGTTTCTAGAGAGTTTTAAAAAGAGGCCTTCCAGTTAGGAGGCAAACGATCTGTGAAGTTGTCTTAAATAGGTGTTAGACAAGTGGTGGATCAAAGGGGCAATTTGAAAGGCCCCCTCTATCAAACCAAGGGCTGTGTGAATCACCCAGAAAATCGGTAAGACTATACTTCAGAAGCACAGGTCAGGGTACTGTGTAGCAAGCCAGCTTTTATTAAGTCATCTTTCTCTCTCACTAACCCCGACCCCCACCCACCCCAGGGTTAATCTTAGCTTTATAGGCTCTTAAATCTATTAACGGTAAGGAGGTGCCAATGTTTACTTTCAGGTGTGGCTGGTTATCCTTATTTGGAATACATTAATTAAGGACATGAAATTAATTAATCTTGAGGTGTATAAAATCCTTTAAACACATTAAGTATAGTCTATGTTTATGTTTATGTTTATTTCATTTGCTTGATCGCCCTTCAGTAATAATCAGAGCGGTTTACAGAACAAACTTCAGTAAAGGAAGGCACAAGGCCAGAAAATGAAAAGGAAGTTACCATGTCGATAGGACAGAAAGAGGAGAGCTAGCAGAAAACCGTAAACAGAGGGAAGAGGCTAAGGGGAGGAGGAGGGGAGGTCAAAAGCCAGGGAGAAGAGGTGAGTTTTCAATGCCTGTTTGAAGGAGGAGTGGTGGGTTTCTAAACGGAGGGTAGTAGGTAGGGAATTCCAGAGAGCAGGACCAATAAAGAAAAGGGCTGAAGAACGGGTGGATTGAAGGTGGGCCTGGGAGGGAGAAGGTAGTGCGAGGCGATTGAGATGGAAGGATCGAGGGGTGTGCCTAGGGGTGTGGAAGTGAAGTAGGTTTGCCAGAAATTGCGGGGTAGAGGTGTGCAATGCTTTGTGAACAAGTGTGAGTAGTTTAAACTGAATATGAAAAGACACGGGGAGCCAGTGAAGATGGATAAGAAGGGGAGCGACGTGATCTTTAGGGGAGGAGTAAGTCACAAGTCTGGCGGCAGTGTTCTGGATTCTTTGTAGGCGGGTTAGTTGGAATTTGGTAATGCCGATAAGTACTGAGTTGGAAAAGTCAAGACGGGAGATGACCAATGATAGCAGCAGAGTCGTAAGGGCAGAGGGAGAGAGGAAGGGACGAATCACACACATTTGACGAAGGTTAGAAGAAGGAGGTCTTGGTGATATGGGAAACATGAGCAGAGAAAGAAAGATCAGAATCAAAGAGCACACCAAGATAGCGGAAGGTGGAAACCAAGGAAATGGGAATACCAGAGAAAGAAGGAGCCAGAGAAGGGGATTGGTGGCCGAAAGGAAACCAAATTGCGGTAGTTTTTGCGAGGTTGAGATGTAGACAGTTTTGGGTCATCCAGTTAGTGACAGCAGTGAGACAGGAGTTAAGCGGGGCAAGATCAGGGGACACAGGCGAGGTGTGGTAAAGGAGAAGAATATCATCAGCATAATAAAAGGCCGAAATCCCAAACTGTTGAATTAGCAAGGTAAGAGGAGTCAGAAAGAGATTAAAAAGCAAAGGGGCGAGAACGGAACCTTGGGGAACCCCACAGGAGAGGGGAAAAGAGTCAGAAGGGGGGACAGATGGGGAGGAAGAGAGAACAGCAGCAGAACGGGAGGAGAGAAAGGAGTGAAACCACCGATGAACCGTGCTGCAAAGACCTGCTTCCTGCAACCGGGATAAGAGAAGGGAGTGATCAAACAAGTCGAAGGCAGCAGAAAGATCAAGGGCTACCGCCACCGAAATGTCACCACGATCGTGCGCTACATGCAAGGAATTAGTGAAGGCCAGAAGAACCGTTTTGACACTGTGTCCAGGGCGGAAACCAGATTGACGGGGGTGAAGGAAGTTGATTGAGTCCAAGTGATGGGATAGCTGAGCAAAAATGATCTTTTCAAGAGGTTTAGAGAGAAAAGGAAGATTAGAAACTGGACGGTAGTTGGCAGGGTCTGAAGGGTCCAGGGAGGGTTTTTTGAGAATTGGACGAATTAGGGCATGTTTCCAGGAAGAGGAAAAGGTTCCTGAGGAAAGGCTAAAGTTTAGCATGGATTGGAGATGGAGAAGGAGAGACAGGGAGGGAGTAAGCAACCAAGAGGAAGGGATGGGGTCGAGAGACGAGAAGGTCTTGTTAGTGGAGGAAATAAGGTGGGGAAGCTCAGCTGTGGTAGTCAAGGAAAAGGAAGACCAGATATGTGTTAGACTAGAGATAGGGGGAGGGGAAGCGACTGGAGGAGAACAGAGAATAGGAGTGGGGTGGGAGGGCAGGGAGGCCCTCAGGGTGGAGATTTTGGCACTGAAGGCCGTGGCTAGAAGAGAAGGAGCAGGGGTCGGATGACTAGGCGTGGCAGAAGTGGTAGGATGAAGAGAGGTGAGATATCTAAGAGTAGAATAAAGATGGCGAGTCTGGTTGGGAGCATTGGTAATAGCATTGGAGATGTAAGTAGACTTGGCAAGGTGGACTTGAGATCGATAGAGGGAGTGGCGAGCCTTGAAGAAAGATAAGGTAGCGGTTGAAGGGGATTTGCGCCATTGGCGTTCAGCCCTACGAAGTTGGGATCGAAGTAAGAGGAGACCGGCATGATACCAGGGTTGTGAAGGTCGATGAGCAGCAGTGCGTGGACGAAGAGGGGCGACATGATCAAGGGCAGCAGAAAGGGAGGAGAACCAGACAGATGCTTGGGAATTGGGAGATAAAGAGGAAAACTTGGAAGGGAAAAGTTCCATCGCTGAGGGAAATTGTTGGACAGTGAGTGAAGTAATAGAGCATGATAGACGAGTAGGAAGGGAAGATACAGGGGGAGGGATGGGTGACGACCCTCCTGGGTAGGAGCAGGCGGCCGAAATACATAGATGATCAGTCCAGGGAAGAGAAAGGGAAGACAGAGTATGAAGGGAGAGTGAGGAGGACGAGAGGGTCAAAAGAAGATCCAATGTGTGACCAGCAGAGTGAGTGGGAAAAGAAACATGCTGCAGAAGGGATAGGTCTTGTAACAGAGCAAGAAAAGCGTGATCCCTAGGGGACGAGGGAGAGTCAATATGGAGGTTGAAGTCACCGGCAATAAGAAGGTGAGGGAAGAGTAAGGAAAGGTCGGAGAGAGAACGAAGGAGAGACTCCCAGAGGTCAAGGCGGAGGGCAGGAGGGGCATAGACAAGAAGGATATGAGTCGGGGGTGAAGTGTGGAGATGAAGCAGGAGGGCCTCGGGATAAGAAAGAGATGGCGAGAAAATCTGGGTAAAGGGAAGCGAAGGACAAAGAATGGCGGCCACACCACCGCCTGAACGGCCAGTATGGGGAACAGAGACTGCCGAGAAACCTGCTGGAAGGCAGCGGGCAAGAAGGGCATCCTCTCCTTCCCTCAGCCACGTCTCAGTGAGGAGAGTAAGGTCAAAGGATGCTTGAGAGATAAGGTCCTGAATGAGAAGAGACTTGGACCTAAGACAGCGGCAGTTGAGGAGGCCAATATTGAAGGAGGCACCAGGGGCAGCAGAAGTGACAGATAATTGAGAGAAAGTGGAAGGAGAGGGGAAACCGAGATGAAGATTAGATAGGCAGCGAAAACGCTGGTGGGCCGCTGGGAATGGGCGGCGGCCCCAGTAGACAGGAATGTAAGTCATAAGGTGAGCAGTAGGAAGAAGAGAGGGGGCCAGATGGTAAGAAGAGAATAATACCTGGGATGGGCGATGGACCGCGCAGGACAGTAGATGAGGAGGAACACTCGCAGATCTGCTTGTGGAGGAGATGCAGACAGCTAGAAGAAAACAAACATGCAATATGGAGTTAGTGTTGCAGCCTCCGCTACCGGAGCGGGCCCAAGGAGCGCGCCCAAGGAGCACGTCGTGCTCCTTTGGTGCGTGCCCCCATCACGCGCTGCAGCGACGAGCGCCGCAGGCGCTGTAAATTTATAGTTCCCAGGCAGGATACCTGTGCGAACGCAACCGCGGGAACACGGTTGCGTCACTTCTGGAGGCAGGGCCAGGCAGGTGATTGGAGATGGAGAGCAGGAGCCGGGATGACAGGCTCTGGGGAGAGAATACAAACAGGCAAATGACAGCAATAGGCACAGCAGCAACATTAAACGATAGCAGAAGCTCAAACTGGCAGGCGCTGTAAATTTATAGTTCCCAGGCAGGATACCTGTGCGAACGCAACCGCGGGAACGCGGTTGCATCACTTCTGGAGGCGGGTCCAGGCAGATGATTGGAGATGGAGAGCAGGAGCCGGGATGACAGGCTCTGTGCGAACGCAACCGCGGGAACACGGTTGCGTCACTTCTGGAGGCGGGGCCAGGCAGGTGATTGGAGATGGAGAGCAGGAGCCGGCAAACCTAAGCAAGTAAACAACTTAAATACCTAAACAAAGCCTTAAAACTAAGATGCAGATAGATGTCCATCAGCGAGATGGGGGCTTTCCAGTCTTTTGCATTGAGTGTTACATGGATGATTTTCTCCCAGTTGGTGAGGGGTCTTACATGTGCACTAGGTACAAGGAGCTCTTTGCTCTCGGGGAGCAAGTCCAATCTCTGGATGCCAGAATAGCAGACTTGAAGGACATAAGGAAGACAGAGATATATAGATAAGACCTACAGGTATGCAGTAATGATGTCCCACCGCCAGTCTGGCAGCCTCCCTGTTGCTGTGGAGGAGAGAGGTCACATGACAGGAGAACATCACCCTGGTGTGGCAGGAAGTGAACCTGTAACTGGGATCTGTCCTCCAGGTAATGTAAACCCTCTCGCATAGAGGAGGTTTCTCCAGGGTCATGTGCACATGAGTGAAGGGTTAGGACTGCCTTTCTAGTTGATGATTCGATGATTAGGCATGTAGATAGCTGGGTGATTGATGGATGTGAGGATCGCCTGGTAACATGTGTGCCTGGTGTTAAGGTAGCAGACCTCACGTGCTACCTAGACAAGGTTTTAGATAGTGCTGGGGAGGAGTCCACTGTCTTAGTAGATGTTGGTACCATGACATAGGAAAGTGTGGTAGGGAGATTCTGGAGGCCAAATTTAGGATTTTAGGTAGCAAATTGAAATCCAGAACTTCCAGGGTAGCATTCTCAGAAATACATCCCATTCCACATGCAGGACGCAAAAGGCAGATAGAGCTCCGGAGTCTCAATGTGTGGATGAGATGGTGATGCAAGGAAGAGAGTTTTGGATTTGTTAGGAACTGGGCAACATTCTGGGGAAAGGAGGGCTTTTCCAAAGGGATGGGCTCCACTTTAACCAGGATGGAACAAGGCTGCTGGCATTAACCTTTCAAAAGGAGATAGAGCAGCTTTTAAACTAGATATTAGGGGAAAGCCGACAGTCGCCCAAGAGCGGATGGTTCGGAAGAATGTATCCTTGAAGGATACTACCACAAGCAGAGAGGTTCCACAAAAGAGTAAAGTAGCCCAAATGCCCTCAAGTATGGAGCAGACAGAGCTTAGAGATCCCAATTTACCCATGTCTAACAATAGCCAAATTAACATGAATAAAATACATTCTCTAAAATGCTTGTATGCAAATGCTAGAAGTCTAAAGAATAAGAGGAGAGAGTTAGAATATATAGCACTAAATGAAAGGTTAGATATGATTGGAATATCAGAGACATGGTGGAAGGAGGACAACCAGTGGGACACTGTGATACCTGGGTACAAACTATATCGTAATGATAGAGCTGATCAAATTGGTGGAGGGGTTGCGCTCTATGTTAGAGAGGGCATTGTATATGATAGGATTAAAGTTTTGAAGTAAAAAAAATCTGGTGTTGAATCTATATGGATTGAAATTCCATATAAATGGGGGAAGGCAATGGCAGTGGGGGTGTACTATCGAGCACCTGGCCAGAATGACCAAATGGATGATGAAATGCTCAAAGAAATCAAGGAAGCCAACAAAAGCTACAGCGCAGTAATAATAATGGGTGATTTCAATTACCCCGGTATCGACTGGGTAAGTGTCTCGTCAGGACATGCTAGGGAGATAAAGTTCCTAGATGAAATAAATGACTGCTTCTTGGAGCAGCTGGTTCATGAACCAACCAGAGGGGAAGCCATATTAGACCTAGTCCTTAGTGGAACACCAGATCTAGTTCAAGAGATAAGGGTGTTGGGGCCACTTGGCAATAGTGATCATAGCATGATTGCCTTTGATTTAATTAGTGAAGGAGGGATAGTAAGGAAATCCACAGTACTACCTTTTAACTTTTGAAAGGGAGACTATGATAAAATGAGGAAAACAGTTAAGAAAAAACTAAAAGGAGCAGTTGTGAAGGTTAAAGACGTACATCAAGCTTGGGTGTTGTTGAAAAATACTATCTTGGAAGCCCAGACCAGCTGTAATCCACGCTTTAAGAAAAGTGGAAGGAAGTCCAAAAAACTGCCAGCATGGCTTAAAGGTGAGGTCAGAGAGGCTGTTGTTGCCAAAAAAGCATCTTTCAGGAAATGGAAAAAAGAGTCAAACGACGAAACCTGGAAACAGCACAAGCACTGGCAAGTCAAATGCAAGGCATTGATAAGGCAGGCAAAGAGAGAATTTGAGAAGAAGCTTGCTGCGGAAGCAAAAACGCGAAATAAAGACCTTTTCAAGTACATTCGTAGCAAAAAAACCTGTGAGAGAGTCAGTTGGTCCATTAGATGATATAGGGGTTAAAGGAGCACTAAGAGGCGACAAGGCGATAGCGGAGAGACTGAATGAATTCTTTGCTTCGGTCTTTACTGAGGAAGATGTAGGGATGATACCCATGGCTGAAGTGGTATTTAAAGGTGCGGAAGAATTAAAGGAAATATCGATACATCAGGAAGATGTCTTACAACTATTAGATAAACTGAAGAGTAGCAAATCACCTGGGCCAGATGGTATACATCCAAGGGTGTTGAAAGAACTGAAATATGAGATTGCAGACCTGCTATCAATAATCTGTGAACTATCATTAAAATCATCTCTAATACCTGAAGATTGGAGGATCGCCAATGTAACGCCAATTTTTAAAAAGGGTTCCAGGGGTGATCCGGGAAACTACAGACCGGTGAGCCTGACGTCAGTACCGGGAAAAATGGTAGAAACCATCATAAAGAATTAAATTACTCAGCATGTAGATAGTCACAACCTAATGGGAGACAACCAACATGGCTTTAGACAAGGAAGATCTTGTCTTACTAATCTGTTATGTTTTTTTGAAGGAGTGAATAAACAGGTGGACAAAGGTGAGTCGGTTGATATTGTGTATCTGGACTTTCAGAAAGCCTTTGACAAGGTCCCTCATCAGAGACTTTTGGCAAAACTAAAGAGTCATGGGATAGGAGGCAGTGTACTATTGTGGATCAGGAAACTGGTTAAAAGATAGAAAGCAGAGGGTAGGGCTAAATGACCAATTTTCCCAATGGAGAAAGGTGAATAGTGGTGTACCCCAGGGATCTGTTCTGAGTCCGCTGCTTTTTGACATATTCATAAATGACCTGGAAAGTGGAATAACGAGTGAGGTTATCAAATTTGCAGATGACACAAAGCTATTTAAAGTTGTTAAAAACCCAAGAGGATTGTGAAAAATTGCAAGAGGATCTTGATAAATTGGAAGACTGGGCATCAAAATGGCAGATGAAATTTAATGTGGAGAAGTGCAAGGTTATGCACCTAGGGAAGAACAACCCAAACTATGGTTACACGATGCAAGGTTCCACATTAGGAACCACCACCCAGGAAAAAGATTTAGGCGTCATTGTGGATACCATATTAAAACCCTCGGCCCAATGTGCAGCGGTGGCCAAGAGAGCAAATAGAATGCTAGGTATGATAAGGAAAGGAATGGAAAATAAAACAAAAGATATTATAATGCCTCTATATCGTTCCATGGTGAGACTGCACCTTGAATATTGTGTGCAATTCTGGTCGCCGTATCTTTAAAAGGATATAGCGATTTTAGAAAAGGTTCAGAGAAGAACCACCAAAAAGGTAAAGGGGATGGAAGGATATTCCTATGAAGAAAGGCTAAAAAGGTTAGGGCTCTTTAACCTGGAAAAGAGACGGCTGAGGGGAGATATGATAGAAGTCTATAAATTAATGAACGGAGTGGAACGGGTAAACGTAGATCGATTGTTTACATTATCAGAATATAGAAAGAACAGGGGACATGCAATGAAGCTACAGGGTAAACTATATAAGACTAATAAAAGAAAATATTTTTTCACTCAACGTGTAATCAAACTCTGGAATTTGTTACCAGAGGATGTAGTAAAGGCTGTTAGTGTAGCTGGGTTTAAAAAAGGTTTGGACAAGTTCCTGGAGGAAAGGTCCATAAACCATTATTAAGAAGTGACCGAAGATATCAATGCTTGACCCAGTACAAGCATTGTGTCTCTTGGGGAAACTGCTAGGTACATATGACCTAGATTGGCCACTGTTGGAAACAGAATACTGGGCTTGATGGACCTTAGTCTGACCCAGTGTGGCATATGTTATGTTCTTATGTTCTAACTCACAAATGTTACAACACAATAATAATAATGGGTGATTTCAGTTACCCCAATATTGACTGGGTCAGTGTCATAGCAGGACATGCTAAGGAGATATAGTTTCTAGATTAAATAAATGACTGCTTCTTGGAGCAGCTGATTCATTGACTGATAAGAGGGGAAGCCATTTTGGACCTAGTACTTAGTGGAACACAAGATCTGGTGCAAGAGATAAGGGTGTTGGGGCCACTTGGCATGCTTGATTTAAAAAATGGAGGAAGGACAGAAAGGAAATCCACAGTACTACCTTTTAACTTTCAAAGGGAAACTATGATAAAATGAGGAAAATAGTTAAGAAAAAACTAAAAGGAGCAGCTGCAAAGGTTAAAGATTTATATCAAGCATGGATGTTTAAAAATACTATCTTGGAAGCCCAGACCAGCTGTATTACATGCTTTAAGAAAAGTGGAAGGAAGTCCAAAAAACTGCCAGCATGTTTTAAAATTGAGGTCAGAGAGGCTGTTGTAGCCAAAAAAGCATCTTTCAGGAAATAGAAAAAGGAGCCAAAATGACAAATTGGAAACAACATAAGCATTGGCAAGTTAGATGCAAGGCCTTTATAAGGCAGGCAGGCAGGCAAAGACAGAATCTGAAAAAAAGCTTGTGTGGAAGCAAAAATGTATAATAAAAACTTTTCAAGTACGTTTGTTGCAAAAAACCTGTGAGGGAGATAGTTGGACCATTAGATGATAGAGGGGTAAAATGGGGACTAAGAGGGGACAAGGCCATAGCAGAGAGACTGAATGAATTCTTTGCTTTGGTCTTTACTGAAGAAGATGTAGGGAAGTTACCCATGATTGAAATGGTATTTAATGGTGATGTATCGGAAGAATTGAAAGAATTATCAATAAACCCGGAAGATGTATTACAACTGTTTGATAAACTAAAGAGTAGCAAATTACATGTATACATCCGAGGGTGTTGAAAGATTTGAAATATGAGATTGCAGACTTACTATTAGTAATCTGTGAACTATCATGAAAATCATCTGTAATACCTGAAAACTTGTGAATAGCCAATGTAATGCTAATTTTTAAAAAGGGTTGATCCAGGAAACTAGAGTGGTGACCTGACATCCATACTGGGCAAAATGGTAGAAACCATTATAAAGAACAAAATTACTGAATATGTAGATAGTCATGGTTTAATGGGAGAAAACCAACAAGGCTTTAGCCAGTGAAGGTCTTGTCTTACTAATCTGTTATATGTTTTTGAAGGTGTGAATAAACAGGTAGACAAAGGTGAGCCAGTTGATATAGTGTATCTGGATTTTCAGAAAGCCTTTGAAAATAGGTCACAAATTTAGGAACTTAATTTGCATGCCTAAATTTAGGAGCTCAGCTTTTTTGGAATATTGGGCCCTTAGTACGTACTAAAAATAAAACCTGGAACTGAAATGAAACAAAACTAGAAAACCCAGAAAAATGACCCAAAATGAAAAAGCAGCATAAAAGAAAAGGTTTTGCTCTGCACACACCTGGCAAGAGTCATATTTTTGAAGGATCAATCACATTTCAATTCAACACTACATAAAAGCCATGCTGAATCGGAACATGATCCATCAAACCCAGCATCATATCTCCCGCAGTGGCCAATCTGGGTCTCAAGTACCTGACAGATCCCTAATAGTATATTTATTCTCTTATAGCTTATTTCAAGGGATGAGCAATGGCTCTCCAAAGTCTACCTGACTAATAAATCTTTTATAGACTTTTCCTCCAGGAACTTGCCCAAACCTCTTTTAAATCCCACACTATTAATTGTCTTGACTACATCGTATCCCCTCTCGGTAGTCTTTTCTCCAATCTGGAGAGCCCTAACCTATTTACCCTTTTTTCGTACGAGAGGTGTTCCAGCCCCTTTATCATTTTTGTTACCGTTCATTGAATCTTCTCATTCTATTATACCCTTTTTGAGATGGGGAAAGCAAAACTGCGCACAATACTTAGGGGCAATGTTCCCTCTAAGCTGCACTGGGTCTAACACACGCCGCAGCACCCTCGCAATGTTCACTTTAATCTGCGCTGGGTCCCCCGCCGGCATTCACACTGGTGGGGGGAGGGGCGGAGCGTCGATCGCACTGTGCGCCCCCCCCCCGCCGACAGGAATGTTGGTGGCGGACGCAGCGCAGCTTAGAGGGAACATTGCTCATGGGTATGTTTACGAAACTGCGTTAGCTGTTAATGCAGCAAATCACATTTGCCCAGGGTTCTGCATTACAGTTAATGTGGGGCAAATGCAAATAGCGCGGTGATTTTCTTCACTATATGCAGAATGTGCATTAGCTGCTCGCATTGGTGGGGTGAGGGTGGCGAGTGGGCATGCTCACTACATGTTTGGTGTAGTATCATCTGGAGGAACGCCCCCAACAGATAACACATGGCGTTTGCAGCCAATGCAGTGCTATTTGCCCTAACATGCCATGTTAGCTGCAAAAGCCTAATGTGGTTTGTAAACATGCCCCTTAAAGTGTGGGTGCGCCAGGGACCTGCACAGAGGCTTAGGGTCAGGCTTACTAATCCGCATTAGGCCTTTGCAACAAATGCGGCATGTTAGTGTAAATAGTGCTTCATTAGCCGCAAAAGACATGCGGTATCTGTTGGGGGCATGCGCAGCACACCCTTAGAAGATACTGTACTAAAAATGCAGAGGCTGCAGTTGCACGGCAGTTAATGGCACCTGCTGGGGGTGCGTTACTTGCACCCGTGCTGGCTGAAAATCTGACGGTTACGCATAGGGCCGGCCCATCCATTGTGCGATAATGTTGTTTGCACAGGGCCCCGCATGAACACCATTATGGCACACCGGATGGCTTCAGAGGGAGCCGGGGAATCCCTTTAACCTTTCCCAGCATTCGCAGCTTCACACAAACAGCCGCCAGCTTTGAGGGAAAAGGATCTTCACGCTGGCGGTTGTACAGAGGGAGCTGGGGGCTCACGCAGGCTTCCCCGGCTCCCTCTGAAGCCCCTCAGACAGCCGCGGGACTGGTCGGGGGGGGGAGGCCAAGGAATGTATGGGCTATAATGGGGGGACCTGGACTGGAAATGGGCTATGGGGGGGACCTTGGACTGGAAATGGGCTGTGATGGGGGGGACCTGGACTGGAAACGGACTATGGTGGGGGGAGGGGGAACCTGGACTGGAAATGGGCTGTGATTAGGGGGGCTAGGACTGGAAATGGGCTGATGGGGGCTGGAATAGGACTGGAAATGGGCTGATGAGGGGGCTAGGATTGGAAATTGGCTGATGGGGGAGCTTGGAGTGGAAATTGGCTGATGGGGGCTGGAATGGAACTGGAATATGGGAATGAAAAGACAAATCAGAGTCAAAGTGTACACCAAGGTACCGGAAAGTGGAGAGCCAGAGAAAGAAGGGGCCAGAGAAGGGGGGGAGCCACCATGAGAGAACGAGATAGCAACAGTTTTAGCAAGATTCAAGTGGAGGCAATTGACTGTCAACCAATCTGCGACAGCAGCGAGGCAGGAATCTAGAGCAGAAAGATCAGGGCAGGAAGGAGAAGTGTGGTGGAGCAGGAGAATATCGTCCGCATAGAAAAAAGTAGATACACCAAACTGTTGGATCAGGGACGCAGGGGGGGCCAAGAAAAGGTTGAAAAGGAGGGGGGCAAGAACAGAGCCCTGGGGAACCCCACAGGGAAGAGTGTGAGGAGCAGAAGGGGGAGAGGAGGGGGAAGATGAAAGAACCGCGCAAGATCTGGACGAAAGAAAAGAGTGGAACCAATGGAGCACAGTGCTGCAGAGACCTGCATCCCGCAAACGGTGAAGAAGGAGAGAGTGATCAACCAAGTCGAAAGCAGCCGAGAGATCTAGAGCAACCGCCACCGAGACGTCACCACAATCATGTGCAACATGCAGTGCATTTGTGAAGGCCAAGAGAATAGTTTCAATGCTGTGACCCAGACGAAACCCAGACTGACGGGGGTGAAGGAAGTTAGTAGAATCAAGGTGATGGGAAAGCTGAGCAAAAACAAATTTCTCCAAGAGCTTAGATAGGAAAGGAAGATTTGAGACAGGGCGATAGTGAGCGGGTACCAAAGGATCAAGCAAAGTGTTTTTAAGAATGGGGTGAATCAGAGCGTGTTTCCAGGATTTCGGGAAGATCCCAGTAGAAAGACTAGAGTTAAACATAGAGAGGATGAAGGGAAGAAAGCCTAAAGGAGGGGTCAGCAACCAGGAGGAAGGAATAGGATCAAGAGGACAGGTGGTTTTCTTGGAGGTGGATAGGAGATGGAGAAGTTCAGGGGCAATGATCGGATCAAATGAAGCCCAGAAGTGAGAGAGGCGGGAAGTAGGAGAAGGGGAGGGAATGGGAGAAGGACAGGAAGATAAGGATGCCCTCAAGGAGGAGACCTTGTCACTGAAGAAAGAGGCAAGTTGTGATGGGGGAGGAAGCGAGGGAGCAACAGAAGTGGAAGGAGGAGCCTGTATAGAAGTGAGGGATCGGAGAACAGAGTAGAGATGCCTAGTCTGATTTGGGGCAGTAGAAATCACAGTCGAGAAGTAAAAGCGCTTAGCAGAGTGTACTTGGGAACGATAGAAGGAATGGTGAGAATGGAAAATGGATAGAGTGGTTGGAGAGAGGGATTTACGCCACAACCGTTCTGCTCTACGAAGTTGGGTCCGGAGAAGCCGGAGACCAGCGTGATACCATGGGTGTGAGGGACGACGACGGCCAGGGCAGGAACGAAGGGGGGCAACACGATCAAGAGCAGCAGAGAGGGAAGAGGACCAGAGTGCCGCCTGGGAGTTTGGGAATAGAAGGGAAAAATCAGAAGGCAAGAGATCTGTAGCCGCAGGAAACTACTGAAGTGTGCGAGTGGTGAGGACACAACGCAGCTGCTCTGGTGGAGATGAAGGGGAGATAAGGGGGGAGGAAGAATCAGCTGGACCTAAGCAAGTGACTGAGAGGCAGACATGGTCTGACCAGGGAAGGGATGTGGTGCGGACATTTGAGAGTGAAAAGGTGGAAGAGGAAGGGGTGAGGAGTAAATCAAGTGTATGACCTGCCTGATGAGTAGGAAGGGTAACATGCTGTGTAAGGGAGAGATTATGAAGGAAAGTGAGGAAAGCGTGCTCCCTAGAGGAAGAGGGCGCATCAACGTCGAACGCTACTGATCTACCTCTTCGACAGCATCCTAAGAATAATTGACAACAACAGGAAGGGAATCATAATGATCTTCATCGACATCTCCTCAGCCTTCGACACAGTGGACCACAACACGCTCCTGAACATAAGAACATAAGAACATAAGATATGCCATACTGGGTCAGACCAAGGTCCATCAAGCCCAGTATTCTGTTTCCAACAGTGGCCAATCTAGGTCATACGTACCTAGCAGTTTCCCCAAGGGACACAGGTTCCACAATGCTTGTATTGGTTCAAGCATTGATATCCTGGGTCCCTTCTTAATAATGGTTTATGGACCTTTCCTCCAGGAACTTGTCCAAACCTTTTTTAAACCCAGCTACACTAACAGCCTTTACTACATCCTCCGGTAACAAATTCCAGAGTTTGATTACACGTTGAGTGAAAAAATATTTTCTTTTATTAGACTTAAATAGTTTACCCTGTAGCTTCATTGCATGTCCCCTAGTCTTTCTATATTCTGATAAGGTAAACAATCGATCTACGTTTACCCGTTCCACTCCGTTCATTAATTTATAGACTTCTATCATATCTCCCCTCAGCCGTCTCTTTTCCAGGTTAAAGAGCCCCAACCTTTTTAGCCTTTCTTCATAGGAGTAGCCTTCCATCCCCTTTACCATTTTGGTGGCTCTTCTCTGAACCTTTTCTAAAATTGCTATATCCTTTTTAAGATACGGCGACCAGAATTGCACACAATATTCAAGGTGCGGTCTCACCATGAAACGATATAGAGGCATTATAATATCTTTTGTTTTATTTTCCATTCCTTTCCTTATCATACCTAGCATTCTATTTGCTCTCTTGGCCGCCGCTGCACACTGGGCCGAGGGTTTTAACATGGTATCCACAAGGACGCCTAAATCTTTTTCTTGGGTGGTGGTTCCTAATGTGGAACCTTGCATCGTGTAACCATAGTTTGGGTTGTTCTTCCCTAGGTGCATAACCTTGCACTTCTCCACATTAAATTTCATCTGCCATTTTGATGCCCAGTCTTCCAATTTATCAAGATCCTCTTGCAATTTTCCACAATCCTCCTGGGTTTTAACAACTTTAAATAGTTTTGTGTCATCAGCAAATTTGATAACCTCACTCGTTATTCCACTTTCCAGGTCATTTATGAATATGTCAAAAAGCAGCGGACCCAGCACAGATCCCTGGGGTACACCACTATTCACCTTTCTCCATTGGGAAAATTGGCCATTTAGCCCTAACCTCTGCTTTCTATCTTTTAACCAGTTCCTGATCCACAGTAGTACACTGCCTCCTATCCCATGACTCTTTAGTTTTGCCAAAAGTCTCTCATGAGGGACCTTGTCAAAGGCTTTCTGAAAGTCCAGATACACAATATCAACCGACTCACCTTTGTCCACCTGTTTATTCACTCCTTCAAAAAAACATAACAGATTAGTAAGACAAGATCTTCCTTGTCTAAAGCCATGTTGGCTGTCTCCCATTAGGTCATGACTATTTATATGCTGAGTAATTTTATTCTTTATGATGGTTTCTACCATTTTTCACGGTACTGATGTCAGGCTCACCGGTCTGTAGTTTCCCGGATCACCCCTCGAACCCTTTTTAAAAATTGGTGTTACATTGGCGATCCTCCAATCCTCAGGTATTAGAGATGATTTTAATGATAGTTCACAGATTACTGATAGCAGGTCTGCAATCTCAAATTTCAGTTCTTTCAACACCCTTGGATGTATACCATCCGGCCCAGGTGATTTGCTACTCTTCAGTTTATCTAATAGTTGTAGGACATCTTCCCGATGTATCGATATTTCCTTCAATTCTTCCACACCTTTAAATACCACTTCAGTCGTGGGTAACATCCCTACATCTTCCTCAGTAAAGACCGAAGCAAAGAATTCATTCAGTCTCTCCGCTATCGCCTTGTCGCCTCTTAGTGCTCCTTTAACCCCTTTATCATCTAATGGACCAACTGACTCTCTCACGGGTTTTTTGCTACGAATGTACTTGAAAAGGTCTTTATTTCGCGTTTTTGCTTCCGCAGCAAGCTTCTTCTCAAATTCTCTCTTTGCCTGCCTTATCAATGCCTTGCATTTGACTTGCCAGTGCTTGTGCTGTTTCCAGGTTTCATCATTTGGCTCTTTTTTCCATTTCTTGAAAGATGCTTTTTTGGCAACAACAGCCTCTCTGACCTCAGCTTTAAACCATGCTGGCAATTTTTTGGACTTCCTTCCACTTTTCTTAAAGCGTGGAATACAGCTGGTCTGGGCTTCCAAGATAGTATTTTTCAACAACACCCAAGCTTGATGTACGTCTTTAACCTTTGCAACTGCTCCTTTTAGTTTTTTCTTAACTGTTTTCCTCATTCTATCATAGTCTCCCTTTCGAAAGTTAAGGGGTAGTACTGTGGATTTCCTTACTATCCCTCCTCCACTAATTAAATCAAAGGCGATCATGCTATGATCACTATTGCCAAGTGGCCCCAACACCCTTATCTCTTGCACTACATCTGGTGTTTCCACTAAGGACTAGGTCTAATATTGCTTCCCCTCTGGTCGGTTCATGAACCAGCTGCTCCAAGAAGCAGTCATTTATTTCATCTAGGAACTTTATCTCCCTAGCATGTCCTGTTGTGACACTGACCCAGTCGATGCCGGGGTAATTGAAATCACCCATTATTATTACTGCACTGTAACTTTTGCTAGCTTCCTTGATTTCTTTGAGCATTTCATCATCCATTTGTTCATTCTGGCCAGGCGGACGATAGTACACCCCCACTGCCATCGCCTTCCCCTTTTTACATGGAATTTCAATCCATAGAGATTCTACAGCAAATTTTGTTTCTTGCAAAACTTTAATCCTTTCTGACTCAATGCCCTCTCTAACATAGAGCGCAACCCCTCCACCAATTTGATCAGCTCTATCATTTCGATATAGTTTGTACCCAGGTATCACAGTGTCCCACTGGTTGTCCTCCTTCCACCATGTCTCTGATATTCCAATCATATCTAACCTCTCGTTTAGTGCTATATATTCTAACTCTCCCATCTTGTTTTGTAGACTTCTAGCATTTGCATACAAGCATTTTAGAGACTGTATTTTATTCATATTAATTTGGCTATTGGTAGACATGGGTAATTTGGGATCTTTAAGTTCTGTCTGCTCCATACTCGAGGGCATTTGGGCTACTTTACTCTTTTTTGGAACCTCTCTGCTTTTTGTAGTATCCTTCAAGGATACATTCTTCCGAACCATGCGCTCTTGGGCGACTGTCGGCTTTCCCCTATTATCTAGTTTAAAAGCTGCTCTATCTCCTTTTTAAAGGTTAATGCCAGCAGCCTGGTTCCATCCCGGTTAAGGTGAAGCCCATCCCTTCGGAAGAGCCCCTCCTTTCCCCAGAATGTTCCCCAGTTCCTAACAAATCCGAACCCCTCATCTCTGCACCATTGTCTCATCCACGCATTGAGACTCCGGAGCTCTGCCTGCCTATTGGGTCCTGCGCGTGGAACGGGAAGCATTTCGGAGAACGCTACCCTGGAAGTTCTGGATTTCAACTTCCTACCTAAAAGCCTAAATTTAGCTTCCAGAACCTCCCTACCACATTTTCCTATGTCATTGGTACCAACATGTACCAAGACAGCAGACTCCTCCCCAGCACTATCTAAGACCTTATCTAGGTGGCGTGTGAGGTCCGCTACCTTCGCACCAGGCAGGCATGTTACCAGGCGATCCTCACGTCCACCAGCCACCCAGCTATCTACATGCCTAATGATCGAATCACCAACTATAACTGCTGTCCTAACCCTTCCCGCATGGGCACTTGGCCCTGGAGAAACCTCCTCGGTGCGAGAGGGGTTTACATCACCTGGAGGACAGGTCCTAGTTACAGGATCACTTCCTGCCACACCAGGGTGATGCTCTCCTGTCATGTGACCTCTCTCCTCCATGGCAACAGGGATGCTGCCAGACTGGAGGTGGGACTTCAGGACTATATCCCTGTAGGTCTCGTCTATGTACCTCTCTGTCTGTCTTATGTTTTCCAAGTCTGCTACTCTAGTCTCTAGAGAACGGACTTGTTCCCTGAGAGCAGAGAGCTCCTTGCACCTAGTGCACACGTAAGACCTCTCACCAGCTGGGAGAAAATCATACATGTGACACTCAATGCAAAAGACTGGAAAGCCCACATCCCGCTGCTGGACTGCTGTCTGCATCTTAGTTTTAAGTTTGTGTTTAGATCTTTAAGTTCTATATGTACTAAAGGGTGCAATGGATATTTATACCACTAAAACTGTACCTAAGAAGTTTAATATACCTTGTTCACCTGAAGCTTAATTAATCTCAGGTCCTTGGTGTATGACTGATTTGGGTAATGAGCTTCACCTGAGAGCACCTCCTGTCTTTTAAGTTGTGCAAGTACCTATAAAGCTGTGATTTTCCCAGGGGAGGGTGGGTGTGGGGAGGGATATAACACTTATTAAAAAAGGGCTGCTACACAGTACCTTGTCCTGTGCTGCTGAGGAAAACTATATTCTGATTTGATTTAAATTATAGCTCTTTGCTGCTACTAGGCTCTAACCTATTATGAAATTTAAACTACAAGCTCTCTGCTGGATTCTAAATTTAACCAGAAAGCTCTCTTTTGTGTTTTAATTTGAAACTAAAAGTACTTTGCTGATGCTGGAAAGACTAAAGAACACTGGTATACACGGTATCACTTTGAAATGGTTCCACTCATACCTAACCGAAAGACAGCTACAGGTCAAGGTGGGACACAACACCTCCCGACCCATAGATGTCCGTCAAGGAGTACCTCAAGGATCCGCACTTTCAGCTCTCCTATTTAACATCTACATCCAACCGATATGCGACATCATGAAAGAGAACAACATTCAATACACAATATATGCAGACGACATCATGATATACACCCCGATAGAAATCGACAACCCGGATTACTCCAAGATAACAGACTGCCTTACCCAAATGACGAGCTGGTGTCAAAACAACAACCTCGCAATAAACTACAACAAGACTGAAGCTCTAATAATCACTCGGAACCAAAGCTTCATACACCCGCCAAACATCAAGATACAAAACACTACTATTCCAATAAAATCAGAAGTGAGATACCTTGGAGTTACTCTGGACAATAAGCTAAGCCTCAAGCCACACATAGACAAAACAATACAAAAAGTCTACTACAAGATGCGAATCATCAGGAGACTGAAACCACTCCTTGCCCCAGAACACTTTCGTACCGTCCTCCAAGCACTGATAACCCCAATACTGGACTTCTGCAATCCGATATACTTGGGACTACCGAAACAAGCCCTCAAACCACTCCAGCTAGCACAAAACACTGCAGCACGAATAATATCCAGTACTGAAAGACAGGACCACATCACACCCACCTTAAAAGACTTACACTGGCTCCCAATCGGTGCACGCATCAGATACAAAACTATCATAAACCTATTTAAGATAAATCAGCACACATCAGCCAACAGCCTACACACCCTCATTCAACCAGACAACAGCACTCGTCCTAGAAGAAAACAAACACGCAACCGAGTCAGCACCCCAGGTGAATTCAAACACACACGCAAGGACACAACAGACAGAGCTCTCTCCATGGCTGCTCCAACTATATGGAACAAACTACCAGACGACTTGAGGACAACTACAGACCTCAAAGACTTTAGAAAACAGCTAAAAACCATGCTGTTCATAGAACACTATGGACACATCACATAACCTAAGAGAATGTATAACAGCACATATTGCTGTCTGTACAGATAATGTTTTACAGCACCACTGTATATAGCCCACACTGTACATAGCTCAAACCATTCTAGCACGCAACACACCACACCTTGTACATAGCTCACCCCAATCTAGCACACGATACAACACACACTCAACTAAATTGCACCCTCACTGCATGATTAACACACTCACTTTACCCGATTGTTTGCTGTGATACCACCTTGATTAATAAGATAAGGCGGTTTAAAAATACTGTTAAATAAATAAATAAATAAACGTGAAGATTGAGATCCCCTGCAATAAGGATTTGAGGAAAAGCTAAGGATACATCTGTGATTGTCAGCAAGAGAGCATCCCACAGCTCTGAGCGAAGAGCAGGGGGGGGGGGAGGGGAATAAATGAGAAGAACATGGATGGGAGGAGAAGTATGAAGATGAAGCAAAAGAGATTCCGGGTAGTGCAGTAGTGCAGAGGAGACCTGTGTGAACTTAAGGGATGGATGGAGTAAAGCAGCGACCCCACCTCCGGAGCGACCGATCCGAGGAACGGAAATCGCAGAGAATCCAGGAGGCAGACAGCGAGCAAGTAAAGCATCCTCACCGTCCTTGAGCCAAGTTTCTGTAACAAGGGTAAGGTCAAAGGAGAGTTGAAGGATAAGATCTTGAATGAGAAGAGCCTTATTGCTTAAAGAACGACAATTAACAAGGCCAATAGAGAGGTGAAGTTGGGTGAGGTGAAGTTGGGAGGGTCCGGGAGGGAGACGAGATTGAGAAGGCAAAGTAAGTTCAGAGATAGAAGGCGAGCAAAGATGGAGATTGGCAGTGCAGCGAAAACGGTCACAGAGAGGTTTCAACGGCCTTCTGCCCCAGAAAACGGGGATAGAGGCCATGATGACACAAGAGTAAGAGAAAGGGTAGGCAATATGGAGAGACGATAAACCTACCGGACACAGACCCAGACCCAGAGCAGACGCTTGAGAAAGACGCAGTGAGGCGGGGAAAAGGGCAGGCCCAGATAGCTGAGGAGGAAAAGACACGATAAATAAAATGCTGAACCACGTTAAAAGCACGGGAAGTCCTCCACGTCCGGAGCGGCCTCAAGGAGCGCACCCAAGGAGCACGTCATGCTCCTTAGGTGCGCTCCTTCGGTGCGCACCCTAGTTGTGCGCCGTGGCAACGGGCGCCGCAGGCGCCGGGGTTTTATACTGTGCAGACAGCGTACCTCGCTGAGCGCGGCCGCGTGAATGCGGCCGCGTGATGTCCGGGAGGGGTGGAGCCCAGGAGAAGGCAGGTGAGTGCAGGCCCGGTTGGAGAGGGCAGACACTGGGAAAACACAAGGAGTACACAAAATAAACAGCAAGCCAGCAGGAGAATAGCATGAATAATAGCACTACAATGCCGCAGGCGCCGGGGTTTTATACTGTGCAGACAGCATACCTCGCGGAGCGCGGCCACGTTCACGCGGCCGCAGGACTTCCGAGAGGGGTGGAACCCAGGAGAAGGCAGGTGAGTGCAGGCCCGGTTAGAGAGGGCAGACACTCGCTGAGCGCAGCTGCGGGACTTCCGGGAGGGGTGGAGCCCAGGAGAAGGCAGGTGAGTGCAGGCCCGGTTGGAGAGGACAGACACTCACTAACATCTTTGCGTTTTTGTTTAGTGCAAGAGGAAATTACTTTATAGTTTTATTTCTCCTGTGTTGTACATTTCATGTTTGGCTTTTGGGGTTCCCAGTTCAATTATTATCTTCCTATTTCTAAACTGTGATCCCTTGTTCTTTGTGTGGTGATGGCCTATGTTCTGTGTAACCGAGCTGAGGTATTCTGTTCATGTAGTTTCTGTTTGACAGTCCCACTTGTTCTCTTTGCCCCAGTGAGACTAACAGATTTCTGCATTACTATATTGCAGTGACAACCACCAGGCACTTTAGAAAGTACTATAAACACTGACCATTTAGAACCCATAGCAAATCCACCATATCATAACATCTAAGATGTATTGGTTTAATATCTGCCGTGTTGCCTTTTGATAGGTAGGGTTTGGTGCTTTGTGAGTCCTGGTAGTGCTGTTATGATATGGTGGATTTGCTATGGGTTCTAAATGGTCAGTGTTTATAGTACTTCCTAATGTTTCTGGCGGTTGTCACTGCTATATAGTAATGTAGAAATCTTTTAGTCTTTCTTTATCCAGACACTCATTAAGAGGCACGTTTACTAAAAGTGCATGTTAATATTATGCAAATATTTATGCAAATGAGATTCCTTATGCAAATGAGACCCACAATTAATCTTCACACATGGCCCCGCACCCCCTTGGGCCGCCCCTGGTTACGCACACTGTTGACACACATGGCAACCGTGCGATGCAGTCATACCCACCCTCTGCCATCACTCCCCACACGCATTCTGCAGATAGCGCATTGATTTTCTGCAGTATCTGCATTTGCTCCGCGTTAGCTGTTAGCACTTTCCAAGCATGCCGTCGTGTTAAGAGCTCACGTGGTTTAGGAAACATGCCCTTGAGGATTCTAAGCTTTCTTCTGCATTCCTCTTCAAGTAATCCCTATTTGCCTTTTTAGCAGCTGCAGCACCGAGTTGAACATTTCAATGTATTGTCCACAATGACTCCAGGAACTTTCTTGGGCAGTGACTGCTAACTCAGACCCCAGCATTTTGTGCTGGTATTTTGGATTATTTTTCCGTATGTGCATCACTTTGCACTTGTCTACATTAAATTTCGTTTGCCATTTAAGTCTCACAAGATCTTTCTGCACATCCTTGCAATTCTCTGCATGGTATAACAGCTTTGAATAATTGTGTGTCATTGCAGATCTGACCATCTCACTCATCACTCCTATCTCCACATCATTTATGAAATATTAAACAGCACAGGTCCCCGTACACACTCTGATCTCTCTTCACTTCGGGTCTGTATTTTAAATAATAAAGTAAGATGATTACTAGCTCTGCTCTTTTGTACACTCGCTGTGGCTCATTTTCTAATGTGACTCTCTCATTTCTAGTGAATCTGTGTTACTTTGTAAAAGATACGACTGGTATATGCTGCACCTTTTCATTCCAATTAATTTACCATAACATTTTCCCTGTTGGAATACAATAGAAATGTCATAGCTGAATGGAATATGGAGATGTAGGAAATTGAAAATCGTCGGCTCGTAACAGAAGAGCTGTTGTGTATTATAAAAATTAAAATGTAGCTACCTCGCCTTGAAAAAGGCAATCTGATTTTCCTTTTTGCTCTAGCAAGTGGATCCTATCCAAGCACCAGCCCAGGCTTGTTTAGCTTTGCTGGTAAAGTTGCACTGACCTTGAATGAGCCATTTTACAAAATTTTATAACTCACTGTAATACTTTAACAATTGCAAATTGGCATTTTTTGACTCAATGGGAAATTTTCCTTTATTTATTTTTTTTTTTTTTTATTTAACAGGTTTTATATGCCGCTCTATCCTTCAATCACAGCAGTTGACAAGATATATAGCCTTACATCTAAACATTGGCATAACGAACGCTTAATTTCAATAAACATTGGATTGCATTGGGGTTATAAGGGAGCGCTTTGGGAGGTGAGGGAGCACTAACGAAGGGAACTTCTAGACTGGGAGTATGAGGGGGAGCTATTTACAATGGGAGCTATTTGCAGAGGGAAGAATGCTGGTTGGGGTTCTGAGAGGGTTCAAGGGACCTTATTTACAAATAAGTGAGCTATATAAGTGAGGGAGTAAGTTGGGGTAAGGGCTTTCTACTGAAGGTAGGAGGAAAATAGGGGCGACTATGTGATGACCCCATAGTAGTCGGCGAATAGGAAGGTCTTTAGCCTTGTCTTGAAGTCCTTGGCATCTGTAGTAGTCCTGATGTCCTGGGGGAGGGAGTATGTTTAAGCATGTTTATTCCATTTGATATACCACACCTTCAAACAGTAGAGCGGTATACAATTCTAAAGGGTACAAAGGGAAATGGAAAAGGAAAGGAGCTCAGTTCATGACGGGAAAAGTCATACATTCTTACAGAGAGGGAGAGGAGAAAGAAAAGTGGATACAAGCTAAGAGAGGGAGAGAGATCAGAAGTATTGTAGAGGAAATGTGTCTTGAGCATGCTCTTGAGCCTAGGGTATGAGGGTTCCAGGCAAAGGGCAGAAGGAAGAGAGTTCCAGAGTGCAGGGCCAATAAAGCAGAGGTTAGAAGAATGAGTGGATTCCAGGTGGGCAGCGGTGGGTGAGGGCAGGTGGAGAAGATTGGAATGTACTGAACAGAGAAGTCGGGGGGGGAGAGGGAGGGGGAAGCGTGGAGATGGAGAACAACGGAGAGGTAGATAGGAATGCCAGTATGAAGAACCCTGTGAACAAGAATCACAAGTTTGTACTGGGAATGGTACTTAAGTGGGAGCCAGTGAAGATGAGTCAGAAGGGGGTGGTTAACATAGTCTGAGCGAGTAGCATGCATGACTAGTCAGCAGCAGTATTTTGTATGAGTTGTAAATGGCAGAGTATTGTGGTAGCCCAAGATAAACAACATTACAGTAGTCAAGTTTTGCCATCAGTGGAGTCAAGAAAAAGGTGATCAGGGAGGAAGATAAGAAAGGACAAACCATACGAATGTGACGGAGAGAGAAGAGAGCTTGACAAATGACTAATGAGGGATGAGCCTGGAAGGTAAGGGTAGAATCAAGAGCTACTCCAAAGTAGCAGAGGGTGTCAACCAAGGGAATGACATCTGAGGGAAAAGTAGGAGCCAAAGGAGGAGGGGGAGTCAACAGGGAGAACCAAATGGCAGCAGTCTTAGATTGGTTTTTGGATAGCTTTCTGCACCTTAACCTGACAGCTATGTTTGAAAGGCAGGTGCTAAGAGGGAGAAGATCAGGAGCAGAGGGGTCCGTGCAGGGCCAACCCAAGAGTTTCTGCCACCCTAGGCAAAAACCCCAGCCATGCCACCCCCTCCACTGAGCCGCCACTGCCCCTGCTGCTGCCAATTCAGTCTTGGGGGGTGGGGTGGGGTGGGGGGGGGAGGGAAGGCAGGCAGTGGTGGCAGCTTTGTGCCAGCGCTTTGTTGCCGTGGCAGGCCATGTGCTTCAGCACATATTCCCTGTCGCTTCTGCCTGCTTTCCAACAGTAAGTTGTGTCAGAGGGGGATCAAAAGTGGCAGGCCATGTGTGCCGAAGCACATGGCCTGCTGCAGGCAACAAAATGGCAGCATAAAGTCACCTACCTGGGCCATCTAGCTTGCCTAGTGGACAGGCCGGCCCTGGGTCACTGTGGTAAAGAAGAAGAATAGTGTCCACATAGTAGTAGGCAGAGACTCTGTGCTGTTTCATAAGCAGAGTGAGTGGGATGAGGAAAACATTAGAGGAAAGGAGCTGGCACTGAGCCCTGGAGAACACCACAGGTGAGCGAGTAAGAGGGGGAGGACATAGATGAAGAGCTGTTGCGAGCGGAGAAAGACCGATGAAAGAGAAATGAGTGAAAATGGCGAACAGTAACATCTGAGTTTGTGCACAATTCTGTTTTTCACGTCTGCTGATATTCAGGCCAGCTTTCATTTTTAAGCCCTGGCTGCTGCACCTGAAAAGAATCTGGATATTCCCTGTAAGTATTAGTGTATGTGTCTCATATCCCCGCGTGTTAAATGTATCCCCCAAATGTGTTGTGACCGCTTTGATTGAAGGATAAGGCGGAATACAAAACTGTCTAAATAAATAAAATAAATAAATAAATAAGATATTCCGTGCCAGGATCTGGACTTTTAGGACAGGTTTCCCGATGTCTCCGATTTTTAAGTTCTTTACCTACTAAGGATTGCTGCGGATACTTATACTAATAAAACTATACCTAATATGTTTAATGTACTTTGTTCACCTGAAGTTTAATTAATCTCAGGTCCTTAATGTATGCTGATGAGAATAAACAGCTGCACCTGAGAGTGAATATGGCACCTCCTTTCCCTTAAGAGGTTTAAGCACCTATAAAGCTATGATTATCCCAGAGGTGGGTGTGTGTTGGGGAGGGAGGGAGGGAAAGAAGACTTATTAAAAGCTGGCTGCTACACAGTATCCTGTCCTGTACTTCTAAGATAACACAGGTACACTAAAAAAATTTTTTTTTAATCTGCCTCTAGTGTTTCGATTGATTTTTACGTTTTTTGGTGCGCTGAATCCAAATCTGGTAACCAATTTGCTCCATCACGTACAGATTTTTTGCTACATTGGGTTAGCAGTTTGAGGTGAACGTTTCAGATTGAGTGCGATCGAGATAAAAGTTTCTTGGATGAATTCTTTATACTAATTGTTTAGTAGTTATTCAAATAAGAATAAAGAAAATTGTAACAAGGCAGCACATAAGAATAGAGTAACGTCAACAAAACACACTGTGATGGTAGCAAAATTGTCTGCACTTAAAACAGCCACATACATGTGCACAAACATTGAGTATATAAGAGCGAGGTTAGACACAAAGCAAAGCAAAGAAATGTGCAAAAAATGTTGTACAGGTATGTATGTAAGAATAGAAAACGCAAACCGCACCATTGCAATACATGAAGACAAACACCCGATGGTGTGAAAATAAAATTCTAATAAATGAGATCTGACACTGTGGTAATAACTAGCAAATTTTTATTTCAAAGTTTAGTAAAAACACGATATTTGTCAACACAGTTTAGATTTTAAAGTCATTCTTGGGTCAATCAATCTCCTGGTGGGCCCGTTTCTTCTTCCCCCGAATGCTTCTCTTGGTGCGCTGCTTGGCGTATTTTTCATCTGGGGTTTCCCGCAGCAGCAACCAGCAGAAATCAGCCATCATAGTGGTGTTCCATCTTCCTTGGTACCTTCTCTCTGCGTCCTTGATGTCCTGGTGAAACCTTTCACCTTGTTCTTCACTGTACGCCCCCAAGTTTTCGGGAAAGTAGTTCACATGGGAGTGCAAGAAATGGACTTTCAGGCTCATGTTACAGCCTTGTTCTTTGAAGGCATTGAGCATCCTGGCAACAATATCCTTATAGTTCTCATCCCGCCTGTTCCCCAAGAATTTGAGAACAACATCCTTGAAGGAATCCCAGGCTTCTTTTTCCTTCTCAGACATCGTTTCAGCGAATGCTCCATCTGAAATGAGTTTCCTTATATCAGGGCCAACAAACACTCCTTCCTTTAGCTTTGTTTCAGAAAGTCGGGGGAACTTTGAGCAAAGGTACCGAAAGCACTCACCATCTTTTGGAAGGGACTTGATGAATTGCTTAATGAGACCCAACTTAATGTGGAGAGGTGGTAATAGAATTTTATCACGAGGTACCAAGCTCTCATGAAGAACATTTTTCTCACCGGGTCTCAAATACTCCCGAATTGGCCAGTCTTTTTTCCCCCAGTGTAGGTCGCGGGCCCGGCTATCCCACAAGCAAAGGAAGCAGGGATATTTGGTGAAACCGGATTGCTGCCCTAATAGCATGGATAGAATTTTAAAGTCTCCACAAATCATCCACTTATGCTCATCATAACGAATCTTCTGAAGAATCAGGGCCAAATTCTCGTATTTTTCTTGGAGAATAACAGAGTGAGCAATAGGAACTGAAGCGAATGTGTTGCCATTATGAAGAAGAACACCTTTTATGCTGTCTTTTGACGAATCAATGAACAGCCGCCATTCAGCAGGATCATACTTGAGTTTAAACTTTTCCATCACTCCGTATATATCGTTGCAAAATACCAAATCTTCCTCTTTGCTGAAATACTTCAAAAATTGTGTCTCGCGGTTGCGGTACCAATAAAAAGTTGTTCCTGGTGACAATAGATTTTTCTGTTTAAGCCGAGAACCTAGCAGTTGGGCAGCATCTTTTGGGAGTCCTAAATCCCAGACTAAATCATTCAATTCAGCTTGAGAGAAAAGTTCAGGTTTCGGATCTGGTTCAGTTTCAAACTCGGAAGTACTGGACTCATCGGGAAAAGCCATCTGATGAGTCTCATCATGATCAGAACCGTCCACACAAATATGATCCAAAAATTTTGGTGGTTCAGGCACAGGTACTTCGTTGCTATGAGGCATAGGCCTAATTGCTGAGGGAAGGTTGGGGTAACTTATTACGTTCTTATTTTTTAAGTTGTATCCCTTCACAATGCAAGAGCAAAAATAGCAGTCACTGCTGTGGTCTCTTTGTTCACGCCACATCATAGGTATTCCGAAACGAAATGCTTGTTTTTTACCTTTCATCCATAAGCGTAGATCTTCCTCACATGTCTTGCACACTTTGTGAGGAGCCCACGGTTTGTCTTGATCGCCTAACTTCAAACCGAAATAGGCGAAATATACTTTTTTAATAAATGCAGAAATGTTCCTCTGCCGCTTTTTCACGGTATATTCCCCACAATAAAACAAAAACTGTCCGGAGAGTTGACGCAACCTCTGGCTCTGTGAGCCATCACAAATACACAGCACTGCAAACTACAACTGTAGTGAACCACTTCGGAATAAAGCTGGATTACGACTGAGCAAACAAAAGGTAATATTGAACTTGCAAGAAACTGAAATTTGACAGGAACGTTCATGTCGCAACCACCGTGTTTGAGCGAGCGAACGAGGCGAGGCGAACAGGAAAGAACATGCGCCAGCGTGAGTACTGGTTTTAGCCCCCCGCCTCCCAATTGTCCTGTTAATGTATAAAATGAATACAAAACACTCTAAAGTATCATGAGGGAGTGTTTCTAGTTAGTTAACCATTACAACCTCTATTTTGGGCCAAGAAAATAAACTGCAGTCGGCTAAAAAGAAATGATGTGAACATTCCTTATATGGGTAAGGAATCTAATTTTGCAAGAAAACGTGACGTGATGGAACATTTTGGCTATTTTTCCTGGATTCAGCACCCAAAAATCTATAGGAATCAGTTGCAAAACTGGAGGCAGTTTTTTGGTAGTGTACCTGTGTAATCTGTGACCAAACTCCAGGGGGAGTCCTACAGCCCTTTCTTGTATAGAGGGAGTTTTGGGTTCTAAATTTAAACAGAAAGCTCTCTTCTGTGTGTTAAATTTAAGCTGAAAGCTCTTTGCTGCTACTAGGCCCTGACTGATTTAACACACTGGGTTCACAGATTAATCAGCTTTAATCTATAGAATTCCTTTTTCCCCAAGATTTAGAAAAATTCCCAGAAGTAATACTTACAATTGCAGATCTCTCTCCAGAAGTAGAAGTCCCCTTTTGTAGTCCTTCAAAGTCCATTTTGAAAAAACATCAAATAATTTCACCATCACAACTGACACAACGTCTTATTTCGAACTTTTGCTCATTTAAGTTCTGCATCAGGTAAAATAAGCATTGATAAACTTAAATGGGCGAAAGTTCGAAACGCAACGTTGTTGGAGTTGTGATGGTGAAATTATTAGCACTGATGTTGTTTTTTCAAAATGGACTTTGATAGGTTAAAATTAAATAAAGTAAAATGGACTTATAATTGTGGTGGTTTGATATGAGCTATCTTATATAAACGTATCCGACAAAGGTTTTGTGGATAAGGGCTGGTTTAACATATGGGATATTGTTTTAGCCACAGCTGTTATTGCTTGGCAACGTGGTAAGAACCCTGCAATAACTGCTTAGCATTTGATGGAGAGGAGACTGGGCGGAGTGTGGGCATTGACAGCAGTGGTTAGCCTGGGCGTCATTGGCATGCATTCACCACAAATGTTGCTGTTAGCGTGAGCACACTTATCACCTCCTCAGTGGTTGGCAGTAAGTGCACCTGTGTTAAGAGAACTTGAGGTATAGTGCATTAAGGTGCGTCTTCCTGTGGTAACTGCAGGGGGACATGCAAGGCATAGCCCTAATGATCAGCATAGATCTACTTTATCTTCCTTGCTAACTTTTGGAGCTTAACCCAAGCTACAATAGCTCACTTTTAGTGAACGCGCCCTTATGTTAAGAATGAGTACTATCATACTTGGAATGCCTGTAGATCCATATATATTCAGAGAAAAGGAAATTGCTGTAGCCTGGTTGAAAGGCATATAAGGTTTTATTTTCATCTAGATTTACTTGTTCTAGTTTGGATTCAGAGTTAGAAAATGTAATCAAGTAGTGCGCACAGGTTTCCCAAAACTCTGAATATAAAAACGGGTACATTAGAACAGAACTAAATGATGCAAACAGAGATTCAGGGGCATGTTTACTGGTACTAAACTGCAGTAGTTCGCCACATGTTAGGTCCCAAAGCATAGTGTGGGAGGTGGTGTGGGCGCATGCTAACTTTTGGGGGCTTGTCTGCATATTTCCCTGCTGCATGAACTGGCAAGAACACCTACCATGGGTGCACTTACTGCCAACCCCTGAGGAGACAGTAGGCACACTCATGGAAATATTCGTGGTTAGTGTGTGCCAATGTCCTCCCTGCTAACCTCAATGTGCCAGCAATGCCCATGTTCCACACCAAAACAGCCTAGTCCGCATCCCATCATGCACTAAGCGGTGAGCATGAGATTTTACCCAATTAGTGCAGTGTGATTAGTGCACAGTAAACCCTGCACTAACCGTTAGCACTCTTTAGTATGCACACCCATAAATGTATGGTCCATAATTATCAAGATCAAGCTGCAATTAGCTTTGATTTATTCATTTATTCAAATATGAGACTGAGGTATTGTGATTCATGTCTAATTCTTTGATGATCTTCTTGGTTTGAATGTAATCTGTGCATGATTTCCCCATCCTTATGTTGCATAGAAATAAATATTCATTACAGTATGACCTCACTGTTAGTGCACAGAGTGCTGTGCAAGATGAATTACATAGCTGCAAGATCTATGCTTAAAGTTCATGATCCAATTTTAAATACAGAGGGACCGAGTTCCTTGCTCAGAGACTCAGTCGTTTACGGCTATAGAATCTGAATATGGATGAGGAAGTCTCTTCAAAGATTGATTTATTTATTTAACATTTCTTTTATACCACTTTTCATGGTTATCAAAGCAATTTACATTTAACTCTGTTATACATGGAACAGACCTAAATAACTATAAGTGCTTTTAAGTGTTTTTCTAAATGTTCTATCTGCTGTTTTTATAACACAGCAGAGTATGGCTTTTTACAGAAGAATGTGGATGTTGTGTTTAGCTTAATGTACTGCAATAGGTGGTGTTGAGGACATGTTGACTAATGGTTAGTATGGTGTTTACATGCAGTTTTGGCACAGTGCTAGAAAGTAGCATAGAGAGCTGAGAGGCAAGATGGCGTCTGACTGAAGGTCGTGGCTCTTACTAAGATTGTGAGCTCCTGGTTCCTGCTGTTTGCCTCTTTAGGGGGCAAGAAGTGGAAGTCCAAGCACCAGCCCTCTGCTTCGGGATCTTCCATGTCTGGGACCCAGTGGATGCTTGCTGAATGCGTATTGAGCTTGGTTATCTGGAGCGGTACTACAGTAGGGCCAGCAGTGCTATCGGCGTCTGCCTTGAGCAGGGCGTCTCTAAGCCCCAAAGATAGGACTGCATCGTGGAGACTCGGAAGCTGTTCCAGTGGGTCACAGTGCTCTTGCTGACCTCCCCGATGGGCATGGGTTCTGTGGAGAGATTAGAGGGGGCCCAAGTGTCCTCCCCAATTGATGGTGGCAGGTATCCGCTAGTTCTACCACTCAGAGGGTCTGGCCCCACTTAGGATAGAATACCTTTGCTCCCGGGTCTTGCTGGGTTGAAGAACTTATCCAGCAGCCTTCCCTCTGGAGTCAGAGCTTTGTCTGTGCAGCAGCAGGTATAGCAACCACCCTCAAAGACCCACCCAATATTTGCTCTAGGCCGCCTTCTTGAGCACCATTTGACAATACTTGGTGTCCATCCTCATTTCCCTAATACAAATCTTTCATCCTTACTAAGATGGGTCCCCCCATCACCACCATCTTTGGATGCTATATCATCCTCACTAGCTGGTTCCCCTGCTCTCTAGCCTTAACCCCATCTGCCAACCAAATCCCAATATTGCAGAGCCATGGAAGGAGATGGTCTGGTACATCTCGTAGCAACTTACACTGGGACACACGCCCTCGCCACTCCCATCTCCTCCATATTATTCCTCAACACTCTATCAGAGGCAAACAATCTGAAAAACCTCACCCCAACAGCCTAAAATGTGCCCTCATCAATGCACGATCCATCCAGAAGAAATGGCCAGCTGTCACCGACTTAATCTCCACTCATGAACTTGACATACTCATGGTCACAGAAACTTGGTTATCTGAGGAAGACAATGTCATAATCAACCAGCTCCTCCCCCCAAATTTTACAGTACATACCAGCCACAGGCAAGATAAAAGAGGAGGTGGGGTCCTCATCCTCACCAGATCTGACCTCCAGTTCCAGACGATGCACTCCACCAGCACAAGCCACATGGAAACCATTACCATTTCCAACAGGCGTTGCTCAATCAGCTTGCTCTACAGAGCACCCTCTACATCACTGGATGAACTTGCCTCCATCATTGAGCTCGCCTCCAATACTCATAGCCCACATACCCCAACATGGATCTTAGGTGACTTCAACCTACCAACATTACAGGATAATCAAGCAGCTTCTTTCCTAGAAGCCCTTGAGAACCTAGGCTTCAAGCAATTGGTGAAAGTCCCTACTCACACTAAAGGCAACACCATAGATCTGGTATTCGCACCACAGTCATCCCTCAACCCATCTCTTGATCCCATTACATCCATTACCCCTGTTCCCTGGTCTGATCACAAATTGATCATCCTCCAAATTCCTTCAAGTAAAATCCTTACCAAGAACATCAAAACACCAGCTACCACAGCGAGACCGACCACTAGATCTTTTAAGCCATTTAACAGAGAGCTCATCCTTGCTGAAACTCAACAGCTCATCAATACCACTACCACAAACCTTGAAGACCTAATCTCTCACTGGAACAACAGTCTCAGTGCTATTGCTGTGCGTCCTCCATCAAAAAAGCAGTCAAGGAAAAGAGAGAATGCTCCTTGGTACACAGCGGACCTTAGAGAATCCCTCATCCTATTACGGAAACTCAAAAAACGCTGGCGCCACTCCCATGCTATTGTTGACCTGACAGCATTCAATAGCCACCTAGCTGCTCACTGCATGGCAATCTCCGAGTCAATGAAACGGTACCACTCTGATACCTTGATGAGATCTCTCAATAAGCCACACAACCTTTTTGACCTAGTTAAGTCCCTATCTAAGGAGCCATCCTCAGGACCTCAAGTGGAGATACACCCTCAAGACTTTGCAACCCACTTACAATCTAAGATGTGCCTTATCAACAGAACCACTGCAACAACCACCACACCTGTGCAGGATGTCCCTGGAGCTCTTTCTGCATTCTCTATCCCCTCCAAGAAAGGAATTGAAGACACCATTACAGCCCTCAACATCACTACATCCCAGTCCGATCCATGCCCTGCCTTCTGGATCAAGGAGCTCCGCAGTCACTTCAGCCCAGTAATTGCCAACATAATGAACCTCTCCTTTTCAACAGGATCATTCCCTTCAGCCCTTAAGCATACTTCAATTAGACCCCTGTTGAAAAACTGCAAGCTCGGCCCTCTAAGGGTAGAGTCCTACAGACCCATCTCTAGCATACCTCTAATTGCTAAGATCATCGAAAAAGAGGTCCAACGACAGTTACAGGACCATATTGACACCGCTGCACCGCTAGACCCCTGCCAACATGGTTTCAGGGAATATCATGGAGTCGAAACTCTCCTCACCATACTCTTCAGCAAGATAATCTCTGGCATAGATAACATCCGCCAAGGTTTTGCCCTCATCTTTCTGGACATCGCCGCAGCATTTGATTCAGTGAATCATGAACTCCTTTTAGCGAGACTAATTGAGAAGGGCATCACTGGAACAGCGCTTGAATGGTGCAGGTCCTATCTATCCGGAAGATGGCAGCATGTCCGCTCAGGAGGCAGAACTTCAGAACCCTTCCACCTAGATCAGGGAGTCCCTCAAGGTTCCTCACTTTCTGCCCTTCTATTTAACATCTACATGCAACCAATCTGTGAGATCATACGGTCATTTAAGGTCGACTACATGCTTTATGCCGATGACGTTCTACTCTACACCCCCATCTCCACTGACCATTTGGATCTCTCCCCTCTAATAAACTGTTTCAATGCAGTTTCTGACTGGCTTCTCTCCCAAAACCTCCGTATTCAACATAAGAAACCGGAAGTCCTCTTTATCACGAGGAATCCCAACTTCAACCCACCACAATATCTCAAAACTAAGGAAGCCGAACTACAATCCAAACCCTCAATACGCTACCTAGGAGTCATTCTGGATCAACGCCTAGATATGAAGTCCCACATAGGAAACACAGTCAGAACAGTATACTACAAGATCCGCTCTTTGAGACACCTACGCTCCATGTTGGAACCAAAAGATTTCAGGACAATATACCAAGCACTGATCATACCCCACTTCGATTACGCTAATGTCATTCTTCAAGGTCTTCCTCAATCCACCTTAAACCCGTTACAGCTGGCAATGAATGCTGCAGCAAGGGTACTTCAGGGAGCCGCCAGGACTGACCATGTTACTCCTCTGCTGATTCAATTACATTGGCTACCCATTCAGGCCAGAATTATCTTCAAAACTCTACTTCTCATGTTCAAAGCTCTCAATAAGCTCTCCGCTGCATCCTTATCTGCCCTTATTCACACTACTACACCAAACAGAGCAAGAAGATCCTCGACCATCAACTACCTAAAGCTCCCAAAGGCCCTTACAAGCTGCTCTTCTTCTACAGCCAACAGAGCCTTTATCCTTTGTGCCCCTAGGTGCTGGAATGCACTACCCCCTGGCATCCGGGCTATCAACAGCCTATCACAATTTAGGAAAGCCCTCAAATTCCATCTCTTCAACAAGTACCTTATAGAGTCATCAACACCCATTGACCTCAGTGATCCCACACAGTTACCCAATTCCATGATGTCTCAATAACGTGCTTAGGCTGATTCTCTATAATGATTGATCCTATAATCCTGTTCCTAGTAACAGGCACCTATTTAGTAGTATTACATCTGTAAATAGATTGTAAATAGTTTCCCTTGTTATCCAAGTTCCTTCCCTTGTTATCTGTAAACTCATGCATGTTGACTGCACTGAGATTTTTGTTCTATGTGAACCGCGCTGATGCTGAATAGTGCGGTATATAAGAGAATATAAATAAATAAAATAAATAAATAAATAAGAAGCCTGTGGTCATTACAATGGATGCATTGTTGGAGGCGACTGCCACAGTGAACTCTTCACTATTTTCTATGTCAAATACTTTTTGTAAAGAATTATCCATGGTGAAGGAATCATTGCAGGTATTGTTTCAGAAACAGGCACAGCATGCTGCCAGGTTCGCTCTGCTGAAAACATGCCATGGGGAATTGCGAGCCAAAATGGTAAAGTCTGTGACCTGTATCACAAAGCTATCTTGCAAGATAGAACACTTGGAGAATTTTTCCAGAGAAAATAATTAGTATTTCATCAACTTTCCCAAGTCCCCTATACTTGGTCTAGTAGAGATGGTTAAAATGTACCTTCAGGTGATCCTGAAGACTCCTGAGGACAACTTACCACCCACTTCCAGGGCACAGTATTTGTCCTTGAGGTCTGTGGCCAGGTCCACTGAGGGGGAACAAGTCCAAGTTCAGCAGGGATCGTTTGATCTCACTGGGTTTTTGAAGAACTCGCTGGACATTGTTATGGAAAGAACCATGTTGGTGGCTAGTTTTGCTCTTGAGATTGGCTGTAACACTGTATTGTCTTTATTTTTGTCATCTGCATGAATACAAATATTTCCTGATTTCTCGAGGGCAACCCAAAAGAGGGCGCAAGGACTTCTTGGCTTTAAAGCCAAGAGTCCCTGCCCTGGGGACTACTTTTTTCTTAAAGTTTCCATGCAAGTGTTTTATTTTCCTGGATGGTAAAAAATTTCTTTTTTTCAATCCTAAACAATTACTGACTTTTTGGGTAGGTCGTAAGGGATCAGCTGTTGGGTAGTTTTCCTCCTATAAAGCTGGCTGTGTCGCTTATGGAATCGGATGCTTTTACCTTTTTGTATATTTTTCTTTTCCTATTATTGCCTCCTTATTTGCTAGTCTACTATTGATATTAGGATGCGTGTTTGATATTCTATTGAATTGCCTGTTACTGTTACATCCTAAATTAATTCTCTTTGTTATCTTTGGTAAGAACCCATACCTAAAACCCTGGGTAGCATGCATCAAGGTGGTGACTGACTGGGCAGGATGGGGGTGTTCCTGGCTTGCGCATTTGTGGCCTGGGCTCCCTGGACTTGGTACAAGTAGCATGAGTGCAACTAAATCCACCTCAGTGGGTGATGCTAGTTCCATCCATGGCCGGTTTGCCACCCACATGATACTCTACCCAATACACCCCTGGAAATCAGCCCAATGTAAACCAAACAAACATGATTCCCCTATAATATATCACCAACCCAAATAACTAACAAATATGCCCTAAACTCTAAGACCAACTGCTATCCCCACTCTTAAATACCAATTTTTTTGTCGGATCGTTCACCGTAAGGAGAAACATTTCATCTCCTGAAGTGAACCCTCCTTTTTACTCAAAATTGAAACGGCTGCTTCTCAGCCAAGCCGACCAAATCAGCACAATGCTGTCAGCAAAAAAGTATTTATCTAAAACTTCAAAAGAGTCAGTTGGATCCCAAACGATCCTCGGGCTACAAAAACCAAAGCCACAGCTGCATAAATCCCCCTTGAAACAGAAAAATATTTTAGAGGACTTAGCTGTTACGGAACGGATCCCCGTCACTCTGTCCGTGATGGTCTCCGAAATTCCCTCCTCATGCCACCAAGGATTAGGGACTCTTGAGTTAACCGACAAGTGAACTCCGCCGCTCCACCACTCCCCACAACGAGGTTCAAGCGCCGTCACTCTGTCCGTGATAGTCTCCGAAATTCCCTCCTCATGCCACCAGGGATTAGGGACTCTTGAGTTAACCGACAAGTGAACTCCGCCGCTCCACCACTCCCCACAACGAGGTTCAAGCGCCGTCACTCTGTCCGTGATAGTCTCCGAAATCCCCTCCTCATGCCACCAAGGATTAGGGACTCTTGAGTTAACCGACAAGTGAACTCCGCCGCTCCACCACTCCCCACAACGAGGTTCAAGCGCCGTCACTCTGTCCGTGATAGTCTCCGAAATTCCCTCCTCATGCCACCAAGGATTAGGGACTCTTGAGTTAACCGACAAGTGAACTCCGCCGCTCCACCACTCCCCACAACGAGGTTCAAGCACATGATACTGGCATGGGGCTTAGTAAATATACCCCTTAGTTAGGAATGGAATATATTAATAATGCGTATATTTTAAAACTTGTTTTTTTCTGTTTCATTTTTTTTGTTGTTGTAACCTGCCTCGAGACTGTATAAAATAGAAATGGGATGTAAATGAGATTTTACATTTTAAAATTAATTTCATTTAATTCAAAATTTGAACATCAGAGATTGAGACTTGGAAGAGTCACGAATCCCCATTATAGTTCTAATGAAAAGAAAAGATTTTAGTATCCGTGGAGCCTGATTGCAGAAGGGGCAAGTCTGGGCCATCTGACTGGCCCTGTGCAAGGCAATACCCTTTAACCTTGCCCAGCATTCGTGGCTTCACAGATACAGCCGCCAGCGTGAAGGAAAAGGCTCTTCACGCTGGCGGCTGTACAGAGGGAGCCGGGGCCTCGCGCGAGCTTACCCTGCTCCCTCTGAAGCCTCTCAGACAGCTGCGGTGCTGGTCGGGGGGGGGGGGGCAAGGACTGCATGGGCTGTGATTGGGGGGGGGACCTGGACCGGAAAAGGGCTATGCGGGGGGGGGGGGGGGGGGCATGGCCGGGAAAAAAAAGGGCGGTGATGGGGGGGCCCAGGACCGGAAAACGGCTATGGGGGGGGGGGGGGACTTGGACTGGAAAGAAATGGGCTGTGATGGGGGGGGGACCTGAACTGTAAAAGGGCTATGGGGGGGGGACATGGACTGGAAATGGGTTGTGATGGGGAGGGGGACCTGGACTGGAAAAGGGCTATGGGGGGGGGGTAACTTGGACTGCAAATGGGCTGTGATGGTGGGGGGGGGAACTAGGACTGCAAATGGGCTGTGATTGGGCGGGGGCCTGAACTGTAAAAGGGCTATGGGGGGGGGACATGGACTGGAAATGGGTTGTGATGGGGAGGGGGACCTGGACTGGAAAAGGGCTATGGGGGGGGGGACATGGACTGGAAATGGGCTGTGATGGTGGGGGGGGGGAACTAAAACTGCAAATGGGCTGTGATGGTGCAGGGGGACTCGGACTGCAAATGGGATGTGATGGTGGGGGCTAGGACTGGAAATAGGCTGTGATTGGGGGGCGGGGCTAGGACTGGAAATGGCCTGTGATGTGAGGGCTAGCAGTGGAAATGGGCTTATGAAGAGCTGGAATAGGACTGGAAATGGGCTGATGTGGGGCATGGGAGAATGGGACTAGAAGGGAGTGGATGCTGGGTGGGTCTAGAACTATAAGGGAACTGATTTTGGGGGAGGACTAGAATGGATGGGGAATGAGAATGGAAAGGGGAAAAATATTTTGTGTGGAAGAAAAGTCTATGATGGGCTGGGTATTGGGAGAGTAAGAGGGGCTTGAAAATGGAAGGGTTAAATTTAAATGGATGATAAAGGAATAAGGAAAGAATTGGGGGAAAGAGCAAAAGGGAAACAATCAGTATGTTAAAGCAGAAATAGAGAGAAAATGGAAAACATCTAAAAGAGAAGAAAGGACAAATGGATAGCTCGCAGAAGACACGAAGAAACCAGAAGAAAGTGACGGAAGCAATTGCAACTGAAAAAATGCCCAAACAGAAGGTAGAAAAATACTTTTTATTTTGAATTTATTAACTGGAATATGTCTGGTCTGGGAAGTGTGTATTGCTAACATCTTTGCGTTTTTGTTTAGTGCAAGAGGAAATTACTTTATAGTTTTATTTCTCCAGTGTTGTACATTTTATGTTTGGATTTTGGGGTTCCCAGTTTAATTATTATCTGACCAAGGAAGTTAGCCTACACGTATCCTCGGTAATTTTTGTGGGCGGGGCTGGGGGCGGGGCAGGGGTGGGACTAGGGGCAGAGAATGGTTGGAGCATGGCGAGCCACAGGTGTCGGGTTTTTCTTGGTGAAAAAGTTGGCAACCCTATTTGTGGGTGTGTTGGGTATAGTCAGAGTGAGAGGCGGGGTTGTGCGAGCCTGGATCCCTCGCTCTCTAGAGAGAGTTGAAATTGCTGCGGCATAGCTGAACGGGGCCGTCCGCGAGCTTCTCCAGGCCCTGGCATGAAGGGGAAAGAGGAAAAGGAGAATGGGGGAGGCGGGAGTCTGGAGAAGAGCACTAGCGCTCAGGAGTTAAAGGAGCAGGGAAACAGACTCTTCGTCACCCGCAAGTACCAGGAGGCGGTGGCCTGTTACACCAAAGCCATAGTGAGTACCGGGGAGCAGCGACGGCCAGGTCCGTTTCCTGTAGCTGCTGTAGTACCGCCGGATCATTCAGTGATCCTCTTCCCCGATGGATAAGACATTTTTTAATGTATTTCTTGAATTCCGATGCTGATTTTGTCCCTATTGCCTCTTTATGTCAGGCAATTCTATACATCTATTGCCATTTCTGTTTTGGTAAGTTGATCTCGTTTTTATTTTTTCTGGGGGCCCACAATTTTTGTTGGCGTAGGGCCTCACTCAAGGTAAATCCGGCCCTGATAGTGGGTATTAGAAATGCTCACTTATTAGTGCACAATCAGTATGTTAATTTTACATGCACAAAAAATACACACAAAATTGATTTAATGGATGTTAAACCATGAATTAACTTGCATAAGGTTGATTTCTACGAGTAACACGGAGCTCGATATTCGAAAGACATTTACATGGTTTAAAGCCCAGTAAACTACGTAAATGCCCTAAATTGGGATGTTCAATGGCACTTACATGGTTAGTGCCGTTGAATATCCCCTTCAAAGCCCGCTACATGTTCTGATGCTCTGTAGTTAGCATCGGGGTGTTCCCGGGCGGAGACTGCTGCTAACCAGGTTGTGGCGATATTGCATTGCTACCCGGTTAGTGATCTGCAGCTAAAACTAGGCCAGCCTTTGGCTCACCTAGTTTTAGCCACGGATGCTAACTAGGCAGTACTAGCCTCTGCGGCTCCAGGGCATGTGCGTCGATGCTGGATATTCAATGCCATCGCCGATATTCAGTGCTGTCGCCACAACATTATCTGATGTCAGCAGGCAGGGCTCTGTGCTGTATCAGTGCATAGTCTGTCCAGCTGAATATGGGACCCATGGTTTTTATGTGCATTAACATTTATAAACTTTAGAAAATTTGAAACAACGTCTAAAAATCGGCTGAAAAGTAAAAAATGAAGTGAAAATATCCAAAACATTTTCCCGTGAACATCCCAAGGTGGGTACAGTATGACTTAATTATCATGAACCCAGTATTAAATTAAGGGATATGCGTATTAAAGTATGGTAACAGTTATCATGCACTTTAGCATACACTAAAGGCCCCTTATTTAGCAGTTACCATGTGTTAAAACCAGCCAGAGTGGTAAAAATCCCATACTAACTGCTTAGAGAACAATGGGGCAGAGACGGGGCGGGGTATAGGCAGAGAGTGTGTATGGACTTCACTTGTCATTAGCGCATGGTACTTATTGTGTGCTGTTAAGTTTGCAATTAATGTGGGTGCGTCTAAGGGTACGTAAGGGACTTTTCAATTTAGTATCTTGCAAACATGTTCGCCACACCCTCAATAGTTAGTGCATGGTCTTTGTACTTGGCTCATGTTAATGTTTCTTTCTAACCTGCAGTAAGTGTAAAACCTTAACGCACTTTAGGAATTATGTCCCTAAATTCTTTAAGGATTCCTTTGACCATTTTTTTTTATTTCTTTAAGGACAAAAGAGAACTCTTAGTTTTTAAAGTGTGGTTTATATTACTGACAAGGAGCAAGTCACACAATAGGGCCAACAGAAATCTAATTTTCTAGAATGGAACAATCGTTTCTGTCATGAGAGCATGGCATTTTGCATTATTGTCATGTCAGTTAAGTATATTATGTGTCAGTGCTGTAATAAGTATCAACATAACCAGGTTTCCATAAAAATCTGCCACGCTATTGCACAAGCAACAGCGAACACGTAGCTTGATCAAAGGAACTGAATCCACATTCACAATAGTCCCATAAATATGCACAGTATCACCAATCCTTCCCCTGTGAGAGGCAGATTATACACAGGTGAAAGCTGATACTACGGTACAGCTAAACTTGCTCTGAAACCATATAAATTTCCTGCTGATACAATCTTGTAGCCTCATTTGCTAAAGTGCAAATGTTCTTTGAATGTTCTTTCAATTTTAGTATGTTAAATAACACAATTCCCATTATTCTCAATGGGGCCTCTTTACTAACTACTGGGATAATTTTAAAAAGCCAGTTCCATGTGTAAGACCTATTTTGCTTGCAGAAAAGGGCTTTTATAAAATTTCACATCTGCATATACACATGCAGAGTGGATACACAGAAAGATTGTAGGGTTTATTTTAGAAGCCCTATTCATGCTTTGGGGGTCTGCAAACAGGTATAAAGAGATTGACAGAAAGGCGACAACCCTGGAGGTATTTTAGGAAGCAGTTCTAAGGGCATCCCTAATACAAGGACAAGAAAGGCTGATCTGGGTTGAGAGGGGGGTGTAGATATGTCCGGAGTGTCTACAAGTACTTAGGCATCCTCAACCGATTTCAGAAACACCATAAGAACATAAGAAATGCCATACTGGGTTAGACCAAGATCTGTCAAGCCCAGTATTCTATTTCCAACAGTGGCCAATCCAGTACCTGTCAGGTTCCCAAAAAGGTACACAAATTACACATGCTCGTCCCGGGGTAAGCAGTGAATTTTCCTGATTTTCTTTAATAATGGTTTATGGACCTTTCCTCCAGGAACTTGTCCAAACCTTTTTTAAAGCCAGCTACACTAATATGTTTTTCTATATCTTCCAGTAACGAATTACAGAGTTTGATTATGCGTTGAGTGAAAAAATATTTTCTCTTAATAGTCTTAAATGGGTTACATTGTAGCTTCTTTGCACGTCCCCTAGTCTTTCTACTTTTGGATGGAGTAAACAACCAATTTACGTTTACCTGTTCCATGCCATTCATTCATTTATAGACCTCCTATCATATCTCCCTCCTTCCAAGTTGAAGAGCCCTAACCTTTTACGTCTTTCCTCATAGGGGTATCCTTCCATCTCATTTACCATTTTGATGGATCTACTCTATATCTTTTCTAATTCTGCTATATCCTTTTTAAGATATGGTGCCCAGAATTGCACATAATATTTAATGTGCACTCACACCATGGAATGATACAGAGGCATTATAATATCCTTGGTTTTATTCTCCATTCCTTTCCTTATGAGTCCTAGCATTCTATTTGCTTTCTTGGCTGCCAACGCACACTGGGTGGAGGGTTTCAACATAATATCCATGATGACGCCTAAATCATTTTCCTGGGTGGTGGTTTCTAATGTGGAATCTTGTATCGTTTGGGTTGTTCTTTCCTAGGTGCATAACTTTGCACTTGTCCACATTAAATGTCATCTGACATTTGGACGTCCAGCCTTCCATTTTATCAAGATTTTCTACAATTTTTCACTTGTGTTCTAACAATTTTGAATAATATCATGTCATCTGCAGATTTGATCACCTCATTCATTATTCCCATATCCAGGTCATTTATGAATGTTAAAAAGCAGCAGGCCCAGCATAGATCTCTGGGGTACTCCATTATTCATCTTTTTTCATTGAGAAAAGTGTCCATTTAGCCCTACTCTTTGCTTTCTATCTCTTAACCAGTTCCTGATCCACAATAGCATACTGTCTCCTATCCCATAACTTTTTAATTTCGTGAAGAGTCCCTCATTAGATACTTTGTCAAAGGCTTTCTGAAAATCCAGAAACACTACTCGTATATCAATTGGTAGCCATGTGCATTTTGATCCGCATCAAAGTCCATACCTGCTCCAGAGCATGAAATGCATCAGGAAAGCTTTCATTCTCTTATCCAGACACCTAGAGGGCATAGAGAAGAGTGTACTTTGATATTCCCTATATTTTAACTGATGATGATGATAATGAAAACAGCAAGGAAACTAGGAAACTTGATTTTGGTTCAGCAAGCTGATGCACATTCCTACATTGAAAATAGCTTGCATTCAGCATAGGACAGATGTTCTTGACCCGTATTTTCTAGCAGGGACATCTATGTAGCGGTCAGCACAGCCATCCACTTTGGGGACATCAATGTTTCCAAAATCAGGCAGACACAGAAAAAAAGAGGTGATAGTGCCTCTGTATAGGTCTTTGGTGCAACCTTTATTTGGAATATTGTGTGCAGTTCTGGAGACCACACCTTCAAAAGGATATAAGCAGGTTGGAGTCGGTGCAGAGGGTGGCTACTAAAATGGATAGTGGTCTTTGTTATAAAGCATGTGAGAGATTTAAGGATCTTAATATGTATACCTTAGAGGAAAGGCAGGATAGAGGAGATTTGTTGTTGTTGCTGTTAAGTGTCATCGAGTCGGTGTCGACTCCTGACGACCCACTAGATAGTTGACTTAAACATTGTTCGGTCTTCAGCCAAGTGGTTCAATGTTGATAGACTGGTATCCATAGCTGCTGTTACTGTATTGATCCATCTCATTGTCGGCCTTCCTCTTTTATGGTGATCCAATGATCTCTCTCTTCGCATGATGTGTCCAAAGTATGAAAGTCGAAGTCTTGTCATCTGAGCTTCTAAGGAAAGCTTAGGTTTGATCTCCTCTAGTACTGAATGATTTGTATGAGATAGAGATGTTTTAATATCATATCATATATCTCCATATCTCCATGGCATAAATGCACAGGAGGAGAGCCTCTTTCAATTGAAAGCAAGCTCTGCTACAAGGGCACATAGGATGAGGGTGAAAGGGGATAGACTCAGGAATAATACGGAAATATTTCTTTATGGAAAGAGTGGTAGATGCGTGGAATAGTCTCCAGGTAGAGATGGTAGAGATGAGGACTGTATCTGAATTCAATGAAGCATGGGACAAACACCAAAGATCTCTAAGGGAAAAGAGGGGACTATTGGAGTAGTCAGTATGGAAGGGCAGACTAGATAGGCCATGTGGTCTTTATCTGCCGTTATGTTTCTATGTCCCTGACGTTTTTTGGATGTTTTGCCTGGGACACTGCAGATTTCACCTGAACATTCTTTCTAAATGCCACTTTGTGCCTACATTTGTGATCTATGCATTCTCAGGAGCATAATTTGGGCAGAGAGGAGGTGAAGTTGCGATGTACAAGTGTATTTATAAAATAAGTTGAGTACACTCATAGGGCACAAGCTCATATCTATACCATGTGGGAGCAGGTATAAATTTATGCATTAGAATTTATTCCCTAATGGGGTTGGTTTCGGAGAATATTTTACAAAGGCATATACTGTATGTACCTATGCTGCCTTTATAAAATACCAAAAAGTGACCTTTCCTGTCAATAGAATTATATATATACTTTTGGTCATTTCTTCAATCATCAATCCCATGAAATTGTATATCAAACAATCTCTAATGTATTCGTTGCTTCAAATGATCTTGTATTACTTCAATATTTTGTAATTTTATATATACACATAAAATACGTTCATGGGTTCCCATCAATTCAATATGTATTCCACAGCTTTTAAGAAAGTTATATCACAGATGCTATAAAATGAACCAACACTTCTCTGAAACGAATGCCATCATTTTTGGATTCTATTCAGACTACTGACACGTTCTCATAACATCCTTCATACTGGTTTGCTGCCCTGTCTCTCATTTTTACTTTTCACACTTCACTTTGGGTTCATTGCATGATAACAGACTTCACATGCCCCCCCCCCCCCCTGTTTTCTAAAGCCAAACTGAAGTTGACTGTCATTCTGGCTTTTTTCTTTAAAGTCCGAATTCTTTGGAACTCCTTGTCCCTTCATCTCCAATTAGAATCCACCTACAAATCTTTTAAATCTCACTTAAAGACTCACCTGTTTGAGCAGGTCTTTTATGGTTTATGCTGATCAGGGGCTGGTAAAGTCACGCCTTCGCTCTCCAGACCTCTCCATCTCCTTTTTCATCTACCCTATCAATTTTAATGAACTGCCTCGCCTAACTTAGAAAGGTTTGCACCTGCTTGTTTGGGTTGGGATCTCTCTTGTGAGATTATCTGTCTATTTTAAGAATGCCAGAGAGACCATCAAGAGTAGGGAAGGAAATCCACTCCCTCTAATAATTTTAATAATTTTTATTTAAAAAAAATCTTGACTTATCTTAATAAGCGCTCATAGGAGAAGATAAGGGAATTCAACCACGATGTGCATCATGTTTCGAGCCATCCAAAGTTCTGCTTCAGGTGATAGGGGATTCCAAACTCCAAAAGAGATTTCAGTTCTTGTGCAATTAAAAGAAACCTGCCAAATTTAAAAGGAAGGCGTCTGATGTAGGCAGTCACAAGCAGAGCTTGGGATGGCTCAAAACGTGACGCACGTCATGGTTTGTATCCATTGTCTTCTCCTATGAGCGCTTATTCATATAAGATAAGTCAAAGTTTCTTTTGAATAAAAATTATTAAAAGGAGATCCTATTTTGAGGGAGTGGATTTCCTTCCCTCCCCTTGATGGTCTCTCCGACATTCTTAAAATAGAAATTTTTGCACCTTCTTGTTGGGGTTGGGGTCTCTCTGTTGTGAGATTATTTGCATTTTGATCATTGTTTGGGGTTTTCTATTATTGTTTTAACTTAGAACTTTATATGCCATCTGTCTATTAAACCATAACCCACGATAGAAGTCTTAACAAAACTCAAAGGACCTGTGCCGGGGACTGCTGTGCGTCTATTGAATATCAAAATGCGGTAAGGAATCTCTGTCATTCACGCTAGCATCCATGCTGGCGTCCTCTTGAAAATGCTATTCCTATGAACAAGGTTTTTAAAACGTTGGTGCATGATGATGTTACATTAATAGAGACTGTTCGATATACAGTTTTATAGGACTGATGTTTAAAGAAGTGACTACCATTGAGCTGTACAGTGCAGTTCTGTTCTTTATATTTAATTTTAGCAACAGGAAAGGTCATTTTTTGGTGACTGGTGAATTTCTTTCCACTCTGATATTTATTGTTTGTAGTCTTTATAAAGCAAGTATAGAACAGTACCTTTTTGTTCCTTGGACAGGGGAGTCCTTTTATAAAATTATCTCCCACACATTTAACTCAAATTAACATGCATAAACATATAAATGCACAGTAAATGAGGTCTGTCAGTTTTGGTCAGTTATTCTTCTGTAGGTCCTGGGTTCATTTCACTTCACAGACGCAGGAGGGCTTATAATAAGACAACCCAGCAGGTGTGGCTTGGAGAAAGGTTTTTATGTAAAAATAGGCTTAATACATAGGTATTGAACAGAGGTATATAGTGATTGTTACAGAGCTGTTTCAGTGTGCATCAATGAATCTGTGTGTGCATGTGTGAAGTGTGAGAGAGATAGGCCCGAACATGTGGCTCAGAGCCTTATGGAGAGAGAGAGAGAGAGAGAGGGGGGGAGGGGTGAAGGGAATTGATTATCCAAGCCTCCTGTCCTTCATGTCCACTGGATGGTGGGAGAGAGAGAGAGACAGGAAGTGTGTCTGTCCTTTATAGTGGACTGAATCCTTTCCAGCACTTCCCCTTGAGGTCTGCTATTGTCTTTGGCCACTCCCTTTGAGGTCTGCCCTTCTTGATTTAGCAAGGAGGGGCTGCAGACAGGTCCTAGAGACTGACATCACCAGGGGGTCAGAGTTTAAGTTTTGGAGACTGAATTCACCAGAGTCCACAGCTGCATGAAATGTATGCTGACAAGGTTCTTTATCTTCTATTTCACATCCGTATATCTGTACCTATATCAATCTACAGTATATCTATACTGTATATATCTATATATAGTGTGTGTGCCATCAAGTCAATGTGCTAACTTCTGGCAACTCGGCCCCTGGGTTTTCTTGGCAAGATATGACCAGAAGTAGATTGACAGGCCTGCTTTCTGCACATTAAGTCTACAGCACCTGGTATTCCTAGATAGTCAGCTGTACAGGTATTAGCCAGGCCCAACCCTACTTAGCTTCCACCAGTCTCCCAGTCATCCATTCGGCCCACATATACTGTAGCTATGGCCAAGTAGAGCTCTTAAGGGGCAGGAAGTGATCATATTTGCAGATAATATGACATTTGTCAAATAAATTAAAGCATGAATAAAGTATGAGGAATTGCACAAGGAGCCTGCGACACTGGGTAACTGGACATCTAAATGGCAAATGGAGTTTTTGTGGACAAGCGCAGAGTGATGAACGTGTGAGAAAACTAATCCTAACTACATGCACATAATACTGAGGACCACAACAGAAGTTATCATTTAGGAAAGATAGCTTGCCATCATTACGGACAATATATTAAAATTCTCAGTTTATTATGCAGCAACCAGAATATCTTAGGAATTATTGTGAAACAAACAGATTCAGAATTAAACTGTGACTATCACAATACCTCTCTATAAATCTGGTGCAAGCATATATTGAATACACTATGCCCGTCTGGTCTGCCATCTCAAAAACAGGTATAACAGAACTAGAAAAGTTAAAGGAGATGTCGTGACTCTTACAAAGAAAGACTAAATGGTTTAGGACCCTTCATTTCAGGAAAACTATGAGGAAATATAATAGAGATTTATACTATCATGAGTGGTTTGGAAGAAACTAAGAAAGAACCATTATTTAACACTTCAATTACTAAAGGCACAAGCGGACATTCCATAAATCTATTTGAGAGAAGATTTAAAGCAAAATGTATGTATTTTTCAATCAACACAATCAATTTGTGAAATTTGTTGCTGGAAGATGCAGTCAAGGTTAACAGTATAGCAGAGTTTACGTTTCTGAGGGACAGGAGGTAAATTAGCAAGTATTAGATTTATTTATTTTTATTTAGCAATTTTTATATACCGCTTTAATATCAAAGTGGTTTACAGTAAACAGCACAGATCTCTGGAGATTTATTTTACATAAAACAAGGGGTATACAACTTGGAGATAAATATGGGGGTATGTTTAAGCCAACAGGTTATTGCATATACAGTTATGTAATGTCATTTGGCCCAAAGTGTTCTATGAAAAGGTACGTTTTTAGTCATTTCTTTGGTGGACTGTGCAGATCTAATGGTTTCGAGTAGAGAGTTCCAGATCGAGGGGACATATATCGAGAAGGCCCTGTTTGTTTGTTTGTGTGCATTTTGTCTTGAGCAGAGGGATGGCCAGGAGATTGTGGGTTACAGTTCCTCTTAGTCTTGTCATGGATGCTCTTGTGATTTGATCCTTGAGACGTGGCAGAGAGGTTATTTTGTAGGTGGTAGTTATAGTTTTATGTTTAATCCGCTGGGCAACTGGGGGCCAGTGCAGACTTTTGAGTATAGGAGATGTGTTGATGACTTAATTTTCCTGTTAGGATTCTGGCGGCCGTGTTTTTTACTAGCTAGAATAGGTAGAGCACCTGTTTTGTCAAGCCTTGATAGAGGATGTTACCATAGTCAAGGTGGAGTATTATGACTGCTTGAAAAACTGACCTGAAGTCGTTGTCTTATAGGAGAGGGCGCAGAGGTTTGAGGAGTCTACGTTTCCAGTATGCTGTTTTAGCAGCAATCCTTATGCGTGTAATCATGTTAAGATTGCTGTTGATCATTATGCCAAGGTACTTGATTTCTGTTTTATGGTAACTCAGCATTATGTAGAGTGACGAATAGACTAGGGGAGGGTCACCTGGGAGTTAGCAATATGGACAAGATCTTCCCATCAGTAACCCGAATTGGTCACTGTCGGAGATGGGCCATTGATCCGACCCAGCATGGTAAGTCTTGTGTCAGTTCTTATGCCTTCCGTGTAGATCGTAAACAAAGGAGAGCTGAAGGTGGGAAAAGAAAGCAAGCAATATAGCTATTGATACTACTTATCACTTACATAGTTCTACTAGAGTTACACAGAGCTGAGATAACAAAATTCAACAAAATGCTAGATTATGTCTAGGATATATAAAATGCTAAATAAAACAAACTTTAGCTTAACTTTTTATATAATCAATAATCCCCTTTTGCTTTTGTAGGAGAACAGGAATGTCAACGTTTGTTGGCTGCCATCTAGTATCTGATCAAATTCTGCTGGGATTGATGTGGACAAAATACAAAGAGCTTTTTCTATTTCACGGCCTCTTATTGCCAGCACAATACTACATATTATCTGCTTTTTCATTTCATACAGTAAAGACATATAGTCCTTCTTAAATTTGAATTGCCAATTTTCTAGCTCTGCATGGCTGGTTAGGCTTGGTGTCTGCTTCTAAGTTTTCCACTTGGACTGTTAAATTGCTTCCAAGGTTTGTTTTTTGTGCCATTATTTTCTAATCTCACAAAATTTATAGACCTGCCATTTTTAACAAGGATTTTTGATCTATTCTAAACATTCTAGCAATTCAATGAAAGCATTTCTAGTTTCGGGTGAAAAGGGACCTAACACAATCCTGAAATGTCTGCATAAAACTGACCCACATAGTCCACCCAGCGCCATTTGCCTCTTTTCAAACATTTTGCTCTTTATAAGTCAAGCATATACATATGAGCAAGATTAGAACCAACACTGCGCACCAAGAGCTGCAGCTGTGAGACACTTCCAAAAACAAATGTGGGACATTCTTCCTGTTACCAGACTCTTGGAGGGTAATTATGTAATAAATCACAGACATTTGTGTGCTATCATGCATGTAGGTCACATGTGAAAGGACTTGCCTGAGGGATGGGTGGTTAAGTACAGAGTGTAAGCAGTTGCTATTCTTGAAGTACACGTTAGGAAGATGGTGCATAGTTTTGCATTGGGTGAGCACAGGGGCAGAGCTTGAATGGAGCACAAATTTGCATACAGTACATCAGTTATAGATGTAAACGGGTGCCAGGCCTTCGCCTAGGGTGCGAAGGTTGGGGTTACCCTGATATCTTCTGTTAGCAAATAATAGTCGTAAGTCAAGTGTTCAAGGCAAAATATAACAAGGAATTTATTCCCCTTCCCAAAGGATTTTAAAGTGCAAAACAAAACATGGAAAACAAACAACTTCTTCTGAAAGAAAAATATCTTCTTTTTCTTTGCTATATACAAAACGTAGCATAAAGACTCAATGTTGTCTGCAAGGCATAGCGTACAATCCATAGGAGCATATTCGGGTTCACTAGTGCTACACTCCCATTGCATATCCTCACATTCAGTGTGTGTGGGGTTTGGCTTCAGACCTTTACTGCTGTCTCTGGAAAAACCCCTCGCTGAGAATTCGGGAATCTCATAAGAACACAGTTCCATACAGTGAGGTTTAAAAGTACCTGTAGCTGTAGTGTTTCTTCCCTGGCTCTCCTTTTTTTCCCTCCAGTTATCAGGAACTCCTTTATAACTGTCTGCTGACACTTCTTGTGTTGAGCAGTGCCCTGGCCCTCTGTTCCGAACAGAACTTCTGGCTTTCCTTATTATAGTGCTAGGCTCCCACCTGTATGAATGCTGAAGCCTCTCCTCTGGCAGTGAGGTCTGGGAGACTCTCTGCTCTCTTGGTCCAGGTAAGTTCCTAGCCACAGGGTGTGCCTTCCTTCCTTCTGCTGCCCTGGCTTCTCTCTCTGAGTTGCAACCTGGTTCCTCACAGGACCTCCAGCTGCCTGTAGTCAGTGTGCTCTTCCAGCCACGTTTCTCTGAGGCTTCTCCTCTGCTGCTTCCTGCTTCTCTGACATGCCCACTGCTTCTCTCTGAGGAATCACGGCACTTCCTTCTCTCTGGGGAATCACAGCACTCCCTTCTCTCTGGGGAATCACAGCACCCCTTTCTCTCTGGGGAATCACAGCACTCCTTTGCTGGAGCTACCCTCCGGCTTTTATCTCTCTGTTCCCTGCAGGCTGGCTCGGCTTTCTTGCCCAGGTGAGTGTAATCAAGCTCTGAGCTTGCTGCTACGTCAGAGCTTGGGTGTGTCAGCTCTGCTCCTCTCTTTCCCTGTTTCTCATGAGCTGTATATGCTGGCTGACTAACAGTTTCAAAGGTAAATTCCTCCTTTCTATCTATTTGCATAGGTTCTGTGTGGGCTTCTACGTCACATAGAATACTATAATTTACGCATATTTCCTTCATATCTAGTCATGGACATTTATACCAAGTCTAGGGTTGGTGTAAGCAGTCACTTTTAGATTATTGTTGTTGTTGTTTAGTGCCGTCGAATCTGTGTCAACTCATGGTGACCCTCTGGATAGTTGTCCTAAACTGTGATAGAGTGGCACCCATAACTGCTGTTATTGTGTCGATCCCTCTCATTGCTGGTCTTCCTCTCTTGCATTGACCTTTTACCTTGCCAAGCATGATGTCTTCCTCTAATGATCTCTCTCTTCACATGATGGGTCCAAAGTATGAAAGGTGAAGTCTTGTCATCTGAGCTTCTAAAGAAAGCTTAGGTTTGATGATCTCTAGTACTGACTGATTTGTTCTCAGTCAGTCCATGGTATGCACAGTATTCATTGCCAGCACCATAATTCAAAGGCATCGATTTTCTTCCTGTCTATTTTTTTCACTGTCCAACTTTCACATCCATATGGCGTTATTGAAAATACCATGGATTGAACAAGTTGAATCTTTGTATGTGAGAAACATCTCTGTTCTTGAGAATCTTGTCTAGATCCTTCATAGCCATTCTGCCAAGAGCAATGCATCTGATTTCTTGACTGCTTGTCGTTTCTTTGTTGATATTTGATTCAAGTAGGTTAAAGTTGTTAATCAGCTATTTCAATATCTTTTCCATCAATGATGAACTTATTGATTTTGCTAGTTGTCAGGATTTTTGTCATTTTTCTATTAAGGTGCACACCTATTTTAAGACTGTTCATTGATCTTGAGAAGCAAATGTTTCAAATTGTCTTCACTTTCAGCCAGTAATATATGGTATCATCAGCATAGCGAAGGTTGTTGATTCTTCCACCAATCTAAACAATCTAAACACCTCAGTTGTCTTCATACAGTCCTGCTTCTCTGATGATTTGTTCTGCATATAAGTTAAAGAGGTAGGGGGAAAATATGCAGCCTCGTCGTAAACCTTTGCTGATTTTAAACCATTCTGTTTCTCCTTGTTCTGTTTGAACTGTTGCTTCTTGATCAATGTAAATGTTGTGCAAGAGAACTATCAGGTGTTTTGGTATATTCATGCTTCTTAATGTGGACCAGAGTTTCTCCTGGTTTAGAGTCAAAAGCCTTGCTGTAGTCAACAAAACACATATAGATATGTTTTTGGTATTTTGTCTTTTCAAGGATCCATCGCACATCTGCGATGTCTCTCATTCTTCACCCTTTCCTGAACGCTGCTTGCACTTCAGGTAGTTCTTGTTACAGGTATGGTCGTAGTCTCTGCTGAATAATCTTCAGTAGAATTTTTCTGGCATGTGGGATCAGAGCGATTGTGCGATAATTTTCACAGTCAGTTGGATCACCTTTTTTTAATATTGGTACAAACACAGTTCTTTTCCAGGCTGTTGGCCATGATGTCTTCCAAATTTCATAGCAGAGCCTTGTAAGTATGGTAATAGCTGTATCTGATTGCTATAATACTTCATTAGGAATGCCATCAGTGCCTGGTGCTTTGTTCTTTGATAAGGCTTTCAATGCTGCTTTGACTTCTTTCATCACCAATGGTTTCTGATCATAAGGTACAGATTAAAATGCTGTTGGTCCACTTGATCTTTCTGGTATAATGACTCTGTATATTCCTTTCACCTTTTCTTGATCTTCTTAGCATCATTCAACATGGATCCTTGAGCATCTTGTAGCATTCCAATTAGAGGCTGGAATTTTTTCTTTAAATCTCGTAGCTTTAGGAAAGCAAATTTTGTTCTTCCTCTAATAGTTTCTGCTTCTATTTCCTTGCATGTGTCATTGTAGTACTTCTCCTTCTCTTGGCTTGCTGCACGTTGGAAATCTAAGTTCTGCTATTGCCTCTCTTTCTCCTCTCGCTTTAGCTTCTCTGCATTTCTGGCAATTTTCAGTATTTCTTCGGTCATCCATTTTGGCCATTTTTTGCTTTTTTGCCATTTGTAGAGACTTCTTACTTTCTTCCAACACAGCCTTCTTGATGTCATCCCATAACTCTTCTGGAGCTCTGTCATTTGTATCTAAAACAGCAAATTGATTTTGCAGGCAGTTTTTAAATTCTTGTGGTATATTCTCAATGTCGTATTTTGCTACATTCATGAGTGGCTTGCTCTTTTTCAACTTTGGCTTGAGTTTGCATACTAATAGTTGGTGATCTGTACCACAGTCGGCTCCAGGTTTTGTCTTTGTTGATATTATAGAGCTTTTCCATGTTGACTTCCACAGATGTAGTCAATTTGATTTTTGTGCAATCCATTGAATGACGTCCATGTGTACAGTTGCCACCTTTGTTGCTGGAAGAAGGTGTTTGAGATGAATAGATTGTTGGTCTTGCTATCAGTTCTATCAGTCTTTTTCCAGCTTCATTTCTGTTGCCAAGTTCATATTTTCCAACCACTTTTCCTTCTTGTTACCAACGTTTGTATTCCAGTCACCCATGACTATCGGGATATGCTGTTTACATGTTCTGTCAATTTCAGCTTGTACTTGTTAATAGAATTCATCAACTTCATTCTCTTCAGCAGCTGTTGTTGGGGCATATACGATAAGCTGCAAACCAAGTAGGAGGCATCTAGATTAGGTACACCTATTTCACCCCTTAATGCCAAATATGCACATGACAATGCATGTTGAACTAAGCAGTCCTTATAGAATTACTCTCTTGGTGACTTTCCATTTAAAGCAGGCCATCTTTCCTTTTCTCCTTCTAACAATATGGCTTCACAGATATCAGTTTTGGAATTTTACTCAGTATGATTTTCAGGTTAACAAAAAAAGCATTTATTAAATAGGATTATAAATTATAACATATCATAAAAGTTAAAATGACAAAAAAAGAAAAACACAGCTTTTACAATTTCAACTCTGTGGACTGACGAGAAGAATTTTGAACTTTCTTAGGCTTAGAACACATGTTAAAGTCCATCCTTGGTTGTGCACATATGGTAATTCCTTGGAGAAACCTTGTATAGAGACTACCGAGCAGGACTAGGAGCAGTAGCACTATCTAGTGTCCCTGCTAATTATTATCAAAAACAGAGAGAAAAATTTGGCATTTTCTAGAGCAGGTGAGGTAATTTCTGCCAGTCATTTCAGACTGGGAGGAGACTCTTCTAAGAGGGAAGAGCCCACTGAGTATAAAAACCTCACCCGAAGGAATAATCTTGTCTTTAGCCCCTAGCCATTGAACCATAAGATATTAAGAAGAGGTCTGCCTTAAGGTGCAGGTGCCTTTATTGCTCAGCTAGAGCCATCACCCTGCAGGAAGGAGAACCTGCATATTACACCACAACCAGAGATGAAAGGAGAGACCAGCTTGGAGCCGCTGCTAAGGGGCGGGAGGAACTTAACCTGGCAAACAAAGGTTCTGGAAGAGTGCCTGCACCAGTTCCTCCAGTTCTTAACTGCCAGAGGACAAGTGGAGCAGTCTAGGGAAGACTGCATTCTATAGCATCTACCCATCCAAGAGGAGAAGGAACCAATGAAAGCTATACCCAAGGGGCTAACTGAGTACACAGCCCTGATCTCTAGGTAACTTGGGGAGGAGCTGTTTATGGAGAGAGCAAATTCAAGTAGAGTAATAATTGAAAACTGGCCAAATACATAAGTGGTGCCTAAGAAACCTAGGATAAGGCTTAAGGTGCAGAGACTTGAGAAGAAATGATGTAACAACATCCTAACCACCATAAGAGGAGATTTGCCTGTTTTGTAACATTGTCCTCCTTGATTATTCATGAAAATTGTTATTGTTGGGTTTTATCAGTAACCCTTAAGTTTAAGTAAATCCTTTGTTCACAATACAATTGCTGGCCTTTATTTGAGAAGGGGGTGTGAGAGTGTCAGGTTGCAAGGGCCTCCTGGTTATTGCTAGTCCCTACCAAGTGAACCCTGAAACTTCAAATCCAGAGAAAGACTGGGTAAAATGTTCCTGGGACTGATGTGCTCCTTTATCTACCAGCAGTTGGTAAAGTAACTGTCTGGAGCACAAAGAAAGGGGCTTATACTTGCTTGGCATGTGGAGTACAACTTCCAGTCCACTTTGTGTACACTTACTGTTGAAAATAATGTTCCCTTCCCATTGCTGTGGTCTAGCGAGAAGGAAGCCCTTGATGGCTGCACATTGACAGAACTATCCATTTTCTTTGGTTTGGTACTTTCAATTGAGCCAAATCTATTATTTTCATCATCTCGGGTTTTCCATATCCTCCTTGTTATCTGCCATTTCTTTGGAGGCCCACCACTTTTAGAGCCTTTGCCATCATCTTTCTTTCAGTCTTGCAGGGGAATTATACGATGATCTGTGTCTTCTGAGTGACCTTGCAATACTGCCTTCGAGGGAATCGGGACCAGTTGCTTCTGTCTTTCTTGAGACCTAGACCATTCTTGTCATCCTCTCTCCCTTTCCCTATAACTGTATCTGTGCTGTCTAGGTGTCCCTGGGGGTGACCAGCTCCAGCTGCAACCCATTACCTTCCACCACCAGTTAAGGCCGTGACATATTTTCTTTTTCCTTTTTCTCACTTTCCCTATCTTTTGCTCTCTCTCATCTTGCATTATGTATTTCATTGGTGACCTCAAAGGCTCTAGAAGACCTTTCTGCTACAAATTCCTTTTATGGACATGAAGTGCCACTTTAGTGACTCTTCCTCTCTACATTTTGCAGTTCTGCAAGCTGACATTAGTTCCCTTTCATGGTCAAGATGTCTCTGAAGTACGCCAAATGTTTGTGTGACTGTTCTTCCTCATATTATTATTATGGCTGTTATTCACCACCCTAGGTGGAGGAATAGCCTAATGGATAGAGCAGCTGGCTGAGAATAAGGAAAGTCAGGATTCAAATTCTACTGCTGCTCCTTGTGATCTTGTGCAAGTCATTTAATCCCTTCCTTGCCTCAGTTAGTTGTGGTCAACATTATTGGCACCCTTGCATTTTAGATATGTTGTGTACAATATCTTGAGAAATAATTGGAAATATTTCAACTGTATGTCATAATATTTAATAGTATGTTCAAAGATATACAAAAAAAATGTCTATGCAACTTATACGTAGTAATTTCTGAGAAAAAAACAAAATATGTCCTGGACAGAATTAATGGCACCCTTCACTAATATTTGGTTGCACAACCCTTGGCAGTGATGACAGCCTCCAAACATTTCTTGTAGCCATCTATAAGTTCTATACATTTTGTCTGCTAGTAGTTTCTTCCACTCTTCAACTGCGATTTGTTCCAGCTCACCAAATGTTTCCAAAATTCCTTTTACCAATGGCAGATTTCAGCTCTTTCCAAAGGTTCTCGATTGGATTGAGTTCAGAACTCATCGCTGGCCAGTTTAAAGCGTCAATGTTTTCCTTTTTAACCATTCTTCTGTACTTTTGGATGTATGTTTCCGGTCATTGTCCTGCTAGAGCACCCATTACCTTTGACCCAGACCTAGCTTTCTGACTTTAGGTAACACATTTTGCTCTAAAATATCTTGCTAGTCTTCTGACTTCATGATTCCTTTAATACATTCCAGGCCTCCAGTTCCTGAGGCAGCAAAACAGCCCCATAACGTTATGGAACCTCCCACCATATTTAACTGTAGGAAAGGTGGGTTTTTTTCCTTATAAGCTTCATTTCTTCCCTGTAAATGTATCACTGGTCTGAATTGCCAAAGAGCTCAAGTTTACTTTCATTTGTCCACAGAATATTTTCCCAGAAGGATTGTGGTTTCTTGAGGGTGGGTATGAGCAAAGATCAGGCTTGCCTTTTTATGTCTGTCTTTGAGCAGTGGGGTCCTCCTTGGCCTTCACCCATGAAGTCCTCCTTTGTTTAGTGCACAGCGTATGGGGCGAGTTGAAACCATCACTTCAGATTGCTTTAGGTCAGCCTTAAGCTCTTTGGATTTTGAATGTGGTGTTTTTTCCAACAGTTCGCATTAACATTCAAAGACTTCTTAAATTAATTTTCCTCTTCCCACCATGTCCTGGGGGGTTCTTGACAGTTCCTTGAGCAGAAAACCTCTTAACATTGTGAACTATAGACACCAGAATCTCAAGGTCTTTGGTTCTTCTATTCAAACTGATTTGAATTGTTTATAAGAGTGCCTGTAATAATTTCCTGGCAATGTCCAGTTTTTATACTATTTCCTTTTTAATTGGTCTTGTCTTATTTGATTCTTTTATGCATCAAATATGTGTGCATATATAGTCCAAAGCCATTTCACTGGCTGCTTTTTTTTTTAGGAAATATTAGACATTTAGGGGTTGAACTGCAAGAGTGACAATATTGTTGACCACAGCTATACAAACAGAGGGAGGTCACTTGATTAATGTGTGTACTGGTACATGTTTGCTGTCTGCAGTGACACCTAACATATGGACATGCCAGCAAGCAATTGCTAAGATGTATGTTAATTGGGTATCGTGCACTACTGTGGTCAGTGGGCAGGTTAGGGGTGGAGTGTGGGCATGGACAGCACATTGCAACTAGTAGGAGGGAAAATGCCGGACGATCGGTGGCACTGTGACAATTGGTGCGGGTGCACCTAATGATGAATCTGTGGTATTGTTGTGGCACAGTTAACATGGGTGCATCTATGTTAGCATATGCATCTGTGCATTAATGGCTACCATGGAGGCTTTGCACTTGCCATGTATTAAAAATGCATGTTAAGTGCACAACTTTAATGGGATTTAGTAAAAGGGTCCCTTAGATTTAAGCCCTCTGGAGACAAGGCGATACTGTACATATTTGTTTCTTATACATACTCGCCGGTGGCAAATTATCAGTTTTAGCATTTTACAGTTTTACTTTCAGTCCTTCTTTCTTCCCATCTCTGCACTCCACTGGGTTGGTTACCAATTAAACTGTATTCAAGATGACCCCCTTTTCCCCAGAATGTCACCCAGATATATCAAGGATGCCATCACATCCTACAGTAACTGCCTCCCTCCCTGCCTCACCTATCTCATCCATCTAATGGTAAGGTTCAGGGGGCAGAAAGGCTGCATCACATAATCAACTGTAATACATGGCTCCAAACCTGATGCAAGCAAGATGGATTTAGATATATTGGTGATTGGGGAAAAAGATGGAACAACAAGAGGCTGTACTGTGTGGATGGAGAAAAGGATCCTAAGTGAAAAATTAAGGCATTACATAGACAGGCATTTAAACTAGGCAAAGGGGGTGACGGATGGAGAACAACAAGTTCAGGACATCACTCCCAGCAAAAACATAACATTGGAAACGGACACACTATTAACTGACACACTAATGGCAAGCGGGAAGAGGCATGCAGAACAAAATCCATGTAAAATACAGGCAAGCCAGTCAGCAAATGCTGGAAAGCAATAAGCACAAATGCTCACAGCCAACAAAGTTCCTGACCTGGAAGCCCTAATGGTGGAAATGGACTTGGACATTATGGCCGTTACAGAAACATAGCTTAATGAGTTGCATGAATGGGATATAGCCATAGCTGGCTGTGATTTATTTAGAAAAGATAGAGAAGGCAGAAAAGGAGGTGGAGTAGCCCTATATGTTAAAAGCAATATTAAAGCTGCTGAAATGCAGGGGATGTGGGGATAAGAAGTGCTGTGGATTGTGTTGGAAAGAGGAGATGGCACTGTCATCCATACTGGTGTAGTCTACAGGCCTCCAACTCAAACTGAAGAAATGGATAGAGATTTGGTTATTGATATTGCAAAGATAGCCACGAAGGGGGAAGTGATCATATTGGGTGACTTTAATCTACCTGATGTGGATTGGAGTATTCCTTCTGCAAATCTGGAAAGAAGTAAAAAAAATTGTAAATTCCTTCCAAGATGCATTGCTAAGTCAAATGGTGATGGAACCAACCAGGGAAAGTTTGATGTTGGATTTAGTACTCACCAATGGAGATAGCGTGCCAAATGTCTGGGTGGGTGCCCATGTGAGCAGTAGCAATCATCACACGGTGTGGTTTGAGATAAAAACCAAGGCAGAGTCCAATCACAACAAGCTTTAAGTCCTAGACTTCAAAAACACTGACTTCAGTAAAATGGCCAAGTGCCTGAAGGAGGAGTTGGCGGGGTGGGAGAAGGTAACGGAAGTGGAATTGCAGTGGGGTAAACTAAAGGTGGCAATAAAAAGGGCAAAAGATACATATGCAAGGAAAGTAAATATGTGGTTCTCCAAAGAAATGGCTACACAAATAAAGGCAAAAAACACAGCTATCACAAAATTCCGAAGTTTGCAAACAGAGGAACCCAGAACAGGATACAGGATAAAGCTAAAAGAGACAAAAAGAGAAATAAGGATAGCAAAATCAAAGGCAGAAGAAAAGATGGCTAAAGATCTAAATCGTGGAGACAAAACTTTTTTCAGGTATATTCAGGAGAAGAGGAAGATCAGAGGTGGAATCGCAGGACTCAAAAGTGCCGAGAACGGATTCGTGGAAAGTGATATAGGAAAAGCAAAAATGCTAAACAAATACTTCTGTTCCTGTTTTTACTAAAGAAAATCCCAGAGAAGGGCCATCTGTGATTGAAAAATATACAAATGAAAATGGAGTAGATACTACACCATTCACAGAAGATGATGTGTTTGAACAACTTGCAAAACTGAAAGTGGCATGGCCATGGGACAGGATGGGATATATCCCAGGAAACTGAAAGGACTCGGAGGTTCTTGCAGGGCCTTAAAGGATGTTTTTAATAGATCCTTGGAGACAGGATCTATTAAAAACATCCACAGGACCGGAGAAGGGCTGACATGCTACCTCTTCACAAAAGTGACAGGGAAGAAGTGACAAACTACAGGCCAGTAAGCCTCACCTCGGTGGCTGGAAAAGTAATGGAGGTGCTTCTGAAAGAGTGAATAGTGGACTTCCTAAAAACAAACAGGTTGCATGATCTGAGGCAACATGGTTTTATCAAAGGACGATCTTACCAAACAATTCTGATTGAGTTCTTTAACTGGGTGACCAGAGAACTAGATTAAGGGCATGCAATGGATGTGATCTACCTAGATTTCAGCAAAGCCTTTGATAATGTTCACCATAGGAAGCTTATCAATAAACCGATGGATCCCAAGGTGGTGAACTGGATCAGGAATTGGTTGACTGACAGACAACAGAAGATGATGGTTAACAAAACTCACTCAGATGAAAGAAAGGTGATTAGTGGCGTGCCCCAGGGATCGGTCCTGGGACCGGTACTGTTCAATGTATTTTTGAGCAATATTGCTGAAGGACTGAATGGAAAAGTATACCTTTTTGTGGATGACACAAAAATTTGCAACATAGTGGACATATCTGTGGGAATGGACAACATGAGGAAAGATCTAAAAACACTGGAAGAATGGTCCAATTCTTGACAGTTGATTTTTAATGTGAAGAAGTGCACTGTCATGCACTTGGGAAGCAGAAATCCAATGGAATTGTATGCAATAGGAGGTAAGAAGTTGGTGTGCACAGACCAGAAGGACCTTGGAGTGATTGTTTCTGAGGATCTCAAGGTGGCAAAACAGTGTGACATGGCGGTGGCCAAAACCAGAAAGATGTTGGGTTGCATACAGAAAGGAATTATGAGCAGAAAGGAAGCGGTTCTAATGCCACTGTACAGGTCACTGGTGAGCCTCACTTGGAATACTGTGTTCAGTTTTGGAGACCATATCTCACAAAGGATGTACAAAGACTGGAAACACTTCAGAGAAAGGTGACCAAAATGATTTGGAGCCTGCGTCAGAAGACTTATGAGAAGAGACTTGAAGACCTAAATATGTACACTCTGGAGGAGAGGAGGGATAGGGGAGATATGATTCAGACCTTTAAATACTTAGAGTATTAATGAACAAACAAACCTTTTTCAAAGACGGGGAAGCTGTAAATCTAGAGGGCATACTATGAAACTGCAAGGGGGTAAACTGAAAGGCAACGTCAGGAAATACAGTTTCACTGAAAGGGTGATGAATGCTTGGAATGCCCTCCCAATGGAAATGGTGAGGGCAAATACAATGACTGAATTCAAAATGGCATGGGACAGACACAGTGGATCCCTTTATAGCAACAGGATGAAATCAAAATCAACTTCTCTTATACCTAAATAAAGGCATGGGGAGGGGGGACCTGCACAGAGCAGCAGGTGCACCTACTCTTGCTGCCTTGCTAGACAAACTAGATGGTCTTTATCTGCCGTTATGTACTTTGTAACTAAAGTAACACCTCTAATCTTATCAGCCTTGACTCTTCAGGTGAATCTATATTATTGAGTTCTTACTGTTAAATCAATTCTTCTCTGTTTAGTTCATAAGAAATTGAGCCCCTCGGTTCATGCTTTATGCATGAGTGTTTGAATGTAATGCTCCCATGGGGACTAAAATGACCTGTCTCAGTCTTTACTAGTGTCACATTCTCCATCTGCATTTGAGTGCTGTTTGATTTCACTATTGCCCAAAGGAGAGTGGCTTCTGGTCCCTGGTTAGCAATATCTCTCAGGCTGTTAAGACTGCTTCACAAAGAAATAGCTTAGGATATTTCTTGCTTTCATCCATATATGTTGCATTATTGAATCACATGCTCTCTAATATGAGGCTTAGGGCCTGATTCAGGGACACTGGTTGTGGGCTGCACATACCAGTGGGTTGTGCAGCCCCACAAGTTGTCCAGTCCCGCTTTCCTCCTCCGGCTGTCCCCCGTATGTCCTGAGATTCAGGACAGGGAGAACTGGGAGGGGGCGGGATCTGGGCAGAGCGGGGGTGGGCCAGCCCTGCAAGACATACAGAGCCAATTCAGGTCAAGCTCTACATCCTGCAGGGTGAAAGGGGACATGCTGCTTATTCCATCTTCCAAGTGGATTAAGCAGACCCAAACCTGGCAATTGGGCCCAGGGAACAGGCAGGCCAGGCGGTGAGGATGAGGGGGGCCGAAGCCATGGAAGTCAGGGGTGCCTGCATGGAGGATGTCCCTCTGCAGGTGGCAGGGGCAGACCGGTCTGTCCATGGGTCCAATTCTGTCCACCGTGGGAACGTTTTGTTCCCACGGTCCAGAATCGGATCCTAACAAGCCCGTCTTCCTTGGACGTCCGGACATCCCCCTAACTGAATTGGGCTCCATATGTCTCTCCAGTTACTTCACTCAGATGCTTTGCCATTGTTGTTCATAACCCCTTCACTTTCTCGCATGTCCACAGGACATGACCTGAGATGCCAGGTTTGAAGTCCTATCTTGCCATAGCAGCAAGCCCAGTGTGCAAGAAGTTATACTGAGTTTTCCCCTCTTGACAAGAGATAGCACAGAGTTCTCATCATGCTGCTGAAAGGATTCCCTGAAACAGAGTTCAGCTTGGTAAAGAGGTTGGAAGGCTACCCCTATGAGGAAAGGCTTAAAAGGTTAGGGTTCTTCAACTTGGAAAAGAGATGGCTGAGGGGAGATATGATAGAGGTCTATAAATTAATGAATGGAGTAGAATGGGTAAACATAGATCAATTGTTTATGCCATCAAAAAGTAGAAAGACTAGAGGACATGCAATGAAGCTACAATGTAACACATTTAAGACTAATAAGAGAAATTATTTTTTCACTCAATGTGTAATAGAACTCTGGAATTCGTTCCCAGAGGATCTAGTAAAAGCTGTTAGTGTAGCTGGGTTTAAAAAAGGTTTGGACAAGTTTCTGGAGGAAAACGCCATAAACCATTATTAAAGAGGACCTGAGAAAACCACTGTTTACCCCAGGACAAGCATTATGGAACCTCTGTATCTTTCTGGGAGCTTGCTAGGTACTTGTGACCTGGTCTGGCCACTGTTGGAAACAGGATACTGGGCTTGATGGACCTTGGTCTGACCCAGTATGGCATATCTTATGTTCTTATGTTCTCATTCTATTTACTTAGAGCAAAGAGGCACAGTCGCTTGCAAAAGGGAAAGAAAGCACCTGCTGTGTGCCAGTTTGAGTTATTTCACCCTTTGCTATATAGATGGATTCACTGACAAGTGAAACATTCATATTTCAGTATTAAATATTTACCACACCATACATTTTTCCTTAATAAGAAATAAATGTCTTGTAGCAGACATTGGCTTAGTGTATTTTATTTTCTGGTTGTTCTTTTTATTCCACCGAACGTGCTTTTGATCTGTTGAAACCAACTATGATACCTGTATGAAAAACCTCTAATTTCTTTTTGCAATGTAAGTGGTTCTGTGACTGTATCTTATCCCTTCCTTGATAATGCAAATATGGTAAAGGCAGATAGGACAGCAACTTAATTGTTCCTGAATTTCCAGTCAGTCAAAAGATGCTGACTCAAGAGTAGACACTATCAAGCAGATGAATGCAGTTCATAATTACTTCAGTCTTGTCTCTCATAACAAGTGCTGAGAGAGACAAATGCAAATTTTAGATAGTATGTAGAGATTGGAATTGAGACTTCAAGGTTTGGAGTCTGGACATATACACTTTCAGTGGTATTTTAGAAAAGACTCTGCCAAATAAGAACATAAGAGCATAAGAACATAAGATATGCCATACTGGGTCATACCAAGGTCCATCAAGCCCAGTATCCTGTTTCCAACAGTGGCCAATCTAGGTCATACGTACCTAACAGTTTCCCCGAAAGACACAGGTTCCATAATGATGTAGAGCCTTTCCTAAAATACATATAAGGACGTACAGGAATGCACATAGCATTTGCCGACACGCAGAGCCAGAGGAACCATTTTGCAAATCTATATTGTGGTAAGGAGGGTGCAGCCCAGCTAGGGAAAACTGAAAAAAAGAAGGATTTTTCTTCTTTGCGGGGGATGGGCGCACAAAACCACATACTCCATACTAGAAGCCCTGAAAGGAACCTAGGGGGCAGAGCTAAGGGTAAACCAATCCCAGACCACAGGACAACCCTGCATAGGAGTAGGAGGTCCAAGTGGGAGGAGCCAGGAAGGGAGTTGCCCTGCTCAGCAGTTAACAGGGAGAAAACAAACACAAGAGGGAGAGCCGCTTTGAGAAGAAGGTCCAGGAGGAGTGCAGGAGCAAGCACAAGTGGCAGCTGCAGTTCCAGGCCTAGCCCAGGTTCGAGTCCAGTTCCCAGAAGGCACAGACCGGAAAGATCTGGGGCCAAGCTGAGGAGAACCTTTGCAGCCAAGGAGAGCAGCAAAAGGAGGAACCATTATAGAGGCAGCCAAGAAAGGTATGCAGGGAACAAGCATTGCCAGCAGGATAGTTCTTGCTCTGACTCAGAGGAGACCCCAGAAGGCTCAGCACAGCAAGAAATATCTCAAGAGGGAAGTTAAACAGGAGAGACCCCCAAGAGACCGGCCTGGAGAAGGCAAGGCCAGGCACTGGGAGAGACTGTTTAATCTTGTGAAGACTCTTAAGGAAAAGAGCCCAGAGCACTTTCAGGAAGCACCCAGCTGTAGCTCAATAGAGAGCATGGAGGTAGGCCCTGAGGAAAGTGTTATTGATTCTGAGGTCTCTGAGATGGAATGCGAGCTGTGCACTAAGATACACTAGTGTGAGCTAGAAACAGTGGAATATAAAAGGGGCTGTTGTAATTTAAAGACAGTTTCAGAAGCTGGAAGAGAGGAGTAAGCCTGAAGGAAAAGGGTTAAGAATCTCTCCTAGGAAACTGAAACTGCAGGAGCTCAGTGAAGGCCCAAACAGCTGAAACGGTTTGTGTGTGGCAACAGCAGGGTTGAAGCTGATAACCCATTCACTGTGTGAAGAGTTTTACAAATGCCTTTTTCTTATAAATGTTAAGCAGTTGCAGTAAGGAACAGGAACTGCTATGAGTTTGTTCCAGGTTACACTGTTTTGGACATTTTGATTTTTGGAGAAGTTATCCTGTATTTTCTTTTGTCTGAAAAAAAGTTATGCTTGAAGAATTTTATGTTCACCACTTACCAGCCTGGAAACCGAATAAAATTTCCTGTGCGCTTTATTAACCACTTGGTTCTTCCTTTCGGACACAACTACACAAAAAATCCTAGTAAGGGATATCAGATGGCCAGCCGTCCCTACTAGGCAACCGCCTGGTAGGGGCGCGAGCGTCACAATATGTGTAAGCTGGTATTTTGCAAACCTATATGTATAAATGCCACCAGTTGGCCATATAGGTCTCTATCTTTAATCTATTTCAATTTGGAGGGGGAAATAAGCAATAGAGGATAACTACCTTCAGGGCTAACACAAGGAGATGAGGTACCCTAGGTGAACTTCATCCCTTGCACCCCCACTCCCCATGTGGCACCCACTGCCACCCCTGTCCACCCCTCTCTGGCAAACAGGAAGTCAGCATCCGGTGGTCTGAGGGGGCAGAAGCAAAAAGCTCTGCAGCACCAAAGTTTTAAGGTAAGTGCCATGGGGCTGTTTGTGGCCATTGCTGCTCTTGCAGGTCCCGAGAGGGGCAGGAAGTGGTGGCAATGGTTGCCACTGGAGATCTGGTGCTCTAGGCGGCTGTCTAGTTCGCCTAATAGTAACGCTGCTCCCTTCTGTACATGGCTGGCAAGAATGAGCACTTCCTAAAAACCTATACATGCCAGGGAACAGCTATAAATCCCAATAAGACCAGAAAATCTAGCATTCACCTCCAAAGGATGCTGCTTAAAGTCATATAATAAATATCCCCTGATCTGCATGCAAAACCATCAATACATAACAATAATCATCATAGGCATGGATGTTACAAAACAAGTTGGAAGGAAAAAAAATTCAATACTATATAACTGAACTGTTGGTTCCAAAAATTCTTCCGATCAGCATCTCATAGATAGGGCTTCCAAAGACCACTTTTCTATTCCTATTTGTGCTTTGGATGTCTGAAAAAGGGCAAAGAACATCTCCCAAGCCATTATAGAAGCTGAGTCTCTGGGCATTCAACTCTGACTAGAGGCAAGGCGGAGGTGTGGCTGGGGCGTTCTCAGGAACCTGGATTCCCCACCTGATCTCAGAAACCTTCCCAACATCTGGAATCGTGTCTCAGTTTAGACCTGCTCCAGGTATGAACAGGCATCAGAAAAGTGCTTGTTTTGGCTGAAAAACATCCAGAGGGTGATGAGAAAACACTCCATCATCCCTGGTACTTGGCAGGAGTTCAACCCAACTCTGGCTTCCCTGTTCTTAGTCCACTGCTCTAACCATTAGGCTATTCCTAAAGGGGCCAGCTTCTGGTATGTTATTTTGGGGATATCTATGTAAACAGCTCCCACAGAATACCATATTGGGCATGTCCAGATTCATAAAATCATGTCTACATATGGATGTGCTTGCTTTTTATAAACGTTCTGGCTTACATGTCCCAGATTGACTTGGACGTCCTTTCTAAAATCCCCATCTTTCTTTCTTTCTTTTTCAATGACCAATCTCTGATGCTGTCAGCATTTCTCATTGGAGTGATTAACCTAATATATTCAGTCTAACACTGGACAATGTGTGCCTAGGAGAGATTTGTATATAATGGAGGCCGTGCATGCAAATCTTTCTCGTGCATATTAATTGTGGTTATCCTGAAGATTTGACTGGTTTGGTGTGTCGCAAGGACTGAGTTGATGAGTAGATTTATGGCTCACACACCGTACCCCAACATGCCCCTTTGCAATTTGTACAGCAAATCAGCATATATGCATAATTAGCAGCTTTAGAAAAGACACAACTTGTATGTCTACGTGCTTGGCATGCACAGATTAAGGTATATGAGAGGGTACCCAAAAAAAACAGGAATAACATTGCCGTGTAGGCGTGTATAGTGCAACTCATTGTCAGTTCAGTGCCGCCTGTGTTGTCAACCTGGCTTGTTCTGTTCATCTGCAGTGATTGTTTTTGCTAGCGCTGTTTTGTTCTTGTTGCTTTTTTTATGATGGCAAGTTTAAGTGAACAACGTGCAGCTGTGAAATTGTGTTTTTTACTCGGTAAAAATGCTGCTGAAACTGTTTTAATATTGAAAACAGCTTATCAAGATGACGCTATGGGAAAAAGTCAAGTGTACCAGTGGTTTGCTCGGTTTAAAAATGGCGACATGTCGATTGATGACAAACCTCGTTCTGGGCGTCCATCAACTGCCCGAATCGACGAAAATATTGAAAAAATTAGAGAGCTTGTGCTCACAGACCGTCGAAAGACAATTGATCAACTGTCAGAGATTAGTGGGTTATCTTGGAGCTCGGTTCAGCGAATTTTAACAGAAGATTTGGGAATGAAAAGGGTTGCTGCCAAGTTTGTTCCTCGGGTTCTGACTGACAATCAAAAGGAACATCGAGTTGAAACATGTCGTGTTTTGAAACAACAGCTTGAAACTGATCCAGATTTTCTGTCAAAGGTCATTACAGGTGATGAGTCATGGTGCTATGGTTACGACCCAGAAACAAAGCAACAGTTAAACCAATGGAAGACGTCATCTTCACCCCGTCCAAAAAAATGTCAAGTCAAATCAAACATCAAAACAATGCTGATTTGCTTTTTTGATGCCAAGGGGGTAGTTCATACAGAGTTTGTTCCCCCAGGTCAGACCGTCAATCAAACCTTTTATTTGGAAGTTTTAAGAAGATTGCGCAACAGTGTACGTCAAAAAAGACCCGATTTGTGGCAGACAGGAGACTGGTTCTTCCACCACGACAACTCACCTGCACACACAGCCATCTCTGTTAGACAGTTTTTGGCTAAAAATGGCATGGTTCCGCTGCCCCACGCACCTTACTCGCCTGACCTGGCTCCGTGCCACTTTTTCTTATTTCCACGCATGAAAAGGGGCATGAAAGGACACCGATTTGACAACATTGAAGAAGTCAAGAAAAAAAAGAGGGAGGAGCTGTCAGCCGTTTCTAAAGATGACTACAAAAAATGTTTCGAACAGTGGAAGCACCGGTGGGACAAATGTATCAGTTGTAATGGAGAGTATTTTGAAGGGGATAAGGTTGTTTTGTAAAGAATTTGAAATAAATAGCTTTTAAAAAATAATTCCTGTTTTTTTTGGGTACCATATTTCATGCTGCTTGCCCAATGGGTAAGCAGTGAATTTCTCTGGTCCTCTCTAATAATGGTTTATGGACTTTTCCTCCAGGAACTTGTCCAAACATTTTTTTAAATCCAGCTACCCTAACAGCTTTTACTATATCCTCTGGTAACGAATTCCAGAGTTTCATTACGTGTTGAGTGAAAAAATATTATCTCTGATGAATCTTAAATGTGTTACATTGCAGCTTCATTGCGACTCCCTTGGTCTTTCTACTTTTTTGAAGGAGTAAACAACGGATCTACATTTACCCATCGTACTCCAGCCTTTATTTTATAGATTTCTATCATATCTCCCCTCAGCCATCTCTTTTCCAAGTTGAAGAGCCCTAATCTTTTAAGCCTCTCCTCATAGAGATATCCTTCTCATTACCATTTTTGTTGCTCTTCTCTCTACCTTTTCTAATCCTGCTATATCCTTTTTAAGATATGGCGGCCAGAATTGCACCCAATATTCAAGGTGCAGTCACACGATGGAGCGATACATAGACATTATATTATGCTTCATTTTATTCTCCATTTCTTTTTTTATGATTCCTATCATTCTATTTGCTTTCTTGGCTACTGCTTGAAACTGGGTAGAGGGTTTCAATGTATTATCCACAATGATGACTAAATCTTTTTCCTGAATGGTGGTTCCTAATGTGGAACTTTGCATCGTATAACTGTAGTTTGGGTTGTTCTTCCCTAAGTGCATAACTTTGCACTTGTCCATATTAAATGTCATCTGCCATCTGGATGCTCAATCTCCCAATTTATCAAGGCCTTCTTGCAAATTTGTACAATCCTTTCGTGTTTTAATAACTTTGAATAATTTTGTGTCATCTGCAAATATGATCATTATTCCTATTTCCAGGTCATTTATAAATATGTTAAAAAGCAGCAGGTCCAGCTCAGATCCTTGGGGTACTCCACTATTCACCTTTCTCCATTGAGAAAATGGCCATTTAGCCCTACCCTCTGTTTTCCATCTTTCAACTATTTCCTAATCCACAATAGTACATTGCTTCCTATACCAATAAAAAGAGAACAATAATAATATCCCATGGCTTTCTAATTTCCCCAGAGTCTCTCATGGATCATGGGGGACTTTGTCAAAGGCTTTCTGAAAATCGAGATCACTATATCAAGCAGCTCATCTTTACCTACCTGTTTATTCATATCTTAAAAAAAAATAAGAGATTAGTGAGACAAGACTTTCCTTGGCCAAATCCATGTTGGCTTTCCACCATTAAATCATGACTGTCTACATGTTCAGTAGTTTTGTTTTTTTGTAACGGTTTCTACCTTTTTGATCGGTACTGATGTCAGGCTCACAGATCTGTAGTTTCCCAGATCATCCCTGTAGCCCTTTTTGAAAATTGTCATTACATTGGCCACTCTCCAATCAATGGGTACTACAGATGAGTTTAATGATAGATCTCATATTTCAGTTCTTTCAGCATCCTGGGATGTATGCCGTCTGGTCCAAAGGAAGTGGAGGCAATTGGAAGGACTGTGGCTCTTCTACTGCTGGCAACTAAGTTGGGGGATTGATGAGAGATGGTAGTCAAGATGATAGGGGGAGAAGGTAGGGGTAATGTTGATGGGGACAGCAGATAAGTGACTGACTAAAGGGGAACAGCAGACCAATACCAGCGCCACTCATATTAGTGCTTACCGCTTGTCTCCCCCTCCCCCCCCCCAATTTTTTTCCTCAAAGAGTCAAGGGAATGTCTCCACTCCTCAAACTGCTCTGGCCCCCCAACCCAAGTGTGGGTTCCAGTGTGGCCCCCTGAGCCAAAATATTTGCCCACCTCACCCCACCCCAACCGAACCATTCTGGTTTTTAGGATATCTGTAATGAATGTCCATGAAATGGATCTGTATACATATTTGCATACATGGATCTTTATTCTCATGCATATTCATTCTGGTTATCATGAAAACTTGACTGGCTAGGTGTGCCTCTGGGACTGTGTTTGAAAAAGCCTGGCTTCATGAACAATTAGTTCTTCTCGTTTGATATGTTGTTTTAATACTATTTAACTCCCTCTCTTGGTCTTTCACTTTTTGTCACAAACTTACATTTTATTTGAACTTGTAGAACTAGAACATTTGGCCCCTCAGCAGCAGAGTCTCTCCCATCTAATTCAATAATTGCAGAGATCATTTTCAGCCACAGGCTAAACATCACAGGCCTCTCTGTTACCTGATGATAGGTGTTATTTTTAACCAAGCTGGGACTTTCTCCATAACATGAGAAATGCCATATTGGGTCAGACCAAAGATCCATCAAGTTTCCTGTTTTCAGCAGTGGCTAATCCAAATCACAAATACCTGTCAGGTTCTCAAAAGGTAGACAGATTCCATGCTGTTTATCCCAGGTGTAAACAGTGGATTTATCCAGTCCATTTTAATAATGGTTTATGGACTTTTCCTCCAGGAACTTGTCCAAATCTCTCTTAAACCCTGCTACCTAGCAGCTTTTACTACATCCTCTGGTAATGAATTCCAAAGTTCCCTTGGAGATTGTGAATTCTTGCTCTCCATAGCATCTCTAGTCATGGTTAACCTAGGGAGAAGAAGCTGAATTCAGACAACTTATACACCATCACTTCAATCAACTGATACACACCAGGAGAAAAAAAATGAAATGATTCTAATTCTATAGCGCCCAAGTGCAATGTCTGGGCTTTCCATTTTCTACAGTTGTGATATCACGTCACTAACATCCTTTAAAAATAATGACTACAATTTATTTTTGTCAAATTTGTGCCTGTCTCATCGAGTCAACATTCCTTATTTGTCATAGTGTTCCAAGGTGGTATGTATGCTTAGACATGTACTGTGAATCAGTAAGTACAGTATGATATCATGAATATATGGTCCATCATACCTCACTTGTCTACCATTCCAACTGAGGTCCAAGAAGAATATAAAACCATGCATTATAATTGTTGGAATCCCATAGAGTTCTATCATCATTTACATATCATACTAGTACAGAGCTTATATCAAAGACATTGTAAATAAGGTAGTATAGAAGAAACTTCTAAGATTCTGTATTTGTTGAAATAAAATTGTATTAAAAACAAAAAGATCATGAATGAGTGAACATATAAAAAAGAAACCATATCCTTATGCACAGCCTGATGAAATGAATCTTCATTTAAGATAGGAGGATAATTTTATATGGGGGCACCCAATTAAAGAGTGTCTACAAGTGTCTTTATAAAACTGCCTTATCGCTAGGGGGCAGCACCACGAGACTGTTGCCATTTTGAATAGCACCGGAGAATGGTTCAGGAGTGGGAGGGGAACCACTTCTGTCCCCTTCCTGCTGGACCACTATGGGATTGTAAAGGCAAGGGCTGGAGGAGGGTTAATGAGGGGGGATGCTCAACTGGCTAGCCAGGAGGTCTGACGTGGGGGGGGGGGCCCGCTTGGCTATCTGGGCTCTTTCACTTTAGGGTAGGGTGGCCTGAAGACCCACCAGTTTCCCTTAGGGGTTGTGAGCTGTCTGGGAGGATGTGAAGGGGGGGGGGGGGCATAGTTGGTGTCAGTGCCACAGATCAGCAAATCCATGGCATTGGTACTCTTTAGCAAGAGGAGGCCTGAGGGGGCCATGAGGCGGGGATCAGCATGCTGCCACTGTGATCCATGTTGCGTTTAGCTCATAATCCGTGCAAGAGCAGGCAGTGCAGAAGTGCCCTCACCACCTGCCGATACAGGGATTCTGGAACAGTCTGGTAAGCACTAGCCTTGTGTGATATCTGCAGGACTGATGCTTCCCCCTACCCCCGCAGTTACGGCAAAAAAGCTTACTGTACTTTAGTAAACAAGTCCCTAAGTATTTTATAGAACTCTATCATATCTCCGCTGAGTCGCTTCTTCTTCAAGCTGAAGAGCACTAACCTCTTTAGCCTTTTCTCATAGGACAGTCATTTATTCTCCTTTACCATTTGGTCACTCTTCTCTGTACCTTTCTAATTCTGCTATCTCTTTTTTCAGATCTGGGCACCAGAACTGCACACAATACTCAATACGCGATTGCACCATGGAGCAAGATTGAGGTAGTACAATATTCTTTGTTTTATTCACTATTCCTTTTATAATAATTCCTAACATTCTGTTTGATTTGTTTTTCTGCTGCTGCTGCTGCTGTGCACTGAGCAGACATGGATTTGATTCTAGGCTAAGGTCGTCTGCTATCTAAGTCGACATCCCAGTGAATAGCATGCAATGTAGGATTGAGAGCTCATGCTTTTAAATTTCAGGGCCTGATGTGAGCATTTGTTGTTCCTGGAAATTAAAGACCCATCCTTTTCAAGATAGGGGTTGACATTTTGGAGGCTTTTTTTTCTGAAATGATCTGTAATGTGCTGGAATTTGGGAGAGACTGGAGGAATAAGTTATAAAATAGTATGGGGCGTTCAGGGGTTGGAGCGGTCTCTTGTGATTATTGTTGGCTGAGGTTCTGAGGCAGAGTAATTGGTTAGTGGAACTGTAACTGATGAGAAGGCGGCACATAGCTACGGTTTCATAATAGTTTTCACTGAATAGCAGCTATTAAGGCAAAATTTGAAAGCAAAATCAGAAAATAAGCATACCTGACCTAGAAGGCATAAACCATGGACATATATACAATACAAGCATGTTCTTTAAAAATACATGTGGCTTTTGTTATTGCTAAGATCTTTGAAAAGTAACGGACTGGCTTCATGAATACAAAAGCTTAGTTAAGAAGTACAACATACTATCCCTGTGTCTACTAACTTATTGATAGAGTAGACATTATGCCAACTTGAGAGCAGGCATATATGTTAGCATGTAATTTAGCAGAAGTGTGCAGGCAAAAAAATTTCATTATGTTTAGTTTCCTGTGGGGCAATTTTGTTAATTAAAGAGGTAGGTGTGGCTGCTACCCAAAAGAAAAACACAGCTGAAAGGTTGCTAGAGGTTTCAGGCAAATAAAAAGCCCAACTGACTTTTTTTCTAACAGTCAGAGATTGATCTCAAACTAGTGAGCTTTGGGTTAGAAAACAGGTACTTGTGGTTTTTTTGTCTTCTGAATCTATTGACTCCTGTTAGAGAGATTTACTCCAAAAACGTCTTTTGCCATGTTCTTGTACCAGAAATTCTGTGAAACCATGTCTAAGTATGCTATCAGAGACATTTATCAAGCCTAATCCAGATCCTGGCTGTCCAATTAATGATGATTGAGGATCTGCATTGAGAGGTAGGGACAAATTTTCAGATTGTTTTCAGTGTTTTCGGATTAAAAACAATATGAAAAATGTCCCATATCATTTTAAAAAATGCACATCCCTAATTCTTTTACATGTATTGCATCTAGATGAAGGTATGGAAAAAGTAAATAGAGAATTATTACTCACTATTTCATATAATAGTCAGGTGCACTTGATGAAACTAACAAAAGAAAGTACTTACTCACAGCTCTATTAACCTTTAGACTTAGTTGTTATTTGACATTTGCAGAGGCAAATATAACTGAGATCACAATAGGATTAGACAAATTTATGGAAGATACATCAGTTATATGCTATTGGACATGAGTCATGGATGTCACCTCAGCTTTTATGCATCCCTAAACTGGGACTGTTAGAAGCTGGAAAGTTTTGACAATTGATAAAACAACTTAGCCTGGCTTGTTTCTCAAACACTTCTTTTAAGCATTTCTCCTTATCACTGTCAAAGAATGGCTTTGGGTCTAGTTGGACCCTTGGATTGATCTTTATTTCATAATTCTTCTATGTTTATATACTGTATGCATGTGTGTATGAAGCAAAGGATTATGAGAAGCAAAAAGTAACTGGTCCGATATTGAACACGGTGAACGCAGTTAGCAGACTTGGATAATCGGCAGCACTAACGCAGTTAGTGCCGCTGAATATCCCCGGCTGCTGCCGCTGAACACCCCGAAGCTAGACAGCTAGCATGGGGACGTTCTGGGAATGCAATGTTTGGTTGCTACACAGTTATCCTTAAGTGGCAAAAGTTAGACATCCTAAAGGATGGGCAGACTTTCACTGCAGAAGCCAATCAGGCAGCGGCTGAATATCGCCATTGCCCGGTTAACTTCTACGCTATCTGGCTGACCCTGATATTCAATGCCGGTGGGTGGATATGGCCCCTGTATTGAATATCCGGGCCTACATATTTTTTGGCTTCTTCAGAATGAACGAGGTAGAGAGCCATATAAAGGAAATAGAACCTATGTAGCACTATGTCTAGATGATGGGGGAAGTAGAAGAATTTGTAGGGATTTATGAGATGGATGGCATAGGGTTCATAAGCAGTCTAAGATAATGTCAGGCTTCTTGTATGCTTTTTTGTGGGATTTGAAGAATGGTTTACATACAATTTTATATGCTTTTGTGGTAGGCTTTTCTGTAGGCTTTTAGTATCTATTGAGATAATTTGGGCATATTTTTGGCAATTTTTTAAATTTTTGTGTAGTCCACTTTGAATGTTGACTTTTTATTTGTTTGCTTTTAATATTAATATAAACCACTTTTTTGCCTTTGTTTATATTGAGACTGCTTTGTTTATTTTAAGCCACTTTGATTATATAGTATCTAATATGCTCAATCCTCTATTATTAAGAAGTTTGTTTCCCCCTCCCTTTTTTCCATCCTATGTTAGCATGATTTCAGTTCCTTGTTTTATGCAAAACTTACTGTTTCCTGAGAAAAGCAGTATAGAAAAATAGTCTAAATAAATAAAAATATATGAGAGAGACCTATAAATTGAAATAAATAAAATGCTACCGTAAATATCAGAAGGTGGTGGAGGTGTGGGTATCTTTAGAGAGTACTCATTTTATTTAAAGGGGCAGAACTTTGGGGTGCAATTTTTTTTAATACTGACAGTCACTAGTCAGAGTCAGACAGGTCAGAGTATATTGGATCATGTGCCCCTCACCATTATCCCACCAAGGAGTTCACTACAAAGGGAAGGGGAGGGTTTTCATTTTAAACTGACTGGCCCTTTTAAAATTTTTCACGAGGGGTAAGTCCAGGTCCAAGTCAGACTTTTTATATTTTTAGGAAGGGGATTGGATTAGCCACATAGTGAGGTGGAGGTCAAGCCAGGCCTTGGGGCCTCCTTTTACCAACTTTGATGCCCAGATTGGGGCTGGTGAGGTTCATGGTCCACTAGCTCACCAGGGACTTGAGCTATCACAAAGAGCAAGGGAGAGGCAGATGGATGGCCACTAGGCCATTAAGGCTTTTTAGTTCATCAAGAGGAATTTAGCATTTCTTCTCTTTCCAGATGCCAGCATTAGAGAGCTGATACCCCAGGAGAAAGCTCATTACATCTCTGGAGATGTAGTTTATTGTCCAGATAGAATGTGGAGGAGTGTAACCATGCATGAAGCATCATTTTGCATAGGTGAACATGGGAAATGAAACATCCATATTTGGACAATCATATATTTCCTGAGTATTTTTCAAAACGTTCTGGCAAATATACTGGCTAAGGAGCAGGCGCAAAAGCCAATGAGGAAATGTGTTTATATGAATATAAATGCATTCCCGTTTTAAAATAGGAAATACATATATAAATTCTCAGGCCACCCAAACTACGCCAGTAACCTGCCCCCTGGAATCTCTGTGTCCTGAAGCATCTTTACATATAAATAGTGGCTTTCTTGACATGGCGTTTACACATGTAACAATCGGCATATGTACATACAACCATTTTATATGTGGAGATGTTTCTAAAATGACCTCCTAACTTTGCTAAATATTAATGAGCTATGTTGTATGCATTTGCATGCAACGTAATTCATCATTTTGCCACAGGTTGTGCCTGATATTTTGGATGGTAAGTGCCATGCTAGTGGCAATCAAGGTGTTACTTGCCTGCAGACCCATGTTAATGAGTTAATGTTGCTTAGTGAATAGGTTCTTTAGAAAATCATCCCCTTAAAAGCTAATCGATACTGGAGAAAGTGGGTTGAAGGTGTTTTATGATGTTTGGGTAATGTTTGCACTCTTTTTAGATGGAATTTTAATATCGTAAGTTGCTGTTCGTTGTCAGATGGTGGGTATCGGTTTAGCATTGCCCTTCAGAAATAATGATGGATTCATGGAATTCATTTATAGGGATCTTTTATGCTGAATCTGCCCACACCAGTTGCTTTGCCTGAAGTAAGCATATTAATTCCTCTCAAAACTTCCTTGAGGCCGGTGTCTGTGTCTGGCTTTCTGCCTGTCATTTTTTGATTGCTGAGATTTCAGGGACATGGCATATGTAGCAATTTCAATGATCTGTGAAGCATCTGGAAGAGACTAGGTCATCTCTGGTGCATTAAAATTCAGATCTATATGCTTCCTGAAAATAGGCAAGGCAATGAAAAGGTTGTGCACGCTTTATGGTCCAATTGCTGCTGGCGTATTGTTTAGAAGCTCTAAAATGTTCAGATCAAACTTAAATGTTGCACTTTGATTTTCTTTCTTACTTTTCATGAGTTGGAATTATCTTTTACTTCTTCCTCTCCAAAGTAAAATTATTTGAACTCATTTTTTAGTTCTTTTGATTAGCTGTTAAGGGGCAAAGAGTAGTTCTGGCTATGTTCACAGCTATCCCTAAAATTATTGGCTCGTAGGCTAATTGTATACTGACTAACACACACACACACACACACACGATTTCATCTGATTTGCTTTTGACCCACCTAAAGCATCACTGATTAATCTGAGCTGCTTTGCCCTCAGCCTTCCAAGGTGCAAAGAAATCCTGCTCTGAATTGTGAGTCAGATACTAGATGTTTCATCTATCACTCATTCCAGTTTTGCTCTTTTTGCTTATTTCATATTTGCTTTCTTTTCCTTGTTTTCTCCCCATTGTACTCTCTCTTAATCTCTTCCTTTGTGCCTTTTAGTCCCTTACTTCCTTTCCAGGCTAATGAAAGGTTCTCCTCCATTTCATATTTCTTCTTGTGAAAGCCTTGAATCTGTTCTTGCAGCTAAAAAAATATGTGGGGGCTTCAATGGGAACTGCTTTTAAAATAGCTGCTGTATATGAAAAGCTACATTTCCATTAACTCATTGAATTTCGTCTGATTTATTCACGTGTGCTTCATAAAGATAAGTGAAAAAACAATGCCCTTTTTCTCATGACACTTTCAGCTTTATGGTCTATAGCAGGAGTTCTGAACCCATTCCTTAGGATGTACCTAGCCACTTGGGTTTTCCAGTTAACTATAATATGTGTGAGATACATTTGCATGCACTGCCTCCATTGTATGCAACTCTCTATCTTATGTATTTTTATTGTAGTTATCCTGAAAATCTGACTAGGTGTGTCCCAAAGACTGGGTTGAGAACCACTGCTTTCTAGTGATATCTGTAGTTGTGGGGAGCTCAATGGCACCTCTCTACAAATTTTTGCTTAGGGGAAATACACCCCACTTGTGATCTTGGGCAAACCACTTAAACCTCCATTGCCTTACAGTAAGTACAAACTTAGATTTTAAGTCTTCTGAGGATAGGAAAATACCCACTGTACCTGAATGTAAATTGCCTTGAACTGCTCCTTAAAAAAGTCTGAGCTAAATCCATTTTCCATACTTTATTTTATATAACCACCCAACTCTACTTGGCCGCATAAACACTCTGGGCCTGATATTCAGTGGAGGTGGTTAGTGCTTCTAAAGTGCATAGACTATTTTAAAAAAAGGTTCCAGGAACGATCTGGGAAACTACAGACCGGTGAGCTGGTCAGTACCGGGAAAAATGGTAGCAACCATTATAAAGAACAAAATTACTGAACATGCAGATAGTAATGGCTTAATGGGAGACAGCCAACATAGCTTTAGCCAAGGAAGGTCTTGTCTAACTAATCTGTTTTTTTTGAAGGGGTGAATAAACAGGTAGACAAAGGTGAGTCGGTTGATATAGTGTATCTGGATTTTCAGAAAGCCTTTGATAAGACCCCTCATGAGAAACTTTTGGCGAAATTAAAAAGTCATGAGATAGGCGGCTGTGTACTATTGTGGATCAGGAACTGGTTCAAAGATAGAAAGCAGAGAGTAGGGCTAAATGGCCAATTTTCCCTTTGGAAAAAGGTGAATAGTGGAGTACCCCTGGGATCTGTGCTGGGTCCGTTGCTTTTTAACATATTCATAAATAACCTGGAAATGGGAATAACGAGCAAGGCAATCAAATTTGCAGATGACACAAAATTATTCAAAGTTGTTAAAATCCATGAGGATTGTGAAAAATTGCACGAGGATCTTGTAGGAATGGGCAGGTAAAAGGGATACCAGAATCCCCAATATGTAATTGAAGATAGATGAATTTCTTGATACAGATCTCTAAAATGTGCTGATAGAAGAACTTTGCTAATAATGACCATCACTCACAAGTTTATCCTTTCACCTACTTCTTCTTAAATAGACTAGGATAGCATGATCATGAGTTCTGTGTAACTGTCTTTAAAATAGTTTGAGAACATTGTTAACACAAGCATAAAGAGTAAACATAGGCTATGAACTGTGTAACCATAGTTCATTGTACCATCAACTATAGAGTGGAGGAGTGGCCTAGTGGTTGGGGCAAGGTACCTCAGGCTGGAAGGTCGGGGGTTCAAATCCCACTAGAGGACAGCAACCTTTGGCTGGAAGTACTGGGGTTTCTAGTCCCACAGGTGCTCCTTGTGGTCTTGGGCAAGCCACGTAACCCTCCATTGCCCATGTTCCCTGTAAAATAGTTATCTCCAAGTTATAATGCCCTGTTCAATGTAGTTTCAGTTTGTTCAATGTAAACTGCCTTGATATCACAAAAGGCATTATATAAGAAATGTTAAATAAATAAATCAATTTAAATAGGTCACTGCTGGCACAGCATAATTTCTGCAACTCTGCAATTATAAATAATTCTGTCATAAGTAAATTTCATCTAATACACTGTAATCAGCTCTTACTCTGTAAAAGAATTCTAGCGACACCTTGTGTTATTTCATGTTTATGATTAATGACTGTGTACTTCCCCTTTTTCTATAATAAAAAGGGCTTCAAGGGGGGAAGACTTTGAATCCAACAGAAGTGGAACTGTGCTGTGTCCATGGACCTTCTGTTGCCTTCCTTCTGAGCTCAAAGAAAGTAGAACTTTGTGTTTGATTGTGTTCTGTGTTACTCTCTGCTTGTTTCTCGCTGCTTGAGGGACCAGAGACCGAAAGAGCCAAGGTATTGTGGCCAGATCACGGGAATTCTTCAGATCTTGTAAACTGGAAGACTGGGCATCCAAATGGCAGATGAAATTTAATGTGAATACATGCAAAGTTATGAGCCTAGAAAAGAACAACCCAAACTATGGTTACACAATGCAAGGTTCCACATTAGGAACCACCACCCAGGAAAAAGATTTAGGCGTCATCGTGGATAACATGTTGAAACCCTCTGCCCAGTGTGCAGCGGTGGCCAAGAAAGCAAATAGAATGCTGGGTATCATAAGGAAAGGAATGGAGAATAAAACAAAGGATATTATAATGTCTGTATCGTTCCATGGTGCAACCGCACCTTGAATATTGTATGCAATTCTGGTCGCCGTATCTTAAAAAGGATATAGCGTTATTAGAAAAGGTACAGAGAAGAGACACCAAAATGGTAAAGGGGATGGAAGGATACCCTTATGAAGAGAGGCTAAAAAGGTTAGGGCTCTTCATCCTTGAAAAGAGACGACTGAGGGGAGATATGATAGAAGTCTATAAATTAATGAACGGAGTGGAACGGGTAAATGTAGATTGATTGTTTACACCATCAAAATATAGAAAGACTAGGGGACATGCAATGAAGCTACAGAATAACCTATTTAAGGATAATAACAGAAAATATTTTTTCACTCAACGTATAGTCAAACTCTGGAATTCATTACCGGAGAAAGTAGTAAAAACTGTTAGTGTAGCCGGGATTAGAAAAGGTTTGGACAAGTTCCTGGAGGAAAGGTCCATAAACCATTATTAAAAGGGACCCAGGATATCACTGCTTGACCCAATGCAAGCATTGTGGAACCTGTGTCTTTTGGGGAAACTGCTAGGTACTTGTGATCCAGATTGACCACTGTTGGAAACAGGATACTGGGCTTGATGGACCTTGGTCTGACCCAGTATGGCATATCTTATGTTCTTATTAGCTGTCACCACTGAAACTTAACCCTAGATATTCAATGCTGGGGTCATATCCAGCCACCGGCCACATGGCAAGGAAGCTAACTGGGTAGCGGTGACATTGAGCCGCTGCCCAGTTAGCTCCCACAGGTAGAGATAGGCTAACTTTTCCAGCACCTCTCTTTACCAGCAGATCACTAACTGGGCAACGGTTCAATATTGCTGCGGCCTGGTTAGTGGCAGGTACCACCTCCACTCCACCCTGGAATGGCCACGACACACCCTGCTGCTACACAGTTAGCACTGGGGTCTATAGCGGCAGCTCCTGCAAATATCTGGTGGTACTAACCGGCATTTATATGGTTTACAGCTCTAAACCATGGAAAATGCCTTTGAATATTGGGCTCTCTATTCACAATCTGTCTGCTGACAGTAGGCTTTTCTGAGACCCCATCACTCCGAGTTGCTTTCCTTTAGGTCTTATCCCTTTCTCCTGACTTTTCAGAGAAGATGAAGTTGGAAAGAGTAGATGCCAATTCAGGCTTTTTCATAAAGGAAAAAGAAAACTGCATCCCGTTTTCCCCTACTCTCCTCTCAGAAGATTCGCCATTCCAGCTCCTAACTTCCCTTTTGGATATGCATCTGTAATCTCTTCTGCCATTAATGCTCCATTATCTATTTACAAGGGATATGGTAGGAAAACAATTTCAGTTCATTTTGGGTGGTGTTTGTACTTTTTACCCGATTTTTTTTTTGTGGGGGGAGGGGTTCATTTCTCATCTTCATTTTAATTATTTATAACATCACAGAACTTTGTAATGTGCTTTATTTGACTTAATGTGTGATAATTTATAGGATGGCATGCACAAATCTTCTTAGCATGCACTAAACTTTTAAGATTTGCTAATGAATCGTCAAATGTATATCCCTACTATTTACCATTGTACCTCTAAAACTCCCCATATCCTCATAATAAGGACATATCAAATGTTCCTTGTGAACATGCCCTATACCTAAAAGAGATTATGCGAAGACTAGCTACTGGTACATTTTTTTGAGCACAGACCTTTTAAGGATTATTGTTTCCAAGCAAAGCTGGTAATTGGCTGAGCCTGCAAATATTGTGCTAACATCTTTGAAAATTCAAAGAATGCCAATAAGGTTTCCTTCTAGTTACTTAAAGGGAGGGATAGAATGTTTTGGTCTTCCTGAGCATGAGGAGATCAATGTTTAGCCTTAATCCACAAAATCATTTCTTGGGTGATACATAACCTTGACTGTTAACTCCCAGATCAATAATCTATTATGTCATGAGCTAAGAAGCAAATAGAACCTGAATGTGCTATTAATTAGAGGAGTCCTGGAGGGATGAGACAGCAAGTAGGTGGTTAAACCTCAGAAATAAAGTTGTACAGGCAGAAATTATTCTTATTTGGATGAGCGATTTTTACTTTTTTAAAGAGCAGGGCCTTGGTGACTCAATGGATTGATGCAAGTCTGTAGAGTCTTTCGTCTCAAAATAACGGTTTGGCATTTAGCTTGGCTGTATTCTGATTGAAAGTCATTGCCATTTGCCAGCTATTCAGTGGAGCATGTGAACTGAGCTGGTGTTACAAAAAGACAGTATCCATATTCCTGATATGTACGTGGAAAATACCTTTTATCATATTACATAGCTATATACGTCCATAAATAGTATGTATGGCAAAAGATCTCAAACACTTTATGTCGACTGTGTAGAGGTGTTCCTGGGGAGAGGGGGATAGTTTGGGTGGAATAGAGGCAGAGTTGTTATATACCTATGTATTTTATAAAATAGATGAATGCATGCACACACTTATGCCTTCTTTGGAGCAGGTGTAAATTTGTGTGCCTGAATTTATGCACTACTGAGGATGCTTCTCAGAGCCTATTTTAAAGGTACATAGGCACTAATGTTCCTCTTATAAAATAGGGATAAAAGAAGCACCTTCTTAGACTTTCAACATAAGCATCATATATAATATATTTTAGGATAGCTTTCCAGAGGGTCGCCATGTGTTGACACAGACTTGATGGCACTTAACAACTACATCGTATTATAAAATTACCCCCTAAAAGGCAACTCACGACATAATTAATGTCTCTGAAAATTTAATCCATATTATGATACTGATATGTTTACATTTAAAATATTTTATTATATTTATTTATCTTTACAAGTAGAAATACCTGTTCTTCACACAGGTTATTATTGTTGTAATTGTAATGTTGTACCTCCATTTCTCTTCCTCCTTACCTTTTCTCTACCATCCCAGACCCTGATCTCACCTCCACTTCCAGTCATCTCCCCCTGAAAAGGGGGATGTGGAGCATGATAATTACTTACTCCTCAGAGCTTATTTTCTTTTCATCTATAATGCTCAGAGGGAACCATATTCTGTCAATGGCATGATTCCATCATAGAGAACTTTGGGAGGATCGCAAGAGAAGCTACTTTTGAACCATCCATAGCTTTTTTTTTTGGGTAGCATTCAGTAGAGTTGGCAAAACAGGCTTTTCTTGAACTATAGGAGACCATTCACAAACTGACATAGTCTTCATTTTATATATACATAAATATATAAAATGAAGCATGTATCTGTACATATATGTAGTTATGATTGTGTGTAGGTTTGCTCATAATGCAAGAACCAGCCAGTCCTAATTACTCTAAATTTATTACAATTACTAAATACCACCCAAAGAAAGTTGTGGGTGATTTTTGATTTGACCCTTTTTTGAGCTTTCAATGATAGGGATTGTTTTGCTTTTCAAATAACAAACTGTTACTGATATGTTGATAAAATAGTTCTCTGTAAATCCATGGCATGTTAGGTTCCTGACTGTAGTTTAACAGAAGACCGGGTGAATGGGGAAGGAGGTAAGTTTTCCTGTACTTTCTCAGGCTGAACAAGGCAGGGAGAAAGGCGGCCTCCTACGGCTACTTGGGTCCACGTGAGATGAAGACAGGTCATTTGTGGCTTCTCAAAGCAAGGGAAGAGATAGGCCTTTGATGGTTCTTTGGGTCTGTGAGAGGAAGGCAGTTTTTCTGATGCTTCTAGGAGATGGACAGGGAGGATGGATGGCCAAAAAGGAAGGAGATAGACAATGAGCAGCTTCCCACAGCTGGATGGGAATGGAGGCAAGCCATCCAGAGCATAAGGAAGAAAGCAGTTTCCACACCACATAATTTTGCATACCAACATGCTTTAATCACTTAGGAGCCTTTTTACTAAAGTGCCATATGTTTTTGCCTATACTGTGTGCTTTGAATAAAAGGTAGTGCATGGTAAGTGCAAAAAGCATGCACTAACTGTTGGGGGGTGTGGCCAGCATGTTCCTGGAAGTTACTGCACTGAAAAGTACCTTAATGCGCGGCAGCAGCAGCATTTGCAATTACAGTAATATCGATACACTTAACGGCACCCACTGAGGTATTGTGCAGTCCATTCCTACTCTCCACCCCTAACTCACCCAGTTACCGCCCAATCACACCCTGTGCATTAATGCAGGAATTAGTGCATGGTAGCTGTCATGCCAGCGTGGAAACAGTGTGGGCCTGTGCTAATAGTTATCTCACGCTAATTCCCACATTAATTACATAGCACACTTTCATAAAAGGGCCCCTTAATCACCATATTAGGCAAATCTATTGGGAAAGAATGGCATAATGGGCACACACATGAGAAGGGCACCAAGATGCTATGCTACCGCCATCAATTTAGCTGTGAAGGTAAGCTCCTGTGGTAGCCTGTCATATCTCTGGGACCTGGGCCTTATCAATTTGTCTTTAAAGGGAAACTTTCTGACCAGCAGTTTCATCTGTGGGGATTTACTTCTCCATGAACAACTCGGGTGCCATTTTTTTCCAGTGACTGTCCTGCTGTTATGTTCTTGAATGTTCTTCCCACCACGCCGGATGCCGGACCGATTGGGAGAACAGCGAGGAGCAAGGAGGTAAGCTCCTTCCTGCTCCTGGCCAACTCGTCAATCAGCGCGATGGCTCAAGATCTGCTCCCGGCCTGCCTGCTCCCTAAAGGCACTGCTGCAAGCTGAATCGGCCTCTTCCCACCACGCTGGATGCTAGACTGATCGGGAGAACAGCGAGGAGCAAGGAGGTAAGCTCCTCCCTGCTCCCGGCCAACTCACCAATTAGCGCGGCGGCTCAAGATCTGCTCCCGACCTGCCTGCTCCCTAAAAGCACTGCTGCATCTAGGCATGCCCATGCTAAGGGCCTCGCCAAAGGGTCCTTTGGCATGGCCCTTAGGCGTGGACCTTAGAAGAGCATTGCTACAATCATCTGGAAACTCTGGCAAGCAAGCCATCCATTCTCAAGCTCAAACCACTCTGCTCCCCGTCCGTCGTAACCTCAGGTACCTGTAAACCTGCCGTTTGCTGTCGTCTTCACCCACCCAATATCTCTTGTGTTAACCAGCACCTATCCCTTGTATTGTATGGTTTCCATATCTGCCATATCCCTCATGATATCCTAGCCCCCACCAATTGTCCCTTATTATACTACCTCTGTTTCCATGAGCGAAACCAGCATTGACTGTAACACTGTCATACTACTTTCATACTGTTACACCTGATGTACTACTGCCAGACCGCTTTGTTCATTTTACCATTACATAACTGTGAAGTTAGCGTTTTATCAATTGTACAACTCTAACTTTTGAATAACAGACCATCGGTGTTAATATCTACAATTCTCCTTATCAAGTAATTACCCAGTATCCTTCTGTACCCCAAACCTTCCCCACATGGATTCTCCCAGGCTTTGGCTCCCAAACATGTGGACACAGCTCCTAATACTAACCATTATATCAGTCCTACTAACTAACTAACACATTGGAAGTGAAGCAAAACATAAAAACTCCAAAAATCCACTCCTACAGACCGCCATACACCACCAATCAACTGCCCTGTATCTATATACACCAATTTCCACGGAAATGCAGACTAACTAGGATTACCACCATCCCCTTCATAACTACAACACCCTCATCAAAATCTAGTTATCCCCCCCCTTCAGTATGCCCTGATCAATGCTCGGTCTGCCAGAAACGAGATCCCCCTCCTAGCTGACTTAATAACCGACCTTAATCTAGACATACTCTGCCTCACCGAATCATTTTTCCATGAAACTGACACTGTTCTTATTAACCAGCTCTGCCCCCCCCCCCACTCACTCAATCCACAACTGCAACTGGATAACCAGTAGATGTGGCAGTGTATGCGTAATTTTAAGAAAAGAACTAAACCTTACCACCATCGACTCAGCCTCCTCACCAGGAATGGACTTTAATAAAGTCTTTTAACAATGCAATCTCCCTGTGTCTAATATACAGAGCACCGCAACCTGAGGCTCAAGACCTTTCTACAATTCTTGAAGTGAATTGTGCTCCACAAACCTCCTTTCACCAGCTCATTCTTCTAGGAGATCTAAACCTCTCCTCAATCAGACAGAAACAGGCTTCATCCTTCCTAGATGCTATGTATGTCCTACAGTTCTCACAGACCTTGAAATTGCCAATCCATAACAAAGGAAACATCCTCAACATGATCTTTATGCCTCAAACCATTACAGCTAATGGCCAAACCTCACAATCAATCCACCCAGTACCATGGTCAGACCACTCTCTGATTCTATTCTCCATCCCTTATACGCACCACCGTAAACAGATACCTACCCCACCCCCGACAACCCAAAAATGTAAGCATTTTGACATCAGCCTGTTCCTCAAGCAGGTTACACCTCAACTAGACCTCCTCAATAGCAGTAACTCGAACCTTACATCACAAATTGAAGGATGAAACAAACTTATAGACTCTGCTGCCCTAGCCCCCTCCCAGACAGTCTTCCAACAAACACTGTAATGAAGCTCGCTTCTCTACATGAACTAAAGAAAGAGCTTACTGGAACGCAGCTGGAGACGCTCCAGAGACCCCTTCATCTATGCTACTTATTTGGAAAAGCTCCATTCCTATTGTGCAGAAATCCTAAGAAGGAAGCAAGAATACAATGAAAATGCCATCATGCGCTCTATAAACATACCCAGGGAATTATTCTTCATCACTAAATCTCTCTTAAATGAACCCAACAAACAGGGGCCTGATGTTAAAATATCCCCACAGACCTTTGCTGACCACTTTTGGTCAAAATACCACCCAGCTCAGCCTCCATTAACCCACCATGCCAAGCCCTTGACCCCAAATATCATCACTAAAGCAACTAGGACAAATTTGATCTGCCATCTCTTGATAATACAATTACCACCATAAAAAACAAAACACATCTACATCTGCCCTAGACCCCTGTCCTGTTACATGGATAAAAAGTGCCAAGGAAACCCTTGGCTCCCTACATTCTATCCATAGTACAAGCCTCCCTCCACACTGGGACCATGCCAATACCTCTGAAGATAAGCTCAATCCGTCCTATCCTAAAACGAAACTGGCTTGACCCCAACATACCCTCATCATACAGACTGATTTCTAGCATACCCCTCCTTGCAAAGATAACTGAAACGATTGTTCAAATCCAGCTACAGAACTACATTGATGACAATGCTCCTCTTGATCCCTTCCAACATGGTTTTAAAAGGAATCATGGTGTGGAAACCTTAATTAAGTCCTTATTTGACTGTGATTTCCTACACCCAAATGCCTACCCAAGGCTTCCTGCTAATCTTCCATGATATATCTTCAGCTTTTGACTCCCTTCTCCACAACCAGCTTCTTGACAGACTACATGACATCGGCCTTAGAGACACCACACTTAACGGGTTCCGTTCCTACCTTGAACACAGGACTCAGCAAGTAAGAATCGGTGAAAAAAACTTCACAGCCATTTGCCCAAACACAAGGATCTAGTTTATCTGCACTCCTTTATACAACCCATATGCAAAATATTTCAGGATCACAAGATCCAATACCAACTCTACGCGGATGACATTATGTTCTTCACCTCCTATAACATTGCAATGCCCAATCTCATCAATATCAGCAAATGCTTCATGAAGATCAGACTCTGGTTCCATCAACACAACCTCCTCATTAATCTAGCAATAACTGAGGTGCTTCACCTGTTCTCCGATCCTTCTTACTCCCCCCTCCCGACATCACTCGTCCTTGACTACACCATCCCCGTAAAGATCAAAGTTAAATATCTTGGCATAATAATTGACCAGAACCTCACTTCCAGGAACAGATAACAACTAAATTTATTTATTTTTTATTTATTTAACAGTTTTTATATACCGCTTTATCATTAAATCAAAGCGGTATACATTATAACTCACAAATTTACAAAGAACTTATTATGAAACTCGGGGGGGGGGGGGTGACATGCGAGGGATGCTCTGAAGGATAACTTATTTACAAACCCAAGGAATTATTCATATATACGAAGATCAGAACTCTGAGGAACCTCCACCCCTTACTAAACCCAGACTCCTTCCGTACAGTATGCCAAGCCCTAACTTCTCCCTCTCTCGACTACTGCAACCTCATATATCATGGCTTCCCAAAGCAAAGTATTCACCTTCTCCAAATGGCTCAGAACACACTATCACATTTAATCTTCAATTCATCCAGACAAGCTCACATTACCCCTGTCCTCCAACACTTCCACTGGCTACCCATCCTGGCTAGAATAAAATTTGAAACTCTCACACTAATCCACAAAATCACACAATGAATCTGCTCCCTTTCTCTTATCCCTCCTACTCAGGCCTAATAGCACCAGATCACGTAGGTCCAACTCTATAAACCTCCTAACCATTCCAACCCAAAAGATAGAGTAAACAATCTACCTGCAATCAAGTCTTCTCTCTCTTTGCCCCCACAGAATGGAACGTCCTCCCACCTGACTTAAGAGGCTGCTCCGATCACACAGAGTTCTGCAAAAAGCTCAAAACCTTTTTCTTCCAGGAACACTTTAACTCTACCCCCCCTAAGCCACTTTCGCTGTAGTGTAACCTAGTACTTTAACCCTTTTAATCGACAAGCATTCTATGTGAACCTCCCCTGACAACTCCCCCCCTTGCCCCACCCCCTCTTGTAGCATAACACCAAACAAGGCAACTTTGTACAACAATAACTAAAAAGTTGTTCACTTAAGCTTATGTTCTCTGTTCAACACTGTGCATGTTAAGTTCCATCTAAACCGTCTTGATTTGTAGAAAGACGGTATATAAAAAAGATGAAATAACTAACTAACTAAATAATGAACAGATACATGGGGGGACAGTAATCAAACTTTCTCCAGAGGTTCAATCTTTTTGGGTAAATTTTATCTACAGGTTTGCCTGAATAAACAACGCAAAACTAACAGGATAGTTTGGCTTTGCTTATTGCTGTGGGGAAAAAGCACCTGCCAAGATTTCTACCTCCTTTCTCTGTGGGTACTTTATCTGGCCAAAAACAATGTGCATTCTTCAAAAAATCGAAAACTACATGAATCGTTGCCACCCCCACACTGACCCAACCTGTGAGCTCACCTCCATTCAATCCAATGAACAACATGCATAATATTCCCCAAATACAGGGTAAGTCATTTTCAAAAAGCCAATTTCTGCTGGTAAAACACTGTGGGCTTGATATTCAAAAGGGTTCATGTGGTTAAGAGGACCTTCTAACCCCATAAACACTGCTGAGCTCGATATTTAGCAATACTAACTGGCAGGGCCGGATTTACCTTGAGTGAGGCCCTACGCCAACAAAAATTGTGGGCCCCCAGCAGGGGCGGCCCAAGGGGGGTGCGGACCTCATTTGCATAAGGGGCCTCATTTGCATAAATATTTGCATAATGTTACCATATCTAACTTTTAGTAAACGTGCCTCTTAATGAGTGTATGGATAAAGAAAGACTAAAAGTTTCTACATTACTATAATCCAGTGCCAACTGCCAGACACCTTAGGACTACTACAAACACTGCCCATAGTAACCCGCCGTATCCTAACAGCACTACCAGGACTCACAAAGCAACCATACTCTACCAATCAAAAGGCAACACTGCAATATTAAACCAATACATTTCATAGAACAACAATACATGACCTACTGGGGAAAGAGAACAAGTGGCAATGTCAATAGGAATTATTATCAACAGAACACCTCAGCTCAGTTACACATGCAGAACATAGACCATCACCAAACAAGTAATCACAATTTAGAAATAGGAAGACAATAATTAAACTGGGAATCCCAAAAGCCAAACTTGGAATGTACAACACTGTAGAAATAAAACTATACATTAATTTGCTCTTGTACTAAACAAAGGCACAGATGTTAATGATGCACATTTACCAGAGCTGACATATTCCAATTAATAAATTCAAAATAAAGAGATATTTTTCTACCTTTTGTGCATTTTTTTCAGCTGCAATTGCTCCACCACTTTCTTCTGGTTTCTTCTCGTGTCTCTGCTAACTCTCCATCGCCTGCTGTCCATTTTGTCCTTTCTTCTCTCTTCTAGATTTTTTTTCCATTCTCTCTCTACATCTGCTTTAACATACTAATCTTTCTCCTTTTGCTCTTTCCTCATTCCTATTTCATCCACTCAAATTTTACCCCCTCCATCCTCATCCCCACTTACTCTCCCAATACCCGGCCAATTGTAGATTTTTATCCCTCCCACACAAATATTTTTCCCTTCTCCATTCTACTCTTCCAGCCCCATCCCAGTCTAATCCTCCCCCAACATCAGCTCCCTTCTAGTTCCAGCCTCACCCAGCATCCATTCCCTTCTAGTCCCTGCATCAGCCCATTTCCAGTCCTAGCCATCCATCAGCCCATTTCCAGTCCTAGCAACCCCCCAAACCAATACCAGTCCTAGCCCCCCCATCACCCCACTTACAGTCCTTAACCCCCCATTACTCCATTTTCAGTCCTTAACCCCCCCATCACCCCATTTTCAGTTTAAGCCCCCCCTATAACCCATTACCACCTAACCCCCCATCAGCCCACTTCCAGTCCTAACCCCATCAACCCATTTCCAGTCAGCCCCCCATAGCCCATTGCCAGTCCTACCCCCCCCATCAGCCCACAGCCCATTACCAGTCTTAACCCCCCCAAAGCCCATTGCCAGTTTCTAAGCCCCCCCAACAGCCCACAGTCCATTACCAGTTCCTAACCCCATCAGCCCACCTCTAGCCTTAACCCCCCCCCAGCCCAGCCCAGCCCATTTCCAGCCCCAGCCCCCCAATAGCCCATTACCAGCCCTACCCCCCCCAGTCCATTTCCACCCCAGCCCCCCAATAGCCCATTACCAGTCCTACCCCCCCCATAGCCCATTACCAGTCCTACCCCCCCCATAGCCCATTACCAGTCCTACCCCCCCAAAGCCCATTGCCAGTTCTAAGCCCCCCAACAGCCCACAGTCCATTACCAGTCCTAACCCCATCAGCCCACCTCTAGCCTTAACCCCCCCCAGCCCAGCCCAGCCCAGCCCAGCCCATTTCCAGCCCCAGCCCCCCCAATAGCCCAATTACCACCCTACCCCCCCCGTCCATTTCCAGCCCCAGCCCCCCAATAGCCCATTACCAGTCCTACCCCCCCATTGCCCATTACCAGTCCTACCCCCCCCCATAGCCCATTACCAGTCCTACCCCCCCCCCCCCCCGGCCTAAAGTAAAATTTAATTTAAAAAAAAAACCTGTGGCTGCCGCCGCGGGGGCCCCGTCTACACGCTGAAGCCGTCGGGTCGGGTCGGGTCGGGTCGGGTCTCTCTCCCTCCCTCGCTGCAGGCTGCAGGCTGTGAGAGACGCGAAGGGAGAGCGTCTCCTCGCGTCTGTGTTAAGCCCGCAGGGCTGATGGGAATCCCATCAGCCCCTGCGGGCTTAACACAGACGCGAGGAGACGCTCTATCTTCGCGTCCTCGCAGCCTGCAGCGAGGAGGGAGAGACCCACCCGACCCGACCCGACCTGGACCGCTTCAGCTTGTAGACGGGGCCCCCGCGGCAGCAGGGGGCCCCGCGGCGGCAGCCACCAGGTTTTTTTTTTTAATTGAGTTTAAAAAAAAAAAACTGGTTCTTTTTTTGTGGGCCCCTGCTGGCTGTGGGCCCTACGCCATGGCGTACATGGCGTATACGTAAATCCGGCCCTGCTAACTGGCCAGTCCGGCTAGTGCTGAGGCAGTCCGTAGATGGGATTGGGGCAATCCTAGCGCCTATTCAGTCAGCAGCAATTTTCGGCCTGCTAACCAGATAGATAACCACAAAGTTAGGACAGGTCAAAGGCTGTCCTAACTTATGGGCATATTTACTAAATGGCGTGGGGTTAGCGCATGGCTTGGGCATTGCACTAAAAAGTAACATGAGGCCCATATGCTAAAACCCCCATTCTACCCTAGTAGCATGCATCAGGTGGGGACTGGGTGGGATATGGGCATTCGCAGCTCATCGCAGTTAGTACAGACTGTAGTGGCCTGCACTGACATGCCCCTTTATGTGGTTCTGCAATCTGGTTACTTGCTGAATATCACCGCTGACCGGATAGCAAAGATACCAGATATTCAGCACCAGTGGACATCTGGCATCTGGTTCTGACTATCCAGTTTCATTTTTGCCTGTGGTGGCCATGTGCTTTACAAATGCTGACCGCTGTGGGCTGAATATCAGGCCCTGATTTACCTATGGAAACGATTCTCAAAATAACTCTTTAAACCAGGGGTTCTCAATGCAGTCCTCAAGATACACCTAGCCAGTCAGGTTTTCAGGTTAACCACAATGAATATGCAAGAGAGAGATCTGCGTACAATGGAGGTAATGCATGCAAATCTTTCGTGCGTATTCATTGTGGTTATCCTGAAAACCAAACAGGCTAGATGTGTCCCGAGGACTAGGTTGAGAACCCCTGCTTTAAACATATTGTAAGCTATCACTATTTGCTTACCAAATTTACACTTAGAATAATTTTTAACCCTTGAGATTCTTAGGGCAACGACCACATATTTCTGCTAGCATAAATCTATAAAAGCAGTTGTCGTAGTTTTCCACATATACCAGTCTATGTGTAACTGTCTCCTGCCATCTGTAGTTCATCCCATGTCTCTACAGGAGTCCATGACATGCCTTCTACTCATCAGACTCATCAAACTCGATTAGGTTCTTTAGTGCTAACGGAAGGGGACAAAAGCATTAATATCACAATCCTCAAATTCATATATGTTTTGAATTTCTTCTGAATCAGTGCATAGCCTCATAGCTACAGCAGGGCTTTATCCCGATACTCTGGTACTCCGGTTTCAGAAAAATGGAGTTATATAAAATAGGGATATTAAGCTCATGCCATTTTTTCTCATGCTATCATAAAAACACACACACACACAAAAGATTTACTAGCCAGATAGGGGAAAATATTTGGTTCTGTCATCTGGAGATTTACACCGGTGCATCATTTTTTGCCCAATGGAAATGTGCAAACCTGACTTTGACCTACGCACATACTGCTAATCGCACAGTGGTTCATAGACAAATGCACTTTCCATGTAATACAATCTGTGCCTTGTACAGTACGTGCAATTAAAACAAATTCAACTCTCAAGCGTTCTTGCACTTCTAATTGTTAACCAGAGACTCAATCAGATGTTAATAGTTTCTATATATTTACAGGGTTTTTTTTAGAATGGACCTTTTAATACCAAGCCACAACTTTCATTTTGTGGTCCTTTTCCATTGTGTGCCATTACTGGATTTGCTCCATGAAATGGAATGGAGAACAATATACAGCCCAATAGTATCTCCAATCTGACCTAAGCTTGTTTTAATTGTGTAACGCAAAGAGGCGATGAGCTGGCCTGTGGGGTTTCCAGTAATTTAGTAGCATCTTCATGGGAAAGTTTGCTGCAGGTGCAAATGAGATGAAAATCGCCTGCTATCTGCAGAAGGTCGGCCCTTTATACGGACAGCACTACGCAATCCAGATATTCAGCCAGAGCTACTACAGTATCTGGATATTGCCGCTGAATACCCTGCTGTTGTTTAAGGGCTGTGGCTGCCCGCCATGGCGTTTCAATATCAGCTCCTTTGAAAATTGGGTCCAGCATGTATTGACCTTAAATTCATTACATGAGATAAAGCAGTAATGGCAGTGGCTGGTTGACTTGCTGTATTACCTCCCAAATTAGCTTATACTGTAAATGTTGCCTGGAAGAAAGAGTAAATCACAGAAACAAAAATGCCACTGATGGAATGAAGCGAGATCACAGATCGTCATTCCACCATGACAACATCAAGGGTAACTGGATGTGGGATCCACAATGTCCATCAGATCATTCCACTTATACAAGGGAGAAAAGGATCTCGGTAACTCAGAAACACCAAAACCGGCTTACCAGAGTTGCTGCCTTACTGTACAAGGCAGAACTTATCAAGCTTTAGGTGTACAGACTTCACCATCATGGATCCTGAAAAGCTCCTCATGTACGAAATCTTAAAGCACTTTAATTCATATTAATCATCAATTTTTAAATGTTATTTGAATTATTTTCTCATTGCTACTTCCCAGCAAACCTTCACTTTCTCAGAGCATGCAAAGAGGTTCTTTCCAAATGAAATGCAGAATAAGCCACAGTTCTCAATGCTACTCCGAATTTATCTGCATTCATCTAAAGAAATCGGCTGAACCAGCAGCAACATCACGATGCCTCTGCAAGACTCCATCAGGAGCGTTTTGCCTTCATCTTCTTTAGGGGAAACTTGCCAACAGAATCTATTTCTCAACAGAAAAGGCACATGCTGTGGGAAAGAGAAGGCTTGAGATTAATATCCACCCTGTTAGGCATGCAAGAGAAAAAAACAATTCAAAGAATCCAACGAAGCATTGCAGAACAATTTCTTTAGATTTGAGGATAGAGTTTTTCAATAGGTGGCTGGGGTGGCAATAGGTGCTACCTTTACCCCTTCCATTGCGAACCCTTTTATGGGTGCATATGAAGAGCATTGTCTCTGTAATTCCCCTTTTCAGGCACATATTAAAGTTTAGCGTCATTATATTGTTGATGTGTTTCTGATGAGGGAAGGTTCGGCTGAGATCCTGTTGCAGTTCCATAGTTGACTGAATGACAGAGACCCTAATATTCAGTTCTCTATTTATTTACAGTTTCTTTTATACCGCGCTATTCAACATCAGTGCGGTTTACATGAAACATAAAACTTACACATTGCATTGGCTGATCTGTGCTTACAAGGAACAGGTACTAAAACTTGGATAACTTTGGGTAACTATTTACATCTAGGCGTCATGGGAGGTCATATTTCGCTAGTCGTAATCCTGGGTGTCTTGTAGGGTACGATTCAATTGTGTCGCCCAGTCTAGATTGTGGATGGGGCTATTGTAACACTGTCTACCGGGTTGTACATGAGGAAGAGGTAGTGCTTCAATGCCTTCCTAAACTGGGCTAGGTCAGGGATTGCACGGATGCTGGGTGGTAGGGTGTTCCAGCATCTGGGTGCAAAGAGTTTGAAAGCTCTGTTTTTTGTTGCCTGGGTGCATTGGGTTATTGCTTTCGGGACTACCAGAGTGTTGACCGCTACCGATCTTCTGGACCTGTTTGGGGGGGGGGGTGATCTGGATCTCTATCTCCTATGATGTCCAAGAGGTATCTTTTCTTTATGTTAAGGTGTCTATTAGCGAGGGAGGGTGGTACACCTCAGTGTTTAGGAAAGTAACTGATTGTAACACTTTGCACTTTACTTTACATCCTGTGCAGCTACGAGAGAGTCTACCTTAGTTTATCTGCTATAGGCAGAATTGTTCGTCATCATCTGAATATAAGACACAGGCCAGATGTCTCCAGTTCGAGCTTAGGTCACGGGGATATCCCTCTGGGGTGATAGAGAGAGCATATCAGAGGGCCCAGTTTAATGATAGGAACTAGCTTTTGGGTTCAGCAAACCATGATGGGAGGGAAGGGGCAGATGCGTATGTGCATTTTATTGCCAAATACTCGCCTCTCAGCTTTAATGTTCAACGGGTAATACAGTGTTGTTTTGCAGTGGTTCACACCATTCCTGGCCTAGAGGATAAGAAGGTCAGAATGGTGTGGTCCAGAGGCTGCAATTTGAAAGAGATTCTCAGCCCGGCATGCTTGAGCCCTATAGTTCCTAGACTAGTGTCCGGGGGCCATTCAATCTGATGCTCTATTTATTTATTTATTTATTTAACAATTCTTTTATACCGCGCTATTACAATCAGTGCGGTGTACAATGAACAAGAACATACTACAATGCATACAAGTAACATTGAGTTTTACATTAAACAGGGAACTATCAGTGTGGTTTCTTTGAGGGTTGATAGATTTGTTGATAGATTTGTACATAAGGGACATGAATATAGATTGAGATGTTTGACCACCTGCATGACATCATATGTTGTATATTTGGTAAGATGTCCGTGTATGCTTATCTATATAGGTAAGACGATTCGTCCTTTTAGAACTAGGATGTGTGAACACTGTAGTAGGCTGAAGCATAGTTGTGTGGAAGCCCTTATGGTACAGCATTGCATTGAATATGGACACCAGTTTAATGATCTGTGTTGCTTTTGCATTGATCATTTAGAGCCAGGGGTGGGTGGAACTGTGAATAGAGAAGTGGCCCTCTTGAAGTGTGAGCAGAGATGGATTTTCATTCTCGGTTTGGTCGCCCCCGAGGACCTTAACAGCCAGATTGATAGGACATGATGTCGATAGACAGATAAGATGTCTTAAAAAGATATTTTGTGATCGGAGTTGAGCTTGGTGAAACTTGGGCTGGTTGATGAGGGCTGGGATGGTGATTCGGTTTACTCTCACATGAACTGTGATTGATTGGTTGTTATGGATTGAGCACTATGGTTGTGATAGGATGGATGAGGGATGTCTATGTCGTGTACTGGATGTGATGTCATCTGGGCAAGTATTGCATGGCTGAGATTGGCTGTGATCCCTGCCTCTCATTGGTTAGGTTTTCTAGTTTTGGGCGGGGTTGGCAGTGCTGGAGGATTTTTAAATGCGGGTGTGTGCATTACTGTTGGAAGCATTTGGAGCAGTCAGAGTAGCTATGGCTATGACCGAGGTTTTGATGGTTTGGTGAGTACTTGGTTGGGATGTGACTAGTGTTCTAGAAGGAGGTTACCAGTGGTATGCCCCAGGGATCTGTCCTTGGTCTGATTCTTTTTAACATCTTTATTAATAATATTGCAGAAGGACTGTCTGGTAAGGTTTGCCTCTTTGCGGATGATACAAAAATCTGCAAGAGAGTAGACACCCAGGTAGGTGTAGATAAAATGAGGGATCTAGCTAAGCTTGAAGAATGGTCTAGAATTTGGCAGCTGAGATTTAATGTTAAAAAATGCAAGGTTTCATGCTTTTTTCTGGTACTAATTTCCTTTATTTTTTGAAATTCTCAATAAAAATATAAATTATAAAAAAAAAAAATGCAAGGTCATGCATTTGGGCTGCAGCAATCCAAGGGAGCGATATAGTATAGGGGGTGAAGAACTTCTTTCCACAAAAGAAGAGCAGGACCTAGGCGTGATTGTGTCCGATGATCTTAAAAGTAGCTAAATGGGTAGAAAAGGAGACAGTGAAAGCTAGAAGGATGCTTGGGTGCATAGGAAGAGGAATGGCCAGCAGAAGAAAGGAGGTGATAGTGCCGCTGTATAAGTCTTTGGTGCGACCTCATTTGGAGTATTGTGTGCAATTCTGGAGACCACACCTTCAAAGGGATATAAATAGGTTGAAATCTATACAGAGGGTGGCTACTAAAATGGTTAGTGGTCTTCGTTATAAAGCATATGAGGACAGACTTAAGGATCTTAATATGTATACTTTAGAGGAAACAAGCAGTAACCCCCACACAATGAAACGATCACTGTAAAATAATCCACAAATCCAAGATTGCTCATGTGGCAGAAAAAGTCTTAAATTTCATCAATACCAAAATCCTTTTTTTGTTGAAAAGAATGTCTGGTCCAGTAGACCGGGGAAAGCGTAGGCAATCACTCAATCCCCCGATGTCCACATGATCCCTTTTAATTTTGAATTCCTTGAACACCCAATATGTGCTTGAACATAACGATATGAAAAAAGTTTTTACTTAGTGCAGCTGTTAATCCCGGCAGTATACCCGATGCACAACACGCGTGTTGCATTTACATGTGGGTCTAATCTACGGGATCATATAGTTCACGATGCTATGTCGATAGATTGTCCGACACGAGACTCTTCTCCTCTGGGACATTTAACATGTAATTCATGCCAGTTTTGCAACACCACTCTGGAGGGAGCATCCTGGACGCATCCTAGCATGCATAGAAGGCACATGATTAAGAGGAATGTGCACAAAAATACAACCCGTCCCCCCCCCCCCCCCATGAAAACAGCTAAAACTTAATTTTAAGGAAGAGAAGGGAATCTCTGTAGTTAGTTCAAATAGGCAAAAAACAAACTGGAGAAAGATCCACAGTAAATGCAAAGATGTCTTTCAGTACAGATTTATTGAGTCCTTTCAGTAAATCTCTACTGAAGGAGATCTGTGCATCCACTGTGATCTTGCTCTGGTTTATATTTTCTTTGCCTATTTGGACAAAACTTTATTAAGACCCTGCACATATATAATGAATTATTCTTGCCCCCGGCCTCTACGCATTAGTCTTCCACTGAGTGGGTTAGAATTATTTCTTTATAATATATGTCATTTAGTTATTAAGACTGCCTATTCCTAAAGGTTTGGGTTTAAAATAAATAATACAATGATTCCAGTCTAAGCTGCAGTGACTGAATATTTCTGAAACTCTCCAGCTTTGCTAAAATATGTTACTAGCTGATGCTGCAAAACCGTGCTATTTCTCATTCTTCCAATCCTTGTGATTTGGCTTTGTAGGTATGAGTCATGATTTAACCTGCTCTAGGCTAGGAGAATCTTGTATTCCGAGTAATTAATCAGCCAGACCTACCAATGCAAACAGCTCACACGTTAGACTTTCTTCGGCTGAAGCACTGGCCACTAGGAAGACAGATTTGATCATTTTTGATCGAAGATGAATTTGCTACACAGTAAGACAAAGTGAAACAAATGGTATTAACACCATAGGAGGCATTCATTGCCCTAGTTATTTCCTAAAATGATTCTCGTACTTATGAGACAGGGCACATTTAAATTAATGATACTGATTCTTTAACAATAAGTCGTGCTGCATACTCATTTTTCATTCCTTTTGCAGATGGCTGCATGTTGCTGTCACATCGGAATAAGGTCCTCCCCCTTCTCCCCTTGCACATCATTAAGTTCTATGCAACCAAAACCAAAATTTAAGAAGGGGAGAGAGGAGTCTAGAAGGCTTGTGTTACATCACACCTTAACTCATGACAGTAGTTTCCAGGATCTCCAATGGGTCTGGCTCTCACGACATCTATAACGAAAATCCAAGAGATGTATGCATGCATGTGGTTTCCAAATGTTAATTTGCAGATTTCAGTTACCCTGCAAGCCCGAGGATAAGGGATTTGGGGGCATGGGGTCAGAGCAGAAATATACAACACACATGGCTAGGTGGTCAGTAAATGGAATAGAACCTCAGTTTGTTATAGTAGGAAATCATCATGTAGAAGGAACAGACGTAGAGAGATCAGGTAGGGCCCTTGTGACCTGTGGTGATACACATAACTTTCTTGATCACATTCTGCCTAATATTCAAAGGTCCTTAAGTTTTCGCTGCTGGATGGCTAATGCAAATTCCCCAATTGGGATATTTTTAAAAGTTATTGGGATAATATCTAGCTGTTATGTTTTAAATCACTAAACAGCTGGATAGTATCCAGATAAAATGGAGCCGGGAGAGGCAGAGGTGGTGCCAGAACCTCTCAGACAAAGGTGATATTTAACTGTTCTACAGATAAGTTTGAAGGCTAGAATTAGGCCTGCTCAAGATGACGCCTAAATGTAGCTGGATTGTGCTGGAGATGTCATTTTCAGCATGTATGTTCAATGCAACTAATTATCTGGATAGCGCCCTCAAAAATAGGCAGATTACTGACCATGCTGGCTGAAAGTCCAGCATATTATAATATATATATATATCTATATATAATATATTTGAGGACACTATCCATTATAATTAGTTGCACTCAATATACATGCTGAATGTGACCTCTCCAACATTATACAGATAGATTTAGACCTCATAATTGAGCAGGTCTAATTTTATCTGGATAATTTAACTGGAGAGCGGCTAAAGATTGCTTCTGGTAGGGAAGTCCTAGCGCCACATCTATTCCTCACTTATCCCAACTCCTTTTTATCTGGATACTATACAGCTGTTTAGTGATTTAAACATAACAGCTGGCTATTATCCAGGTGTGTGGAGGAGTAGTCTAGTGGTTACAGCAACAGCCTACTACCCAGGAAATCTGGGTTTGATTCCCACTGGCACGCCTTGGGCGAGTCACTTTACCCTCCATTGCCTCGGAAGAAAGGCCTGGCAATCTACTTTCAGTCATACCTTGCCAAGAAAACCCAGGGGCCCCTGGGTTGCTAGGAGTTAGCATTGACTTGAAGGCACTTAAAATATCTGGATTGGGGATTTTTGCATTAGTGGCCAATGCATAAGACTCTTTGAATACTGGTAGAATGTGATTAAGAAAGTTGTGTACTGCCACCTGATTTCTTTATATCTATGCTTTCTACATGATGGCTTTTGAGGCTCAGTTTATTGACCATCTAGCAAATTGTGTTGTCTATTTTCTGCTCAGACCGAGTCCAAAGACATTATCTCCCCCTCCCCCAATTCCCTGTCTTCAGGCTTTCAGGGCAACTAAAATATTCAAATTAGCATATTCTTCAACCACCTGTTGGAGATTTTTGGAAATATTGTCATGAGTTATGGTGTTGTATAATGTGACACCACAGTAAATAATTCCAGCCTTCCAAATTCCTCTCTCACGTCAAGTTTTAGGTTTGCTTGCGACAGGATGTTTATGCACACGTCTTTGGAGTTGAGATCACAGTGACAGGACACTCATGACTCCCGACTATGGGAAAAGAGAGGCTTGAATTTTGCTTGCTTATAAAGAACTTTGCTTTTTTATTTATTGCCCTAAAATGCCACATTTCATACTTAACTTGCTCAGGGAGGAGACAGCCATAGTATTTTATGAAACCATCTCCAGTAAATAGCTACATCAAACAAATTTTTCATTTGCTGCAAGGAAATTCTATTTTTAAAAAGTCATGTACAGCAAATGAAGCAGAACACTTTATTGAATCGAGGCCGATGGGCGAATTCAGAGGTTTATGGATATAGAGAAATTTAGTCTGTAAGATACCTTTTCTTGCTATATGCATTTTATGGTTTCCAAATGCATATAGATCTTTTAAGATTTTACTCATCGTATCTCTAACCTAGTATTTGAGTTCATAGGTGTAAAATGTGAAAAGTTGGTTTAGACATTTTTTTAAAAAGTGGATATATTAATGACTTATCGGAAAATAGGCAAAATACCATTAGAATTTCAATGTATTTATATAATAGCTGAACAAAATGTAGTTAATGCTCTAGCATGGATGTATACACTAAGGCACATTTTAGAAAGACGATTTATGCATTTGCAGTGATGTCCAAGTAAAAACGTCTGTAAATCTATGTCCATTTTAGAGAAGAGGGTGGGCATGTAAAATCAACCTATTTCTACCCCTCACCATAGACATGTGGTTTATATCAAAGAAGGAAGCACAGGAATGCATGGGGATGGGCGTCCATGTGCAGTGGGAGGAGTCATTTCACAAAGATACACATGGGAAAAATCAATATTGGAAACATGGCATTTTACAGCTGGTGCATACAAATGTAGACACACGTGCATCTTTGCCATTTTGCAAATCTAGGAACGTAGATGCCTCTAACTACAGAGGCCTCTATCTATGAGGATTTGAGACTTTGATGAAATCCAAGTAGACCAAATCCTGCACATGTCCTAAATCTAGTTCTCTGGTCACCCAGTCAAAGAAATCAATCAGATTTCTTTGCCATGATCTGCCTTTGCTAAAACTATATTGTAACAGGTCTTGTAACGCATTGAATTATAGAAAGTTTACTACCATTTCTTTCAATAGCATCTCCAATATTTTTCCATCCAGCGAGGTCAACCTTATTGATCTGTAGTTTCCTATCTCTTCAATGTTAACACTTCTGTGAAGAGACCCACATCAGCCCTTCTCAAATTCTCTGGAACCTTTCCTGTTTCCAAGGATCTAACAAATGCATCATGGGAGATGTGGAGTGGACACGACAGAAAGGCAGAGAAAAGGAAGAGAGTGACAAACAAAAGAAGCCCTGACAATTGAACATATCAAAATATGTCTCTATTCACTATTACTACTACTACCAATCATTTGTATAGTGCCACAAGGTGTATGCAGCACAGTACATATAGATATATGACATAGTCTTTGCTCATCAGTGCTTACAGTCTAATCAAGACAAAAAAGATATAAAAACTGGGGACTACAGTATGCAAGAAACATAAGTAGTGGACAAGAGAATGAGGAGCATCAGAATCCAAAAGCAGCCTCAAAGAGGTGGGTCTTTAGCCTGGATTTGAATAGGGTCAGAGAAGGAGCCCGATGCACCGACTCAGGTAGTTTGTCCCAGGCATATGGAGCAGCAAGGTGGAATGAACAAATCTGGAGCTGACAGTGGCAGAGAAGGGCACGATAAAAGGGATCTGCCAGAGGAGTGGAGTTCCTGAAGAGGCGTGTAGAGTGAGATAAAAAAGGAAAGGTAGTGAGGCGTGAATGCACTTGTAAGTCAATAGGAGAAGTTTGAACTGGATGCGGAAATGAATAGGGAGCCAGTGGAGTGACTTGAGAAGAGGGATTACACGTGCATAGTCACAGTGGTGGAAGATAAGCAAGGAGCAGGTTTCGATAGTCAAGATGGGAGGTGACTAGTGAGTGGATGAGGGCCTTAGTAGTGTGTGTAGAAAGGAAGGGGTGAATTTTGCCAATGTTATAAAGAAAGAAGCTATTCATGTATTGAATTGAACTTTTGGCTATTGAGGTCTCAGATACCATAGGCTGCCACTGTTTCATGAAGCTTCAGTGGACTGATGCCTAAAAATACATCAATGACCTCTGTCTTAAACATTTAGTCATATACGTCACTCTTGAAACAGTTTTTTTGATGTGAATTGTTGCAATACTCATTTAAACAACTATATTGCTTAATATTGAAAAATAAACCAGTGCTTAGCTGTGTGATGAATTTCCCGACGCTATTCCATGCGCTATAAAATGCGTTTCTCCTACTGGTTTCTTCAGGGGAAAGCATTCACATCATCACTATAAAGAAAAATAAGTTCTTTAGTTACATGCTTCTAGTGTTAACATTTCTTTAAAACGATTTATAATTATATTCACCGATCCTCCTACCTACTGCTCCAGCCTGGTTCAATAGAGCTTTGTCAATGGTATGCTTTGCTACAAAAACGCCGCGCATGCGGACTAGTGAAATAGTCTTCCGTAATTACTATTGCTTGCAATAGTAATAGTAAGCAATAGTAATACATGAAAAGCTTCTACAGCAAAATCACAGTACCTAATATTATTTGCATTGATTGATTATGTGATAGATAACCACGTTAACACTTATAAAGAAAGAAGCGACATGTGTTAGTTATCTGTTGGATGTCTGCAGAGAAAGAGAGTAGAGTCAAAGATGACCCTAAGGTCGTGAGCTGTGGAAACAAGGAGGAGTGTAGTGTTATGCACAGAAAAAGAAAAAGGGGAGGAAAGGGGGATGTGAGTTTAGGGGGGACGATAAGGAGCTCAGTTTTGGCCATGTTCAGTTTCAGATGGCGATGAGACATCCAGGCAGCAATGTCAGATAAGCAAGCAGAGATTCGGGCCTGGATTCCCAGAGAGATTTCAGGCGCAGAAAGGCAGATCTGAGAGTCATCAGCCTAAAGATGGTATTGAAACACATGGGAAGAAATAAGTGCACCAATGGACTGAATGTAGAGAGTGAAAAGGAAAGGTCCCAAGATGGAGCCCTTTGGTACATCAACTGAAAGAGGGATGGCAGTAGAGGAGGATCCAGTACATTAAAAGTACGATGCAAGAGATAAGAAGAAAACCAGGGCAGAACAGAGCCCCTAAATCCAAGCGAGGACAGGGTATCGAGGAAAAGGTGTGAGTCAACAGTGTCAAAGGCAGCAGAAAGGTCAAGGATGAGAATCAAGTAAAGACCTTTGGATTTGGTGAAGAACAAGTCATTGGAGAATTTGGCAACAGTCATTTAGGTGGAATATAGAGGATGAAAGCCAGATTGCTGTGGATCCAGAAGGGATTGAGAGGAAAAGTCAAGACCGTGGCGGTGAACTGCTCGTTCAAGTAGTTCTGAAGGAAAGGGGAGGAGACAGAGAGGCTAACTGGAAGGACAGGTAGGATCTAGTGAAGACTTTTTGAGAAGAGGTGTAACCACAGTGTGTTTGAAGGCCACAGGAACAGTTGTAGTGGAACGCGATAGGTTAAGGATATGACAAATGGAAGGGATGACAGCGGAAGAGAGAGAGCTTAGTAGATGGGTGGGAATAGGATCAGGGGAGCAGATAGTTTGGAGGAGAGAAGATTTGCTGTTTCCTCCTCAGTGTTTTCAGAAAAGGAAGAAAGGGTGAGGGAAGGATGTATGATTGAAGAGGAGGAAGATGAGGTGAATGTGAAGGTGTCCTGCCTTTGCATTTATTTGAATAATGCAGGTGTCTCCAATTCCGGTCATGGAGGGCCGCAAACCAGTTAGGTTTTCAGGATGACCCTAATGAATATGCATGAAACAAATTTGAATACAATGGGGGCAGTACATGCAAATATCTCATGCATATTCATTAGGGTCATCCTGAAAACCTAACTGGTTTGCGGCCCTCCATGACCGGAATTGGAGACCCCTGGTATAATGCAAAGTCAGGACAAAGGTATTTGCAGGGCTGGCCTCAGAGTTGGTTCAAGGTGTTGGCGCCCTATGTAAACCCTTAAGCATTATACTTCCCTGACTGTCAGAATCCATTGTTTAACTTTGAATGCCTTCCCCCTAGAAGATGCTGTCCTAGGTGACTGTCTAGCTTTCCTAATGGTTGGGACAGCCCTGGGTATTTGCTGTCATTGCTAATATTAGTATGGCCAACACCACAGTCTCCCCCAGTTGTTTTGGTTTGTATGCAGAATTATTTTCTTTCAACTCATAGGCCCCTTGAAACTAAATCCTCCAGCCGTTTCAGACCTGCTTTACAATGAGCTTGTAGAGGGTGCCTTTCTGTGTTAGAGCAGCCAGATTCCTTGAAAAGTTGATCGATACTTGCTGGTTTTTGTTACTAACCACATTGAGTAGCATTTTAATGTGCTTATTATATGTTTACTGACTTGCATACTATAAAATAGGTCCTACAATGCTAGAACTTACTGCAACAGTCAATAGCAGATTCCAGTGAAAGATATCTTTTATTCCCCCGAAGAAAGAAATAATGATATAACCTCATAGAAGTGATTCATTGAGTTCTAAAGGTTGGTTTGTTTTTTCATTTAGCACAGAATGGAAATACTTTCTCTTGTCAATATGCTGTGATTCCTTATTTACCAAACATGTTTAGACTTGGAATGCATTGTATCAAGAATAAAACATATTTATCTGAATACAAATAACAATAAAAGCTGAAATGAGTTATAAAATGTTGTTAACACCTAACAATGGACAACCACATATACACATACCATAGATTACTGATGTGCACTGAAATGTGAAGGGAGACTGAGGGAGTCCCGTCTCCGGTGATGGAGCTTCATTGAAGAAGTGTGGTAGCTGCCTGTATCCACTGAATCTAGTACAACATAATCATGAAGCATCAGTCCTGTCCTGTTTTTTCTTATTGTATTAATGATTTTGATCTCAGTTCAGTCTAAAAATATCATGCTGTGGATACTGAAAATGAAGTGCGTCTGAATAAAGCAACACTTTGAATTATGCAATGTCAGTTTTGGTATGTCTCTTCTTTTACGGACTGTCTCATTTTAGACTTAGGTATAGGTGAATATTCGATATATTCACTTCCAAAGGCACTTGGGTCATTGTCCAAGAGATCTGTGAAGTTATAGATGAACAAAGAGGGGCACATGAGTTAAAAAAAAAGAGAAGCCTTATTTGATTTTAAAGTCTCTAAAACTATCATAACATACGTCTTTCTTTGAAATGGGTGCCCTTTTCAATTCGGATGGGTTAGATACAGTATTTGCAGTTAATCACTTATGCAAGATGTCTGCATGCTTTGAGAACTGTTTTCCAGCTAGCTTCTATTCCTAGGCCATATTTAGCACTGTTGGCCAGGCTGCCACTATTGCAGATAGCTACTATACAAAAATATGAAGAAACTTGTCTTCATCAGAGACAACTGTGGCATATTTTCTGGACAGTATGGGAAGCCAGTCTCTGATTCAAGTAGCTTCTAATTATTGATATGACAATGGAGGCAGCAGTTGCAGCAATGATGAAGATGATGATGATGACGAGGAGGATTGCGCTACTGAGGAATTTGTTAGTACTCTTGACTCTTTTGTTGATGAGTAAATGGCTTCCTCCTGATTCCTAGGCCATTGCATAACTCTTTGTGTATAATTTCCCTGATGCTGATTGCCACCTTGTCTTCAGCTATTTTTCTCACCACCTCCTTCTGTGACCTTTCTTTTTCAAGGGGTGATACGGAGGTGGAAATTTTTGCCAGAGATACAGAACAGAAGAATGGGCCCATTTTTTTAAATAGTCCCTTCCTCCCCTTTTTCCCTCCAGCTCAGTTGGAACTGTTGTTGTAGTTCTGGTACTGTCAGCCTTCATTTACAACTAGCTAGAGGTTTTTCCTCTTGTGTTAGGTCCACTTTCCCAATGTTCTTGGTCAGGTCGTTACTACAACGGTCCCAAAGCTGGAAGCCATGCACCAAGGATTCTTGCGCAACCCTACTGTATATCATGAAGTCCAGGCTACGAGATGTTGCCTTTAATGATGGCCATGACTCTCTTGCCCCCTCCCATCCCACATGGGCAGTAAATACTTCCTCTATAATGTCCACCGCCCTAGCTGACCTAGGATGTAGAAGAGCTAATTCTGGAATTGAACCAGTGGCCCTCTACATGTCCGTGCTCAGTGCTGCCCTTACTATCCAGGAAGAATTAGGTCCATTGGGTGATTAAAAATTAATTTTCAGTGCTAAAAAGTTGAAAGAATGCACAAATGCATCATAAACTGGGAAAATATAGAGGCATGTTTATTAACTTGCGCTAAGCGGTGTCCCCCGCAGCCCCCTCTGGTGGCGGCGTAGTGGTTCCACCGGGGCTGGGGAGCGCATAAGATTAGGGGTATTAGGGTTGGCCTGTTGCGAGGGTCATGAGGTAGCGGCCCTCTGTGCCAACCTCGTTGCCAACTTCCCAATAAAGCGACTTTCAGCCAAGTGTTGGGAAAAAGGAAAAAGGCATTTATTTCACCTTTACGCAAAATGGTTCAAAATATGCGGTTAAGAAAATAACAGGGCTGTATCATTCCTTGTATCAGGTTCAACTCACACAAAACGTTCAAAATAACATTGTTAATCTTCACAGAAACTTAAAACATAAGGCATCCTGTATTCACTTCATACATTCTGTTGCTCCAAACAGCTTAAAGCTTTCCTACTGTACAATAAATACAATCCATGGGTTCATCTGCCTCATCAACCTCAGATTCCCCTGGCATCCATTCCATCTCTGAGGGGTCTGAGTCTGAAACCTCAGGAGGGTTGAATTCGGGCTTTCTGAAAGCATGCCACACTGTGTTCCAATGCTGGTTTGTCAGCTTGGGGCGTCGGTTTTTGGCTATGGTATAGAACCCTGGCTGTTCATCTGCTACAGGTTTAAAAGTTCGCTTGTCCAGCCTTTAGCATTACTAGCTTCTTCTTGGAGAGATTATCTGTTACTTTTTGCATAAAAGTGTCCTTATCATACAGATAAAACTCATTCTTTTGTTTCTCTCTTGTGCTAGGTTTAGGCAAGCAATTGCAGGCAACAACTGTTTTACCTTTAAACTTCCTGCAGTCCCTTACAGGAAAGGCTTGAGGCCTAGCCTGATTGTCCTCCAATTCTTGCAGGCTCAAGTATTCCCTGTGTGTCTTAATTAATTCTTTAGAGTGGGGAGAAACCTCTCTGAGGCATGGCTGCAGCTGAGGCGCTTGTCCTTTACTTCCACCCCTGTGGCAGTTGGCTGGTGGCCGCGCCCTCTCAGCTCTTCCCTGTTCCCCAGGCCTCTGAGTTTTCCACTCCTCTTTCAGGTTACTTCTATAAAAATCTTTAAAAGTACCTTTCTCTCCTTGGGTATTCTTTTCAACTGGATATCTCTTTCTCAGATTGTGTCCCAGCCCTTCTCCCTGGATAGGGCTTTCTCTCAGGCTGGAAGGGAGAGCACCTCCTTCCTTGGCTGCTCTCTGCAGTGCTGCTCCTTCCAGTTGTCTCTGGCCTTCCTCTAGGCCTGCTCTTTGGCCTTCACCTCGGCCTGCTCTCTGAGTTACTCCTTGGCCTGCTTCTCGGCCTACTCTCTGGCCTGCTCTCCAAGTTGCTTCAACTCCTCGAGCTGCTCTGGGTCTGACACCGACTCCAACTCTGACTCTGCTTGACTCAGCTCTGTCCCTGCTTAAATCGGGACTAACTGATTCTAGGTCCTGCCCATAGAGGCGTGGTTCCTCTGCTTCCAGGCTGGCTCTCCTGCTCCCTCTATGTGGACCTTCAGGAAATTGCATGTGAAGCTTGTTTTTTTCAAAATTTAAAACTTTTTTCTTTCTGCCAGAGGGTCCGCTGTATCACAGCGGGTAGCACGAGGTTAGTGGGCAATGTCAGTGCCATGCTAAAACCCTGTGCTATTCAGGTAGTATGTGTCTAGATGGTGTTAGAAGCATTTGGCACAGTTGCACCTGCAGTGGATTTACTGCGTCGACCCATGCTAACTGCAGGAGGATGACTGTACCACCCCCTGCAGTTAGCATGAAGCCCTGCGCTAATAACGTGACCCGAACCAGTGTTACCAGCACTTGGTTTAATAAACATGCCCTTTAATTTGTATAAAAATGTTTTTGAAAGTACCGTCATTCTATTATATGAATTCTTTTCCAGCAGGGCTCCATAAAATTATTTTAGTCAGTGTGATGCTTCCGCAGTACAAAGAAGAGAAACAGTGTATTATGTGCTATAAAAGACTTGCAAGGCCCTGAGTTCTTACTCATTTTGACTTGAGTTCTATCTCTGGGGAAATTTTTGTTGTTACAATGCAGCATTTACCATAATATCCTTTTAAACTATGAGTAGATATATCACTTTCTTGGGGCTGAATTATTATGAATTTCATGTCATGTAATCCTTTTTTATAGCTCAAATGCTATAAAACTGACCAAACAGAAAAATGTGCCAAATGTAAAACAAGCAAAACAAAATAAATTTGTTTATCATTTTCAACAGCACAACACTAGAAAGGGTAAATGAGATATCATTATGTTTTGCAATGCCCTCAAGTTATTATTATTCTTGACTAACATTATTTGAAATGGTTTTACTACTGTTATTATTCTCTTGCAGTAAAACTGAGTTGATATAAAAGCCTAAAGTGCTGTTATGATGGAGAACAAGGACAGACTCAGCTTGTTTCATACCACCTGGATCCATCTAGTAAGCAGAACAACATGTAACAACTTTTCTCCGGGAACAGGCAGGAAGTCAGTCCTCGCATATGGGTGACATCGGCACTGACGGAGCCTGCGCGGATTCACTCCTCAGTTCTCAAAGAAAGCCTTTGGGAGTTAGACCACACATGCATGCTCACCTTCCCTCCCAAGGGTGCCATCTTACCTTAGTCTTCTTTTTTCCATGGAGCCCTGCAGATGTCCTGTTTGGTGTCCCTGGTAAAAGTCTATTTTCCAACTTCATAGCATTCTTTCGAGCTTCTTTTTGCCGGTTGGTTCCCGATCACCTTCTCACCGCCTGCGTCTGCCCTCACCTTGGCGTGTTTTTCTTGGGTCCTTTTTCTTCTTCTTTTTGTGGGGTGCAGGTATTCTCCTTGCATCCTCCCTGTCAGAGACGTGTGAGTTTGATCTCACAGGTGCCATTTTCCCCCACTAAGTCTTCAGTCAGTGGATTCAAGTAATGTGGCAAATGCCCCCGCACCATGTCATCACAGACCACCACAGTTGCTGCATCTGGTGCCTCAGTGCGGACCATGATTACTCTTCTTGTTCACTCTGAATGCAGATGTCAGTCAAGAGCCAGAAGAATCGTGAGCAACAGAGAAAGGCACTGTTTGGCTCAAAGGCCGTGGCCACAGGGCCAGTCTCTAGCATGGAGTTGCTGCCCTTGGGGACCGTGTCCGACTCAATGTCATGTGGGCATGCTCAATCTGAGCCCTGAGTTCACAGAGCCTCAGACTGGATATCATCCTCTGATGTCCTGATGCCTGGCTTGGCTGCAGTCCTTGGATTTGGAGCAGTGGGTACAGGACAAACTGGCTGATGTCCCTTGCCAGGGAGAGAACCTCTTTAGCAAACCCATGACTGACAAGGTGGCTGAACTGGAGACAGAGTTCTTGACCAGGACCCTTCTTAACAGAAGGCTTCAGGGAAAAATCCTTCCACCTGAAAGGGAAAAAGGCTTACGGGAAAAGGCTTATGGGAAAAAGGCTTACGGGAAAGTTTCCAGCCTATCAGGCTCCCCAAAAGGGGCAGCAGGCCAAGGGCCAGGGGCACGGTCCCCATAAGCAGAAAGCCCCCAAGCCTCAAACAACACCTCAGCTGCAGCCTCGGGGGGGGGGGGGGGGGCGCGCTTTTGAGTCCCTGGGCATAGCTTGTCTGCCCCCAGAATTCCACGGCCCAAGACACAAGGAAGGACATCCGGTCCACTTTGCTCACCTCTGGCCGGGCATTACCACCGACGCCTGGGTATTGCAGGTGATGAGAGAAGGCTACCTTCTGCACTTCATCCAGATGCTTCTTCCCTTCTTTCCAGGGGAGCTTCCCATGACCTCCCTGCAGAAGGAACTAGATTCCCTACTCGAGGATCGGGAAGTGGATCCAATATCGCAGCCATTCTGGGGCATGGGGTTCTACTTCCGGTACTTCCTCATCCCAAAAAAGACAGGCAACTATCAATCTATCTTGGATCTGCGGGACTTAAATGGATTTCTGGTCAAGGAGAAGTTAAAGATGCGATCCCTTGAAACATTGCTGCCCTACCTCCTCTGGGGAGACTGGCTATGCTCCTTGGATCTCAAAGATGCCTATACCCATATTCTGATCCGCCCCTGGCACTGTTAGTACCTCTGCTTCATTATGGAAGGCTACCACTACCAATATAGGGTGCTCCCTTCGGCCTCTTCTCGGTACACATGGTGTTCACCAAGTGCTTGGCGGTCATCGCTGCTCACCTCCGCTTGCTGGGAGTCTTTGTCTTCCCTTATCTGGATGACTGGCTTATAAAAGCAAGCTCGCCAGAGGAGGTATGCAACACAGCCTGCTGCATCAGCAGGGTGCTGCAGACTCTGGGGTTCATGAGCAAATTACTGAAGTCACATCTCCTCCTGATTCAGCACTTGGAGTTCATCGGAGCCCTTCTTGACTCAACTGAGACCTCTAGACCAAGCACAGCACATCGCGTCCCTAGCAGGGGAGGTGCAGAGCCGCTCTTCGGCATCCACCTGGCTACTACTGTGCCTCTTGGGGCACATGGTGTTGACCGTTCATGTGATCCCGCAGGCACATCTCCTGAATGTGACAGGCCCAGCGGACCCTCAGATCTCAATGGGCCATGGGCCAACTGGAGGATCGGGTCTGAATCACCCAGTCTCTGGTGACCCCTCTCACCAGGTGGCAGAGCTGACCAAACCTCATGGCTAACCTAACCTTCCAGGCCCCTCCAGCATGACCCGTCCTCACCACAGATGCCTCCAAGCTTGACTGGGGGGCTCACTTCGATGGTCTATGATCACAAGGTGCCTGGACTTGAGAGTAGAGTGCCCTCCAGATCAACCTCCTGGAACTCTGGGCTGTGATGAAGTCCTCTGGGTGTTTCAGACCCACTTGGCAGGTCAGGTGGTTCTCATCCAGATAGACAATGAAGTAGTGATATTCTACATCAACAAATGGGGGGGGGGGAACGGGCTCATACCTCCTCTGCTGGGAGGCAGTCCACCTTGTGGAACTTTGCCACAGAGAATGTCATGGCCCTCTGGGCGGTCTAACTGCTGGGCCAATACAATCTGCTTGCAGATCAGCTCAGTAGAGTCCTTCAGCCTCACAAGTGGCGACTCAACCCGGTGGTAGACAACTCCATCTTCCGACGTTGGATTCTTTGCCAGCCCTGAGAACATACATCTGCGACACTTCTGCTCACAGAGGCCGACCCCAAACCGAGTGGCAACGGACGCCTTTCTCATGCCTTGGTCAGGGAGCCTTCTGTAAGCGTACTCGCCTACTATCCCTGGTTCCCAAAATCTTGCTGAAGGTTCAGTCTGACAGGGCCTCTGTCATCCTCATTGTCCCTTGGTGGCACCCTGACAGCTGTGGTTCCCTCTGCTCCTACAGCTGACCCAAGTGGTCCTGATATCTCTGGGTTGGGACCCGCCTTGCTCTTGCAGGAGGATGGGACTCTTCTCCATCCCAGCCTCCAGTCCCTCGCCCTGACAGCATGGATGCTGAAAGGCTAGCCATAGTGCACCTCCATCTCTCCTGAGAAGTGGAGGACGGTTTACTGGCATTGCGCAAGGATTCCACATGGCGCGCGTATGCCTTCAAGTGGCGTAGATTCTCCGTCTGGTGCTTAGACACAAACTTCAACCCTTTCTCTTGCTCAGTGCAGGACATCTTACAATATCTCTTGCACTTCTCCTGGACTGGTCTGAAGTTCAGTTCTGTCAGGGTGCACCTCAGCGCCCTAGTGGCACATCATCACCTCATCAACGGCCTGCCCATCTCTGTGTACCCTCTGGTGGGCCACTTCATGAGGGGGCTTCTCCTCTCACGGCCCCCCCATATGCCCACCGCCAGTGGCGTGGGACCTTAATGTCATTCTTGGGAAACTGATGGCTCCCCCTTTTGAGCCTCTGGCTATGTGCCATCTCAAATACTTGTCATAGTAGCACTCCCTTTAGCCAGAAGACTTAGTGAGCTGTAGGTGTTGGTGGCTTATGCCTCCTATATCAGATTCTATAAAAACAGGGCTGTTCTCTGGACACACCTGAAATTCCTTGTCTAAGGTGGTTTCCGCTTTTCACCTTTTTTCCCAGACCTCACGCCTCCTAAGTGTAAGCCTCATTACATACCCTGGACTGCAAGAGGACTCTGTCCTTCTTCCTTCAGAGGACACAGCCCCATCATCGCTCATTGCAGCTGTTTGTCTCCTATGATGCCAACAGGCTCGGGGTTGTGGTGTCAGTGTACTCTGTCCACCTGGATGGTAGACTGCATCTCCTTCACCTACAAGCAGGCTGAACTCTCCCTGGAGCATCACGTTACTGCGCATAATGTGCATAAGAACATAAGATAGTGTCATGGCGGCCTTGGTGGCCCACCTGTGCTCGGTCCCTCTGCTAGACATTTGTTTGGTGGCCACCTGGTCTTCGGTGCATATCTTCACAGCGCATTACCTCTTGGAAGAAAACTCATGGTGTGACAGCACCTTTGGCTAGGTAGTACTTTGTCACCTCTTTGGGGAATAGTGCAATTCCTTCTTTTTGGCTCATTGTATTCAGGCTACCAGTGAGGTGATTCCAGGTCAATGTTGGAGCTTTGTCTCTGGACTTCAGGCTTTTCAGCACTCCTAGCTGCCCTGCACTGTTCGCTTTTTTGAGTTGTCAGTGGCTCCTACAGGTTTTTTCCGGTAGCCTGTAACTTGGGAGTCCCATATGTGAGGACTGACTTCCTGCTGGTTCCCGAAGAAAGCATAGTTATTCATCTGTAACAGGTGTTCTCAGGACTGTACCGAGCCCTGTGTAAGCGGTGCGGCCGCACAGGGCGCAAAGACTTAAAGGGCGCATTTCAGCTCTCTGCCATTGCCTGCCGCTGCCACTTTAGTGATAGCAGGCAGCGGCAGAGAGCCAAAATGCACCCCTTAAGTCTTCTCGCCGGCACACTAAGCAGGTCTGGTCTCTCCGGGAGGGTCCAGACCTGTTTAGTGTGTTGGTGAGTTGCACATCGGGTGCGCGCCTCTTCTCTCCTGCCCCCATAAAGTGGCTAGATGGAGGTGCGGGAGGGGGGGGGGCGCGTCCGATGTGCAACTCACACAGGGTGCTTTTCACCGTCGGTATGGCCCTAAGTGTTCTCCAGGGATAGCAGGAATCAGTCCTCAAAATCCTCCCTTCTCCCCGTGGAGTTGTTTTTCCTTTTTTATGGTTGATTAATCTATGTCATCATACTGAGGTAAGATGGCTCCCTTGTGCGGGAAGGTGACCGCACATGCGTGGTCTAACTCCCAAAGGCTTCTTTGAAAGTTGGGGAGTGAATCCGCATGGGATCTATCTGTGCCGAGGTCACCTATATGTGAGGACTGAATCCTGCTATCCCCAGAGAACACCTGTTACAGGTCAGTAACTACGCTATACTGGATGTCCCTAAATGGGTCTGTTTCTATTCAGTGTTCTAGGAATTAGAAGAGGGTGGGTGTCCTCTTGCTCTGTTTGAATGAAAGCTTGCATATTCAGATTTTGTTCTCAGCTTATTAAGTGTTGATATTAATTCAGTGTTAATCAAATTCCAATTTTGTTGTTTTATACAATAGAGCAGTGGTTCCCAAACTAGGGGTCGGGTCCCTAAATGGGGTCACACCATCAGTGGATGGGGGTCACAGAAGCATGACACTTTCCCCCTCTCTCTGGACTTTCACTGTCACCTATGCCAAGTCACCAGTCAGCATGTGGCCTGTGAGACAGTGAACATTCATAGGCCCTCGTCCCTCCTGGTTAAGCTCCCTGTTAGACTGGAAACTCATGCTGAGTACTGGGGTCTGTAAGCACACACTGCACACTGACACAAAGGACCCTGTGCTGACTGCTGCTGCTGCTATTGCAATTCCTGCTGCTCCTGCCTTCCTGCTTTAGATGAGGGGAGGGAGGCTAGAGACCTGCTATTTTAATGTCCCCATCATCTGGGGGGTCACGTGAATTTTCAGTTGTTAAAATGGGGTCATATTGGATAAAAGTTTAAAAAGCACTGCAATAGAGAGATTAACCGAGTTGCCATCAATAATAAACAGCATGAAAATTGGAGTGGAAAAGCATTGGTTGGTAGAATGATATAGCTAAACTCTATGGAAAAGTGCTGATTGGACTCTTAATCCGATGACCATATCTGGGGATATGACTGAACATTTGTGTGTGCTTCAGAATGTTGTCTTTCTTTAGACTGCAAACTAGGAAGAAAAAAGGCAGGAAAAATTATGATAATTAAATATTAGCATAAATGCCCTTTAAAATAACAGAGTAAAATGTAATTCACAGAACTGGCAATTAGTTTTAGCATTGTCATCTGAAGGAACATGTACTGAGACTGGACCATAGTGATGTAATGCAATGCTGCAACATATTAGAGTACCCCTTAATGTCACTAGAGATTAAAACCTAGTGATGTGATGGTGACATATATGTGCTAGGGCCAAGGGGGAACAAACGTTTAACTTTTGAGAGCTGATGCTGGAAGCTTCTTGCAGTGCCATAGGAACTGCATATCCAAAGAAGCAGCCAGGAGATAGTTATATTCTGGGCCTCATTAAAGCAGACACACCTTCAGAAGGTCCATCTCATGTGTGGATTGCCTTGTGGGTTTCCTGCCCTTGTTCCTGTCATGACTATAGTTTTGATTCCTGTTTCATGCCTGGTTTATCCTGTAATTCCTGTTTCTGATCAGTGTCTGATTTTCCTGTGATTTTCTGGCTCCTGTTCCAAACTTGATATTGTCTAGAACCTTTCTGGTTCTTGACTCATGCCTGGATCCTGATCTACTCTGCTCTTCCTGGGTCTGAGTATCACCAGGTAAGCTGCCTTTTAGGACATCGGTATCCCCTTGCCAGGGCATCTTATTTCTTTATTCTGTTAATGTATCTCTGTGCAAAGATTGGTTGTTGTCACTTACAACCCATTATATTTGTCAATCATTGTGATCAGATGCCAAGAGTGCATCCCAAATGACTGAAATATATTAGTACAAGTGGTACCTGTCTCGCGCAGGAAATGCCTGTTTCCCATCTATGCCGGCGGGCTCAACTTTAACAGAGCCATGGGAAAGGGAAACACTCTCCCTTCGCAGCTCTGAAAAGCTGAGCCGGTGTGGGGAAAATAGGAGGCAGGGCTTTTCCGGGGAGCCGGTGGGCCGCAGGGCACTTCATTCTGCTGTTGCTGTAGCAGCAGCGGCAGCAGCTTCTGAGATAGTTTTTTTTGTTGTTCAATTTCCCTTCAGAAGGTCTGGGGCAGGGTGGGGCTGGGCTGGGGGGGGGGGGAGGTAGCACTGGAAATATTATTGGGCTGATGTGGGGAGGGCTAGGACTGGAAATGGGCTGATGAGGGGTTAAGAATAGAAACAGGTTGATCTGGAGGGGGGGTTAGGACTGGTAATGGGCTATCATGGGGGTTAAGCTGATGGGGAGTCAAGAATGGAAATAGGCTGATCGGGAGGGGCACTAGGACTGGTAATGGGCTATCATGGGGGCTAGAACTGGAAATGTGCTGATGGGAGGTTAAGAATAGAAATAGGCTGATCAGGAGGGGGGCTAGGACTGGAAATGGGCTGATGGGGGGATAGCACTAGAAATGAGCTAGGACTGGTAATGGGCTGATTGGGGGGCTAGGACTGGAGTGGGCTGATAAGGGGGATAGGACTGGAAATGGGCTGGAACTGGAAATGGGCTAATAGGGGAGGGGAGTGCTGCTGGCCCTGGAAGAAAACTAGGGGCTAGGGCCACAAATGGGCTGATATGCGGGGATGGGAGAATAGGACTGGAAGGGAGCGGATACTGAGAGGGTCTGCCAGGGGAAGGAGGGGGCAGGAAAGTAGCTGACATGGGGGAAGGAGAGGACTGGAAAGGAGCTGATGCCTAGGATGTACTGAAGGGGGACTGGAAGGGAGATGACACTTGGGGATGGGAGTGGTAGGTGGCTGGGTAATGGGGAGGAGGCTGGAAGGGAGCTGACATGTAATGGCACTGGAAGGGGGATGGATAGAGGGTAGGGCGACTGGAAGGGAGCTGACTGGGGGTGGGGTGGCACTGAGATTGGACGTGAGCTGATATCTGGGATGGTATTTGGACTAGAAGGGGCTGGACAGTGGGGAAGGAGGGGGACTGGAAAGGAATGGACACCAGTGGCAGTCGTGGGAATGCAAGGTGGTTGACATTGGAAGGTACTGGGAGGGGAGGACTGGAAAGGGGGCTGATATTGGGGAGGGTTACTGGAACTGGAAATGAGCTGATAGAAGGAAGTGAAGAAAACAAAAGAAGAGATGAGAAATGGCAGATGGACCATAGACCACAGAAAGAGTGCTAAGAGAAGACAGGAAAATAAAAGCCTTTGATCGGGACCAGCATGATCAGAGAATAAAATTGTCAGACAACAAAGGTAGAAAAAATAATTTTATTTAATTTTAGTGATTGGACTTTGTGCTATCTTTATATTTTACACAGTATGGGGGAACTGCATCTCTTATTTATCTGATGTTGCACTGCATGTGGAGTCTGGCTTCTTGGGGTTTGTTTAAATTTTGTCTACATATTTTCATTTTTACTTTAGATTGTGGTTACTTATTCTGTACTTGGTGAAGGTCTGTGTTCTGAGTGTGTGACTGAGCCCAGGTGTTCTGTTAACATAGAGTTTGTACATAAAGATCTATAGTGTACTGTAGTAATTTGACTTGTTCAGCTTTTCAAATAGGTGTATGGATGTTCCAGGGCCCACTGTAGTATTTACAGTGACCTTTTTTCAGATGGGCTGTTTATGTGAATTTTGGAAGTTGGTGCTGATATGGTATGGTAGATGTACTCTTTGTTGTAGGGTTTTGTTTTAGTTCACAATATGCCTGGTACTGGAGAATGGTTGTTGTTGTTAGTGAGATGATCAGAATCAGATTTTTTTTTTAAAGATATTGAGTTCTGTGGTTGAATGTCCTGGTTCTGCTCTGCACCCACTGTGGATGCAAAATATATGTTGAAGAAAGAAAAGGCAAGAACCATAACACAGTTTATAACAACAAAATAAAAATGAGTTATAATTTAGTTTTATAAACTGTGCTATGGTTCTCGCTCTCTTTTAGTTCCTTGGTGTGTAAACATCTTGCATTTCATCCATATAATCAAATCGGCTTTTTGGTTTGGTTCAATCCCTGATTGGAATTCTGAAAAAGCCCCACCCCCTCTACGGGGGTGGGGGGGGGGGGTGTACCATCTCATCCTTCGCCTCAGGCAGCAGATTGCCTTGAGCTGCCCCTGGTTGTCTTTGCCACAATACATAATTGTGTAACATACAGCAGGCCAGAAATATCTTGCATCCCCTTGCAGGGTTGTACAGTAGCTCTCCTACCCTGTCCAGGCACCTGAAGCGGCTGTTCAGGTGGCCAAAAGTTCTTTTTATTATAGTCCTTGTGAGCCTGTGGGCCTCATTGTAGCACTTCTCTGGTTGTGAACGCAGCTCCACTATGGGGATTATGAGCCAGGTAGGGTTGCCAACTTTTTCACCGAGAAAAACCCGACACCTGTGGCTCGCCATGCCCCATCCATTCTCCGCCCCTAGCCCCACCCCTAGTCCCACCCATGCTGCACCCCAGCCCCACCCACAAAAATTACCGAGGATAAGTGTAGGCTAACTCCCTTGGTCAGATAATTAAACTGGGAACCCCAAAAGCCAAACATGAAATGTACAACACTGGAGAAATAAAACTATAAAGTAATTTCCTCTTGCACTAAACAAAAACGCAAAGATGTTAGCAATACACATTTACCAGACCAGACATATTCCAGTTAATAAATTCAAAATAAAAAGTATTTTTCTGCCTTCTGTTTGGGAATTTTATTTTTCAGTTGCAATTGCTCCAGTCACTTTCTTCTGGTTTCTTCGTGTCTTCTGCGAGCTATCCATTTGTCCTTTCTTCTCTTTTAGATGTTTTCCATTCTCTCTATATATCTGCTTTAACATACTGATCCCTTTTGCTCTTTCCCCCATTTCTTTCCTTATTCCTTTATCATCCACTCAAATTTCACCCTTCCATTCTCAATCCCCTCTTACTCTCCCAATACCCGGCCCATCGTAGACTTATCTTCCACACAAAATATCTTTTCCCCTCTCCATTCTCATTCCCCATCCCCATCCCTTCTAGTCCTCTCCCAAATCAGCTCCTTTATAGTTCTAGACCCACCCAGCATCCGCTCCCTTCTAGTCCCATTCTCCCATGCCACCACATCAGCCCATTTCCAGTCCTATTCTAGCCCATCACCCATTTGCAGTCCAAGCTCCCCCATCAGTCCATTTCTAGTCCTATTCCAGCTCCTCATCAGCCCGTTTCCAGTCCTAGCCCCACAAATGCTCTTTTCCAGTTCCATTCCAGCCCCCCATCAGCCAATTTCCACTCCAAGCTCTCCCATCAGCCAATTTCCAATCCTAGCCCCCTCATCAGCCCACTTCCAGTCCTATTCCAGCCGCATCAACCCATTTCCAGTCCTATTCCAGCTCTTAATCAGCCCATTTCCAGTCCTAGCCCCACAAATGCTCTTTTCCAGTTCTATTCCAGCCCCCATCAGCCAATTTCCACTCCAAGCTCTCCCATCAGCCAATTTCCAATCCTAACCCCCTCGTCAGCCCACTTCTAGTCCTATTCCAGCCCCCATCAGCCCATTTCTAGTCCTATTCCAGCTCTTAATCAGCCCATTTCCAGTGCTAGCCCTCTTATCACAGGCCATTTCCAGTCCTAGCCCCCCCATCACAGCCTCTTTCCAGTCCTAGCCCCCCCATCACAGCCTATTTCCAGTCCTAGGCCCCCCACCATCACAGCCCATTTGCAGTCCTAGTCCCCCCCTCCACCATCACAGCCCATTTGCAGTTCTAGCCCCCCCATCACAGCCCCATTTCCAGTCCCCCCCACCATCACAGCCTATTTGCAGTCCTAGCCCCCCTAATCACAGCCTATTTGCAGTCCAAGTTTCCCCTCCACCCACCATAGCCCAATTCCAGTCCAGCTCCCCCCCCCCCATAGCCCAATTCCATTGCAGCCCCCCCATAGCCCATTTCCAGTCCAGGTCCCCTCCCATAGCCCATTTCCAGTCCAGGTTTCCCCCCCATAGCCCATTTCCAGTCCAGGTACACCCCCCCATAGCCCAGTTCCAGTCCAGATCCCCCCATAGCCTACTTTCAGTCCAGGTTCCACCCCCCATAGCCCAATTCCAGTTTAGGTCTCCCCAGACCATTTCCAGTCCAGGTACACCCTCCCCCATAGCCCAATTCCAGTCCAGGATCAACCCCCCCCCCATAGCCAAATTCCAGTCCAGTCCCCCCCCCCATAGCCTATTTCCAGTCCAGGTCCCCCCCCCCATAGCCCATTTCCAGTCCAGGTACATCACAGCCCATCCAGTCCTTGGCCCCCCTCCCCCCATCAAAGCCCATTTGTAGTCCTAGCTCCCCCCCCCACCCCCCCGACCAGCCCCGTGGCTGTCTGAGGTGCTTTAGAGGGAGCTGGGGAAGCCCTGCGAGGCCCCGGCTCCCTCTGTACAACCGCCAGCGTGAAGATCTTTTTCCTTCACGCTGGCGACTGTTTCTGTGAACTTGGATAATGTATAACTGAGAATAACAAGTTGAACTTTGAACATAAGACAACAGACAACGATCTAGGTAGATACAATGTGATATTGTCTTTTGGAAGCAGGGTGCATTTTATGTTTAGTCATTGGTATCAAACCCATAGTGTTGGATGAATAAGTATGTTGTGAGGTTTTTTTCTAAAGTCTTGAAGAGTTTCTGCAGGTCGCAGGGGTTCAGGTAGGGAGTCCAAATTGAGTGGACAAAGAGGGTAAATACCCTATTGCATGTTTTTGGGTTGCTTTTTGTTCGGGGTGCTGGGATCATGAGTAGATTTGATTGCAGGATCTTTGTTCTTTGGATTCAGGGGCTATATTGATTAGTGGTTTGAGACTGTTTGCTGATAGATCTTGGAATATTTTGAAGACTGTTGTGATGACTTTGTTTCACTCTTGAAACTATAGGTAGCCAGTGTAGGTTCATGAGTATGGGGGTGATGCATTCATGCCTTGATGCACCTTTAGGTACCGTAACAGCATTTAAATTTGGCTAGATTGCTTTGAACATTGCCCTCTCCATGAACACAAGGAAAACCCTTCTGAATAGAACCATGACAGTATTTATTTATTAGCATTTATATACCGCTTTTTCCAAAAGATCAAATGTGGTTTACATTAAACAGCGCCAAATACATATAACAGTTTATAACTATGTTCAGAAATCATTGAATATAACTTAGGCTCGAACTAAACTAAATTAAGAATTATGTACAGTAGACAGGGCCCTTAGATTCAAGTCTGTGATCTAGGGGTGGCTCATATAATTTGCTGGCTTGAGTGTTTTTTATTTGAATGTGGGGCGAGGGAGTTCTGGTTTTGAGGAATTTAGGTGTATATAACTGAATGCTACTATAATATCTCTACTATACCATACTATAATATTTATAAAATAATATTCAATTGAATCCATAAAATGGAGTGGAGGAGTAGCCTACTGGTTAGAGCTCTGGCTTGGGAACCAAGAGATCAGGGTTTGAGTCCCACTAGCACTCCTTGTGGCCTTGGGCAAGTCACTTAACCCTCCATTGCTCAGAAAAAATCCAAGTTATCAATGCCCCTGTTTAATGTAGATTTACCAAGTTTAAGTTACAATGTAAACCACTTTGATTGAAATGATAAAGCGGTATAAAAAAACTGTTAAATAAAATGCTAACATTCTTTCCAAGTTCTATCAGAGAAGTACAATAACTTTTAAGGATTCATGCAAGTCAGAAACAGTTTTGAAGTTACTTTTAAGGTTTCCCAGCTTCTACTTCAAGTGCAAGTCATAAAGATAAAAAGAATCAATATTTCAAAACACTAAATTCTCCTAAAGGAAATTATTTTTATACGTCACCAATTACAAGTCTAGGCTTGGATTTTTTTCTGCTCACGTGGAACATTTTCTGCTTTCAAAATAACTTTTCATCAGAATCAAAAGTAAGAGAGCAAAGCAACTGAAATCACGACAGTCTTTCTTTCAGAAATTTATTTTAAAATGTATTTTCAGCTGAATGGTAATGGCAATGACTTTATCTTTTCTTTTAATTGGGTCTATTGAATGCAACATACACACAGCATGCAAATATAATACAAAATAACATGAGCTATGGTTAGTTGATTATGCTAGAAAAATGCCCTCAAAAGAAAAGGTGGGTGGAGACTGGATGCAGCTTCTTTTGAGGTATCGATCTGGCCCACTTAGGATCCCTCCCATCTTACTTCATGCCCGCTCACCCACCCCAATGGCTGTTTTTCTTAAGTAAGCTCAGTACATGGTGCTTTAATAAACTAAATTTTCCTTTTCATTAATCTCACCTAATTTGATTTTTCCCATTGATGGTCTCACTGCTTTGACGTAAAGCCTTTCATTTTATTTTTGTTTTGTCTGTCTTGTCTGCCTGCATCAACTAGATTGTAAGCTCCAAGGAGCAGGATCTTCTTTTATAGCGTTATCTGTATAGTGCTGCGTATAGTTGGTATGCAATATTCAAATCATGACAATCATAGCAGTAACACTAGACAACAAAGATTTTGCTTCCTGAACACTTTTGAGTGTATCTTATGGATTTTGGGTTGCTGATCACAAAAATCACCTTAATTTTCCTATTACACATATGTTTTTGAAATCACCTATCCTTGTGATTTCCTCACATATTTTTAGTTTACTCATATGTTGCCTAGACGTAAGATGTTTTGTTTAGTCCAGGCATGCCTGGGCATGCGCTCAATGCAGGCACACAACGTGCAATGGAAATGCTACTGCTCAGGAATGAGTGGGCATGCTTAGTCAGGATGGATGCTGGCAGTACAGGCTATAAAAGCAACTTTCATACATAGATGTTATGCATAATGTTGATATCAATTTGTGTACTTAATAGCATTTATATGTGGGCTTCTTGTCTAACTGATGATTTGTTACAGCAGAAATGTCTCGTCAATATCTCAACAACCGTGATGCATTCTGTTACATTTGTAAGCATCAAAGATGCAGCATGACTGCACTTATTAAGAAAGTGTTGAGCTCTACTTCAGTGTAAAGTTGGTGATTGAGCAAATCCTGTGCTCCTCAAATTTGCTGTGCAACATATGCTGTCCTTAGAGCTTGGCTCAGAGGTACTCGGAAGTCAATGCCGTTTGCAGACTGATGATATGGCAAGAACAAAAGGATCACGTGATGAACTATTACTTCTGTCTGACCAATATATCTGGCTTTTCTGCAAAAAATAAGAAATCTATTGAATACCCCAGTCTGCCTTCAGCATAAGACCAGTGCCGCATGATGACAGTATGCCAGTACCGAAGCCACCAGAGACATGGAGCCTAGATGAGGCAGACTAAGATGCCAAAATACACAGGCCAGACATGGAAAACATGGATCCAGAGTTTGAACCATTTATGTTTGGTCTTCCTCATCTGATAACACAGTCAGAATTGAATGACCTGGAGAGGGACTTAAATTTGTCAAAAACAAAAGCTGAACTACTTGGTTCAAGATTGCAATGATGGAGTTTGCTGTCATCTGGTATGAAAATTTCTGTCTTTCAGACTTGCCAAGAAGATATGAATTTTTTTTGCATGGGTTTGATAATCTCTGTTTCCACATTGACATTGATGGGTCATTCACGCTTTGGGCTGTGAGCATGACCCACAAAAATGGTGCCTTTTTATCAATTTGTCACTGTTTTAAGCCTAAAAGCTTTCTTGTTACACAATGGCAGTGTCCACCCTTCAATATCTATTGCCTATGCAGCGCACATGAAAGAAATATACAAAAACATGGAACTGTTGAAACACATACAGCACAACAACTGCAACTGGAAAGTCTGTGGTGATCTAAAAGTAGTGGTACTGCTACTAGGCATGCAGCTCGGGTATACCAAGTACTGTTTTCACTTGTGAATAGGACGCCCATGCTAGAGAGTCTCATTACATTAAAAAGAACTGGCTGCTCGGTAAGCGTTTGGTTCCAGGACAAAAAAATGTAGCACATGAACCACTTGTCGACACAAGTAAGATACTTTTGCCTCCTCTTTATATAAAATTCGGACTCATGAAAAACTTTGTGAAAGTGATGAATAAGGAAAGTGCAGGATGCCAAGATTAAGGAAGGCATGTTTGTGGGTCCGCAAGTCAGACACGTCATCAATGACGAGCGGTTTGAAAATCTGCTAGTGGGGCCTGAGAAAATCGCATGGAAGGCATTCATAGATGTTGAGAATTTTCTTGGCAATTACAGGGCACCAAATTATGTCCAGCTGATTGACAACATGCTTCAAGTATACAAAACTATGAAGTGCAACATGTTGCTGAAGATTCATTTTCTGCATTCACACTTTGATTTCTTCCCTGTTAATCTTGGTGCAATCAGTGATGAACATGGTGAAAGGTTTCACCAGGACATTGCGACGATGGAAAAGCAGTATCGAGCCAACTGGAACCCATCAATGCTGGCTGACTATTGTTGGACACTGAGATGAGAAGCATCAGATGCTGAGTACAAATCGGGAGCAAAGCATTTTTAGATCAGGTGAACTAGTGAAATATGTCAGCATCATTGTGCGATTAAACATGATATTTCAGTCAAAATGTAATTTCATGTTTCTCCAAATTCCTACATGATGCAGTCAATCTGAAATTATATTTGTGTCCATCTTGAAGGTGTCTATCATAATCACCAAATTTTTCAGGAAGCAAAAATTTTATCATAAAATAAGACACTATTTTTGAAAAGACATGGAGACTGGAATAGAGACATTGAGGTTGCAATGCTCACAATTCCAGCAGTATTTTAGAAAAGATTGTGCTAAACATAGAGTCCTTTTTTAAATGACAGAATAAGGAGGTACAGGACTGTGCAAGTATGTGCAGATATGTGGAGCAGGTGGAGCCATTTTGCAAATCCACACATATCCCTCCGTGGTGGGTTGATGATGGCATTGGCCTTAATGAGTGCTTGGTTTGCTACTGTGACTATGCATGGTGCCATCAAGACTGGGGTGCAAACCGGATTTGGAAGAATGTTGTTTTACCATGTTATGGAACCCAAAGCATTTTGGGATTTTTTTGTCACTTGGTCTGTAATGTTCAAATTGTAAGTTGCTAGGGGAGATGAAGTGTCTAATATGCAAATGGTAGACATGAGCTTGGCTGAGAGATTGACCTCCTATGTGAACCCTAAATGGAATGAACAGTGACTATCTTTGTGGGATCCTTGAACTGCCTTTTGGATGGCACACAGTACATCATAGTTTGTACCAGGTCTGGAACGACCATTAGGCAAATTAGGTGGCTGCCTAGAGCACCAGTGGTTTGGGGCATTCCACTGCTGTCCCTCTCCGGGACCTGTAGCCGCGGCAATGGCCGCAAACAGCACTTAGTTTACAACTCTGGTGCTGTGGGGTGTTTCTGCCCCCTCGGACCACCTGATGCCGACTTGCAGTTTGCAGTTGGATCCCCTTCTATATTGTATCCTACTGAGAGCCAGTGTTTGTGGGTTGAATATGCAGGGCCCTTTTTTCAAGATGGTAGCTTTTGCAGATGACCTCCTGGTGCACTAGGAGACCCAGAGAGATGACTGCACAATTTCATGGCTGAATTAAAAATATTTGGTGCAATCTCAGGCCTGAAATTGAACCCACAGAAGTCTGAAGCACTGCCATTTAGAGGGGTGGTATAGAGCATCATGGCCAGCCATGTCCTCCTCAAATGGGCAGAGGGTATTTTTAGGTATTTAGGCATACAATTCCTGTCTTGTCGAACTAATAACTATGTTTATCAAAGATAGATTATGGAAGTGGGCTCACCTCTCACTTTCCCTTTTGGAAAAGGTCAGACTTTTCAAGATGACTCTTTTCCAAAAACAATTCTATATGATACAAATTCTTCCTGTTCCATTGTTGAAGTGGGATATGAAGCACATGAATACGCTGCTGAGTGTTCCTTTGGAGAGGAAGAAAGCTGTGTATTAGATTAAAACTTTTAAAATGCCTGTGGGAACCGGGTGGGCTAGCCCTCAAATATATTGAACTATAAAACATGGCTTGCATATAGAGGCATGTTTTTGATTGACTATATGGACCTAGTCATTATTCTTTCCTGGGGATGCCTGTGATTTATGCTTCAGGCTTGAGCAGCCTCTCTACCACAGGAAGTCAGGTGGAGTCTCTTTGGTTAAACCTTTGAGATGTGGATGGAAATATCTATGTGTCCTTTGGAGTCATGACCCGGAGGATTTGACCTTTCTTGCCATTTGCAGGAATGTGGACTTTGAGCCTGATAACATTATTAATGTTTTAAAATCCTGGGAAGAGAAGGATTTGATGGATTTCGCAGATTTTGCCCTTAACCAGCCGAAGTGGGAGCATGTACTGGGATCTCTTAGATGTTTTTAGATATATTCACCTGAGGCATTGTGTTCAGTGTTGGAATCCTCAAGCTTTCAGATGACATGGTAGCAAAAATGGTTACTTTTTTCCATCTGGAGGTTTGACAGAAACCCACTATTTCCAGTCTATATAAAGTGCTCTTGAGAGTATGTCTTTGAGGAGCCCATTGCATATTTTGGAAAGCTGGAATAGAGACTTAGATGATGTCCTTCAGAAGAAACAGCTTTTATGAATGATAGGATCCCAATGTTGACCATTAATAGCTCCCTAAGGGAAGTTCAGTACAAATTTATTTTCTGTGCCCATTTCTCTCAGGCCCAAATGTATCAAGCTCACTTAACCCTTACATCAAATTGCATTAAGTTTGGCATGGTGCCTAGCATGCTGGGTCACCACTTGTGGCACTGCTCAAAAGTTAAACTCTTGGAAGAAAGTGTGGGTAGATTATTGTAAATATGTCCTGACTTGAACCCATAGGTGTGTTTGAGTTGGGGGTGCAAACAATAAAAGGGATATATAAGAGGACATGAGCTGAAAAGGCCTGCTTTCTGGGAAAGTATGTGTTGATGAAATGGAGAACACAGGAGCCAGCCTCCTTTTGAATATGGAGGAATCTCCTTCATGACCACTGAGGATGGAATATTGTCATGGGACGAGCATCTAGCAGGTCCAGTCTAAATGATACCTGGCGAGGAGAGAACAACAGAAAGCAAAGCAAGAGAGAAAAACAAAATTTCCAGGCAGATTCTTTTCTTTATTCACTGCTATAGCAGGGGCTGGCTCATAGCAAGCTATCAAGGAGTCCAGCACTCACACAGGATACAAGCTGGTTTTTTATACAGTCTTAGCATAGCAGTTTGTCACGTGGGTTAGAGAAGGATAGCATTTTGGAAGAATTCTCTGGGCCCCTTGACTTATTTTTTCTACAGAATTATGTAGGTGGCATATCTGGAGAGTACCTAACTGCTAAGAGTCCCTGATTGGTCTGTGGAGGAGTGGCTACCTTATCTCTCCTTGCAGTCTAGGGCATCTGTGGCTAAGCTGTCTGAAGCCCTATTCCTTTGTGTGTGTGCATGAGAAGACAACTCTAGCAAAAGCATCTCTCTACCTCCCCCCTCCCGTTACTTTGTCAGCTTGGGTTGTAAAGATAGAATTTTATCTGTTCTAGCCTGTCGATGTTCTTTAGCTGCTGCCCCATCTGTTTAATGTCTGTTTTTGTTGCCAGCTATTTTATTCTTGCATGCTATCCCCTTTTTCCCATCTCAATATGAGCTGCTTAAGAAATGGGAAAAGTCTAGGAAAATGAATATGACTGTGTGAGAAGTATATTTGAACTTCCTCTTTTTGAGATCTCGGAGCTTTCTCTTGAATTCATTTTGATTGATAGTGTCCATGTGTTGATGGTTGTGTGTGACCACCAAACTCTTAGACCCTAGTGTTAGGGTGGGGGGAAGGGGTTACGAAGGAAAGTACTAGGGGAAAGGAGATGATTCTGATTGGGAACTGAAGCAAGTTTTGGGTTCTTAACCATGTTCACTGAGCTAGGAAGGGGTTGCAAAGCCCGAGGATTCTGGTTGTTAGTTGTTCAAGAACCCCCAAGAGGGGTACTCAGTTTAATGATATGAGGTTGATGGACCTTTCTTTCCATCCTTAATTGTGTCTATGTAATCACTGATATCATCTCTTCTTGGAGATGTTTGTTAGGGGTGCTGTGGAAGGAGGGGTGTGGCGGAACAGAGGGTTTGGGAAATCCACTGCTTACCCCTGGGACAAGCAGCATGGAATGTGTATACCTTTTGGGAACCTGACAGATTCTTGAGACCTGGAATGGCCACTGTTGTAAACAGGATACTGGGCTTGATGGACCCTTGGTTTGACCCAGTATAGCATATCTTATGTGTAAGGAACCCCACACGTTGTCCTATTATATGTATTGATGTTAGTTTAATTTTTTTTAAATAATGGTAAACAAACTAAATAAACATAGTTTAAAAAAAGTGGAGGATTCTGCTGTATGATGAGATAATCTGGCTTATGTCTTATTACAAAGGTTAGATTCATGCCAGAATTACGTTTGGTGAATTTTTTTTTACGTAAGGAGGTCCACAGATATTCAATGTTAATGTATATTCCACATATACATCAAATTAGTTTGAGATTATTTTATGTGAAAATGAAGATTACAATTAAAACAGAATGGGGGGAGGGGATATTCAAAGTCATTTACACGGTCTACAGACCTGTAAACTGTATAAATGCCTCTTAGAGGGATATTCTGCGACACAAATGCACTTAGTGCCTCTGAATATCCGTGAGTAATGCCGTTACATGACCTGATGCTAACCGCATGTCATGAGCATTCGGGAGCTGAGCAGAGGTGCTGCTTGTTGCTAACCGGGCAGCGACGATACTGAACTGCTGCCTGGTGAGCAACCTGTGGGTAAAGATAGGCCAGCTTTTCAAAGCCAGTCTTTACCTGTGGGAGCTAAGCAGGCAACGGCTCAATATCTCTGCTGCCCAGTTAGCTGCGGCACTATGCAACAGATCCGACATTCAATGACTGTGACTGGCTATGGGCCCCAGCATTGAATATCTGGGGTTAAGGTTCAGCAGCGACAGCTGTGCACTGTGGAAGCGATAGCGATAGCTTCCACTGCTGAATATCCCCCTCTTTGCCTATATTTAAGTAAAAATTCAGTAGGCTGACAGCAAAAATTAAGATGGATTATTTAAAGTGAATCTAAAAAAATCTGCAAATTGTTTCCAAACCTGAGCTAGATTAGAATCCGCCTGGTTCAAATTTCATTCTATTTGGTTTACATATCCCATGATCAAAACTGAAAAGAACATGATATAAGTGTACTAACAATGTGCGTGGCCCTGTGCTTTATTAAGGTATACCTCTGTATATCTCAACGGTAACAACTGAGGGTAGGCATACTGGTCACGTCTTGAGGGCTGATACATTTTGGCAAATGAGGAAGGATGTGTTAAATCTCAGCCATCAGCCATCCTTCAACATATTAACATGGACAACAACCCAATTTACTGCCCTTTAACTAAAACCTTGCTGTCAAAATGAAAAATTCATTATTATCTAGCATGAATAGGAGATGAAGTATCATATTGATCTGCATCATGAACCTAAGGCTAAGTAGTATTTGCAATTAATTGTTATGTCTACAAAGTCCACAACACAAGAGGTAATCCAGCACCACAAAGGTACAATGAGCAAAAATAGAATGGTGGTCTAAAACGGATACAATTCATAGGACAAATTTATTTTACATTAGTATACATAAAAATGTAGAAACCATACAGACATAAAAATATAGCTATAAGTCAGTAAAGCATATAAAGCCCAACATGTTTCAGCCGAAGCCTGCACCAGGGGTGTCAATTAAAATACAAAGCTGTACGGTGAACACAATTTCCAATGGTGCAAGGTACAATCTGTATTAAAGGCAGAGCATTACCAACACATTGAAAAGATCAAAACCAACCAACCAAAAGAGCAAATAAAAATATTAAAACAGAGTCCTAAAAACCATAATAAAAACATAAAAAATAAAATTACACTATAAAAATTGAAAATATAATATAAATGAACCTCCCTTGGAGACGTCACACCAGAGCAATTGATATGATGTTTAAAGTAGACCTAAAGGAGAACCATTAAGCCCTAGTAGCAGCACCTAAAAGACCCAAGGCCAACATATATAAAACAGAAAAAACCTGCGTATATGAAATGTACAAAAAATAATAAATAATTCAGCCTAGAATAAATGGGAACTTACTGAAAGTATCCACACCTGTAGGGATAATGCACTAAACATAGGTCATCTTATACTAAAAAATGCAGCTCATCTGTTCTGGTCAAAATGAACTAAAAAGTGGCAAAGGAAACAGTCATGCTATCCACAAAGGGTACTGTACATAATAACCAATGGACCATGCATGCTTATACCATCCTTTAACCTCTTCTAGTCCGTAGGAAAATGCAGACACACAAACTACCTCTTCACTGCCTGATGACTATCAAATAGTCCAAAATAAAATGAAACAAAACAGATTTACTATTAAAATTGGCAACCATTTATCTCACCTTTTCACGAAAGTACCCATAACCCGGGAAGACAACACACAAAAGACGGGCAGTCCTGATATACTAAGATTCAGCAGTGGCAGACAACCATAAATGCACCAAAAACCACTAATCAAAAGGAAGCACTGCCAAATGATAGCTGAAAAACCTCCCAGAATACTTAACCAATCGATCAACACTGTGCAAAGAACATGAACAGGCAGCAGGAAGCTTTTTAAGCCGGCTTTTCTACTGAAGCAGCTTGATTTACAGAGCCACCGAAATGAGGCTGCTTAAGCTTAAAAAAAAAAAAAAAAAAAAAGGACCATTAAATGGTTTACAAATGCCTATTTTTTTAAAAAAAGTCCTTTTTGAAAAAAACAACAAAAAATAACGGGGATACCAAACTTTAAATGAACTGTTTCCAAAAGGGTATAAATAAAACAGAAATAAATATATTGTTTATGTTTGTTTATTAAAACTTTATATACCGCCCAATACGATTAGCATCTGGGCGGTTCACAATACATAAAATCAAATTAAAAGAAAGAGAGCTGCGAAAAGAGAAGCAGAAAAGGAACGCCATAAAATCTTAAGAAAAGGAGATAGAAGCAGATTACAGTTGGGGGATACAGAAGGCTGACTTGAAGGGAGAGAGGGAACACATTGACAATAAAGGAAGGCGCAGGAGAGAGGAAATAAGGAACTAGGGAGGGGAAGAGGACGGAGCTGGGAGGGGGAGGTTGAAGGCAGAACAGAAGATGTGGGTTTTCAGTTTAGCTTGAAAAGATAGGTAAGAGGATTCTAGACGTAGGGAGTGGGGAAGTGAGTTTCAAAGCCTTGGACCGAGAAAAAAGAAAGCTGAAGATCGAGTCGATTCTAAATGTGCTTGGGAGGGGGGGGGGGGAAGAAACATAAGGTTAGCGTAGATGGAATGTAGGGGACGGTGAGGGGTATGGAGGTGAACTTGATCTGCAAGATACAAGGGGATACCAGAATGGATCACCCTGTGAACAAAAAAAGGACTTTAAACTGAACACGAAAGAAAATTGGAAGCCAGTGAAAGTGTATTAACAAGGGGGTGACATGATCGAAGCGTGAAGCGTGAGAGAGAACACGAACGGCAGTGTTTTGGACCCGTTGAAGATGACAAATTTGGGATTGGGGAAGCCCGGCAAGACAAACATTACAATAGTCGAGATGAGACATGACAAGAGAGATGAGGAGGATGGCCATAGAAGAAAGGGTAAGGAAAGGACGTACAGCACAAAGTTGTCTTAGAGTAAAGAAGGAGCGCTGGACAACAGAAGAGATAATTTCTTTAAAGGAAATTGAAGAATCAAGAGTAACACCCAAGTACCGCAAAGAGGAAACGGTGGGGATGGGTGAGGAAGAGAATAAAGGAGAGAGGTTAGGAAGGGGATTACCGAAGGTGAACCAGATAGCCGAAGTTTTCGAGAGATTAATGTGCAGAAAGTTGGTCGAGAGCCAGGAGGCTACAGAAGAAAGACAGGTGTTGAAGGCGATGATGTCAGGCGCAGCAGAGTCAGTGTGAAAGAGGAGAAAAATGTCATCAGCGTAGTAGTGAGCAGAAACACCATGCTGTTGAATAAGAAGAGCAAGGGGGGCCAGAAACATATTAAAGAGAAGAGGAGCAAGAACAGAACCCTGGGGGACACCACATGGGAGGGGAGTTGAGGGTGAAGACCCTGAGCTAATGTGAACTGAGAAAGTGCGACTAGACAGAAAAGAGTGAAACCAGCGAAGAACCAGACCGGAGAGGCCGGCATCCTGAAGACGAGATAGGAGAGTGCGATGATCAACCAAATCGAAAGCGGCAGAAAGGTCTAGAGAAACAGCAAGAGAGAGTAAACCACGGTCGTGAGCAATGTGCAAGTTGTTAAGGAGAGAAAGAAGAACAGATTCTGTGCTATGACCCGGGCGGAAACCTGATTGACGAGGATGAAGAGTGAGAGAGGCCTCGAGGTGAGAAGAAAGCTGAGAGAAAACCAATTTTTCCAAGAGTTTAGAGAGGAAAGGAAGGTTAGAGATGGGACGCCAGCTGGAGGGAGAGGAGGGGTTGAGGGAGCCTTTCTTAAGAATGGGACGGACAGAGGCGTGCTTCCAGGAAGAGGGAAAAGTACCAGAAGAGAGGCTAGAATTGAAAAGTGAAAGAATAAAGGGGGACAGAGCGAGAGAAGATTCCAGCAACCAAGAAGAAGGAATGGGATCAGCAGGGCAAGAGGTTTTACGAGTGGATGAGAAAACTTTAGTGAGAGCAGCAGGAGTGATAGGCTCAAAGGTGGACCAGTGATGTGAGAGAGGGGGAAGGGTAGGGGAGGAAGAAGGTAGAGGAAAGGGAGCATGGGGTGCTACCGAGGGGGGAGGGGAGGGAGGGGGGGGGCAAGAGGGAAATGAGAGACGGAGAGACTGAACTTTGGAGACAAAGTAGGTAGCCAGGGAAGAGGGATCTGGAATAGAAGGGGAGGAAGGAGGGGTAGGGGAGGAATGAGGAGCAGAAAGAGAGCGGAGAATGGAGTTTAGTTGGCGGGAGGAGTTTGAAGAGGTAGTGATAAGATTAGAAAAATAGTTCTGTTTGGCAGAGTAAAGAAGGGAACGATAGTGATGATGAGCAGAACGGAAACAAGATATAGTAGAGGGGTTTGGGTGTTTGCGCCATAAACGCTCAGCTCGACGAAGATACCTACGGTGGAGGAAGAGCCCTGGATGAAACCAGGGGTGATGGGTAGAGCGGTGGGGACGACGGGGGGGTCGTAGAGGGGCAACGGTGTCAAGGGCAGTAGAGAGGGTTGTGAACCAGGAATTAGCCTGGGAATCAGGTGAGAGAAGAGGAAAATCTGGGGGGAACAGGGAGTCAGATGCAGGGAACTGATGGAGAGTAGCGGGGGTAATAAGGCGGGATGGAGGGGAAGGAGAATTGGAAGAGGAAGTCAGGGAAGGAGAGGGATAGGGAAGGGAAAAAAGGAGACAGGAATGGTCAGTCCATGGTAGGGTAAGGGGGAAAGGAGAAGAGGGAAGGAAAGGGGAGGATCGAGGGAAAATAAGTAGGTCCAGAGAGTGGCCGGCGGAGTGAGTGGGTAAGGAAACAGATTGAACAAGAGAAAGATCAGACAGAAAAGTCAGGAAACTACGATCCCGAGCAATGGAAGGGGAGTCCACATGGACATTAAAATCGCCTAAAATCAGGAGGTGGAGATAAAGAAGAGTAGCTTCTGAGATAGTGGCGAGAAGGGTATCCCAGAGCTGGGAGGACAGTGAGGGTGGAACATAGACAAGGAGGAAATAGAGGGGAGAAGAAAAGCCTAGGCGAAGAAGTAAAGACTCAGGATAATGCAGAGCAGGGGAAAAGAGCTCCTGGAAGGGAAGGGAGGAGCGGTATAATACTGCAATCCCTCCGCTGCTCCTACCCCGGCGAGGGGTGGATAGAGCGGAGTAGCCTGGGGACAGGCAGCGGTTAAGAAGTGGCTTCTCACCATCTTTTAACCAGGTTTCGGTAAGAAAAAATGCATCAAGGGTGTATTGGGAAAGAAGATCTTGGACCAGGACAGTTTTAAAAATAAGAGTTATTAAAAATAAGTTATTAAAAATAAGAGAATTTACTGGATGTGTCCTCTGGAATGTGCTCTTGCTGTTCTTCTTCAAAATGACTACCTTTGGTTAATCATTGTCCATAGAGCTCCAGACCAGACAAACTCTGGTAAATCAGGTAACTGGAACTAAGATAACCAGCAATCTAGCTGACTGGCTAGAGCCAGCCTTCCCCCTTTCCCTACCCTCCATTGAGACATGATGGCTTTTCTGCAAGTTGTCTGCTTTCTAACCCAAAGGTTACGGGTTCAAGACCAACCTCTGACTGTGTGAAAAACATTAGCTTTTTTTTTTATTTACTTGAAACCTTTAGTAGCCTTTCAGTTATGTTTTTGTTTAGGCAGCAGCCACAGCCATCTCTTTAAGAAAATGAAACGCTTGTGTTGCTGGTGATCTTCATTCCTGTTTCATGATTGACCATGTTTGTTTGGTCTGGAGCTCTATGGAACATGCTAACTGGATTTTTGCCATGTGAATCTATTGACTCTTGCTGTAAAGATTTACTCAAAAGATTTTTCTTGTGCCGAGTTTTTGTGCAAGATGTTCTTTGAAACTATGTCTAAGCATATTATTACTATCAGATATGTTTACCAAGTCAAATACAGATCCTGGTTGATCATTACTAACTGGACAACCAGAATTTGGATTAGGTTTAGCAAATGTCTCGGACAGTGTACTTAGACATGGTTTTATAGAATTTCTGGCATAGGAACATGGCAAAAGAAAAATTTTTGGAGTAAATCTCTACAGCAGGAGTCAATAGATTCATAAGGCAAAAAGTCCAGTTAGCATTTTCCACAGATCTGCAGACCAGACAAACTCTGGGCCAGTTGGGAAAACAGGAAGGAAGATCACCAGCAATACCATAGGCTGACTTGATGCAGCCCTCATGAGAAAAATGTTTGCAGGTTTGAGGACTATGATGAAATGGGGGGGTGGGATGTACATCACTAAGCAGCACAAAAAGCATCAACAAAGCATTGGATATTGATGAAGTTCCCCTTGAAGTATTACAGCAATAAGATACAGCTGTTACAGTACTTACAAAGCTCTGCCTGGAAATTTGGAAAACATCATCATGGCTGGTTTACTGTAAAAGATCTGTTTTCATAGCAGTTCTGAAGCAAGGTGATTCAACTGACTAGAAATTATCATATAATTGCACTGATCCCACACAACAGCAAGATCCTATTCTTGATCATTCAGTGGAGACTACAACCATACCTGGAATGAGAACTTCCTTAAATGCAAGCAGGGTTTAGAAAAATGGTGAGGAACAAAAGACATGTGAGATGGATCCTTGAAAAGACAAAAGGATATCTAAATGTATGTCATTGACTACAGTAAGACCTTGCTGCTGAAGGAGCTTTCAGCTAGCATGAGCTGGTCCAGGCAGTAGTGTCTCTGGAAGGTGTGTATAGAGGACCAGGTTGTGGCCTTGCAGATATGCTGCACCGGTATAGCTTTGGCACACAGCTGATGGGCCCAGACAGAGCCTGGGGACTACATGCCTGCCTGGGAACAGCAGAAAGCGATGCAGGCAGTAATCCACACTGAGAGCATCCTCTTTGTGACTGGACAACCCGGTCTGTTAGGGTCAAAGGAGATGAAGAGTTGAGGCCTGTGTCTTTTGCTCCAAGGGATTCAAGTGAAGGAGACCTCTCCAGTTTGATAAAGAGCATGAAGGTATGTGAGGGCCAGAGGCACATAGTCATTCAGAACATGACTGACTGTGCTGAGGTTTGCTGAGAATCTCAAGATTTTTGTTTAATTAGTACTATGCCTAAGAAACTTGCAAGAACTGTAATGAAATACAATGCAGTCAGCGAACGCTTAATCTCTCTTCGTCTACGAGGAATGCCTATCAACACAACTATAATTCAAGTATATGCCCCAACAACAGCTGCAGAAGAGAATGAAATTGAAGAGTTCTATGAACAAGTACAAGCTGAAATTGACAGAGCATGCAAACAGGATATCCTGATAGTCATGGGTGACTGGAACGCAAAAGTTGGCAACAAAGAAGAAGGCAAAGTAGTTGGAAAATATGGACTTGGCAACAGAAATGAAGCTGGAGAAAGACTGATAGAATTCTGCAAGACCAATGATCTATTCATCTCAAACACCTTCTTCCATCAACACCCGAACCCCCGCCACCACCAGCAGCTCTCCCCTTCCCGGGGATCGAGCCACCGATAGCGGGAGGGGCCTAAAGGCAGCACTGCCCAATCGGGGCAGCAGCTCTTCATTCAAAAAGCTTCGCGCCATTGGGCGCAGGTCCTCCGAACCCCCGCCACCACCAGCAGCTCTCCCCCTTCCCGGGGATCGAGCCACCGATAGCGGGAGGGGCCTAAAGGCAGCACTGCCCAATCGGGGCAGCAGCTCTTCATTCAAAAAGCTTCGCGCCATCGGGCGCTGGTACTCCGAACCCCCGACACCACAATCAGCACTCCCATTGCCGGTGATCGATCCACCGATAGCGGGAGGGGCCTAAAGGCAGCACTGCCCAATCGGGGCAGCATCTCTTCATTCAAAAAGCTTCGCGCCATCGGGCGCAGGTCCTCCGAACCCCCGCCACCACCAGCAGCTCTCCCCTTCCCGGGGATCGAGCCACCGATAGCGGGAGGGCCTAAAGGCAGCACTGCCCAATCGGGGCAGCAGCTCTTCATTCAAAAAGCTTCGCGCCATCGGGCGCAGGGCCTCCGAACCCCCGCCCCCACCAGCAGCTCTCCCCTTCCCGGGATCGAGCCACCGATAGCGGGAGGGGCCTAAAGGCAGCACTGCCCAATCGGGGCAGCAGCTCTTCATTCAAAAAGCTTCGCGCCATCGGGCGCAGGTCCTCCGAACCCCCGCCACCACCAGCAGCTCTCCCCTTCCCGGGGATCGAGCCACCGATAGCGGGAGGGGCCTAAAGGCAGCACTGCCCAATCGGGGCAGCAGCTCTTCATTCAAAAAGCTTTGCGCCATCGGGCGCAGGTCCTCTGAACCCCCGCCACCACCAGCAGCTCTCCCCTTCCCGGGGATCGAGCCACCGATAGTGGGAGGGGCCTAAAGGCAGCACTGCCCAATTGGGGCAGCAGCTCTTCATTCAAAAAGCTTCGCACCATCGGGCGCAGGTCCTCCGAACCCCCGCCACCACCAGCAGCTCTCCCCTTCCCGGGGATCGAGCCACCGATAGCGGGAGGGGCCTAAAGGCAGCACTACCCAATCGGGGCAGCAGCTCTTCATTCAAAAAGCTTCGCACCATCGGGCGTGCCCGCGCCTGGCGGGCCCGCGCCTGAGGGCCTCGCCAGAGGGCCCTTTGGCGTGGCCCTTAGGCGTGGACCGTGAAAACAAATCTGCAACTCTACTTCTAAGTGTACCCTCTGCCACAGCTCGCCGGAGACCAGACGCCGAAGCAGCAGCCCGCTCAAGACACGCGTCCACACAAAAAGGAGCCTCTATGACCAGGAGTCTCAGCTGAGCCCCCACAGCAAGTATATTCTCCACAGACTCTTCTTAAACAGCCTAATAACCTGTTTGTACTATATATCATAACTCATTGCATTTCGCTCAACTTTATGTCAGTTAGGTCCACCATTACCAGCAGTCACACGCTGGATAGGAATATATTTATTACTGTTGTCAGTAGCACTCAATGTATTACTGTTGAATTCACTTATTACTGTTGCCAGTAACATTCAGTTATCATTGTTGCATCTCGAGTTTTACTGTTGTCAGTAGCATTTAATTATCACCATTGTATTCAACCATTACTGTGGTCAGTAGCAGTCCACTTATTACTATTTCCAGTAGCTCTCAATTCATTTTAATGCTGAAGTTAGCCCAACTATGTAGTAGCGAATCCAAGTCCACAGGTGCATGCCAGCTTCCTGTAAATTAAGATATCTTATCTAAATATCTTAGTCACATTACTGTCCAGCTATTCCATACCATTGAATCACCCTGATAGTTGTTCACATCTCAACTGAGACCAATATCCCCCCAAGATGTATGCACTCATACCACTGTCTATTTTCTTTTTCACTTTTCGACTCCCTAGTCAGGCATTTAATACATGTGCTAAACATATCCCAATCCGTTACAGTAATAATAGGAGATGGTCAGAGAAAGTCCACCAAACTATTCATAACACCTCCAATACTCCATATCAGCACCTACTGTACATTCCCCTACAAAACATCAAAAAAACCCACCCGGACAAACATCAGCAACATCATCTACTAAAATGTGCGCTTATAAACGCGAGATCTACACGCCAAAAATGGCCAGCAATCACCGACCTTATAACATTCCACAACCTTGACATATTAATGATCACGGAGACATGGTTGTCAGACTGTGATAATGCGATCATCAATCAAATGACCCAGCCAGCCGTTTTTCTCACCATATACTTGTCACAGAGCAAAACAAAAAGGAGGAGGGGTACTCATCCTCGCAAAAGCAGAACTGAAATTCAAAACTAAACGACGCATCTACCTCGGCGCACCTTGACACTATTACAATATCAAACGACCATTGCACAATCAATGCACTCTACAGAGCCCCAACATCTTCTTCTGATGACCTACCAGCAATCATCAAGCTTGCATGCAACTCGAATAATCCACGATCATCAAACTGGCTAATAGGAGACTTCAACCTCCCCTCCTTACCTGAAGTACAAGCAAGAACCTTCCTCGAAGCTTTATATGACCTGGACTACAAGCAAATAGTACACTCCCCTACGCATGCAAAGGGTGGTATCCTTGACCTTATTTTTGCCCCTCAGTTTATAGCTGACACCACTCCTCAGCTGTTGACTGCTATATCCCCAGTACCTTGGTCTGACCATAATCTCCTCAACTTCCACATACCAATCACATACTACCATAAGACCAGTGACAGGGCCAGCACCCCCGACCCCGGAATACTAACAACACGATTTCATCCACTCGACAAGGAAGATGTACTTATCAAGCTACTGCCACGCCTCGATGTTCCTATCCTTGACCCCGACGAACTTGTAGTGAATTGGAACAACAGTATTAGAGCTATAGCCTGTATTCCATCCACCAACAAGGTACCCAGGAAACGTGCGCATGCCCCCTGGTACTCTACTGACCTTCGAGCTTCCCTCTTACAACTACGTAAACTCGAAAGACGATGGCGCAGGAATCAGACTACAGTAGCCTACCACAATTATAACTCACATCTAGCACTACACAGAGAGAAAATAAGTGAAAAGAGGAAACAGCATCACTCAACCATTCTAAAACGGTCTTTAAATAAGACACATGACCTATTTAATATAGTAAAATCATTAACAGGGGACCCAGCACCTGTAAGCCCACTCATGCCTCAACCACAGGATTACTCGAACTACCTGCAATCAAAAATGATCCAATCCAACATGATTCCACCTACCTAGAACCCAACCATTGCAATAAGTACACCAAAGCCTACCCTACTACTCAATTTGTCTGCAGTATCAACTAAAGAAATTGAAGACACCGTCACCTCTATTAATCTCACCACGGCCCCCAATGACCCTTGCCCAGCAAGCTGGATAAAGGAACTTCGACATGAACTAAGCCACTCATTATGCAATATAACCAACCAATCATTACTAAGAGGCGTCTTCCCACAAAGTTTAAAACACACATCAATCAGGCCCCTACTAAAAAATAGTCGCCTTGATACATCCAAAGCCGAATCCTACAGACCCATATCGAGTATTCCCCTGCTTGCCAAGATCATCGAGAAGATAGTCTAGTGACAGATCCAGCAACACGTTGACACTGAGTCACCTCTCGACCCAGCTCAACATGGCTTCAGAGAATCGCATGGGGTAGATACCATCTTAACTACCCTTTTCGACAAACTAATCACAGGAATTGATAATATACACCAAGGCTTCATCCTTATCTTTCTCGACATTGCAGCCGCCTTCGATTCTGTGAATCATAAAATACTATTACAACGTCTCCAAGAAAAAGAGTTACAGGATACTGCATTACAATGGTGCGAATCATACTTAACCAATAGATGGCAGCAAGTAAAAACAGGTAACACTTCCTCTGAGCCTTTCCTACAGAAGCAGGGAGTACCCCAGGGATCATCCCTGTCTGCTTTACTATTTAACATTTATATGCAGCCTATCTGCTCTCTGATCTGCTCCCTAAATGTAGAATGCCTGGTGTATGCTGACGACATACTACTTTACATTCCATTCACTATTGAGCAGCCCGATTTCTCTCCCCTATCATCAGATGCTTTGATGCAGTTGCTGAATGGCTCCTCACACAAAACCTGAGGATCAATCATAGCAAGACCGATGTCCTCTTTGTCACTAGGAACCAGAAGTTCGTCACAACCCTCCCTACCTGCAAGTTAAAAAACGCCGAACTCAAAACGAGAGACACAATCCGATACCTAGGAATTACTCTAGATCGGCGTCTAGACATGACAACCCACGTAAAGACCGTTAAAAAGATCAGTTTACCACAAGTTACGAACCCTCCCGCCACCTCCGCCCACTACTACTCGATTTCTCGGACTATCGAACGATATTTCAGGCCCTAGTAATCCCACATCTTGATTTCGCAAACATCATCCTCCATGGCCTCCCACAGGCAACCCTCAGCCCCGCTTCGGCTGGCCATGAACTCAGCTGCCAGGGTTCTAACAGGTGTATCAAAATTGGAACATATAATGCCAGTAATGAAAGAGTTACACTGGCTACCGCTACAAGCCCGAATTCAATATAAGGTACTAGTCATGACGTTCAAGGCGCTGAACAACCAGTCTCCCACACCTATCAGCAATCTGATTAACAATATCCCTGAAAACAGAGTAAGACGGCCTGCACTACTCAACATGCTAATAGTACCCAAATTTACCACAAGGTGCACAAAGACAACTACTAATAGAGCTTTCTCGATTTATGCTCCGACAGCCTGGAACGAACTTCCCACCTGGATTCGATCCATACCAAGCCTCACCACATTCAGAAAAGAAATAAAACACCATCTGTTTCAAATCTACTATCCTGAAACCAGTCCTGAAAAACATAAGTCGCAGGCATTCACCCCCTGCTCTGACTATCCCAACACGCTAACCAAAAATTAAAATGGTTAGCCGCCCCTCCCCATTTTGCTGTATCCTATCTCCACAAGACCGTGCTTTGATCACATGAAGAGTTTATGTATTAGTTTTATTTAACTCTTTGTAAATTTTATGTATATATATCTTATAAATAGTTTCCCCCGTTCTCCACTTATGATTGTACCCCTGTTCTATGTAAGCACTTCGTGTTATGTAATACATTGTTGCATTGTTCAGTTATAATGTAAACCGCACTGATCTTAATAGCGCGGTATATAAGAAAAATAAATAATAAAAATAAATAAATAAGTGGCGACTGTACACATGGACTTCACCCAATGGATTGTATAAAAATCAAATTGACTACATCTGTGGAAGTCAACGATGGAAAAGCTCTATAACATTAACAAAGACAAAACCTGGAGCTGACTGTGGTACAGATCATCAACTACTAGTATGCAAACTCAAGCTAAAGTTGAAAAAGAGCAAACCACTCATGAATGCAGCAAAATATGACCTTGAGAATATACCACTGGAATTTAAAGACTATCTGCAAAATCGATTTGCTGCTTTAGATACAAATGACAGAGCTCCAAAAGAGTTATGGAATGACATCAAGAAGGTTGTGTTGGAAGAAAGCGAGAAGTCTCTACAAAAGGTGAAAAAGCAAAAACGGCCAAAATGGATGACGGAAGAAACTCTGAAAATTGCCCAGAAACGCAGAGAAGCTAAAGCCAGAGGAGAAAGAAAGACAATAACAGAACTCAACAGAGATTTCCAACGTGCAGCAAGACAGGACAAGGAAAAGTACTACAATGACACATGCAAGGAAATAGAAGCAGAAACTATTAGAGGAAGAACAAGATCGGCTTTCCTAAAGCTACGAGAGTTAAAGAAAAAGTTCCAACCTCAAATTGGAATGTTACAAGATGCTCAAGGTTCTATGTTGAATGATGCTGAGAAGATCAAGAAAAGGTGGAAGGAATATACAGAGTTTTTATATGATAAAGATCAAGTGGACCAACAGCCGTTTCAACCTGTACCTTATGATCAGGAACCATTGGTGATGAAAGAAGAAGTTAAAGCAGCATTGAAAGCCTTATCAAAGAACAAAGCACCAGGCATTGATAGCATTCCCATAGAAGTATTACAGCAATCTGATGCAGCTGTTACCATACTTACAAGGCTCTGCCAAGAAATATGGAAGACAACATCATGGCCAGCTGACTGGAAAAAATCTGTGTTTATACCAATACTAAAGAAAGGTGATCCAACTGACTGTGGAAATTATCGCACAATCGCTCTGATCCCACATGCCAGCAAGATTCTACTGAAGATTATTCAAAAGAGACTACAACCATACCTGGAACAAGAACTACCTGAAGTGCAAGCAGGGTTCAGGAAAGGGTAAGGAACGAGAGACATCATTGCGGATGTGAGATGGATCCTTGAAAAGACTAAAGAATACCAAAAGGATATCTATTTGTGCTTTATTGACTATAGCAAGGCTTTTGACTGTGTAAACCATGAGAAACTCTGGGCCACATTAAGAACCACCTTCCTACCATCCCATTGCAAGCATTCCATTTCTTGCTAAAATTATTGAAAAGGTTGTACAGATTCAATTGCAGGACTACATAGATTCATTTGCACCAATAGACGAACATCAATATGGATTCCGTCCTCACCACGGTGTTGAAACCCTGCTACTAGCACTATTTGATACCATCATCAGAGGTATAGACAACACAAAGCAAGCCTTTATTCTCATATTCCTTGATATCTCATCTGCTTTCGACAATGTAAACCATGCCACCCTTATCTCTAGACTCTCCCAAATTGGCATTAAAGAAAAAACACTCAATTGGTTTAAATCTTACTTCTCTAACAGAACCCAATACGTACAAATAGATCAAGTGGCATCAGCACCTTTCCCACAAGAACAGGGCATCCCTCAAGGCTCTGCCCTCTCAGCTCTATTGTTTAATCTGTACCTGCAACCCATCTGTTCGATTTTTAAACGCCACAAGATTAATTATCACATATATGCGGACGATATTATGTTATATTCACCTTTTGATGTGTCCAACCCTAACTACAGCAATATATATCAATGCCTATCGGAAGTAGAACTTTGGCTTAAAACAATGAACATGAACATTAACTTTAAGAAAACAGAAGCAATATTTATAACAAGAAACATGAACTTTACCCCACCGTCTGAAATAAACACTGGAAAGACTCTCATACCAGTTAAAGATGAGATTAAATATTTAGGAATCATACTCGAAAGGACACTCACCCTTTCACAACATATAAAACAGACTGTGAAAGCCATTTACTTTAAGTTAAGAACTATCCAACAGCTGCGACCGTTAATTGATAGCTCCGACTTCAGATCAGTAGTCCAAACTCTGATAACGCCCCATCTAGATTAGTGCAATGGCATTCTACAAGGAACCACTAAAAAAACCTACATACTTTACAATTAGCGCAAAATGTTACAGCAAGAATCATTTTCAAAGCGAAAATATCTGACCACATATCTCCTATTCTCTACTCCCTTCACTGGCTTCCTGTGTCTTGTAGAATTATATATAAAATCTTAGTTACCACGTTCAAGATTTTTAATAGAATAGCACCATCCTTTCTGTCCACGCTCATCAATGTCTCACATGAAAACAGATTAAGAAGAAGAGCAAACTTACACATGTTACTAGTCCCGGATTCCTTTCGAAAAACAAATCAGAAGACAAGTAAAACTGCTTTTTCTTTCTCTGCACCAACGCTGTGGAACAACCTTCCAATAGAACTCAGAGAGATCAAAGACCTCCAACTATTTAGAAAGGAATTAAAAACTCACCTATTCACTTTACACTATCACAAACTCCAACATGATGATAATGCTCAGATTCCACAGATTAACACTGATCAAAAAACATATTCTGATCCTACCTAGATATATTCCTACAGAGCACAGCCATAATTCCATCTCGAGCAGCTAAATGAATTCAGTCGATAATTCTGATATGTAAATAACCATATTTAATTCTCAATGTATATAGTTCTAGGTTTTCGGCACGTTATTTTGCCGCATTTCTAATTTTATTCTGATGTTTATTTATGGGTTAAATGTTAAAAATGCTCTACAATTTATATGTAAAATAATAATAGATTTCTATTATTAAGTTTTTTATTTTCTTTGTTACATGTTCTGAAATTTGTTATATGTAAAATAATAGTTTTCTATTATTAAGTTTTAATGTTCATTGTAAACCGCCTCTGATCTCTGGAAGAGGCGGTATAGAAAAATGTTTAAATAAATAAATATACCAGAACACCTGATCGTACTCTTGCACAATCTGTACATTGATCAAGAAGCAGCAGTTCGAACGGAACAAGGAGAAACAGAATGGTTTAAAATAAGCAAAGGTGTAAGACAAGGCTGCATACTTCCCCCCTACCTGTTTAATTTATATGCAGAACAAATCATCAGAGAAGCAGGATTGTATGAAGACAACAGAGGTGTGAAGATTGGTGGAAGACTCATCAACAACCTTCGCTATGCTGATGATACCACATTACTGGCTGAATGTGAAGATGATCTGAAACATTTGCTTCTCACAATCACAGAACATAGTCTCAAAATGGGCCTGCACCTTAATGTAAAGAAGACAAAGATCATGACAACTGGCATAATCAACAGGTTCATCGTTGAAGGAGAAGAAATTGAAATCGTGAACAACTTTAACCTACTTGGATCAACTATCAATAAAGAAGCAACAAGCAGTCAAGAAATCAGACGACGCATTGCTCTTGGCAGAATGACTATGAAAGACCTAGATAAGATTCTCAAGAGCAGAGATGTGTCTCTCCATACAAAGATTTGACTTGTTCAAACCATGGTATTTTCAATAACATCATATGGATGTGAAAGCTGGACAGTGAAAAAGATAGACAGGAAGAAAATTGATGCCTTTGAATTATGGTGCTGGCGGCGAATACTGTGTATACCATGGACTGCCCAAAGAACAAACCAGTCGGTACTAGAGGAGATCAAACCTAAGCTTTCTTTAGAAGCTCAGATGACAAGACTTCGACTTTCATATTACATCATGCGAAGAGAGAGATCGTTAGAGAAAGACATCATGCTTGGCAAGATAGAAGGTCAGCGCAAAAGAGGAAGGCAAGCAATGAGATGGATCAATACAATAACAGCAGCTACGGGTTCCAGTCTGTCAACAATGAGCCGCCTGACTCAAGACCGAACACAATTTAGGATAGCTATCCAGAGGGTCGCCATGAGTGGACTCCGACTCAACGGCACTTAACAACAACAACAACAACATGCCTAAGGCCCTGAAGAGATTCTCTCTTCCTCTTCTCAGTCAGAGAATCCACATCAGGTTTTTCCAAGGTGAGGAGGGGTTTGCAACTTGCATCAGTTATCCCCCCTGCAAGTTTAAGTTCTCTTACCCTACCTCTTGGGTCCCATTCCTCAAACTCTGTTTTACCTAGCTACCCCCTTTCTCGACATTAGCCATTTATTGGAAAATGGAAGACCATTACAGAATCCTCTAGCACACTGTTGCTGAAATTGTTCTACTGATCTCACTGCCAGTTGGATTTTCAGGATATTCACAATGAATATCCATGAGATAAATTTGCATAGACTCAGTTCCTGAGTTTGCCTGATTCAGTGCAGAAAAGCTGCCTGACTGTGGGGTTAGAGGACAGGTCTTGGAACCATCTCTCTAGTTTACGTATTTATTCACCACTAATAATCAAGAGGTGCAATATTTCTATTTGGTCTGTTAATGCACTTATCACATTCACAATATTGCAAGATTCTCTGGAAGGGGCGGTATAGAAGAAACTGTTAAATAAATAAATAAGATTCAATAAACCACAATTCAGTACTTCATTTTTAGAAATGTATTAATGAATGCTTCTCTGTTGTAAATTCTCACCGTGCCGCTGGGCCTGTCCCGAGGCCGGTGTGTAACCGGGTGCCGGGGCCCAAATCCCTTGCCGGTAGCTCGGTGGGGATCCATGTGAGGGGGGGGGGGTGAGGAGGGGGCATGGTTGATACCGGCCACCTGCCGCCCACGTCAATGATGTGGGCACTGGTGATTGGGGCTGGTGCCGGCTTGGGGCCGTGGCGTCGGCGTAAGAGGGAGATCACGGCGTGTGGTCTCCCTCTTTCTTCGCTGAGCGCCGGGAGAAAAGGGGTGTCGTCCCGGGGCTCCTGCGGCGATTTCCTCAAGTGTGGCGGGTGGGCGGCAGGTCGGGGGGTGCTGCGGGGGGGGGGGGGGGGGCGGTTCGAGCGGGTGCTGCGGGGGGCAAGGAGGCAGCCTCGTCGGAGCGCAGTTGCCTTGGGTTGGCTGGCTTGCCGCGGTTGGCCTGCTGCACGTGGGGAATGTAACGGGCCTGGGAGCTCCGTTGGGGTTTCAGCGGGAGCTGTTAGGCTGGGGTCAGTTAGGACAAACTGGGGAGAGAGGTGTGGGTGGTTGGGGGTGCAGAATCTTGCAGGAAATCAATATCTCATAATCGCGCGAAACGGGGTAATTAATTAATACAAAAAATAAATAAATTAATACACGCAGATAGGAAAACGGGGGGGGGGGGGGGGCGTTCCTCAATGCCGGAAGGCAGGGTAAGGAAAGAGAGCGTGGGCAAGGGCTGCGGTTGCTCCTAGGGTAAGAGGGTGGTGTGCTTTAAGGTCCGTTGGTCTCGACGGCCTGTGGTCGGAGGTCGTGTGGGGGGCCTGTGCTCGGGACGCTCGTGGGCAACGGGCAGGGTGGCGCGTGTGCGGCGCCAGTGCGGGGAAGAGTGTAGGCATGGGTGGCAGTGGTTGCTGGGCCAGCTAAGGGCGCGCTAGGGGCGTGGCCGGGGGAGGGCCTTGGGGCTGGGACAGGGGTACAGCTGGTCTGGCCTTGCAAGGTCGGGCGGGTGCGGTCCCTTTAGAGCCATCGGGGGAGCCTGGCCCCAATCCACATTGGTTGGCAGTACGGTGGCTGGCGGTGCAGGGTGCCCCCCGTGGCTGCTGGTCTCAGTTGGGATGGGGTGGCGGGATCCAAGGCTGGCTCTGGCGGTGCAGAGGTGTTCCGGATTCTGGGTTGCGGCTGGTCGCCTTGGTGGGAGGTCCTCAGGGCGCCTCGTTACCCCCTCCGGCTTTGGCTGGTATGCCTCTGGATTGGGGGCGGGCGCTTCCCGCACCTGGGTTTCTTCGGGTCCCCGGGGTTCTTGGGCTTGTGGGGCTGGCCCCCGGGTGGATTGGGGCATTGGGGGGTGTCTGGGCCGTCTGGCTGGGGGGCCAGAGCAGGTGGGCCCAGGGGTGTTGGGGATAGGGGCGGCTGGCGGACTCGGCTCCGCGACATGGGGCTGGGGCAGTGGGCCGGGTGCTGCATTAAGCGCTACGTTAAGCACTTGGGGGTGCCGTTGCTGCTGGTTTCTTTTCTTCTTCTCAACAGGTTCCCGCAGCGTGTGCCATCCGGGATGCTTGCTAACATTGGTCGGGCTGGTGGGGCAGGGCCCCCATGATCTGCAGTGGTGTCTTCCGGCTCGGCGGTAGTGGTCCAGACCGGGGTGCGTCGGCGGTGCCCTCCTGCAAGGCTGGTGAGTATGTGGGGGGTGCGAGTAAGAAATTTAAAAAAAAAAAAAAAAAAAAAGGGTGGGTGTGCAAAACTTGGGGAGGTAAATCCCGGTGTGGGGGGGGGGGGACGGCGAGGGTGCAGCTCAAGCGTGGGCGCCGTTGCCGGCATGCTTCGTCTTCCTCCTCATCTTCGTCGTCAGCGGCAGGATCATCCGGTGAGTCGGTGGGGGTGGGGGGGCTGGGAAGGGTGGGGGGATGGGCCTTGGTGGTGCGCTGTGCCGCGTATTGGGAGGGCGTGCCACAGACATTGCGCCATCGGGTAAAACGTTGCATGGTATATTGACATTTTCTGCTTGCACGAGGGTCGGTAACGTTCGGGAGAGCGCAAACACAAAAAAAAAAAAAAAAAAAACCCCCAAAGAGCTATGGTGACGGAAAGCGGGTAGGGGGCGGTATGCATCCCGTAACACTCTCTCATTTCCCGGAGCATTAGGGGGCGCTGCTGGCTTGCAGGGACGGACGTTAGCATCGTCGCAGGTGCCCGACGGTTGGGCCTGGCTAAATTTTGAGGAGGAGTTCGGCGAACTCCTGGAGGAGAGCGGGCAGCTATCCGGGGTGCCGAAGGCACCAACCGTTGGCTGGGGCGGATGTTTGCCAGGTGTCGGGTTCGGGGGAGGGAGAGGGAGGCGCCAAGTTGGGGGGTGGTCCCGGTGCGGGCAGGTTCGCGATCCTTTTGGGTGCCTCCCCCGCGGTGTCCTCATCGCGCCCCTTCCCCGATTGTAAATTTAAACCTGTCTGCTCGGTGGGGTGGTGACGGATCTGCCGTCGCTACGGTGTGGTCGCGAAGGAGCGGCTGGTGCCCTGGCGGGGGGCCAGTGCGGGGGCTCGTGCGCCTGGCTCCCCATGCCCGTGTGCTTTGATGCTATGCGACCGTGGCTAGTACAATATGGGTGACCTCATCCAGGTGGGTGTGGGGTGTGATATTGCAGGGTTTCTGAGGGCTTTCCAGGTTCCTGTTTTCGGGATCCCCGTTTTCTCCCTTTGCGGTATCCCCGGGGGGAGTAGTTCCCAGGACGGAGCTGGGCGGGTTGTGGCGGATTCAGACTCTGTCTTGCCCTCCTGGGAATTCTGTGAATGACCGCATCCCTCGGGACCAGTGCATGGTGCGCTATGCTTCCATTGCTGAGGCGGTGGTTTTGGTGCGGCGGTGTGGGGCCGGTGCTGTGGGCAAGGGTTGACATCACTAGGGTGACATTCGACTCTGCGTTCTGCTTGCGGTTTGGTTCCTCCTCCGTTTTTCCCTTTGCTAGGTTTCCGCTTGGATTGCGGTTTTATTTCAATAAGGGCATGCCTCTGGGGGGCGGGCTACCTGTGCCTACTGCGGGAACTTCAGTACTCTCCTGCACTGGGTGGTTGACTGGTAGTCGGATGTCGCTAACACAGTGCATTATTTGGATGATTTCCTGTTAGTCGGGCCAGGCCATGAGCGCAGGTGCGCCTACCCGCTGGAGTTTTGCGCTTGGCTGGGGCCTTCGGTATTCCCATAGCGGCTTGTAAGACTCTTGGCCAGTGGCGCGCCCTACCTTTTGGGGATCGAGATCGATACTGAATATATGGTGGTGCACCTGCCCGAGCGGGAAGGCGAGCGCATCCGCGAGTTGGTGGCTCTCGTGGGATCGTCGGGTGAGGCCATTCTGCGGGTCCTGCAGGCATTGGTTGGGACATCTTACTGTTGCTCGCATGGGTTCCGCCGATGGGGGCATCCTTTTACGCGGCAGTTGTAGCTCTTCTGGCGGATGTTCATCGCCCGCGCCTCCGGCTTTGCGGCAGCGGGAATGCGCGAGGATTTTGCGCGTGTGGGAGGCTCTCTGTATCGGTTTAATGGTTCCTTGGTTCTGCAGCTGCCAGAGCTTTCACAGGCGGACCTGCGTCTGTTTACGGGGTGCGGCGGGTTATTCAGGGTTTGGGGGGGTCTCTTGTCAAGGGGCATGGTGCACCGAGCCGCGGCTCAGTGGGATGGATGCAATCCGGCTTGACCCGCCACTTCAACTTTTGGAGTTTTCCCCCCATGGTTGTAGCGTCTTGGGTTTGGCCGGTGCATTTGCGTGATCTGCGGGTGGTGTTATACTCCTTGGTGTTTGTGGGTGGCTTCCTTGATGCGGATCATGGTGCTCGCTTGCTTGCGCCTGAATGTCACTGCCAGGCGCGGCATGTGTCGGCCTCCCCGAATTCTATCGCTGAGGCTTGGTCTCATTTTCAGTAGGGCGCGGTTTCGGCTGTTGGCCCCGGAGGTGGAGGCTACGGCCGTGCCAGTCCTGGAGCATCTTCGGAGGGTTGGGATTCCAGCTTGATGGCATTGCTGTCCTCGTCGGTGGCCTCTGGTTCGAGGCTCCCTGGTTCCCCGCACAATTGCAGCAGCATTTTGCATCGGAACTCGAGGCGGGGTTGCATTTTGGTGGGCTTGGCTTTGCGTACATGATGGTGGAGGCGTCTCAGGTACATACGTTGTATTCCGCGGTCCACAGCAGCTCGGTTGGGACAAGGGGGGCTGGGTGGTATTGTGCTCCAATTTGTTTTCCTTTGCCCTCCTGTCCGGTGCAGGCCCTGCTGAGTTATTTGCAGCAGCGGCCGCGGGCCCCGGATGGGGGCGGCAGTCCAGTAACACAGTTCCAGTTCGCAGCGGTGTTGCGCTTGGCCTTCAGGGTCTTGGGTCATGATGAGCGGACCCCTGTGGGGCGATCTGCGGATTGGAGCTGCCACGAGGGCGGCGACGGCTGGTATGGATGGGTGGGTCCTACAGCCGATCGGCGGGTGGCGCTCGAGGGCGTACGGAGGGGACGTTCACCCTTGGGTGGCATGTGCCGGGCTGGTGGGGGTGTGGGGGGGGGTACTAACAGTTTTCTTCCTATTGCAGAGTTGCCGGCTGTTGGCTGTCCGAGTTGGCCTTTCAGATGGTGCCTGCTTCGGCGATTGGTGGATCAGCGGCCACTCCCTCGTTCACCGGGCGGGCGGGCGGCAGTGCAGCGTTGGGCATTCACCTCGGGCTGGCAGATGCTGGAGTGCGGCTGTGTTGGAGGGGCCAACGTGGAATGCAATGGTGGCAGCTCTTGGACTTCGTTCCGGTGATAGCTTGCACAGCGGCGGTGGCCAATCGTCCTGCAGATTCTTTGGAGAGGCAATGACTTGGCCGAGCTGGTCCTGCCGGCAGATCATCAGGACCGTACAGAGCGACATTGTTGGTCCGGGACTTCATTCAGAATGTGGCCATCGAGTGGTCCGACATCATCCCACACCCTACCTGCGGGACGCAGCGGCGGTGGCCGCGGGGCCTGGGCGGATTAGCAGGCAGCTGGTGCATTGGGTTCAGCAAATGGGCGGTTGTAGGTGTTTTCCCCTTGGGCGGGGGTCAGGTGTGCTGGCTTGTACCTTCTTGATGGGTTTCACCTGGCCCGGTGGGACTAGATCGTAGCTGAATGATTGGCCGGAGGGCCCCCTGGAAGGTTGGTCTTGGTCGCAGCTTTTGTTGGGGGGCGGCGCAAGGATAGAGGTCTACTTGCGCCGGTGGCGGGGTAGCGAGCTGGCGCTCGCCGACCCGGCGGGGCATTTGAGGCTGGTGCCACTTTTCAGGGGAGCGGCAGTGCTCCTTGGTTGGGAGAGACATCCCGGTTGGGGTCTCTGCCCGGTGGAAGGCAACTTGCCTGCCTTTGCTATAACATGGCGAGGCGGGCGGTAGGGGGTAATGGGGGGGTGGATGATGCACTACTTTGCTATAAACGGCTGGTGGGGGGCATCATCCGGAAAGGGAGGGGGGGCAGTGCTGGGATTTAAGAATGTTGAATTGGCCCAGGTTGGGGCCGGTTGATAATTCATTTAATAAAGCTGCGACCAAGTTATTTGTTACCAAATTCCAGTGTGTGTGTTTTGTGGGATACCGAGGGGGGGTGGGTGGTAGTGGTGGCAGGTTGACAAAGCTGATAGCAGGCAGGGGATTGGCATCCGGATACCTCGGTTAATTCTCACCGTGCCGCTGGGCCTGTCCCGAGGCCGGTGTGTAACCGGGTGCCGGGGCCCAAATCCCTTGCCGGTAGCTCGGTGGGGATCCATGCGAGGGGGGGGTGAGGAGGTGGGCATGGTGATACCGGCACCTGCCGCCCACGTCAATGATGTGGGCACTGGTGATTGGGGCTGGTGCCGGCTTGGGGGCGTGGCGTCGGCGTAAGAGGGAGATCACGGCGTGTGGTCTCCCTCTTTCTTCGCTGAGCGCCGCGAGGAAAAGGTTGTCCCTCCCCACCCTCCCCTTGTGCTATATAAAATGACTAAATAACTGCATTGATGTCTAAATCAAAGATGTGTTAAATGGTTTGGGGTCGTCGCAGCTGGGTAGGGGGGTTGTTCTTCGAGCCTTTGTGGCGGTAGGCGGGGTAGCGAGCTGGCGCTCGCCGACCCGGCGGGGCATTTGAGGCTGGTGCCACTTTTCAGGGGAGCGGCAGTGCTCCTTGGTTGGGAGAGACATCCCGGTTGGGGTCTCTGCCCGGTGGAAGGCAACTTGCCTGCCTTTGCTATAACATGGCGAGGCGGGGCGGGTAGGGGGTAATGGGGGGGTGGATGATGCACTACTTTGCTATAAACGGCTGGTGGGGGGCATCATCCGGAAAGGGAGGGGGGGCAGTGCTGGGATTTAAGAATGTTGAATTGGCCCAGGTTGGGGCCGGTTGATAATTCATTTAATAAAGCTGCGACCAAGTTATTTGTTACCAAATTCCAGTGTGTGTGTGTTTTGTGGGATACCGAGGGGGGGTGGGTGGTAGTGGTGGCAGGTTGACAAAGCTGATAGCAGGCAGGGGATTGGCATCCGGATACCTCGGTTACTCAATCTCTTATTTTAGGTGAAGGTAGCTAGTTTCATCATTATCATCAAGATACTTTGAAATCACTTGATAAGAGTTAAGTTCTTAATTTTGTACTCTGGCTCTAATTCTCCATTGATACTGAATAGTAAACCAGAATACTATAATCAGATTTCATGTCAGACCATTTGAATTTCTGACAATATAATTAGACCTAGAGAACTACATCATTTTGTATTTGAATAGCATTAGAATAGAACTGATGTAAATGTAACAAAAAATCTTGTACTCTATAACCTGGCATCAAGAACATTTCCAGTGTTTCTGTTAAAGTATACTAGCTGAAACGAACAACAGATTGGTGGTGAAAGTCACCCTTCCTACCTAGCAATAGCTGTCTTTTATGATTTGTTGTTAGTTGAAATATATATGTGTATCCAGGAGGGTAATTTTATAAAATCAAGCCTAGTTAATGCATGTTTTCCCATGTATATTTTATGTCTATATTATAAGTCAAGTAGATGCCTACTTGTCTTTATAAAATACTAGCATCCGTGGTAGAGACTGTGCCTTAAATTAAGGCGCAGTCACTTATACCAGCACTGTTGTTAAGTTCCATTGAGTCAGTGTCAACTCCTAGCAATCCTCTGGATAGTTCTCCTAAACTGTGTTCGGTCTTCAGTCAGGCAGCTCATTGTTGACAGACTGGCACCTATATTGATCCATCTCATTGCTGGCCTTCCTCTTTTGCGTTGACCTTCTACCTTGAAGCTTACTGCCTATTTAGCTAACGTTTCTCTCGCAACCCTTCCTGTCTGAGGCCTTTAAATAATATTGACAGATTTCACTAGTTGGCTGCCTCGTATGCATTTAGGTGTTGTGGAAGTCTGATCATCGCCTCCCCTTCATCATTTAGTGTTTGAACTCGGTGACTGTCTTTGTATTGGCTGCATATAAATTAAACAGGTAGGGGGAAAGTATGCAGTCTTGTACACCTTTGCTGATTTTAAGTCATTCTGTTTCTCCTTGTGCCATTCAAACTGTTGCTTCTTGATCAATGTAAACCTGCACTAGAACTTATGTAAATGACTTACTTTTGGCAAGTAGGCATGTACATTTATTGTATTCTATAATCCATCCACATACTTCTTCTACACCACCCATGCTCCGTCCAAATTCTCCATCCATGTGCTTGCCCACAGTGAAATAATGTGCCAAGCAAACAATGTGCACAAGCTTATGTGGGTTGATATTTTATAAGAGTTCATCTACAGTAGGACTTAAATACCAATATTAATGTGTGGTGTTGGCACCTAAAAATAGGTATACAAAGGAGAAAGGACGAACAACTCTCAGCAGAAACCAAGAGGTCCACAAGCAGCGGAGGGGAGACACGGCCACACCACTTAAAACGATGAAAGCTTTATTTCAAAGAAACCTTCAAGCTTCAGGACCTGACTTGGCCAAGTTTCGGCTGTCAGCCTGCATCAGGGGTCTAGAACAAAAATATATACATAAACAATATGAACTCTAAAATACTCAAAATAAACTGAGAGTTTAAAGCAGAAATCAGAAAAAAAATAATACAATACCAGTTAAAGACCAGTAATATACAGTCTCAAAAACAGTATAAAAGACGCCTTTTATACTGTCTTTGGAGACTGTCTGTTACTGTTTTTTTGAAATAAAGGTTTCATTGTTTTAAGAGTTGTAGCCTTGTTTCCCCTTCACTGCTTGTGGACACCTAAAAAATAGGTGCCTCCTTATAAAAGTATCCCCTTAAATTCCACCTACAATTTGGCAACCCTGTTGCACCCAGTAGATTGCCTCTTGATGACTTTGACATCTAAATTTACTAGCCTGAATAGATCTTTTCCTGTCCAGCAGCTTCTTGCCGCAAATACCTAAGGCAGTGGCAGTTGTAATGACTTTAGTATTTAGGGTATATTGTCAATCTTAGGGAAGATGATATTCTTGATGATGTTGCCTTTAGCCTTAGATTAAGTCAATATAAATTTGTGAAGACTGATGAGTGCACTGATCCATGAATGTTGGGCACAAGGCCATAGCAGAGAGACTAAATTAATTCTTTGCTTTGGTTTTTACTGAAAAAGATGTAGGGAAGTTATCCATAACTGAAATGGTATTTAAAGATGATGCATTGGAAAAACTGAAAGAAATATCAATAAACTGGGAAGATGTATTACAACTATTTGATAAACTAAAGAGTAGCAAATCACCTTGACCGGATTGCATAAATTCAAGAGTCTTGAAAGAACTAAAATATGAGATTACAGACCTACTATTAGTAATCTGTGAACTATCATTAAAATCATCTGTAATATCTGAAGACTGGCGAATGTCTAATGTAATGCAAAATTTTAAAAAGGGTTCCAAGAAATTGGGAAACTACAGACTGGTGCGCCTGACATCAGTACTGGGCAAAATGGTAGAAACCATTATAAAGAACAAAATTACTGAACACTTAGATAGTCATGGTATAATGGGAGAAAGCCAACATGGTTTTAGCCAACGAAGATCTTGTCTTACTAATGTGTTATATATTTTTGAAGGTGTGAATAGACCGGTAGACAAAGGTGAGCCAGTCAATATAGTGTATCTGGATTCTCAGAAAGCCTTTGACAAGGTCCCTCATGAGAGACTCTTGGAGAAATTAAAAAGTCATGGGATAGGAGGCAATGTACTATTGTGGATCAGGAACTGGTTAAAAGATAGAAGGCAGAGAGTAGGGCTAAATGGCCAGTTTTCTCAATGGAGAAAGGTGGATAGTGGAGTACCCCAGGGATCTGTGCTGGGTCCGCTGCTTTTTAATATATTTGTAAATGACCTGGAAATGAGAATAACGAGTGAGGTAATCAAATTTGCAGATGACACAGAAATATTCAAAGTTAATAAAACCCAAAAGGATTGTGAAAATTTGCAAGAGGACCTTGATAAATTGGAAGACTGGGCAACCAAATGGCAGATGAAATTTAATGTGGACAAGTGCAAAGTTATGCACCTAGGAAAGAATAACCCAATCTATGGTTACACGATGCAAGGTTCCATATTAGAAACTACCACCCAGAAAGAAAATTTAGGCATCATTGTGGATAGCATATTGAAACTCTCTGTGCAGTGTGCAGTGGCAGCCAAGAAAGCAAATAGAATGCTAGGAATCATAAGGAAAGGAATGAAGAATAAAACAAAATATATTATAATGCCTCTGTATCGTTCCATGGTGCGACCGCACCTTGAATATTGTGTGCAATTCTGGTTGCCGTATCTTAAAAAGGATATAGCGGAATTAGAAAAGGTATAGAGAAGAGCCACCAAAATGGTAAAGGGGATGGAAGAATACCCCTATGAGGAGAGGCTAAAAAGGTTAGTGCTCTTCAACCTGGAAAAGAGACAGCTGAGGGGAGATATGATAGAGGTCTACAAATTAATGAATGTAGTGGAACGGGTAAACATAGATCGATTGTTTACACATCAGAATATAAAAAAAACTAGGGGACATGCAATGAAGCTACAGGATAACCTATTTAAGACTAATGAGAGAAAATATTTTTTCACTCAATGCGTAATAAAACTCTGGAATTCATTACCGGAGGATATAGTAAAAGCTGTTATTGTAGCTGGGTTTAAAAAAGGTTTGGACAAGTTCCTGGAGGAAAGATCCATAAAACATTATTAAAGGAGGCCCAGGAAATCCACTGCTTGCCACAATACAAGCACTGTGGAACCTATGTCCTTTGGGGAAACTGCTAGGTACGTATGACCTAGATTGGCCACTGTTGGAAACAGGATACTGGGCTTGATGTACCTTGGTCTGACCCAGTATGGCATATCTTATGTTTTTATGTTCAGGGTTGCTTCAACCCCTAATGGGGCCCGAGGCAAACCCGGGGCCATGGTGCTGTTCATGCTTCTGCTTCCATCCCTTCCGATGAATCGGGGGGAGGGGGGGGAAAGAAGTGGAATCACAAATGGCATCGTAGTGCCAGAAAAGAAGGTAACTCCAGCATTGTGGTCCATTTTTAATGTATTTCTGTTGCTGCATGTCCCAGACAGGGGAAGTGGCAGCAACAATGGGTGTTGGAGCGGGAGCAGGGCTGCTTCCACTTATAGGCAGCTGGGCCCCCATTGGGCAGGAGCTTGGGGCAACTGCCCCTTTTTGCCCATTGGTAAAAGTGGCCTTATGAGTGGGAAATCCAAAGGAGTACTCAAATGACTACAAAACGCAGTGAAAACATTAATTTTTCATTGATCACTCTGTCTGTCCCAATGCACCTATGCAAATTATAGGTATAGAGATCTTTTCTGACTAGGAGCCCACATAATAATTTTGAAAGCATACACCACCACTGACAATTATCATTCACAGTATGCAAATTTCACTTTATTTAAATTTCTCATGAGGTAAGAGACACAATTGTGTTCCTTTATTTGCTTTTTTGTCTTAAGAGGCTGAAAGAACTCTTCTGACAAGTGCGCCTGATGGCAGCAGTCATGACTATGAAAGCTTGAACAAAGTAGTGTGCTTCCATTGTTCACTTGGGTACATAAGAATAAATGTCAACCAGTAAGCAAGCTCAGATTCACATTCTGACAAAGTGGATTCAGCTTTTTCTTAACAAGGCAGGCAAGTTACGTACCAGTGTTAATAGCTGGGTAATTTGCTGAAAAATTGTTTGTTTCTCCATTATATGCAAAAAATAATGTAAGCCATAAATACTTAATTTTCCACTCAAATTCCATTCTCGGATGTCCAAGTCTTTGATTTATGGTAAATGTTATGTTTGCTGAAGAGGGGACTAGTAGTGCCATAAGTATTTTAGGTCTCGCTCTAAATGAATACTCTCATCATAGGAGGTTATGATTTTGAATACAGGATTTGCAGGATATCCATAATGCATATGTAATAGATTGGTTTGTATACCTTGGAGGCAGTAGCTGTACATTTAAGTTTTGCATATTAAGGATGCATATCCTGAAAGAAAGACGGACTTGGGTGTATCTCAAAGATTGGGTTGAGAATCACCGGCCTAATGGGAAATTCAGGCCTAGCACTGCCCGTCAAATTGGTGGGTTTTTTTTTTAAGAGGCTTACTTTTCAATCTTGTAAACTATCAGTTTCTACAATAAACTGGGCTGATTTTACAAGGAGCTGCACCTTAATGCACATAAGTCATCTATTTTCAAGGACTGAGCTCTTACATGCATAGTTTAGGTGGTTGCTGTTCTGTAAGCATATGCTAATGCATGTGAGCTCCATGGGAGTTTCTAAAACTAGTCCCCAGGAGGGTAATTTCATAAAGTTGTGCCTAGGTAATGTATATTTTCATGTGCACACTTTATGCCGATTTTGAGAAAGTCAAGCATGTGCGTACTTGTTTATAAAATACTAGCATGGCAGAGAACGGGCCTTAAGTTGAGGCATAGGCAAGCATGCATGTAAATTATTGTAGTTTAAATCAACCTGCTTGCTTTTGTGCTGCACCTATGCCAGAGGTACTCAAATCCAGTCCTGGAGGGCTGCAAACCAGTCAGGTTTTCGGGATATCCCTAATGAATATGCATGAGATGGATTCAACTACAATGGAGGCAGTGCATGCAAATATATCTCATGCATATTCATTAAGGATATTCCAAAAACCTGACTGGTTTGCGGCCCTCCAGGACTGGATTTGAGTACCACTGACCTATGCTGACCCGCACTCATATGCACATCCACAGTGAAAGTACGCACAATGCAAACACGCAGACTTTTACACCGGTCCCTATTTTATAAGAGGCCACTTACGCATGCAAACGACTAAAACACCAACATTTAGGCCCGTTGTTATCATCTAAAAATAGGTAGCTCCTTATAAAATTACCTTTTTTATGGCTCTATTAGACAAACATATGCATAGGTTACTTTAGATACGGTGGGTCTAGTGTTGCCGCATCAAAAAGAAGTGTAGGTTTCTGAAATGCTGTATTTTCTTTGTTGAATGCTTATGCCTTCAACTTTTCAATTATGATAAGACATGATTTTAGGAAAATATGTTGCATATTTGTATTATGGTAGACTCGGGATAAAAAAGTCTGTGTTATACCGTTGTTTCAGATTTAGAATTTATATTGTTTTTGTTTCATTGCAGCATGCATTATGAGGGTAATTCTATAAAGCATGCATGGGCTTTACTTTATAGAATAGGGGCCTACAGACGTGCCTGAGTCTAGTCAGGGCAGTTATGCTCTAGAGCACTTCGATCAGTGCAGTGACGTGTGTAAGCCATAGCATTCTATAACTTATGTGGGTACGTTTAAGCCTGTCTATGGTCTGACTAAACTCCACCCCTATGCACACCCCCAACTGAACATGTGACCAATGCGACTTATGTAAGCGCTTGCAAAAGTGCATGCATTAGTGCTCGTTCATGTGTGTAAGTCCTTCAAATAGGGACTTATTCACATTTCAAGTTCATAACTCTCTGCGAGTCCTATATAGAATCAGCCCCTATATTTTTAAAATGCAGGTAGTTGACTTAATTTTGCATATACCAGGTGATAAAATGCTTTGATGTAAGCTGAAAGGCTTTGGCATGTGCTAAAATGAAAAAATATCTTGCTAGTCTTTTGCATTTTTGTCATTTGGGGAATGACATAAAAAGATCCTTGACGTTTTCATCTCATTAACTGCACATCCCTAGAGAGAGATTGACGAACTTGAATGTTATCTATCACATGACTGAAGGCAGCAGATATTACAGGATAAACATGCACAATGTAAAATGAGAAAGAGAAAAAGGATTCACTGTGCAAATTACTCTTGCAGCGTTACTATACAAAATATTGCTAACCTATTTATGGCTCTCAATGACTAGAGATTAATGTCTTTGCTTTATATTTTCTTAAGACTTGATCCGTCCCAATCTAAGGCCACAAATAATTTTGTGGCAAATAGCTATTCAGGAAGGCTGGTGAGCAAAAATAATTGCTATTCAGAACTAGAGCAGAGGCTGCGCAGGAAGTCAAATAGTGATGAATGTGGTGATAATGAACATATAATGAAGCATTTCAAGCCTGGTATTCTCAGAGTTATTTTCCTATATGTGAACTTAATTAATCCTTTCAGGACATGCATAATCATTTGGGTGACATTGACCCCCTCCCCCTACAGAAAAAGGCACATATATTGTACTGTAGCAAAGAAAGATCCTCATAAGGAGCCAAAATAGACTGATAAAAAACAAAAAACTCCCTATTGTAAAAATAAATAAATAAATAAATAAATGGGTCAAGCCAAAGATCCTATAGAGCATCAAAAATGTACATCTGCTTTAAAGAGGAAAAGACCTCAGTATCCCTCAGGGCCTCAAACACCACCTAGACAAAATGAGGGCGAGTTAGCCAGTTTAAATAGCAATGCCTGGCTAGACTCGAAACATCAATGGTCAAAAACCTCTTGGAAGATGTGAAAAAGCACTGCAAAACAGGATTATTAATATCAGTCACACACTGAAAACCAAAAAATATATACCTGGAAAATGCTCCCAAATGCTATCACATGTAAGCACCAGCAGCAGCAAAAATCACTAACATAGTCTTTCAGAGTACTTAACTTTATAGTCTCTCAAAGTACTTAGCTTGATGTCTTGATTATACAGTAGACCCTGCTGATCATCAAGCCCCAACACCGGGTGTTTCGCATTCATGGCTTCCTCAGGGAGTCCGACAGCTCGAGTAATCAAACCCTGCAACGCAAATGGAAAACAGCACAATGAAGACCAACAATGCTCTCACAAAGCACTCAAGTTTAAAAATCCTCTGAAGACCTACAAGAAAAAAGAGCCAGCAAAAAAACAAATCCCTCCCCGCCCCCAAAACAAATGCAGTGCTAAGCCAACAGTGGTTCTGTCCAGTGTCAAGACAAAAAGACGCCATACAGACATGTCTTAAAAAAAAATCTCCTGTTACATAGAAACATAGAAATATGATGACAGAAAAAGACCACATGGCCTTTCTAGTCTGTCCTTCCATATCAATATCTACAACAGTCCCCTTTTTTCCTTTAGAGATCCTCTGTGTTTGTCCCATGCTTTTTTGAATTCAGATACTGTCCTCATCTTTACCACCTCCACTGGGAGACTATTCCATGGATCCACCACTCTTTCCGTAAAGAAATATTTCCGCGTATCACTCCTGAATCTATCCCCCTTCACCCTCATTCTCGTAGCAGAACTTGCTTTCAATTGAAAGAGGCTCTCCCCCTGTACATTTATGCCATGGAGGTATTTAAACATCTCAATCATATCACCTCTATCCCGCCTTTTCTCTAAGGTGTACATATTAAGATCCTTAAGTCTGTCCTGGAATGCTTTATAATGAAGACCACTAACCGTTTTAGTAGCCACCCTCTGTACTGACTCCATCCTGTTTATATCCTTTCGAAGGTGTGGTCTCCAGAATTGCACACTATACTCCAAATTAGGTTGCACCAAAGACTTATACAGAGGCACTATCACCTCCTTTTTCTCCCAGCCATTCCTCTCCGTATGCACCCAAGCATCCTTCTAACGTTTTCCATCGCCTTTTCCACCTGTTTAGCTACTTTAAGATCATCAGACACAACTACGCCTAGGTCCCACTCTTCTTTAGTGGACAAAAGTACTTCATCCCCTATGTTATATTGCTCCCTTGGATTGCTGCAGCCCAAATGCATGACCTTACATTTTTTAACATTAAATCTGAGCTGCCAAATTCTAGACCATTCTTCAAGCTTAGCTAGAGCCCTCCTCATGTTATCTATACCTTCCTGGGTGTCTACTCTATTGCAGATTTTGGTATCATCCGCAAAGAGGCAAACCTTACCAGACAGCCCTTCTGCTATATCACTAACAAAGATGTTAAAAAGAATCGGACCAAGTACAGATCCCTGGAGCACACCACTTGGTAACATCCTTCTCCTCAGAGTGAGCTCCATTTACCTGTACTCTCTGTTGCCTCCCACTCCAACCAATTTCTAACCCAAGCAGTAACTTTAGGGTCCATCCCTAGGGTGCTCAGTTTGTTTATAAGTCACCTGTGAGGAACAGTGTCAAAGGCTTTACTGAAATCTAAATACACCACATCTAGGGCTCTCCCTCGGTCCAACTCCCTGGTCACCCAGTCAAAGAAATCAATCAGATTTGTCTGACAAGACCTGTCTCTGGTGAATCCATGCTGCCTCAGATCCTGTAATCTGCTGGACTCCAGAAACCTCACTATTTTCTCTTTCAGCAGCGTTTCCAATAATTTACTCACCACCGAAGTTAAACTAACCGGCATGTAGTTTTCAACCACATCCTTACTTCTGCTTTTGTGTAAAGGCACCACATGAGCCTCTCTCCAGTCCTTTGGCACCATCCCAACTACAACGAGGCATTGAAAAGGTCAGTCAGTGGAGCTGCTAGAACGTCCCCAAGTTCTCTCAGTATTCTAGGGTGTATCCCATCCGGTCCCATCACTTTGTCTACTTTAAGTTAAGCTAGTTTCTCTTGAACACAGTCTTCTGATAATTGTTCAAAATGTCCCTCGCTTCTGTTCCTGTTTGTGGGTGTTTTCTGAGGTCCTGCTCCTGGTTCTTCATCTGTGAACACAGAACAGATATATTAAGCAATTCCGCTTTATCCTAATCAGCTTCTACATATTCCTCACCTTCACCCTTGAGTCTGACAATGCCACTTTTGCCCTTCCTCTTCTCAATAACATATCTGAAAAATGTCTTATCCCCCCATTTTATTGCATTCGCTATTTCCTCCTCTTTTTGAAACTTTGCTTTCCTGACTACTTTGCTAGCTTCTCTAAGTTTTTCCAAATATAGATGCCTGTCTTCCTCTCTCTGTGATCTCTTGCATTTCATGAAGGCCTCCCTCTTTTTCTTCACCTTTTCAGCTACTTCTTCCGAAAGCCATAGGGGTCTCCTTTTCCTTTTACCTTTATTTACCATTTTAACAAAAAGGTTGGTTGCCCTTAAAATATCCCCTTTCAGTTTTGCCCACTGTTTTTCTGCAGTCCCCAGCTGTTCCCATCCCGCTAACGACTCCCTGAGGTATTGGCCCATCTTGGCAAAGTTAGTCTTCCTAAATTCTAAGACCCTCACCTTTGAATGGATTCTAACAGCCCTAGTACTAATACTGAACCACACCATCTGGTGATCACTGGATGCAAAATGATCTCCCACTATAACATCAGAAACATGCTCCCAGTAGTTTGAAAGGCAACTCCAAAAGCCAGTAATACACCAGAAACCAAAGAATTATTATTGTTTAGAAAAATGACGCATAGTAACAAAAAGCAGCCCTGCAGGCAAATCCTTATCATAACTATCAGCCAACATTTGTAAAAAAATGTATCATGTCTCGTAAACAGGAGGGAATTTTAAATACCAATGTCCTAAAAAATGAGTCTACAAAAGTAGACAATGGTTCTAATAAAGAGCCCCGTAAAGGAACAATGGGTCTCTCTGGTGGATCTACCAAATCGTTATGTATCTTAGGCAGAACATAAAAATGAGGCACTCGAGGATATTGTATGCAAAGAAAAGAAGACTCTTTTTTATTAATCAAATTCTTCTCAAAAGCCTTTGAACTATCTCCTTAATGACTTCTTGGAGATGTCCCATTGGATTAGCAGGAAGTGCAACATACATGACCGTGTCAGCAAGTTGGCGAGTCACTTCCTGAAAATATTTAGTTTTATCTAAAACTACCACCACACCTCCTTTATCTGTTCATCTAATAATTTCTGAAAAAGAATGTAGCTGTATCAGTGCCTCCCATTCCAGACGTGATAAAATGTGATAAATATGACGAGTGGAAGTCTGTTCCACTTGTACCACATCACATAGCACCAGTTCACGGAACACCTTCAAGATAGGATGAAGTGGACCAGGTGGGACCCAAGTCGATCGCATCAGCAGACCAATACGATCAGTTGCAACAGAATCCATATCAACACTGCAAGACTATGTTAGTGATTTTTGCTGCTTATATATGATAGCGTTTGGGGCTTAGATGACTAGCGGGGTCTACTGTGTAACCAAGACTTCAAGCTAAGTACTTTGAGAGACTATAAAGTAAAGTACTCTGAAAGACTATGTTAGTGATTTTTGCTGCTGCTGCTGCTTACATGTGATAGCATTTGGGAGCATTTTGGGGGTATATATTTTTTGGTTTTCAATGTGTGACTGATATTAACTATTCTGTTTTGCAGTGCTTCTTCACATGTTCCAAGAGGTTTTTGACCATTGATGTTTTGAGTCTAGCCAGACATTGCTATTTAAACATTCTAGCTCACCCTCATTTTGTTTGTGTGGTGTTCGAGGCCCTGAGGGATACTGAGGTCTTTTCCTCTTTAAGCGGATGTATATTTTTGATGCTTTATAGGATCTTTGGTTTGATCCATTTATTTATTTTTGATTTTTTGTTTTTGGCCACAATAAGGAGTTTTTTGTTTTTTATTAACATACATTGTAGCAAACATGTTCAGGTCTTGAAGCTCAGGCAAGAAATCAAAAATCCCTTGACCACACACTTATGGCTATACACCTCATTTGAATACTCCCTGAAACTCTGGCTAAAAACTCACCCCTATGAGGCTGCTTTTGGATCCTGATCCACTTAGGGGGATGTTTACTAAATCGCGTTAGTGCAGTTCGCGTTAGTATTCGCGTTAAGAAGACAAACCCCCAAATAAGGAGATGGGCGGGACAACAGAAGATCTAACGCGCGGTACAGAACTAACAAGCGCTACGTGGCGCATTAGAGGAGTCACCGCACCTTAAGCATAAGAAGCCTCGTAGACATACCTGACCCATACAGAGCTGTAGCATAATGGTTACTGCAGTGACTGCTGATACGGGCAGCATGGGTTCGAGTCCCCAGGGTGCCAGATGCAGAAGGCTGGCTGATATAGTAACCTGTATATGATACAGTGAGGGAAGGGGCATTTATTTGTTTCCTTTTGGAGGGGTGCAAGCAAACACACCCACACATCAGATAGTGAGTGAGGGGCCCTATATTATCATTCATGTATGTGCTGCAAGGTTGCTAGCAAACACACCCACACAGTGGTGTCCACAAAGTTGCTGCAGAAGGCACTCCATAACGCACAACATAGGCCACACTATAAAGTGGAGTGTCCACAGAGGCACATCAAAATGTCCCCCATAGAGCAGTCCATAAGGGAACATAAAGGGAGCCAGATAAGGTGACACATGGCGCACCCTATGACGCTCATTACAGTAATATCACGCTTGAGAGGCTGTCGCTGGTAGTAGTCCTGCGTATGTAAAAGATATAATGCGGCAGACACCCCTATAAAAGGAGTCCATTGTGGGTCTGAACCCATGACTACTGGTGCCACAGCTCATTGTCAATCCTAGCCCACCCCCCATCAGCCCATTTCTATTCATTTCCTAGCCCCACCATCAGCCCATGTCAAGGCATAGCTCCCCTCCACTCAGCCCATTACCAGTCCTATCCTAGCTGTTCCATCAGCCCATTTCCAGTCCTAGCAACCCCCCAACCCATTACCAGTCCTAGCTCCCCGTCAATCACCTCCCAGTCTTAACCCCCATCACCCCATTTTCAGTTGAAGCCCCCCCTATAACCCATTACCAGTCCTGACCACATCAGCCCACCTCAGGTCCCAACCCCTCCCCATCAGCCCATTTTCTGTCCTAGCCCCCCTATAACCCATTATCAGTCCTACCCCCCCATCAGCCCACTGCCAGTCTTAACCCCCCCAGCCCATTGCCTGTCTTAACCCCCCTCCCTCCCTCCCTCCCTCATTGCCAGTCCTCCCCTCCCACCCTCCCTCCCTCCCACGCCCATTGCCAGTCTCAACCCCCCTCCCTCCCTAGACCTTTGCCAGTCCTACTGGCCCCCCCCCTCGGCTGATGGCAATTTAAAAACCAAATAACGCTTGCCACTGCCACGGTGGCGGCATGGAGTGTCCCGCGGGGCTCCCTCTGCCCGGCGGGACTCTCCCGGCGCGGCTCAGCCCCTCTCTGCCGGCTTGCAGATACGCGAAGGGAGAGAGAGTCACCCTCGCGTCTCTGTTAAGCCCGCAGGTGCTGATGGGAAATCTTCCATCTGCCCCTGCGGGCTTAACAGATGCAAGGGAGACTCTCTCCCTTCGCGTATCTGCAAGCCGGCAGAGAGGGGCTGAGCCGCGCCGGGAGAGTCCCGCCGGGCAGAGGGAGCCCTGCGGGACACACCATACCGCCGCCGCGGCAGCAGCGGCCACTTTTATATTATTTCTACCAATTACGAAAGGGAAGAATGTTCTTTGCGCGGGGCCCCCCGAAACGCTGGGCCCTGTGCAAAACACATTCCTGCTCAATGGACGGGCCGGCCCTGGGTGCACCCTCTGTGTTTCCCCCCTAACCCCACCGGTACATACACACCTCAGCCGCCCTTCCCTTGCCACCACAGGCCACCAATATGGGACACGGCTGGATAGGATACACAGGCCATCCACTTCCCCCCGCCATATGTCCCATTGTCACTCTGTGCTGTCTGCCCCGCACCTACCAACACACATGCTGTTGCACGTCAGTCAGGCACGCCACTCCCCACCCCTCTTGGTGGGCCACCCACACAGCAACGTAGCTGTGACATGTCTGTGGGGGGTGCCCACGCCACATACCTTACCTGTTCGACGTCCACCCTTGGCCCCAGTAGTGCCCACTGCCACACCCATCACTCGCACACCACTGTCATCAGGCAATGAGGGACATCTGACCAACAGGTACATATGTTTCAACCAACATTTATAACTCTTTTTTAAAACATATTTACATTATTTACAGTTACACAGACACGTGACATCCGGCTGACATGGCCCATGCTGTCAGTTGATGGCCGGCATGGCCAAACACGCATGCCACTGCAAATTGCAGTGTCCGCTCCCATCCCTGTGGCCAATGTGGTGGACATTCAATGGCACGGTGCGTCACAGGGTGGGTGTGCCATGTGTCCCCACACATTACACACCCTGGGGACCCCTGTTGGATGGTGGCTGACCGTCTGCGGAACGGCCAGGGCGGTCATCCCGCTCCCGCAGACGGTCAGCCACCATGGACAGGGTTGCCAGCACCTGGCCCTGGATTAGGGCGAACTGCCTCTGGGCTTGTGCCTGGGCATGCACAGTTGCAGCCAGGCGCAGGCCGCACATGCAGCCGCACAGACACACATCTCCCCGTGTCTGTGTGGCTGCATGGACAGCAGACCTGCCTGCGGCCATGTGTGGCAGGCACACGTCCAGAGGGCCTGCCGCGCCCTGATCATGGGGCAGGTGGCTGGTGCCCCCAGTGCCCTGTGGCAGAGCGTGCCATTGGGGAACTGCCCTCGCCCCACCCCCTCCGCTGGACATCCCCTCCCTCCCCCCCTGCCCCCAACACCCTCCCCACAACCCCATCCCCCTCCCCCCCTGCCTCCCCCTCCCTCTCCCTGCCTCCCACCTCCCCCCATTCCTCTTCCCTTCCACTCACATCCCCCCCCTCCGCATCCTGCTCCCCAGGCTCCACACCATCAGTCCCCATTTCCCTAGCATCCCCCACATTCCCTCCCATCTGGCCCCCATCATCACCCCCCTCCTCCCCCTCATCATGGCGTGGGGATGTGCGCTCCTTCCCATCCTCGGCTCCCCGCTCTGGTCCGCCATCCTCATCCTCGTGCTGCTCCTGGTCTCCCTCCCGGGCCGCAACGTCTGGGGGCTCCTCCGGCCCCTCGTCCACGTTGGCTGTACGTGCATCAGCTGTGGGAGAGATAACACATGTCATCCCCTGGGGAAACATCCTCTTCCCCTGTCACTGTGGACCTGTGGTTCCACCACTCGTTCCCCTACATGTCCATGTCGCGGTACTCACCATTCTGCTGTGCCATCCTCTCGCGCTGCACCCTGGCAATGAAGCAGGGGTACCGGGCCCTCAGCTCGCGAGCCTTCTTTCGAAGGTCCTCCACCTGTAGGGGTGACAACGAACATTTCCCTTAGCTACCGTGGGGACACGTGGTGGGTCCCTGCCTCTGCATCTACCACTCTCATTGCATACAACAAGCGCCTGCCCCTATTGGGTGGGCGCTCATGCCCCCTTGCGTTAACGTGTGACAACCCCATGTGTGGGCCACACACACATCACCCTGGTCGGTGCACCATGTGCACTGTATGTGCGGCCCACGTACATAACACATCACAGCTGTGTGTGCCACCTACACACATCTGCATGTGCCAATCAGCCACATTTTGGGTGGGAGGTTGTCACCTACAGTCCTCACTAGGATGCCCTTAGGCTGTGGTTTTTCCTTTGTGATCCCATACAGGGCCTGTTTCCCAGGGAACAGGGTCGGTGCTGGGGACCCCTTTAGGGGCCTACATCTGCTTGGAGCTGGGGTTTGTGTTATGTGCTCACAGAAGGCACCAGCAGACAGTGGGCAGGGTGGAGGGGGGATTCCCTCATTTGGGGCCTACATCTGCTTGGAGCTGGGGTAGGCTGTGTTTATTCACACAGTGCACCAGCAGACCGTGGGCAGGGTGGAGGGGAGTTGCCCTCATGTGGGGCCTATATCTGCTTGGAGCTGGGGTTTGTGTTTTGTGATCACAGAAGGCACCAGCAGACAGTGGGCAGGGTGGGGGAGAGATGCCCTCATTTGGGGCTTGCAGCATCAGAGGATGCATTTTGCAAATGTGTTGGTTAAAGGAGACATGGTGCAGACCCCCTTCCTTTCCTGTTGGCCTGAGAGGTGGGACTGGGGTGTCTTGTGGATGGGGGACATCCCTGGCCTGCAAAAGCACCCTATACCATACCTCTGTGATCTGTGGTGCTGCTCTGCCATGGTTGCAGCTACCCCCTTGGGGCAGGGGTGCCTTTTTCAGGGGTGTGTGGCAGACTTTGCTAGCCGCAGGATGTGTCAGCACTGCTATTCCCTGTCAGTGCATTGTGTATTTGTGCTGATGTTACTGGGTGTGTTTTGTTTTGTCTCATCATTTGGGGGACTTGTCCCCATGCACTTACCTCACGTGGGTAGTCTGAGCTCCTGTTGAACCTATGGGCCAGGCGCTCCCAGGCCCTCCTGACCCTTGCCAGGTTCTGCCTCCTGGATGAGCCAGGGAAGAGCCTCTGCTGGCGGAGGCAGAACAGCTCTGTCAGCAGGTATATGTCACGCTGGCTGAAGGGAGGCTTCCTCGACATAGATGCCATTTCTTCCAAATGCCTTTGCTGCTCAGCCACGTGCGTTGCTTGGTGCGTACCCACGTGCGTTGCTGGGGGCGTGGCCACGTGCGTTGCTGTGGGCGTACGTGCGTGCGTTGCTGCGGACGTACATCGTAGGAAGATGTACAGAGACAGAGCACTAACACAGAGCTATAGCACAATGGTTAGTGTACTGACCACTGTTACAGGCAGCATGGGTTCGAGTCCCCAGTGTGCTGTGAGAGGGCATGTTTTCCTTTACGTCGAGTACTCCATACAGAAAGAGACCCTCGCAGTGTGTGTAACAATGTACGTTGGGGTGCGCGTAGCGTCACGCGTACAATCGTGCGTGGGTATATGTGTTTTTACCTGTGTGGGTATCATATATGACAGACTCGGTAGGGTGTCCTGCACCTATGCACAATGCTAACAGATGTACGTGGGATGGCCTATGGGTTATCAAAGCCTGTGAGCAGGCGCTGGATTCCCCAGGGTTGGGTTGCGCCAGTCACACCCATGATGCACTGCACATGCAAATCAGCTGTCCACAGATAAACACAAGATGGGGAATGCACACCCACAGCACCTCGGCCTGGTAGGGGGGAAGCGACCATGTGCACCCCCACAGCACCTCGGCCTGTAAGGGGGTACTGACCGTGTGTTGTACCGGCACAGGGTGGCCACACACCGTCACAGCGTGCGGGAACTGTGCTCACCCTGAGGGTGCAGTGAGGCACCAAGCACCAGGTCCACAGCAACGTCCATGGCTGAAAGAGGCCATGGTGCAGGTCCACAGCAGTGTTATAGTGTGAGACAGGTAGTTTCTGCAGTAACACCTTGGACATCTCTGTCTGTATCAGTCAGGTGTAGCCCCCATGGACCCCCCAGGAGGGCCCATGCACCACCACTCCCTCCCCCAGGGCGGCAAACAGGGTCTCCTATCGAAAGATACAACATCTACCTCCCTGCAAGGTGGACATAGAGGGGAACATCAACCCCAGTCCTGCTGAGGGACACACACCCCACAGAGCAGTCAATGCAGCTCTGAACACATCCAGAACACAATAGCAGACAGACATTAGGCCTAGATATGGCATGCTGCACCCCACCACTATCTGATATTCCCCTGGTGCAAGCCATCAGCCACTGCACCCTGCAAGCCACTCCATCACAACACATACCAGCTGCAAATAGTCTGCTAGTGCCCAGTGGAGATGCCTGCACCCAGAACTGGGATGTCAGCATACACAGTCAAATCAGTGACAGGGCCCCATAAGGCAACCCATATATATCACATGAGAGAAATACTAGATAGCACTATGGGGGTGCCTAGCCATGCTGTGGTCACTGCACAGTCAGGGTGAGAGTGATCTCTCAGCAGCACATACTGAGGTCACCCTGTCTGTGTAGGTGGTGGCCGGCCACTACAATGTGCCTGTCATTGCCCTATGCCCTGTGCAGATGTGCCCTGGCCAGGCCACCCTGTCCGGCCTCTACCCATGGTACCTTGCTCCTCATTATGCACATTGGCAGCCCAATACTGGCAACATTGCTGGCAGTGTGGCCTGTGGAAGGTGTTTGCAGCCACCACACACTGGATAGACAGACAACCACCCCCACACCGATGTCACCATTGTGCTACTATAGAGGTGGTCAGCAGGCATACACACCACACCAGTCCTGGGCATGGTACAGGCATGGATATGGTACACAAGACTGTTTGGGGGTCACTCCCCAGGGTGGTGAACACTGTCAGAGACCAGACCTGCAGCACACACCGCAGACATCAGAATGATTGTTATGGTGGAGCTCAATGAGCAAAATGTGCTTAACAGAGGAATTGATATCTGCCAGTTCTCATAGCAAACGTTTGATAGCTGTGTACCATATACCCAGGTGTAGGGTGGCATTGCTAAGGTATGCAACTGCTAGTATTGGGAGATACAGGCAGGACCCAATCTCTTGCCTCTCCAGGTTGGCATTGGCCAATGGGGCCTGTGGGTGGGTGTGTGGCCCTGTTGGCTGCTGCTTTACGGCAGAGTTCCCCAACTCCAGTCCTGGTGTTCCAAACACTGTTCGGGTTTTCATGCTGTCCCTCATAAATATGCATGAGCTACATCTGCATAACATGGGGGTGGTGCATAGCTATGCAGCACAGGCATCTTTATTGGAGGCAGCATGAAACCGGAATGTTGTGGGGCCCTCCAGGACTACATTTGCGAAACTCTGCTTTACGGTAATGTGCCTGTTTCTGGTGTGGTAAAATATAGGCCATGCGTATGTTCTCTGCAATAAAGGTGTGTCTTTACTATCAATGTTTAGTAGTGGGTAAAGCTATGGGGTCTGGGTTGCCAGGAGCCCCAGCTGGGATTTGAACCTGTGACCCTCTGGTCTTACAGGCACTGGCTGTGTCTGTTGCACCACACTGTAGCCACAGAGACAGTGCAGTCCCTGGAGTTAGTTAAACCGGCCTGACGAGTCAGAAACCCTGCTCTGCAACAGGTTTATTGTGACCTCATTTACCTTGTATGCAGACAACGGTGCACATAAACCTCAGAGAATACCTCACAAAAGGGGCACACACCCATAACCAAGCTGGGCAACAATGATATCATTGGGAAACATTACACAACACTCCCAGGACAATCCATTACAATGCAATGATATTTAAAAGGGTCTGTGAAGCGTAGACCCTTCCACACATCATTTCATTTTTATTTGGCGCTTTCCAGGCAGTGTTGTTCCTTGTTGCCCATTGCTATCACTATTGCCCAGCTGTATTATGCTTTTTAAAATGTTTCCTGTGGTCATTTTTAACGTTTTATGTGTTATTTTGTTCAGTGCACATGTATCACACTGCTAACGTTTTTTGTGGTTCCACGTTTTTGATGTACTTTGCTGACTGAGATGGTTTCACTTCCCTTTAAATGCCTTTAACGGCAGGTTTTCATTCGCGTTGGAATTGAGCTCAGAAATTCAGCGCGTTAGTGTGAGGGGAGCCTCTCCCCGCCCACTCTCCGCCCATTGACCCCTTCTCTCCGCCCACGCTCCACCTTCTGCGCTGTTTTAACGCGCCGCGGAGCTTTACGATCGTTAACTACGGTTAACGCACGTAGTATGATGTTAACGGTCGTTAGCGCGTCGGTACGCGCGTTATACGGCACTTACGGTCGTTAACGTCATATAACGCGCGATAGTCACGTTTAACGCACTTTAGTAAACATGCCCCTTAGTCTCCTGCTCTCCAACTATGTGTTTCCTTAACACTCCCCTAGACATATCCTAGTCCACTAGATTGTAAACTGATGAGCAGGGACTGTCTCTTACATGTCTCTGTACAGTGCTGCATACGCTTTGTACACTATAGAAATGATTAGTGGTAGTAGTAGAAACTCCAGTTCACCCTGGTTCCATAAGATTCCAAAGGAAAGTTCCAGCACTCAAGCACACGAAAACAATTCTGCTTAGAGGGCAAATGTTACCATCAGTGGCTTTAAAATATAGAAAGCAATGAGAGTCATTTTAAAAGCCTTACAAACTGCTTTTAAAGACATCTCCTGTGTGGGGATGTCTAAGTAGGCAGGGAGTGTGGTGGAGGTCTATCTGGGGTGGTGCAATGACATAGATGTCCCCACTTGATTTCAGAAATGTGGGGGATATCTGTGAACCCATCCAAGTTCAGACGTGCTCCAGGCACAAATAGCCATCAGGAAAGTGCTCATTTTGTCTGTAAAACTTCCAAAGTGTATAGAGAAGTTGATATTTCATCATCCCCAGTACTCTGCACAATCACAGTGATAGCAGCAGTGGGATTTGAACCCTGGCTATAGCCCACTACTCTAACCATTAGGCTATTCCTAGATATCCACAATGTGGCATACCATTCTGGGGATGTCTATGTAGACTCCCCTGGAGACATCCATATGGGGCATGTCCATATTTGTGAAATTGTGCCGGAACTTGGACATGTCTGCTTCCCCCCCCCTCCCAGACATTCTTGGGTGTCATTTGTACAATGTGCCTTCACATGTGCTGCAGTCCTTACAATCACTGTTAGTCTGATGTACTAAAGTGTAAAGACCCTTGGCAAAAATATGCTTAGCATGAAAAAGTATGTGATTACAAAAATACCAAAATTTCAGCTTTTTGATGTTTGTGAAGTGACTTGGTAAAGTGGTCTTGCAATAATGCTTCCATAGAAGCTATGCATGAAAGTTTATGTAAACTTAACTTTAATGAGTCATTGTGATGCAAAATCAAGCAAAAACAATTGTGATGCAAAATCACTATTACCAATTTTTGTGTAAATAGCTTTGTGGGCCATTTTTCACAAATAAATATTAGATCTCAAAATTCCCCCAAACTAGTGTTGTATATAACAGCAGCATGATGTTAAAGGGGCCACTTGGCCCATGTGAGGGGCTCTCTAGTGGGTCAGTGCCCCTCTGGAAATCCGTTGATGTCCCATTCCAGGTGCCACTGGAGCAGGAGTTTTTGCTTCTCATCAGATTTCAAGGAGTAAAAAGAAAAGCTTTAGGGGATTTGGGGACAGGGAGCACAAGAGGTCAATAACAATTTTTTTTTAACCAAGGGGATAGGGTTTTGGGGGCTTCTTATGTCTTATACTCACTAGGGGACATGTTTACTAAACTGTGCTAACCACAAGTGTGGGATACAGTGCGCAGTAAATGCGTCACGCTAAAATTTAGCATTGGACCTACCCTGGAAAATTCTGCTGTAGTAGGCTAGCATGCAATTGAGTGGAGACAGAGCAGGTAGGGGGCACAAGATGGGCTTTGATACACCTATGCTAACTGATCTGCCAATGGGCACATGTTAGCCGCGGTTCTTGCCGTTAGCATGGATGCACATAATGCCGCCTGAATGGATGGTGGTAAGTGCACTCGCATGCCAGCTTACTGCAGTACCATGCATTCACAGTACATCAACAGCAGTGGGTTGGATGCACAGACAAATCCATTTCCCCATGGGTGAGATCACTGATTCTGTCAGCAGACTCGAGCCAAGAGACACACTTTGTGTTACCTTATTTCTCGGTGTGCTCAGGGGCTCGGAATCCAGTGCCAACCAAACCAGTCAGCCAGCCCCAGATCAAAGCTGCCAAAAGCGTTGTTGCTGTCTCTATTTCTGGAATCAATTAAAGGGGAAAAATGAATGTTCGGAATCATCAGCAAAAAGTATTTCAGAAAATGCTTTATCATGGACAGTCTTGACTTTTGGTTTCATGCTTCAGAACGGACAAGAGGCATGTAATATCTACGAAATCACTCTATATAATGCCTAAATCATATATTTCATGGAACATAATATCTTTTCTCTCCATATTCTATTTTTCTTTTATTAGAAGAAAGATACCAAACCGAGTTACTGTTGCATTTTGTAAGAGAAAGGAACAAAGTATCTATATATTCACTTCATGCTTTTCAGCAAATGCACTTCTTATAGTATGCTGTTAGGTAATTGCAGACTATGCAGGTCTTATTAAAAAAATTACTGCATTATTAGTACGGACAATGCATGGTTGAAAAACTGACTATGAAATCATGATTTGCTATAAGTTGTATATTTCTTTTCCTCAGAATTATTCTGCATTAATATAGAGAAGCCTGATGATGGCAGAATTGTTTAGTGTCAGACTCACACAATAAATATAATCTGCTACATTCAAACTTGCCTTCGTATCAAACACTAGTTTTTGCTAGTTTAATCCTGGAAACATACTAGAACAATGCATTATAGAAACAATACATTGTCCACTTTATTACAGTTCTTTTATATGCCTCAAAAATATTTAGGAATACAACCCAAGTTCCCAACATGCTCAGTGCATGCAACACGGGTAGAGTATGATATGTTGAGACAGTTGAAGAAGAAGAATAAGTTGGTGATATCTTGAGTGGACGAAGGTGTTGCAGTGTTTGTTTATGTTTAAAATAAATCATACAATAAAAGAAAAAGGAACTACAATATAGAGACAGGAGAGTGAGAACAGAATGAGAAGAGAGTAACATTAGAAGCAAAAAATGTCTAGCCGCTTCTCTAACTCACCCTGACACCCACTGGAAAGTAATGGTGAAGAAATGTCTTTAAAGAGGCCTCAAATTTCTGAAAGGAGGATTGTAATCTAAGGGAGGTGGACAGCACATTCCATAACATTGGTGCTAAAAAATAAAGCTGCATGGCGATGCTTCAAGACGTGCACAGGAGACCGGTGGTGTGACATAAGATTGGAGGTTTGCAAGCAGAGTGGCAATAGGGTATCAATAAAAAAGAGAGGTAGAGAGGCAAGCCTGTATAGAAAGCCTTGTGGGCAAGCACAAGAACTTTAAAGCAAAAACGATATTGAAGAGGAAGCCAATGGTGTCTTAAGAAAAGAGGAGAAATGTAATCAAATTGAGTAGCCCTGGATAAGAGACAGATTGCAGTGTTCTGGATAAGTTGTAGCTTTTTAAGGTCAGTGGAGTGAAGACCACAGTAGATGGGGTTATAATAATCAAGGTGTGAAATTACCATAGATGAATAAGGGAATGCAAGGCCTTGAAGAGGAACTACAGTGGCAAAATGAGTATATGGAAGAGGCATATCGGCAAGTAGTGGATGAACATGTCCATAAAAGACTTCTAGGTTGAAGAGTATTATAGATCAAGTGGTTAAGGAAACTAAACAGCTGGGATTTATTACAGATACAGAGTCTTCGTTTTTGACAGAGCAACACCCGAAGATTCAGATAATCTACTTTTACCTAAGATGCATAAGAATGCACAATGACCTTCAGGGCATCCTATTATTTCTCCCAAGGGCTCCATTTTGGAGCCTCTCTCAAAATTTGTTGATATTTTTTTGTGCCTGGAGGTGAAAAAGATCAAGTCCTTTGTGCAGGATTGCTGACTCTTAAATGCTCGAAAGGAAATGACAAGAATCACTTACTTGGCTAACATTGATGTGATTGCTAAATATACTCATATCCTTCAGATATGGTGGCTTTCCAGGTTATTTCCCTCATCTTTTCTTGTGCGATTAGTGGAATTAGTCCTTAAGAAGAATTATTTTTGGTTGGATGGAAGATTTTATGAGAAATGACATTGGGTTGCTGAGGAAAAGCTTAAAAAGTTAGAACTCTTCAACTATATATGGCCCAATTTGAAGAATAGTTGCTATATCCATTGGAGAAATGTAATCAGATGCTTATAGGAAAAAGATTCTTGGATGATATTTTGATGTTTTGAACTGGTATTGAAAATTAATTATTGGAGTTTCAACAGTAGATTAAATCCTTGGAGGCCCACTTTTATTTCCCAATGAGATACACCACTGATTGCATAGAGTTTTTGGATGTAAAGATTAGAAAATCTAGTGGTTTTGTGGGTTTTGGGTATCGAAGGGAAATAGACCATAATGCATATTTACAATTTGGGAGTTGCCACCCCTGTCTATTGAAGATGAGTCTGCCTGTGAGTCTATTTCTGCGTGTCAGAAGAATTTGCTCTTCTGATCTGGAGTTCAGGGCTGAGGCAAAGATTCTAAAGCAAAGATTTAGTTCTTGAGGATACTCTGCCTCTTCACTATCTAAAGCGTATAAGAGGGCAAAGTTTGCCATTCACAATCTGCTCCTTGATCATGCAACTATGGAGAAAACAGACCACGTGGTTTGTGTTCTCCCATATTAACATAGTAAATGACGGCAGATAAAGACCAGTATGGTCCATCTAGTCTTCCAGTAAGATGGCAAGAGTAGGTGCACCTGCCGCTTCATGCAGGTCACACCTCCCCATGTCTTTGTTTAGGGGTGAACCCACTGCTCCGTGTAGGATACTCCTGTTTGTTGAGAAATTAGATAGTTAAGTTTATTTAGATTTTATCCTGTTGCTGTAAAGGGATCCACTGCATCTGTCCCATGCCATGTTGAATTCTGTCACTGTATTTGCCCCCACCACTTCCATCATGAGGGCATTCCAAGCATCCACCACCCTTTCAGTGAAAAAGTATTTCCTGACATTGCCTTTCAATATACTCTCTTGCAGCTTCATGTTATGCCCTCTAGTTTTACAGCTTCCCTGTCTTTGGACAGGTTTGTTTGTTCATTAATTCTCTTTAAGTATTTAAAGGTCTGAATCATATCTCCCTTATCCCTCCTCTCCTCCAGAGTGTACATATTTAGGTCTTCAAGTCTCTTCTCATAAGGCTTCTGCCGCAGGCTCCAAATAATTTTAGTCACCTTCCTCTGAACCGTTTCCAGTCTTTTTGCATCCTTTGTGAGATATGATCAACCTCTTCTGATGAGATCATGAAGATAATTAAAGCCCATTGGCATGTTTTGGCACTACATGATATTTTTAAAGGCCTCCTGACATTAGAACATAAGATATGCCATACTGGGTCAGACCAAGGTTCCATCAAGCCCAGAATCCCGTTTCCAATAGTGGCCAATCCAGGTTGCAGTACCTGTTAGGTTTCTAAAGGGTACACAGATTCCTGCTGTATGTTCCAAGGGTAAGCAGTGGATTTCCCCAATCCACTTTAACAATGGTTTATGGACTTTTCTTACAATAACAAGTCCAAATTTCTTTTAAACCAATCTACACTAACAGTTTCTACTACATTCTCTGATAAAGAAAAAAAAATTTCAGACTTTGATTACGCATTGAGTGAAAAATATTTTCTTCAATATGTCTTAAATGTACTACATTGTAGCCTAGCCTTTCTATATTTTGAATGAGTAAACAACCAATCTATTTTTACCCGTTCCGCTCCACTCATTATTTTATAGACCTCTACCACATCTCCCCTCAGCCATCTTTTCTTAGTTGAAGAGTTCTAACTTTTTAAGCTTTTCCTCATGTAGATATTCTTACAATTCCTTTACCATTTTGGTCATTCTTTTCTGTACCTTTTCCAATTCTGCTATATCCTTAAGATATGGCAACCAGAACTGCACACAATATTCAAGGTGCGGCACACCATGGTGCGAAAGAGAGGCATTATAATACCTTTGGTTTTATTCTCCATTCCTTTCCTTATGGTTGCTAGAATTCTATTTGCTTTCTGGGCTGTGCTGCACAATGGGCAGTGGGTTTCAACATATTATCCATGATGATGCCCAGATCCTTTTCCTGGGTGGTGATTCCTAAATGTGGAACCTTGCTTCTTGTAACTGTAGTTTGGGTACTTCTTCCCTAAGTGCATGCATAACTTTGCACTTGTACGCATACATTTCATCTGCCTTTTGGATGCCCAGTCTCCCAATTTTTCAAGGTCCTCTTGTAATTTTTCACAATCCTCTTGTGTTTTAACAACTTTGAATAATTTTGTTCATTTGCAAATTTGATCACCTTACTCATTATTCCAATTTCCAGGTCATTTATAAATATGTCCCTGGGATATTACACTAGTCACCTTTCTTTATTGAGAAAATTGGCTATTTAACTCTAGTCTCTGTTTTCTATCTTTTAACCAGTTCCTAATCCAAAATCGTACATTGCCCCCTATCTCATGACTTTTTAATTTTGCCAAGAATCTCTCATGAGGGACCTTGTCAAAGGCTTTCTGAAAATCCAGATACACTTTATCAACCGGCTCACCTTTGTTTACCTGTTTATTCACCTTCAAAAATTATAAGAAATTTGTGAGACAAGACTTTCCATGGTTAAATCCATGTTGGCTTTTTGCCATTCAACTATGACTGCTATGTGTTCAGTAATTTTATTCTTTATAATGGTTTCTACTCTTTTGCCTAGTACTGATATCAGGTTCACCAATCTGTAGTTAACCGAGGCAGGCGGACCCGGCGCTTCGGGACCCTCCCCCTTCCCCCCCCCCCCGCAGCCCCATCCGCCCGGCCTGCCCCTCCCCCCCCCCACCGCAACACATGACATAACACCATAACTTCATGGAACACAACTGGTCGCAGCTTTATTAACCATCAGCAATTAACAATAACATCAACTTCCTATCCCCATTAGCGGCACCCGGCTGCACCAGCCATACCTTAGCAAGGTGCCTGCCACCGCTAATGCCACAACTTGCCACCCGGCAAGTTGCCATGCCCCTCCCCCGACTTCGCCATGCCATAGCAAAAGTCATCAGAGGTTTGACCGGGTCAGGGGCACCCCGCCCCCGCCCAAATGTAGCCTGCTGCTCCGGACCCCGGAAACCTCCGGGATCCCGCGCACCCCCCCCCCAAGCTGCAACACCCCAAACCCCAAACAACTAAGAAAAGGGAGGGAGGGAGGGACGCCGGCACCCAACCGAAGCCCCCGCACGCACTGAGCACGCGGAGGCTGCCGGCCTACCACCGCCCCCCCTCACCTCCCCCGAATCTTCCTCCTGATTGGCTCCCACACGGCACGACCGTCGGGAGCCAATCACTTTAAACAATGCGCTCGCGCACCCTGCCCGGGCCGCACGCAGGGTCCCTGCGCCGGGCCGCGCGCCCGGTTAAATTCGGCCGCCGGGACCCTGCCCGCGGCCTCGCGATAACCGAGGCAGGCGGACAGCCATGTCACAGCCACCACCGCCGGGTCCAGTCCCAAATTCAGCCCGATAGGCCAGACCACCACCCGCCGACCAGCCCAGTGGACAAAGGAGTGGCCAGCCACCCAACAGACACCAGTCCCGACAACCCCATCTGCAAAAGAAAGAAACAGTTAAAGACCCAGACCACCACCCAGCTCCTATAACCGCACATAGCCCTTGAAGGCCTGAGAACGCCACCTACCTATGTCCCGAATCACCTGCCCCGGCAATCCAGCCACCGCCGCGGTAGTGGCAGCCCCAATACGAAAAGAGTGCGGCGCAAACCGCACCGGATCCTCCCCAACTGCGCGCAAAGCCAGGCGCAGTACCGCCGATAACTGAAAACGGGTTAAAACCCGCGCATCCGAATGCACGAAAAAGCTATCCGCTGCCCCCCGACGTACCGAAACATACTGCCGGACTGCCCGCACTGGGCAAGCCCGCGGGTCCTCCACCTCACCCAGCAAGGCCCACAAACCTTTTCCAAGCGGATCCGTCTTGGATCACACCAACAGGATACACAACCGCCCCCCATCCACCCGCACATGCCGCGCTTGCAGCCCCCCAACACCCCCCGACCCAAACCCCCTACCAACTCACCGATGCGAAAAGCCCCAAAAAAGGCGATGCAAAACACCGCCCTGAACAAAGCAGCCTCGTACGCCGAAGAAGCCACCCGCGGTAAGGCCCCGCAGACCTTCACAAGGAGACCATACGTAATGGGCAGCCGCAAGTCACACGGAGTAGGCTGAACTCGCTCCCAACCTTGCAAGAGCCATCGTGGCAAAACCCCTCCCGCGGGCGAACCCCAACCCACCGCGCCCGCAAAAAAGTTAAACCTTGCCAAGTGCCCGCGCACTGCTGACCGAGAAAACCCAGCGCTCTTAGCCTCCATGATATACTGACCAATCAGGCCTTCCGGAACCCCACCCATCCGCCACCCGCGAGCCGCTAAAAAGGCGACCACCCGGTCACAGCCCCGCTGGTACGCAGACCAAGTCCCCGCAGACACCGAGTTCTTCAGCAGCTCTAGCAGCTCTTGAGGCCAATGCTCCACAATCTCTCTGGGACCCCCAATCCATCCTCGTCCGCTTCGGGGGCCAGAGCCTGGAATCGATCCCACTGAAAACGAGAAAGAGCATCAGCAATCTCGTTAGTGCATCCTGGGATATGCCGCGCCCTCACCGAAACATTCAACCGCAAGCACGCCAGGACAACCTCCCGCATCAAGCCCGCCACCCTCACGCACTTGGGGGAATAGCGATTAACTATACTGACGACCGCCTCATTATCGCACCACCAGAGCACCCGTCGGTTCCTAAGCTGCTCCGGCCAGAGCTCCAGAACCACCCGAATCGGAAAAAGCTCCAAGAAGGTGATATTCTTGGTCAATCCCGCCGCGTGCCATGACTCCGGCCAACGATCCGCGCACCAAGCCCCGCGAAAATAGACACCTAAGCCCAGTCCCCCCGCAGCATCAGTGTATAACTGCAAAGCCTCACTGGACACCTCGGCATCCATCAAAATGGAAGTCCCATTAAAATCCTCAAGGAAACGACTCCACACCCTCAAATCCGCCTTCATCGCCCCCGTGACCCTAATCCGGTGGTGCGGTTTCTGCACACCCGCCGTGGCGCACGCCAGCTGTCGCGAAAACACCCTCCCCATGGGAATCACCCGACACGCGAAGTTCAAGAACCCCAACAGCGCCTGCAACTTCCTCAAGGAAATCCTGTGGGACGACAACACATTAGCCACCAAAACCCGCAATTGAGTCACCTTGTCCTGCGGCAGACGCGCCACCATCTCCACCGAGTCCAACTCTACCCCCAAAAAGGTCAAACGCGTTGTAGGACCCTCCGTCTTAGCCTCCGCCAGCGGCACACCGAAATCACGTGCCAGCCGCACAAACACGGATAGCAACTCCTGACAAGCCCCAGACTGCGCCGCACCCACAAAGAAAAAATCATCGAGGTAATGCACTACAGCCGACGAGCCGGACACCTGAACTAGTACCCACTGCAAGAAGGTACTAAACATCTCAAAATAAGCACAGGAGACCGAACAACCCATCGGCATGCACTTGTCAAAATAATACCCCCCTTGAAAACAAAACCCCAACAAATGGAAGGACGATGGATGGACCAGGAGCAAGCGAAATGCCGACTCAATGTCCACCTTCGCCATGAGGGCAGAACGACCCGCCCCCCTCACCAACAGCGCTGCCTTGTCAAATGATGCATACCGCACCGTGCAAAACTCACGAGGAATGCTATCATTAACAGAGGCCCCCATCGGGCAGGACAAATTATGAATTAAACGGAACTTCCCTGGTTCCTTCTTGGGCACAATACCCAGCGGAGAAATCACCATGTCCGCAAAAGGGGGCTCCACGAAGGGACCCGCCACCCTCCCCAACCGCAACTCACCTAACAACTTGTCCTGTACGATCTCGGCCCAACGGCGAACCGAGGGGGAGTTCCGTGCACTCGGCGCCGAGACAACCCCCCGCACCGGTATAACAAAACCAAACCGAAAACCAAAAGCCAGAATAGCCGCAACCCGCCTCCGAGGATAGCGCCGCAGCCAATCCACCAAGGCCTCCACCCGTATTGGGGAAGGCGCCCGCCCACGCGAATCATTGCCCTCTTTTTTTTTTTTTTTAAACTTTTATTTTCATTTTGCAACAAACAAAAGAAACAACACACCAAAAGAGACAAAACAAGTATACAATAAGGAAAAGTAAACCCATTACCCCCCACCCCGGTGCTTCTTCTCTACCCGTTTGTATCAGCATGTGAGCGCTTCCAATTAACAGTGATCATACATCAAACGATCAAAAAAGTATCCACAATACAGCATGATCATGAGACAGAGATATATACAAAGTTAGACAGTCAGATGAGAGCATTTAGCAAAATGTACATATTCATTGAGCATCTTCCATTGAGACCAATGAGAAGGAGTCTGAACGGAGGAAGCAAACAGACGAGGTATTTGTTCATATTTACTGTAGAGACAGGCATGATTCCACCATTCATTGAGGCTCAGATGGGAACTAATTTCCCAGTATTACTTAATTAGGGAAACAGCAATGCCCAGCATAAAGTTCAAAAGGAGATAAGCCATTTCTTGGGAGAGAGGGGATCCCCGCAACTGGGCGAAGTCCCACTATCCTCCAAGAAAGGGACTCCTGAGAGTGCAATATAGACTAAATACGACCCCAGACCCGACGCCAGTTATACTGTAGTGCGGGATATTCATGCATAACATGAAATGAAGTAATAAACCAATGGCCACAGGACGTGTCCAGCAACCATTACCCTGAGTAGTGTTCCATTTGTCTAATCTGTGAGGAGTGTAAAAACACCGGTGGGCTAGAAAGAAGAGGGTCTGAGTGAGTGAGGCGGGTCGGGAACCCGTGTCCCTCTGCTCCAGATAAGGCTCCATTGCTCCGAGGTTAAAGTCACATGCAATTCTCTCTCCCATACTTTCTGCGCTATAGAGGTATCTCTAGTGATAGCATTACATAAGGTTTAGTAAAATTGGATGCTACTCCCGGTGAACTACCGAGAGATCGGAAGTCTCCAATCAACCCCATGCAGAGAGTGCCGATGGCGGGAGTACTCTAGTGCTCCGAATGCAATGCTGAAGTTGCACTGACCAGAGTCGGGAGTCGAAAGGTTGCATAGGAGTATTAAAGGCACCTAAAGTGTCGAAAAGCATTGGTGGATAGTGGGAGTCTAATGGGAGAGTCATACCAGGGAGTAAGGTAAGAGGAATCGGTGAGCAAAGGCCCGCTACTATATCTAGCCACACAGGTCTGCTCGGTACTGGAGCTTCCAACCAACGAGCACCTTGTTTGAGAAGAAAAGATTGAGGGAACACTTGAGTAAAATCGCCACCAAGTATTAATGGAGCATTGGCGGAGGCCGAGGCCAGCTGCGCAAAACTTGCATAGTAAGCAGGGTTGTCCACATATGGGGCATAGTGCAAATACACGTGAATTCACTATCTCCAACCTCAAGGTGTACACGGGCCCATCTACCCTCAATGTCAGCGCTTATATCAGGTACAGTAGTGTGCAAAGACTTCTTAACCAGAATGGCTATCCCGCACCATTTGGAAACGGTGGGAGAATAGGCAGCTACCATGTGAGGCCTGGCATTGAGTTTCAGTGTTTCAGCAGAGTGTAATGCGTTTCCTGAAGAAACACCAAATCAACATGCTCGTGGCTAAGATAGCTAAGGATTTTCTTTCTGTTGAGTGGACCAGTAATGCCTTGACGATGAATAATAAGATTTTACATAAGGCCATTCAGAAAAGTTAAAATTCTGAGCATGATAACACACATAATTTCACTATGTCCCTCAAACTGACTGTATCTGGCTGTACACATGACATAGGAAAAATAAGCTAATATAATACAATGAAGCGCCCCACATTAACAAAGAAAACCGCAGTACGGTAGAGGAGAAGCAAAACCCCAAAATTACTGGCGACCATGTGTCTGCGGGGAGAAACCCCAGAGAAGGCCGAAATTGAAAAAACATATAACCTGTAGGACTGTACGTGCTCCGAATCCGACCGAGGCACACATCATGGAGGGATAGGAGACCAAAGACAAAAGTCATACAGAGAAAGAAAGAAAGTCCAGGCTATTTCTGTGCTGGGCTATGACCGCCGCATCGGGCCCTTCAAAATGGCGGACAGAGCCGGCAGATAAGAGTCCAAGATTTGGGATTAGCGCATCTGCTCTGCTTCTTTGGAGTCCAAAAATGTTGATAGTAGATCAGGATCTTCGAACGTCCTGGTTTGGTTGTGGAGAGTCACTCGGAGCTTCGCTGGATACAACAGGCCAAAGCGAGCCTGTAGCTGTTGAAGTCGAGGGCGAAAAGCAAGGAGTTTCTTCCGACGGTCAACGGTAGGCTTTGCCAAATCAGGAAAGAAGGAGACCTTACGACCTTCAAATTCCAAATGATGATTCGCTCGGGCAGCATGTAAAATTTGTTCCACTTGTTGATATCGTAGCAAGCTAAAGATAATAGGCCGGGGGGTCGTGCGGTTGAGCGCCATGCGGGCAGGAACACGGTGTGCTCGATCGATTTCCAGTTCTCTGTGAAAAGTGATCTTCAGCAAGGAGGGAAGAGTTTTGAGCAAGAATTCTCTTATATCTCCTGCTTCCACCCCCTCCGGCATTCCGAGGAGCCTCACATTGTTGCGACGGGCGCGATTATTGCTATCTTCCAACTCCTTTTGAAGATTCTGTATCTGGCGCTCAGCCTTGTCCAGTTTGCCCAAGCGCACCTCGTGCGAGTCGAGGACCCCCGCCATATTGTCCTGCCGTAATGAAAGACCTTCGAGTCGGTCCTGGAGCACTCCAAAGTCTTCTCGCATGGCTCGAAGCGCTTCTCCATTGGACTGCACCAATTCCTTCACGCCGCGTATTTCCTCCAAAATCTCCAGGTGCATTGCGGGGTTTTCACGAAATGGAACCATCTTCTGCGGGGAGGACACCTCTGTTTTGGAGCGTTTTCCGTGAGAAGAAGAAGGAGACCCGAAATCCAAGCGCGCTGGTTTATGGGCCGCCATCCCCCCCGAGGTGCCCCGGTCAGCTCGGAGCGAAATAGTAAATTTATATAGGTATTAAGTCAGGATTCTGAGTAGGCCTCTCGGGAGCTTCAACGCAAAGCGTCCTACCCGCTGGACATCAGGCTCCGCCCCCCGCGAATCATTGCCCTCTAAGAGCGGGGCCGGCAGGGCCTGCCACGCCCTGTTTGATACACTTGGCGGCGGAATGGGAACCACCGCACAAGGAACAGGAGTGCCGAAATTTGCAGTCTGGAAAGGGACAGGTGGCCCGGTTAAACCGCCAGCACACATCACCACTCCCTGCCATGCCCGCCTTTGTCGGCACCCCACTCGCTCCCGCATGAAAGGAACGCACCGCCACCCCTGCGACACTACCACTACCCTTACCACCGCCCCCCCCACTGGCACCTGACCTGGCCGACATTTGGGTCAGCCACAGGTTAATGTCCTGAGTGCCCCACGAGAGCGATTTGCACTCCTCCATCTTATCCCTGAACTTTTCATCATAGTTCAGTCAAGCCCACCCGTCATGCATCTGTGACGCCTCCAGAATGGAATCGGCGTAGGCTAACAACATACCGTATTGCCCTGGGTCGTGATGACCCCACACGCTGGCCAACCGCAGAAAGGAACGCATCCAATTGACCACATTACACGCAACCCGCTTAACTCTACCAGCTTTCTCATCCTCCTTTCGCTTCTTGCGGCTCTCGCCCGAGCGCTTCCTCCCCTCGAGCAAGCAGAAGATATCGATGTATCTCCTCTTCCGGATCTTGCGCCGCAGCTTACGCGGCACGCCCTCCCACAATTCCAGAAAAACCACCACCGAAGCAGCCCCCCCACCCACACTAGGGGCCAAGCCTCCCCCACCGTCCCCCGCCCGCCGGCCCGATGCCGTACCCGACCCGACAGACGAACCAGTTGACGAGGAAGAAGACGAAGATGAGTCAGAACTACGACGCCGCCGACAAGACCGCCGGCGCTTCCTATGCGAACCCCCCCCCTGCCTGCCCATCCAGTGACCTGACCCCCCCAACCCCCCCATCCTCAAGCAACTCACCCAGATCACCGCTAGCAGCCGCCGACGCCGCGTCCGTCCCAGCTGCTACCGCACTGCTCTCGCCGCCCGAATTCGCCACCGTCATGGCAGGACTCTGCACAGCCTCCGCCGCTCCCTGTTGTGACACTGCTCCCGCCTGCGGACACCACCAGCTCTCACCTCCAGCAGCATTGGAAGTCCACGCCGGCTGCGCCATAACATGCCCCTGCGGAGAAAGAAAGGAAAAAACAGGGGGGGGAGCTGCCATAGACCAAGGAGCTGACCAGGGCCCACCCCAAGCGGCCCGAGACGGACCCTGCCCCCCGCTAACCCACTGGTCCCAAGCTGACGACCCCGCCGATGCACCCAAGCCACCAGCACCCAGTAGCCAACCAGCAGGAACGCCATAGCTCGAGCTCCATAAGGCCCCATCCTGCCGCGAGCCCCCCCTGCCCCTGCACCCCCACCCCACCACCCGCTGCACTCGTATCACATGCTACACCCAGGCTAGGCCCCCCCGCCTCCCCGATCGGTCCCCTGAGCCCATCAGGCCCCCCCAAGGGACCAAGGGAACGCGGTACTCCAGCGCTCCCCCTGCCACCGCCCCGAGACTGTCGAACCCCTTTTGCCCCCCTCCGCTCCTGCCCAACACCCCCCCGAGCCCTCGGCCCACCACTACCCACAGGGCCAGGAAAGCCAGCCTCCCCCCTAGACCGTGCTCTCCCCCACCCCCGCTTCCCAACCCCAGAAGCCCCAGCCGGGGCCGATCCCCTTGCTTTCGCCCGCCCATGGGACCCAGGCATGCCCACAATTATCCAGCCGTGCAAACTGAGTCAAGCTGTCTATCACCCTCCTATTCTAATAGCCGTCAAAAGAAGAGCCTGGGTCTTGAATGTCTTGGGTTTTTTTTGTTTGTTTTTTTAAATGTACCCCGGCCTCAAAAACCCGATCAAATCCCCGAGCACACCCCCCCTCCACCAACGAAAAAATGGGCCTAGAGCCCCACCGCCCGCAGCCTCAGCACACCCCCAGCACCCCAGCAGACACCCGAGGACCCACCGCACTGGCCCGCACGCCGCCTGAAGTGCCGGGAACTGCTCCACCAACTGCACCGCCGGGATCCGCCATCCACGCTCCTCTGCCGCCCCGGAGCCTCAAAAGCACGCCGGCAGCCAACCGAAGCCCCCGCACGCACTGAGCACGCGGAGGCTGCCAGCCTACCACCACCCCTCCTCACCTCCTCCGAATCTTCCTCCTGATTGGCTCCCGCACGGCGCGACCGTCGGGAGCCAATCACTTTAAACAATGCGCTCGCGCGCCCTGCCCGGGCCGCGCAGGGTCCCCGCGCCGGGCCGCGCGCCCGGTTAAATTTGGCCGCCGGGACCCTGCCTGCGGCCTCGCGATTCCTGGATCACCCATTGAATCCTTTTGAAAAACTGGTGTTACATTAGCCACTCTCCAATGTTTGGGTACTACAGATGATCTTAATGATAGTTTGCAGGTTACTAAAAGTAGGTCTTCAATCTCATATTTCAGTTTTTCAACACCCTGGTCCAGATGATTTAGTTTTTAGTGTCCTTTTTAACCATCCATCATCTAATGGTCCAAATGACACTCTCACTAGCTTTTATTATGCACCTTTACTTCCATGGCAAGCTTCTTTTCAAATTCTGTTTGTCTGCCTTATCAATGCCTTGCATTACACTTGCCAGTACTTATAGTAACATAGTATATGATGGCAGATAAAGACCACTATGATCCATCCAGTCTGCCCAGCACAGTGGCAATAGTAGGTGCACCTGCCGCTCCATGCAGGTCACCCCTCCCCATGCCTCTGTTTAGGGGTGGTATGTACTGCTTCGTGCAGGTCACCCCTATTTGTTGAGATAGCAGAGACAGTTAAGATTATTTGGATTTTATCCTGTTGCTTATCCTGTGTCTGTACCATGCCATTTTGAATTCTGTCCAATCTGCCCCCACTACTTCCTTAGAGAGGGCATTCCAAGCATCCACCACCCTTTCAGTGAAAAAGTATTTCCTGACGTTACCTTTCAGCTTACCTTGGAGCTTCGTGTTATGCCCTTTAGTTTTGCAGCTTCCCCATCTTTGAAAAAGGTTTGTTCATTAATGCTCTTTAAGGATTTAAATGTCTGAATCATATCTCCCCTGTCCCTCCTCTTCTGGCGCAGGCTTTAAATCATTTTGGTCGCCTTCCTCTGAACCGTTTCCAATCTTTTTATATCCTTTGCTAGATATGGTCTCCAAAACCGAACACAATATTCCAAGTGAGGTCTCACCAGCGACTTGTACAGTGGCATTAGTACCTCTTCATTTCCGCTGGTAATTCCTCTCTGTATGCAACCCAGCATCTTTCTGGCTTTGGCCATTACTTTGTCACACTTTTCACCACTTTGAGATCCTCAGAAACAATCACTCTGAAGTCCTTCTCCTGTTTCCTGTTTTTGTCATTTGGCTCTTTTTTCCATTTTTTGAAAGATTCTTTCTTAGCTATAATGGTCTCTAAGCCATGCTAGCTGTCATTTGACCTTCCTTCCACCTTTCTTAAAGCATGGAATATATCTGATCTGGGCTTCCAAGATATTATTTTTAAATAACACCCAGGCCTGATGTAAATTCTTAACCTTTGCAGTTTCTCCTTTTAGTTTTTTTGTTAACTATTTTCCTCATTTTATTGCAGTCTCCTTTTTTAAAGTTAACTGTTAATACAATCAATGTCCTTGCTATCCTCCCTCCATTTATTAAATCAAATGTGAAAATGTTATGATTGCCATTGCTAAGTGGCCCAACACCATTACCTCTTGCACTAGAGCCTGCATTCCATTAAGGATCTGATCTAAAATAGTTTTCCCTTGTGTTGGTTCATGAACTGCTCCATGAAGTAGTCATTTATTTCATCTATAAACTTTATCTTCCTAGCATGTCCTGATGTTTATTTTATTTATTTATTTATTTACTACACACTTATATACCGCTACTTCCAGCGATCAGCAGCGGTTTGATTCATCTTTGGGGATAGCCAATCAAGACTTGGGGGGGAAGGGGTACCCCCCGACATTAGAGCCATTACCAATCTATATCAGTTCAGAAAGGCTCTCAAAACATACCTTTTCCGCCAATATTTCCCAGACAGCAACTAAACCAGATATCCCCTCCAAGAAATAACCCAATCTAGAAATGCCCGCACACTGCAGTGTAGATAGATTATGTATATAGTTAAACCAGTTATCCATGTTTGTACTCCTGTTCAATGTAAAACCTGACAGTTTGTCGTAATGGTCGTTTTGTTATGATGTAAACCGCGCTGATTCTAAATAGCGCGGTATATAAGAAACTGTAATAAATAAATAAATATACATAGATCTGAGGTCACAGCACACATGATTAGCGTTGTGACATTGATGTGACATTGATCCAGTCAATAATGGGGTAATTGAAATCTGTCATTATTTTTGTGTTGTAAACTTTGCTAGCTTTCCTAATTTTGTTAGTATTTCATCATCTGTCTGTTCATTCTAGCCAGTGGATGGTAGAACACCCCACTGCTATTCCCTTCCCCTTTTTACAGGGAATTTCTATCCATACAGATTCTATAGTGTGTTTTGTTTCCTGCAAAACCTTGATCCTGTTTGACTCAATGCCCTCTTTAGTATATATCATTGCAATATAGTTTGTAGCCTGGTATCACAGTGTCCCAATGGTTAACCTCCTTCTACCAGGTCTCTGAGGTGCCATCTAACTTTCATTCAGTGTTATATATTTTAACTCTCTCATCTTATTTTTTAGACTTCGAGAATTTACATACAGGCATGTCAAAGTTTGCTTTTTTGTTCATGTTATCAGTCAGGCTATTGGATGGCAGGGGTAATTTGGAATCTTTCAACTCTTATTTTTACATAAAGGCACTTGGGTTACTTTTACCTTTATTGGAACTTCTCTATTGGGATGCCCTAACTTCCCTGTTTTGCTAGTATCCTTCAAAGATACATCATTCCGAACCATGTGCTTTAGGATGACTGCTTTCCCTTGTTATCTAATTTAAAAGCTGCTCTATCTCCTTTTAAAAGTTAATGCCAGCAGCCTGGTTCCACCCTCGTGAAGGGTGGAGCTCATCCTTTTCGAAAAGCCCCTCCCCTCTTCCCCAGAACGTTGCCTATTTTTTTAAGAGGGAAACTTTAGAACAGATACTGTCATACTCTGGAATGGAGCAAGATGTGGAGGGATTGGGTTCACACTTTGTGTGGACATTATACCTGCTGTGAACACACGATACCAGATGAGATCTGGAATGGTCTCACTAAGGACTTTCAATGTAAGGCTAGAACATTTACAGATTGCAGCTCCTCAGTGGTTGTATATCTGATAGTGTGTCCATGCCAGCTCTTATATATTGGGAGAACAAAGAGAATGAAAAGACTTTGGCTTAATGAACATCGGAGCTGCATTAGCACATGGAGCTGTACTGCTCCTCTAGTCAAGTACTGGATGACTCGTAGCCATTCCATACAGGACATTAAATGGAGAGCAACTGCTAAGATCAATAGCCAATGGTTCCCCACCCAGTCCTCAAGTACCCACAGGCCAGTCAGGTTTTCAGGATATCCACAATGAATATGCATGAGTTAGATCTGCATGCCCTACTTCCATTGTATGCAGATCTATCTTATGCATATTCATTGTAGATGCCCTGAAAACCTGACTGACCTGGGGGCTCCCAGAGGACTGGGTTAGGAACCACTGGATCAACCCATCCTGGAAGGCTGATGATAGTTTTTGTTAAATTATCGAGAGCAAGCCTGGATTTTTCGGTTCAGGACAAGAACCCTGGGAGGACTGAATACAGAAAAAGAGTGGATGTTGCTGGTATAACATGTTCTGCAGTTGATTTTCACATTTTTTGTTTTACTTTCTGTGATTGTTTTTACCCATATGGAACAGGAAGAAAGTTTTATAATTATGTTAGAATGTTTTTTAATTTCACCCAAAGCTCAATGACAGCCCTACTCACTGAGGAGAAGAGGTGGGCAGTATTGAGAAGTATATATGGCATCCATTTATTTATTTATTTATTTATTTATACACATTTATATACCGCATCTTCCACAGTTCAGTTGTGGTTTACATAGAACAACAATAAACAAAACAAGTTTGTTTTACAAGGAACGTCATATTATAAGTATGATTAACAGAATATAATTTACAAAGAACGTCATTATAAGTATAGAGATAAGCAAAATAGTATATGTATTGAAGAACGAGGTAATAAACTAAACAGAATATATTGTCTAACAATGTAAGACAAAGCAGAACAGAATAAACTATATACAAATTTATATATATGTGTATATATATATACATATATATATATATATGTATGTATGGGAGTAAAGGGCAAAAGAAATGGAATCATCAAGGGGTTTAACTATATGAGCTATCTGTGTGAGTTGAGAGGATTTTAATTGAAGCAGTCAGATGCCTGTTTAGTCTTTGTCTAAAGCAGGTGGGAGATTATCTATGTTGTTATAGTATTTGGTGAACAGATAAGTTTTCAAATTTTTGCGGAGTTCCATGATCTCAGTTAGTATTCGTAACTCCTCGGGGAGGGAATTCCAGATAGTAGGGGCTATGTGGGAAAAAGCTCTATTGTTTGTTGATTTATGAGCTCTTGTGTAATCTTTTGAGGTTTTTAGTTTGTTTAATTGTCCTTTTCTGTGTGTAGGTTTAGGTGGTTCTTTGTGTATTAAGTTACATAGTGTGGTTGGAGCCAAATCGTATAAGGCTTTGAATGAAGTTATTATTGTTTTGTAAATTATCCTACTTTGAATTGGAAGCCAATGGAGGGAAGCTAGTATTGGTGTTATATGTTGGAATGAGTTAACTTTCAGTATAATTCTAGCAGCTGCATTTTGTGCTAATTGCAATCGTTTGATGTTTTGTTTTGATATGCCCATAAGTATTATATTGGTAAAATCAAAATGAGGAGTTATGGTGGCCTGGATTATATTGATGAAGTCTTGTGAGAATACAAGAGGGCGTAGTTGTTTGAGCGTTTTTAGTTTGAAATAAATTTTCTTTATGGTATTGCTAATGTGCGTTTCCATGGTAAGATGTGTATCTAGTATAACGCCTAGGTATCTTATTTCATTTTTTATTTTAATTTCTTGATTTTGGAGCCTTATGTGTGTTGGAGGGATATAGGATTTGTTTTTAGTCACAATTAGGACTTCAGTTTTAGCGTGATTTATGTGGAGATTTTGAGCTTTTAGCCAAGTTGTAATTTCATTATAGCAGTCCGATAGGAGTTGGAGCGATAGATTGGGTATTGTAAATGGAATATACATCATAATATCATCTGCATAAAGATGATATTGTACTCCAAATTTTTTGAAAATGTTGCAGACTGGCTTTATGTAAATATTGAAAAGTAGGGCTGATAACGCTGAACCTTGTGGTAATCCAATTTCTTGTTTATATGTAGTGGAGGTTTGATTCCCAATTCTTACATTTTGTGTTCTATTGTTTAGGTAGGACGAAAACCATTTGTGTACTGTGGAGTTTAAGCCTATTTGTCTCAAGTTGTTGAGCATTATTGTGTGGTGTACGCTATCAAACGCAGCTGAAATATCAATGAAAAGTAGTATGAAGGCCTGCTTTTGGTTGTCAATGCCTCTTAGGAGCATATCTATTAGAACTGTAAGGAGTGATTCAACTCCGTGGCGGGGGCGAAAGCCATATTGTTGCTCATCAAGTGGGTAAGATGAGTCTAGAAAATCTTGTGTCTGAAGTTGGACCACTTTTTCAATTATTTTAGCTAATAATGGGATGCTGGATATGGGTCTATATGATATGGGGGAGGTTTTATCGAGTTTGCTGTTCTTAAGGATTGGGCGTATTTGCGCATGTTTGAGTGATGGTGGGAGGTAACCTTGAGTTAGTGAGAGGTTAACCATTGAGAGAATGTAGGGTAATAAAATTGACAGTGTGTTTTTTATCCATGTTACTGGACATGGATCTAGATAAGAAGTTGTAGTGTTTAGGCTGGTGATGATGTTTTTTAGTGTCTCTTTAGTTATGGGATGAAAGTCTGTCCATTCGTCTGATGGTTGGTGTGATATGTTAATAGTGTCTATAGACATTGACGGCATTTTTGCTTTGTTTTGATAATGAAAGGCTAAAGTTTGTACTGTGATGTCTGTAATTTCATTGCCTGACGTTTGAGGGTTGGTTAGATTTCTGACAATGAAGAATAACTCTCTTGGTCTGTTGTAAGATTTTGACAGAATTTCAGAATAGTATTCTTTCTTTGTGCTGTCCATCCATCTGTCCAAGAATGGTCAACGCGTCTTGAGTAGTAGACTGGCTAATCTACTGAAGAGGGCTTTAAACTAGATTCGTTGGGGATGGGGAAGAAAGCCCCCAGGTATGTGAAAGCCCCCAGGTAGGTGATACATTAAATAACTTTATGGAAATGGGTAACAGGGGTAACATATGGAAAGCAGTGTGTATAAATGCCCGTAGCATGGGAAATAAGATCCCTGATGTTGAAGCTTTGGTGGGAGTGGCTGACTTGGATTTAGTGGCAGTTACAGAAACATGGTTCACAGAAAACCATGATTGGGATGTAACTATACCTGGCTATACTTTATTCAGAAAGGACAGGGTAGGAAGTAGGGGAGGAGGAGTGGCACTATATGTAAAAACTACTATTAAAGCTTTGGAATTACAGAGCTTAAAAGGGAGAGGGGGGCATTGTGGGTTAAACTAGAAAGAGGGAAAGAGAAATCTATTTACATTGGTGTGATATACAGACCTCCCTCACAAGAGGAAGAGGTGGACAGAGAGTTAATTGAAGACATGTGCAGCATTGCTAGGAAAGGGAAAGTACTACTGATAGGAGATTTCAATATGCCAGATGTTGATTGGCACATTCCTGCTGCAGTATCATTTATTTATTTAGACAGTTTTGTATACCGCCTTATCCTTCAATCAAAGCGGTCACAACACAATTGGGGGATACATTTAACACGCAGGGATATGAGACACATACACTAATACTTACAAGGAACATGGGCAATGGAGGGTTAAGTGGCTTGCCCAAGACCACAAGGAGCATCTGTGGGACTAGAAACCCCAGTCCTTCCGGCCCAAGTTTGCTGTCCTCTAGTGGGATTTGAACCCCCGACCTTCATCTAGAAGTAAGGAGATCCTGGATTCTCTACAGGGAGAACTATTCAGGCAATTGGTAACAGACCCCAAATGTGAAGGGGCCATACTGGACTTGGTGCTTACCAATGGTGAAAGTGTTTCTGATGTTGTAGTGGGAGATCATTTTGCGTCCAGTGATCACCAGATGGTGTGGTTCAGTATTAGGACTAGGGCTGTTAGAATCCATTCAAAGGCGAGGATCTTAGACTTTAGGAAGACTAACTTTGCAAAGCTGGGCCAATACCTCAGGGAGTCGTTAGTTGGATGGGAACAGCTGAGGGATGTAGAAAAACAGTGGGAAAAACTGAAAGGGGATATTTTAAGGGCAGCCAACCTTTTTGTTAAAATGGTAAATAAAGGTAAAAGGAAAAGGAGACCGCTATGGTTTTCGAAAGAAGTAGCTGAAAAAGTGAAGAAAAAGAGGGAGGCCTTCATGAAATACAAGAGATCACAGAGAGATGAAGACAGGCATCTGTATTTGGAAAAACTTAGAGAAGCTAGCAAAGTAGTCAAGAAGGCAAAAATTCAAAAGGAGGAGGAAATAGCCAATGCAATAAAATGGGGGGGATAAGACATTTTTCAGATATATTAGTGAGAAGAGGAAGGGCAAGAGTGGTATTGTCAGACTCAAGGGTGCAGGGGCTGTATATGTAGAAGCTGATAAGGATAGAGCGGAATTGCTTAACAAATATTTTTGTTCTGTGTTCACAGATGAAGAACCAGGAGCAGGACCTCAGAAAACACCCACAAATAGGAACAGAAGCAAAGGACATCTAGAACAATTTTCAAAAGACTGTGTTCGTGAGAAACTATCTCAACTTAAAGTAGACAAAGCGATGGGACCGGATAGGATACACCCGAGAATACTGAGGGAACTTGGGGACGTTCTAGCAGCTCCACTGACTGACCTTTTCAATGCCTCGTTGGAGTCAGGAGTGGTGCCAGAGGACTGGAGAGAGGCTCATGTGGTGCCTTTACACAAAAGCGGAAGTAAGGATGTGGTTGAAAACTACAGGCCGGTAAGTTTAACTTTGGTGGTGAGTAAATTATTTGAAACGCTGCTGAAAGAGAAAATAGTGAGGTTTCTGGAGTCCAGCGGATTACAGGATCCGAAGCAGCATGGATTCACCAGAGGCAGGTCTTGTCAGACAAACCTGATTGATTTCTTTGACTGGGTGACCAGGGAGTTGGACCGAGGGAGAGCCCTAGATGTGGTGTATTCAGTAAAGCCTTTGACACTGTTCCTCACAGGCGACTTATAAACAAACTGAGCACCCTAGGGATGGACCCTAAAGTTACTGCTTGGGTTAGAAATTGGTTAGGTGGGAGGCGACAAAGAGTACAAGTAAATGGAGCTCACTCTGAGGAGAAGGATGTTATCAGTGGTGTGCCCCAGGGATCTGTCCTTGGTCCGATTCTTTTTAACATCTTTGTTAGTGATATAGCAGAAGGGCTTTCAGGTAAGGTTTGCCTCTTTGTTGATGATACCAAAATCTGCAATAGAGTAGACACCCAGGAAGGGGTAGATAACATGAGGAGGGATCTAGCTAAGCTTGAAGAATGGTCTAGAATTTGGCAGCTGGGATTTAATGTTAAAAAATGTAAGTTCATGCATTTGGGCTGCAGCAATCCAAGGGAGCAATATAGCATAGGGGATGAAGTACTTTCGTCCACTAAAGAAGAGCGGGACCTAGGCGTGGTTGTGTTTGATGATGTTAAAGTAGCTAAACAGGTAGAAAAGGCGACGGCAAAAGCTAGAAGGATGCTTGGGTGCATACGGAGAGGAATGGCTAGCAGAAAAAGAGAGGTGATAATGCCTCTGTATAAGTCTTTGGTGCGACCTCATTTGGAGTATAGTGTGCAATTCTGGAGACCACACCTTCAAAAGGATGTGAACAGGATGGAGTCGGTGCAGAGGGTGGCTACTAAAATGATTAGTGGTCTTCATTATAAAGCATATGAGGACAGACTGAAGGATCTTAATATGTACACCTTAGAGGAAAGGCGGGATAGAGGTGATATGATTGAGATGTTTAAATACCTCCGTGGCATAAATGTTCAGGGAGAGAGCCTCTTTCAATTGAAAGCAAGTTCTGCTATGAGGGGACATGGGATGAGGGTGAAGGGAGATAGATTCAGGAGTGATATGCGGAAATATTTCTTTACGGAAAGAGTAGTGGATCCGTGGAATAGTCTCCCAGTGGAGGTGGTAGAGATGAGGACAGTAACTGAATTCAAAAAAGCATGGGACAAACACAGAGGATCTCTAAAGGTAAAAAGGGGACTATTGTAGTTGTTATGGAAGGACAGACTAGATAGGCCATGTGGTCTTTTTCTGTCATCATATTTCTATGTTTCGGTGTTTCTATGTTTCTATTTCCGCTAACGTTAGAGGATCAGCTGTAGGGCTCTCCAGAAGTGAGAGAGTGCGGGAATGTTGCTGTATGATGACATGAACAATGGACGTGATATGGGAGAAGTAGTCTGGAACCGAAGATTAGAGTGATGGGTCGGACATAAAGAATGAAATGAAGTACCCTTGAAACAGTTGGGCTTTTTTTATAGAGTTGTGATGCATGCATTGGACACATGTATTTTGGGACATGGTGGACACTGCTCAGAATTGACATACTCAAAAAAACTGTAATATATTCTGGAATGGAAGTTAAGAACCAGTAGTTAAATTCTTTTTTTGGAAAAAGGTTTTTGATAAACGTTTTGGATTAAATTGAAATGAAGTCAACTTAAAGTAAAAAGTACTCCACTGGTGGGTTGGTGATAGCATAGCTGGCTCTGCACCGTCTCCGACAAAAATTATTTTGTGTGTATATATATTTAAAGAAAAAAAACCATACACACACACACACACAAGATGATAAAAAACATAGGTTTGGGATTTGGATTGAATATGTTATGACACTACCATGGCATCTTGAAATTAACTTATTAACCATTTATTGACCAAAATAGTTGGGGCCTGATGTACTAAAGCCGTGGAATTTGTTGACAGTCCTTGAGATCCACTAATATGTCAGATTTTCAGGCTCTCCTCAATGAATATACAAGAGAAACATTGGAATGCACTCTTTTTCAGTTGTATGCAGGTCTGTATCATGCACATTCATCAGGGATGTCCTGGAAATCCAACTCATTTCAAACTGATGAGGACCATTAGTGAATATCACCGTACTTATGGATTTTCCTTAGTTTGGATCTATGAAAACAATGCTTATTACTTAAACCTTTAAGTGCCTTCCTCCATAAATGTATCTGCTCACGAGGGGTCCAGTAGTCATGGCCCAATCGGGAGAGTTAAGTTAACTGGGAAAATGTTTCTGTTAATTGTAACTGGATATTTGCTGGTTGAGTTCAATCAATGAATACACTTTTTCCTAAATTTTAGGACAATTTCTGCCACATAATTAGTTAACTAACTATATGAAGTAGGATTTTAGAAAGGCTGTCTAGGAAGAATCTGGGGTGTCCAGAGCACAGTGACCAAAACTCTGGGGGAGCGATAGCAGTGAAAGGAGGCACGTATGAGTGCCTTTTGAAATTGCTCTGTCTCCGCTCCGAAAAATGAACGTACCAGTAACGGGGTCTGGTGACGGGCCCATGCAGATAACAAGGCTGGGCACATGCATGGGTATAGGCCTTTTTACAAAGGACGTCCTCTGAAATGGGTACTAGGACGTGCTGTTAGGGGTATTTCAGAAGGGGGCAGCTATGTTACATGACTTGCACATTTCGGCTTGTCCTTTTAAATAATCAGACACGGAGTAATATGTAAGGAGCACTTTAGTTTGCACTTTAGTTATAGACATGGTCATCTCGGCAACCAGGGCTAGACGTGCTCATGTCATTCTGAAGCCGCACTGCAATGAGCACCTCTTACTCCGCCCATCATGCCCTCACACTACATAGACATGCATGCGCTGGGGATATCTATATGCCTGGCTTTCAAACATGGGTCTGTGGACATCTCTGTGATTTGCCTGATTTCAGACATCCAACTCAAGAGCAGGGCTTCTAAAACGACCTCCATATGGGGTAAATTTATAAGGATCCACATGTTTCAGTATAAGTGTAGGTAGTTTAGTCATATATACCCATAAATGGGAACGTACACATTTATTTGATGCAGTCACTACTCTGAAAGTATGTGCATAGGCCTTGGTTTTGGTGGAGTGCAAAATTACACGTGTTCTTCGTAAATCTAGTCATGGATTTTTACACCAGCTCTAGGGCTGGCGTAGATGCTCCTCTCTTAAATTAATGCATTTTTTGACCACTTATGTCCCTATTTTATAAAAGTACCTTACTTTATAAAACAGGCATGGACTACACACGTGAAAATGCTTGACAATCTAGACATGCCTTATAAAATTACCCTCTTAATGATAGTATTTAGCAATATCTGGCAATCTAACTGCCCCCCTGCTGTGTCTCCAATTTTACCCAGACCTAACTGCATACATTTTGTCCAGTTAGTGAGAGACCGCTGGCCAAAATTTACGTGGTGAGTTAGGTTGGGGGTAGAATTCAAAACCAAGGATTTATCCAGATAGATCCCAAAGTCAGCTGGACAAATCTTTTGAGCGTTGAAGGAGTAACTCAGGGGATTTCCTGCAGGTTAACATCGTCTTTCTAGGACACGTTTGCTATGGATACAAATGGGAGCTGTTGAAAACTTACACAAGAAACCTTTCTACAGGATCTGGCAATGAAAGATAATTGGATCAATATTCAAAAGCACTTAATCAGATAGCAGTAGCCACGATGAGGACAATTCTATAAGGAGCCACATAAGGTTTCATGCCATATATATATATGCATAAGTCCCAGTATTTTAGTCATTGAGGCATATAAATAAACCTTTATGTAGGGAAATTACACTGCCACATTCTAGGTGAACATCGGAGCCCATTGTGTACACTTTCACAGTGGTTGTGCACATGGGTGGGACACAGGCTGAGCTCACACGTGCATAATGTACAGAAGATGGGCACCTATGAATAGAATGTGTGCCACTTATATATTTTACTTATTTGTGTGCTTTGCTATTTTGTCAAAGGATCCAACGGCCGTCATACTAGTATTCTATGAAGTCAAATCTGCATCTAAAAATGAGTGTTAACAGGGCAGCTTATAGAATTATCCTTTATTAGGATAAGTGTGCTACTTGTCAATTTTCAGGAGGTTGCAGGGGGTATGAAAGTTCACCTGCAAGTATATAAGCCCTAAATGAATAAACAATACAGCTTGGTAACAAGAAAAAAATAATTTCTTTTAAATGCTCTGTGAAATATGCCTGACTAAAAATTATCCCCTCTCTGTACAGTTAAATCTGTATGCACTAAATCACTTTGCACATAAGTTAGGTGCATTTAAAAGTGGGGCAGATTGGCAATAGTGATTTAACATGCAATTTCAGTGTTAACTGGCTACAAATGTATCTATTTATTTGAACGTTTTCTATAACGCCTTCTCAGGCAATCAAAGCGGTTTACAAGGAACATAACTTAAACAATTACATCATAACAGGGTTAACTTTCTACATCAGAACAGTAATTATGTAGTGTAACTAGTTGCATTTATAGCACAAGTAGATGTGTTTATTAACATTCAATGACTATTTACAATGAGGGTGGTGGCAGATATCTACAGTGCGGTTACCAGGTGCATTGGATGTATCAAATGCATAGTATGTTGAGTGTGCACTTGAGTCTGCTTGATGTGACCCATAGTTCTCCGTAAAGAGAAGTGTCTTGATTCTTTTTCTGAAGTCCACAAGGTATCTTATATCCCTTATTTTTGGTGGGAGGGAGTTCCATAAGATTGGTGCAAAATATGTGAAGGCTCTGTTGCTCATTGATTTGTTGGTCTTGTGGAAGTCAACTGGGAGGGTAGGGAGTTTTGGGTGCATCCCTTTCTCTGTCTAGTGTCTGGGATTCTTTGTTAGTGTGGTAATTTGAGAGGGTGATATGTTGTGAAGTAACTTGAAGATAATGACTATATTTTTGTACTTGCTCCTACTGAGGATTGGAAGCTAGTGTAATTTGTGTAGGATTGAAGTGATGTGCTCTAAGCTCGATGCTCACATGATTCCCCGAGCTACTGTTTGTTGTGCCAATTGCAACGGTGATAATGCCTATTTGGTAAGCCCTGTAATATGCTATGACAGTAATCTGTCAAGGTTTGTCATCACCTGTATGACTGATCTGAAATCTGATGGGCCCAGTAGGGGTCTTAGCTGTTGCAACATCTTAATCTTTCTATAAACAGCCTGAGTAGACCTGTTTATGTGAGATGATAGGCTCAGGGTTTTATCTAGGATAATGCCTAGCTATTTTACCTCATCTTTTACTTCTATTGTGACTTCTCTAAGCTGAATTTGTGTGTGTGTGTGTGTGTGTGTGGGGGGGGGGGTGAATTCTTTGTCCCTGGTAAATAAAATTGGTTCTTTTATTGAAATTTACCTTCAGATTGTTCAATGAGGGCCACTGGGAGACTTTATCAAAGCATGTTACAATTTGTTGGAGATTAGATTTTGCAGTACTGATTGGTAGATAAATCATTATATTGTCATCATAAATGTGATAATTCACTTTATGCTTCCAAAAAATGTTGCAGATTGGTTGGAGGTATATCTTGAACAATAAGGCTTGAGGAATTCCCTCGTTTTGCTTTAATGGATTTGATGTAGTTTGGCCAATTTTTACTGTTGTGTGCGTTCCTGCAAGTATGATATTGACCAGCTGAGGGCAGTTCCGCAAATTGCAATTTGTTGCATATGGTTGGAATAACTGTCCAAAATTTACCTGGTCATCCTTCCCATTAACTTCTAATTGTAAAATAAAGTTACAGTAGTGTTGCAACCCCTCTCATCTCTAACCATTAAAATATCAACAAATTTGCAAACTTGGTAGTAGTCGATATCCAGTGAGGAGGTAAGCAGATAATTTATCTGGAAAATCAGCTTATCTAAATAAATTATCCACTGAATATTCTGGTATAGTTATTCATCCCCTCCCCTCTTCTTGAATAATTGTAGACCAGTTATTTCTATGGACTGAATTGTCTGCACATATTTCACTGGATAGATAAGATAGACAGGAAGAAAATTGATGCATCTGAATTATGGTGCTGGTGACAAATACTGTGTATACGATGGACTGCACAAAGAACAAACCAGTCAGTATTAGAGAAGATCAAACCTAAGCTGTCCTTAGAAGCTCAGATGACAAGACTTCGACTTTCATACTTTGGACAGATCATGCGAAGAGAGAGATCATTGGAGAAAGATGTAATGCTTGGCAAGGTAGAAGGTCACCGTAAAAAAGGAAGGCTGGCTCGATGGATCGATACAATAACAGCAGCTATGGATACCACTCTATCAACAATGAGTCACCTGGCTGAAGACAGAAAAGGTTTAGTTCAACTATCCAGAGGGTCGCCAGGATTCGACACCAACTTGACGGCACTTATCAATGACAACAACATTTCACTGGATAGCTGTCAGTATGAACCTATCTGGTTAAAAATATTAGCCCGCCCTTGCCATATCTGCAGTCTTGCCCCTTTTTATCTGGATAGATTTGGCCACACTAAAGTTTTGTTCAGACAAAATTACTTGGATAAAATGGGTAAATATTTCAAAAGTGGGTAAGTATTTCAAGGGCAATCTTTATGCAGGTTCAAGGCTATTTTACCCACTTAAATCTTTTTTAATATAGACCTTTTCGTATTCTGCTAAGGCAGAAAGAGGAAGGATCTTCTCTTCCTCCTCCTCTTTGTTTAGGGAAAGGCTTTGGAGAGTTAAGAGGAAAGGCTAATATGGCACCAGAAGTTATCACATAACTTATACTTACAGGAATGAGCCTTAGGAACTTTTTTATAAATGTCCTCTTAGGTAGAATTCTCCTTAAAATGAATCTTTATTCTTATATTGAATGGTGATTGAACATATTTTAATATCTTATCCAATCTACTTTGCTTAACATGTGTCCCAGGGCTACCAAAATAAATTGTGACATGAAAGCCCAGTAATTTTGCTGTGTCTAAAGTCAATTTCCATTATAGAACATGGATGATAGAAATGTTCATATTGCTACAGACTACTTACTCATGGCATGTAGTTTTAGATATTTTAGTTACTTCCAGTTTACCTCAAGAACTGAAAAACAAAGCAAAGAGAATTAGGTAAAAGTAATATGCTGTTAAGTACAACAGCTATACATAGAGAGAGAAGACCTGTCTCTTTACCTGAAGTTGAAAAATCTAAAAAAAATGTCTACAGGCTAAAATGTTAATAGCGAGTGTCTAAGAATACCTCCAGTATGGACAAGTGTTGCCATTCAGTCTGTGCACTGTAATATATTATTGTGTTATTTACTCTACTGAAAATGTGAAACAAGCCTTATAGAGTCCTAGGGGTCCTGGCAATTAAGCACTAAAGGTCCTTTTATTAAAGATGTGCCCTTAGCGAGTTATTAGTGGCAATACCAATGCATGGTAAGGGCACCTGTCGTATGGTGTCAGGGGTGTGCCCAATAAGTTTCTGGCAGTTAGCACATAATTGTGAACCCTAACATGTGGTGTAATTAACACTCATAGAAGTCTTGTTTTGTATATGTAGCGCCCCCTTGGGTATGCTTCTGGGTGTGGGACCGGCATGGCTGAAGTCCCCTCAAGGGTGGGCTCCATCAGTCCTTTTCCGTTTTGGCACCTGGTGCCGGCACCTGGGGAAGAAAGGTGTTAGCGGGTAGGATTTCCCTCCTTTCACCCCAGGAAACCTCTCCAAAAACACTGCTGGCTTAAATAGTATTTACAATTTATTTACAAAATATATACATCAAGTATTGTGATAAAATAATGCAGTATGTACAACCCGTATTATGATAAGTGGTTCAAGCAGGTAAGGTGAAATAGCAATACAGGATAAGAGATAAGGCCAGGGCCGGATTTACCTATACGCCATGTACGCCATGGCGTAGGGCCCACAGCCGGCAGGGGCCCACAAAAAAAGAACCAGGTAATTTTTTTTAAACTCAATTAAAAAAAAAAACCTGGTGGCTGCCGCCGCGGGGCCCCCTCTGCTGCCGCGGGGGCCCCGTCTACAAGCTGAAGCGGTGCGGTGCGGTCGGGTCGGGTCGGGTCTCTCCCTCCCTCCCTCCCTCGCTGCAGGCTGCGAGAGACGCGAAGATAGAGCGTCTCCTCGCGTCTGTGTTAAGCCCGCAGGGGCTGATGGGATTTCCCATCAGCCCCTGCCGGCTTAACACAGACGCGAGGAGACGCTCTCCCTTCGCGTCTCTCGCAGCCTGCAGCCTGCAGCGAGGGAGGGAGGGAGAGAGACCCGACCCGACCCGACCCGACCGCACCGCACCGCTTCAGCTTGTAGACGGGGCCCCCGCGGCAGCAGAGGGGGCCCCGCGGCGGCAGCCACCAGGTTTTTTTTTTAAATTAAATTTTACTTTAGGCCGGGGGGGGGGGGGTTGGACGGGTAAGGGGGATGGGGGGGGGGTAGGGGTGGTAATGGGCTATGGGGGGGTAGGACTGGTAATGGGCTGGGGGGGGTAGGACTGGTAATGGGCTATGGTGGGGGTAGGACTGGTAATGGGCAATGGGGGGGGCTGGGGCAGGAAAAGGACTGGGGGGGTAGGACTGGTAATGGTCTATGGCGGGGTAGGACTGGTAATTGGCTATTGGGAGGTCTTGGGCTGGAAATTGACTGGGGGGGTAGGGCAGGTAATGGGCTATTGGGGTGCTGGTGCAGGAAAAGGGCTGGGCTGGGCTGGAGGGGGGTTAAGGCTATAGGTGGGCTGACGGGGTTAGGACCGGCAATGCACTGTGGGCCGCTGGGGGGGCTTAGAACTGGCAATGGGCTTTGGGGGGGGGGTTAAGACTGGTAATGGGCTGTGGGCTGATGGGGCTGTCTGGTAATGGGCTATGGGGGGGCTAGGACTGGAAATGGGCTGGGGGGTTAAGACTGGAGGTGGGCTGATGGGGTTAGGACTGGTAATGGGCTGTTGGGGGGGGTTAGAACGGCTAATGGGCTTTGGGGGGGTTAAGACTGGTACTGGGCTGTGGGCTGATGGGGGTTGTCTGGTAATGGGCTATGGGGGGCTAGGACTGGAAATGGGCTGGGGGGTTAAAACTGGAGGTGGGATGATGGGGTTAGGACTGGTAATGGGCTGTGGGCTGATGGGGGGGGTAGGACTGGCAATGGGCTATGGGGGGCTGACTGGAAATGGGTTGATGGGGTTAGGACTGGAAGTGGGCTGATGGGGGGTTAGGACTGGTAATGGGTTATAGGGGGGCTTAAACTGAAAATGGGGTGATGGGGGGTTAAGGACTGAAAATGGGGTGATGGGGGGTTAAGGACTGTAAGTGGGGTGATGGGGGGGCTAGGACTGGTATTGGGTTGGGGGGTTGCTAGGACTGGAAATGGGCTGATGGATGGCTAGGACTGGAAATGGGCTGATGCAGGGACTAGAAGGGAATGGATGCTGGGTGAGGCTGGAAGTAGAAGGGAGCTGATGTTGGGGGAGGATTAGAATGGGATGGGGCTGGAAGAGTAAAATGGAGAAGGGAAAAATATTTTGTGTGGGAGGGATAAAAAATCTACAATTGGCCGGGTATTGGGAGAGTAAGTGGGGATTGAGGATGGAGGGGTAAAATTTGAGTGGATGAAATAGGAATGAGGAAAGAGCAAAAGGAGAAAGATTAGTATGTTAAAGCAGATGTAGAGAGAGAATGGAAAAAAATCTAGAAGAGAGAAGAAAGGACAAATGGACAGCAGACGATGGAGAGTTAGCAGAAGACACGAAGAAACCAGAAGAAAGTGGCTGGAGCAATTGCAGCTGAAAAAAATGCACAAAAGGTAGAAAATATCTCTTTATTTTGAATTTATTAATTGGAATATGTCAGCTCTGGTAAATGTGCATCATTAACATCTGCGCTTTGTTTAGTACAAGAGCAAATTAATGTATAGTTTTATTTCTACAGTGTTGTACATTCCAAGTTTGGCTTTTGGGATTCCCAGTTTAATTATTGTCTTCCTATTTCTAAATTGTGATTACTTGTTTGGTGATGGTCTATGTTCTGCATGTGTAACTGAGCTGAGGTGTTCTGTTTATATAATTCCTATTTGACATTGCCACTTGTTCTCTTTCCCCAGTAGGTCATGTATTGTTGTTCTCTGAAATGTATTGGTTTAATATTTGCAGTGTTGCCTTTTGATTGGTAGAGTATGGTGCTTTGTGAGTCCTGGTAGTGCTGTTAGGATACGGCGGGTTTACTATGGGCAGTGTTTGTAGTAGTTCCTAATGTGTCTGGCAGTTGGCACTGGATTATAGTAATGTAGAAATCTTTTAGTCTTTCTTTATCCATACACTCATTAAGAGGCACGTTTACTAAAAGTTAGTATATGGTAACATTATGCAAATATTTATGCAAATGAGGCCCCTTATGCAAATGAGGTCCGCACCCCCCTTGGGCCGCCCCTGCTGGGGGCCCACAATTTTTGTTGGCGTAGGGCCTCACTCAAGGTAAATCCGGCCCTGGATAAGGCAGTTCAAATAACCAACTATATCCTTATACGTAATGACAAGTAAACCTTTAAAGATTATGGATCTGACTTTAATAACTTGTCTCCTAACTCCCCTCCCTGTCCTTTTGCCCCCGAGCCCCAAGTCTCACCCACTTCTGAAGCTCTGGACCGGTGGCTGTTTGTGAAAGGAGAGGTTTTGTAGCTCTGTCTAATCACAGAGGCTGTAGCCTTAACTCCACCTCCTCCAATCCAGAGAGGGTCTTGCACTTCTGCCCACTCTGGAACAACTATTGCAGCTCTTCCTCGAGCTGATCTGCTGCTGGGTCTTGTGGCTACTAGTCTGGAATAGACTCTCTCCACTTTAGCTCTCTCTTGATCTGATCTGCTGCTGAACTGTAGTAGCGTCATAAGTATACCTTGGAATGATAGGCCTGTGGCCTATCCAAAATGTCTTTGCCTTTTATTATTTCTGCAGCCTGCCTGGTAGTAGTAGCTACTCAGTAACAAATGCATATCTTTAGCAGCTTCTCACCTTACGAAATGCCCCCAGCCGGCCTTATGGGGGATCGGTTAAGGGGGAAATTATTATGTACCAATCATGTTGTACTGTGACGCTTCCGCTGGGGCCCGAGAGCTTACCAGCTGGAAGTGACCTTTGAGTGTCCTCTTTTGAATAAAGCTATCTCTATTGTTACCAGGGATTCTGGGACTTGTAGTTTTGCTTATTTCCTTAAGGACAAGATTGTAGTTATGACACGAGTGTTTCAAGGCTGCAAGAATATTTATTGTGGGGAATTTCCAGCGCATCAAAGCTCAAACACAAACAAGCATAAAGGATGCATCTCCAACATATAAGTATTTCAGGAACAGAAGAAAAATGTAACAGAAATATCTCAGCACTGCTCAGCTGTTTCTCAGTCCCATAAACTTTCCACAGGACACTGCCCCGTGTGGTTATTCAACGGAAAACAATTAAACTGCAACAGCTGATTTTCTTTCTCACAGCACGGCTTCTTATCCTCAGAAGACAATTAAGCTTATTAAACATAAAACAAGCCTTTCCAATTCTTCAGCAGGTATGGCAAGTACTTTCTATATTATTTCATACATTTTCAGTGCTGTTCAACAATACCTTCTTCCTTTAAACATAAAGAGCAATCCATGGAAGAAGGTTCACTTTCTAAAGCTGGCAAACAAGAGTCTATTTGCATTCTTTCAACAGTATTAGAATTACTGGCATCTCTATCAGGTTTAACAGTTCTCCCTGACTTTCTTTCCTCCAGAAATTCCTTGAACTGGTTCAGGAGCAATTCAGCGTGTACAGGCACATTAGCATTAGGAGAGAAAGCTCCCGACTCTCAGCTAAAGCTCTCCCCTTACCTGGGGATCGAGCCGACGAGACCAGGAGGAGCCTGCAGCGTGGGAAGGCCCAGTCGGGGCTCAGCAAAGCAGTAAAAACCTTCGCGCCATCGGGTGCAAGGTCTTTCAGCTCCCGACTCTCAGCTAAAGCTCTCCCCTTACCTGGGGATCGAGCCGACGAGACCAGGAGGAGCCTGCAGCGTGGGAAGGCCCAGTCGGGGCTCAGCAAAGCAGTAAAAACCTTCGCGCCATCGGGTGCAAGGTCTTTCAGCTCCCGACTCTCAGCTAAAGCTCTCCCCTTACCTGGGGATCGAGCCGACGAGACCAGGAGGAGCCTGCAGCGTGGGAAGGCCCAGTCGGGGCTCAGCAAAGCAGTAAATACCTTCGCGCCATCGGTTGCAAGGTCTTTCAGCTCCCGACTCCCAGCTAAAGCTCTCCCCTTACCTGGGGATCGAGCCGACGAGACCAGGAGGAGCCTGCAGCGTGGGAAGGCCCAGTCGGGGCTCAGCAAAGCAGTAAATACCTTCGCGCCATCGGGTGCAAGGTCTTTCAGCTCCCGACTCTCAGCTAAAGCTCTCCCCTTACCTGGGGATCGAGCCGACGAGACCAGGAGGAGCCTGCAGCGTGGGAAGGCCCAGTCGGGGCTCAGCAAAGCAGTAAATACCTTCGCGCCATCGGGCGGGCCCGCGCCTGAGGGCCTCGCCAGAGGGCCCTTTGGCGTGGCCCTTAGGCGGGGACCGATAGAAGGGGCATCAAAAATCAGCGGCACAAGCAAACAGCTCCAATCAGCAACAATCCTGCCACAAATAACAACGAGGGATTTTCACCGGCTGCAAATCTCACATGACTACATGCAGGTTGAGCCCCTTTAAGTTGAGCTCACTCATACCTTACACGAAGGACTTCCTGATCACACCTCTGCCTACACAGAGTCACACAGCCGCACTACCCAATCGGGACTGCATCTCAGTCGTAATAGAGAGACAAAGGACCGTCAAATCGCAGCAAGTATAATTCAACCCAAGCAAAAACTTCTACTTTTCTGGTGTAATATTGCAAATTACTCTAAAATTTCATAACAAAATCTCCGGTTAATATATTCATTATCTCATCTGTAACTGCATCGAAACTGAAAACTTAACCTATAATATTAATTCTGAAAATGTACCTACAATTAGCGCTGCTAGTAATATAGTACTGTTGTCAGTATTTCAAGCTTTAGCTGAAAATAACATTGCTAGTAATATAGTACTGTTGTCAGTATCTCAAGCTTTAGCACATTGCTAGTAATATAGTACTGTTGTCAGTATTTCAAGCTTTAGCTGAAAATAACATTGCTAGTAATATAGTACTGTTGTCAGTATCTCAAGCTTTAGCACATTGCTAGTAATATAGTACTGTTGTCAGTATTTCAAGCTATAACTGCAAATAACATTGCTAGTAATACAGTACAGTTGACAGTATTTCAAGCAACAACTGCATATAACATTGATAGTATTATAGTACTGTTGTCAGTAGGCCAAAACTGCACTTATACTCACTTTAAGCCGAGCCAAAAAACTGAAAATGCTTCACCCTAACAACATGCTTATAAGAGTATCATACTCCTGTATATTATTAACAATAATAATAATCGACCTATCCCTATGTTTAAACCACAAAGACCATATGACTATACCTATAATACATACATACAATCGAAATGATTGCCATATGGGGCACACTCATCAAAACTACCCAAAAATTAATTATCACAGACTAATTCACATACAACAAACAAATACACAACAAATAGACAAGAAAATCTGTTCTAACTACTCTTCTTCCCTATCATGCATCCTCATTAACGCACGATCAATGAAGAATAAATTGCCCATATTTAACGACATGATAGCTGACTTAAAACCTGACATTTTATGTGTCACTGAGACATGGCTCACTGAAACAGATACAGTCTATCTAAACCAACTTGATAAAGAGAACTACGATACATTCTACAAACACAGACCTAATAAAAAAGGTGGTGGAGTTCTAATGATGACAAAAAAAACACTAAACGCCAAGCCAATCCAATCAAATATCAATACTAACATAGACACATTATTAATAAGAATCAGCCACATAAAAATTTGCTTAATATATAGACCCCCAGACAATAAATCAGATGGCCTGGATTCTCTTATTGAACTCCTCAGTTCATCTACTGACCAAAATCCTGTGATCATGCTAGGTGATTTTAACCTTCCGTCACTCCCAACACTAGACTCTAAATTATTCCTAGACACCATAGCAGACATAGAGTACCATCAAATAATTAAAACTGCAACACATATCAAAGGAAGAACACTAGATTTGGTTCTACTCCCCGAAATACTCTTCAAGCTAGTACACTCTAATTCCATTGAATGCACAGAGACACCTTGGTCTGATCATTCTATCATCAAAATAAATATCCCATATCCCATCCCCAGCATCAATAATTACATAAGGAGTACTCCCACTACAAAATTCAAAAAGTTTAATGAAACAGACTTCATTGACTTAACAATCCCCTACTTCTTATCTACATCTAATCTGGATGATGCTGTTAACAACTGGAATGATACTATCAATAATGCAGCTAAAAATAATCAACCTAACAAAAAGACAATATACACCAAATTAAATAGTTCACCATGGTTTAATAGCACTCTAAGACAAATGAAAAAAGAACTAAGAAAACTTGAAACAAAATGGAGAAAATCCAAGCTGACTGTACACAAAGAAATATTCAATAACTATCTATCAAAATATAAGGAAACAATTGACAACACAAAGAAAAACTATTATGCAGCAATCTTAACAAAATCATACAATAGACCAAGAGAGTTATTTTCTATAGTCAGAAAATTAACTAATAACGAGCAAACTTCCAGCAACGAAATCACGGAAATCTCAGTTCAAACCCTAGCTAATCATTACCAAAGCAAATCTAAGAAACCTTCCATGCACGCAGATAATATCAACATCACTTATCAACCTGTAGATGAATGGTCAGAATTTTACCCCATTTCAAAAGCATCATTAAAAACAATCATCTCCAACCTAAATACTACAACTTCGTACTTGGATCCATGCCCAGTTTCATGGATAAAAAACACACTGCAAACTCTAATATCCTATATTCTCCCAATAGTAAACCTCTCACTCACCCAAGGATACCTTCCATCCCCGCTCAAACATGCACAAATACGCCCAATTTTAAAGAACTGCAAACTAGACAAAACATTGCCAACATCATATAGGCCCATATCTAGCATACCATTCTTGGCCAAAGTAATTGAAAAGGTAGTGCAACTTCAGACACAGGAATTCATAGACTTATCTTACCCACTTGATGAACAACAATATGGTTTCCGACCTCGCCACGGAGTAGAAACACTCCTAGCAGTATTAATAGACACACTCCTAAAAGGAATTGACAATCACAAACAGGCATTCATTCTCCTTTTCATTGACATATCAGCAGCTTTTGATAGCGTGCATCACTCAATACTGCTCAACAACTTAAAACAGTTAGGCATAAATTCCACCGTACATAAATGGTTCACCTCATATTTACATAACAGAACACAAAATGTAAGAATAGGTAATCAAACATCAAACATATACAAACAAGAAATAGGTTTACCACAAGGTTCAGCACTGTCAGCCCTACTCTTTAATATCTATATAAAACCGATTTGCAATATTTTTAAAAAATTTGGAGTACAATATCACCTTTATGCGGATGATATCATGATGTACATACCTTTCACAATTCCTAACCTACCGATTCAACTTCTATCTGACTGCTACAATGAAATTACATACTGGCTAAAAACACAAAACCTACATATAAACCATGCTAAAACCGAAGTCTTAATCGTAACAAAAAACCAAACGTTCACCCCGCCAACTCACATAATACTACAGAACCAAGAAATTAAAATAAAAATGAAATAAGATATCTAGGTGTCATTTTAGACACACACCTTACTATGGAAACGCACATCAGAAATACCTTGAAGAAAATCTACTTCAAACTTAAAATCCTCAAACAATTACGCCCCCTTGTATTTATACAAGATTTTATCAATATAACACAGGCTACCATAACTCCACACTTTGATTTCGCCAACTTAGTACTTATAGGCATTTCAAAACAAAACATCAAAAGGATCCAACTCGCGCAAAATGCTACAGCCAGAATCATATTAAAGATAAATTCACTCCAACACATTACACCGATACTAGCATCCCTTCACTGGTTACCAATACAAAGCAGGATAACATACAAAACAATTATAACTACATTCAAAGCCCTAAAAGACATGGCCCCGAAGACACTCTGTAATCTAATAAGCAAAGAACCACCTAAGCCTACTTATAGAAAAGGACAATCAAATAAACTTAAGATGCCAAAAGAATATATAAGAACTCACAAATTAACAAATAAAAGAGCCTTTTCCCACGTAGCCCCAACAGTCTGGAACTCTTTACCAGAGGACTTACGATCACTAACAGAGATAACAGAATTCAGAAAAAAATTGAAAACCTACCTATTCACTAAACACTATAATACCATAGAAAACCCTCCAATCAACTTAGATAAAGGCTAAACAAGAACCTGTCTAAAATCAAGATTATACTCCCTATTACAATAATACGTACAACTTAAATGAATAATCATTCCATTCCAATGCATCAATACCCCACTTGTATATAGTTAAAATTGAGTTAGAAACAGTACTTCAGTTTAAATTGTTACACAATCTGTGTTAGTTGATTTATTGAACTATTCCGCATAGTTTTTACATACACTTTGTTGTTCAAGTTAAGATGTTCATTGTAAAAAGTTATAACTGTTCTATGTAAAACAAGATCTGCATTGTTAATTGTTGTTAAATGTACACCGCAACTGATCGCTGGAAGATGCGGTATATAAATAAGTGTTAAATAAATAAAATAAATTTCCTTCTGACAACAGCTTGCTTATAGCTTCTAACTCTGAAGGCTCGGCTGTCTTGCTTTTGTCAGTGTTATAGTTTTCCCTGTATGCAAGACTCTCCCCCCACCTATTATCAGTTAAAGGTGTTGGGTCTGCCTTCTGGACAGTAGCAAAGGCAAATGGCTTCTCTAACAATGATTCAGCATTAGAAATGGTAGCTTTACCTTTGGCAGGGTTTCTTAGACAACTGCTGAACCCTTTTTCCCTGCTATCCTCCAGGTTCTGGAATTCAGCTTCCTTATGTCTATTTCAACAGTGCCAGTTAGGTACCTGCTTTGAAGAGGCTTTTCTTCCTTCTTTCCTCTACAGCTGCTATAGTCCTTGTTGCTGTATGTCCAATTGCCGTCTCTCCAATGGCTTCCCTTGCTAGCCCTCCTGCTCCAAGGTTCTGCCTTGCTGTAACGTCTTCTCCAAGGCTCTCTCTCTCTTTCACCTTCTTCATAAGGTTCCTTTCTTGCTTGCTCTTTTCCTTCCTCTCCACGTCCTTGGTTCCTTCCCTTGCCTGTTTCCTTGCTTCTTCTCGTGCTTGTTTCCTTACCCGTGCTACCTCTCTGCTCTGTGGATTTAAAAAGCATTTGCTTCCCAGCACTCCCTGTCCTTCCCCCAGGTGTGACCAATCAGTGAGGAAGCCTGTCTCTCCCTCTGAGCTGGGGCATGGACTGAGCTTAGCAGAAAGCTGTGTTTTTTTCTTATCTGGCTTGGAAATCCTGTGCACAAGTGCAGTATCATTTATTTCAACAGGATTTTCCTCCACCTCCATGTCCTCCTGGGGACTCACCATTACAGTACCTAAATAGAGATAACAAAATGTTAGTTTGCATAGGGCTAAGAAGTTTATAAATGGAACTGAAACCTTTGTTCAGGGGCTCAGTCTTTGAAAATTATTCCACTGAGTTCACGCTGGCTAATAAACTTCTGTTTGCTTTTACGAAGGCCTCAGGTGTCCTTTCTTGGCCAGGTGATCTATTACAATTCATGGTTCTCTGACTGGGAAACGACAATGTTTGCCATCATGGAGTGGTGGATCAGCTGTTCTTTGGGCTCCTGGAGTCCCGGGACGTCCCGAGGCGCCACCTGGACTGTTTCCAGACAGGACGTCTCGACAGTCCTGGAGCCCTTGGGACTGGTTGGCTCCACTCATGAACCCAAAGAGGCTCGGAAACCAATCCTGACCTGTACCGGATCCGGTAAGTCTGATTTAGTATTTATCTGTATCTGGCATTGTTATCTGTAATGAAAAGGAGTCTCATCAGCTTCCGAGACCGCCCTAGTACATCAGAGGCTGATTGAAACCGCTGGTCTCCTGTCTGGTATATGGTAATATTAATCTGTTGGTTTGTTTAACAAGAGAAAAAAAAGAAAAAACAAAGAGAAGAAAAAAACTCTGGAATCACTTTAAGGAACCAGCCTTAGAAAAAGCGCAGCGTGAGCAAGCAGAGAGGGAGAAGGGGTGTGTGTTTTTCACGCAGCCTGCAGAAAGGAATTTTCAGTATCTTTTAAGTTCTTATTAAACCCTTCGGATCTCCTCAATTGTTCTTGTTATATCTCTGCCCTGCCTGTATTGCTACTTCAACTGTTCCTGTTATATTATTATGCTGGTTATATCTCAACTCTGCCTGTATTTCTACATCAACTGTTCCTGTTATATTATTTTTGCTGATTTCTGTGGGATTCGGGAGGGTCAAAACCTAAATGGCTGAGAGGTCCGAGTACGGACCAAGTGAGGAGGGAAGTGTTTTGCAATGCAGTTGACGGGGAGTGAGAAAGAGAAAGGTTTCGAGCAGTATGGGAGGGGGTGGATCTACACTGAGCCCGCTGCAGTGTCTCCTTAAGAACTTTAAAAAGGGCTTCTCTGGTGATTATGGAATCACAATGACCCCAGGTCGCTTGGAAGTTTTATGTGAGAGAGAATGGCCCCTTTTGTCTTTAACCTGGCCTCCCGAGGGATCCCTTGATTTAGACCTGATATTAGACGTGCATACTGTAGTCCAACAGAGTCACTCTGACCAGTTTCCCTATATTGATTCCTGGCTAGAAGTCTGTTCCAAGAGATCCCATGGTTAATTAGATGTTACGAAGATTAGTGCCGTATTCTTTTGTCCTGGCCCATCAGTGAACGCCCCCGGGTCCCTAAGATTCAGTCTCAACCACCCATCTATCGTGATCCTGACCTCCTATGAACCCCTTGAGCGGCCACATAGTTACTTATATCCACGCCTTCCCTCAGCCCCGGTTCCTCCACCCCTTTACCCCCAGGCTCAGGGAGTCTCATTCTCTTCAGGACCCGCCTCTGACTCCACCCCCTGTTTCCATTCAGACAGAGCCCCACCCACTACTAGTGCCGGACCCCTCCAGCCATCCCGAGGGATTTTCCGAGGGCCCCTCAACCGGTTCTGCCGCCACGCCTGATGGCAGTTCAGTAGATGAGAACCTAGGATCATCTGGCATTCAATCTCAGAGTTTCAGGGTCAAATTGCCTCTATCCCAACCCAGGGACACCTCCACCCCAGTAGCATCTAGAACCTGGGCACAGGTTGGGATCCCCGCAGTGCGTCAGCTCCCACTCCGAGAGGTCCAAGGACTGTCCATACTGGATGACAACCAACGGGTGGTAGTTGGCCCGCCCAGTCTTATCTTCGTGCTTTTCTCCACCACAGACCTCATGAATTGGAAAATGCATTATGCATCCTATACTGAAAAACCGCAGGCACTGACTGATCTTATGGCCACAATCATGCAGACCCACCAGTCCACCTGGTCAGACTGTCGGCAGCTCCTCACTCATCTTTTTAATGCCGAAGAAAGGTCCAGGATATAGAAGGCAGCCCTCCGGTGGCTGGAGGAGCACCCAGACCTCGCGACCCAGGGGGGAATAGACAGCAGACAGGCAGCCACCAGAGATTTTCCCGATATGGACCCACGATGGGACCTGAACTCCGCGGAAGGCAGGGGGGCTTTAAGTCGGTTTCTCCTGGCCCTCATGGAAGGTCTAAAAAAAGGCAGAGAGCCGTCAACATCAGCAAAGTGGCGGAAGTACTGCAGAAGCCTGATGAGAGCCCTGCTGCTTTTTATGAGCATTTACTTGAAGCCTACTGACTATATACCCCCTACGATCCAGAAGATCCCGGCAGTCAAAGAATGGTTAACTCTGCCTTTGTCGCGCAAAGTCAAGGTGATATACGGCCGAAACTACAGAAATTGGAGGGGCATGATGGTATGAACTTGACCCAACTCATGAGTGTGGCCCAGAAAGTCTATGTCAACCGGGACCAGGAGGAAAAATGGGAAAATGACCACCGGATGCGGAAGAAATCAGACCTCCTAGCGGCCGCCATGAGCAAATATCAAGTGGGACGAGCCCCCACCCCATCACGACCCACCAGGGGCAGAGGCCAACCAAGAGCCAGGGGTGGCCACTCCAGAGTTAGCCACCAGGGCGCCTGGCCACCGTTGGGCCCAAATCAGTGTGCCTACTGCTTGATACGGTCAAATTTAGCAAGTACTGGGCTTAGGTGGATAGGTTGCAAGAAAACATGTGAATATTATATTGGTTTCATGAATAAAGAATGTATACCACATCTCATATAAATGCAGTGAATGCCATCGTGCACCATAAGATAAACTAACAATGAAATGTTTAAAATGATGACGATCTCTGTGCCATATACTTACTACAGGCATGAGGAAATAATTGAATGATCATGAGGATTCATGCATATCTGAAACCAAACAGCTGTAACAGAAAATGATATCCTACTGCATACTGTACATGGCACTGAGATCATTTTAAATATTTTATTGTTTGTTCATCTTATGGCGCACGATAGCATTCACTGCTATTTTATGGGATGTGGCACACATTCTTTATTTATGAAGCCAATGTAATATTACTATTTACGATGCAGTATGCAGTAGGTTTTCCTTCTTTCTTCATTTTTAAACAATCACAATTTTAAACTACAATCTTTTACATTTCCGTTGGGTTGCTTCACACACCGTTTTTATCTATTATCAAGCAGTAGGTGCATCTGTTGCACCATAATTTATATTGCATTTCTTTGTTTGCACCAGGCAGTTTATTAATGGTTCCAATTTGGAATCTTCCACAAACCCTTTTAAAGTTTTTATATTAATTTAAATATTATTGAATTTTACAGAAAATAGGACATGTCCTAGAGATCCATTGATCTCATACATCACCTTATGGTCCTAAGGTAATGTTCCCTCATTCACTCCTGTCTCCTTGTGTTCCGTATTGAATTTAAATATTCTCATGGTTTTCAAATGCTTATTTTAGTCTTCACCTTTTGCATTTCTCCGTTTTAGTATTAATTAATTATATATTGTTTATATACATTTTATTATAGTTGTTATAAAATTGAGTTTATGACTTTTTCCTTTCCTCTCATGTTGTTTACATTCTACATGCACTTTTTTCATATACACTATTTTATTATATGTTGTCTATATATGATATTTGGTTGTCCCTGTATATTTTTATTATGATAATTTATTATGCTATTTTGATTGCTTTTATCTATATATTTATTATTACATATATTGTGTTATATTTTTATGTTGTGGTTTACATGCAAGGTTTTTATATTTATGTTCTCATTTACATTTTTTAATTATGTTTTTATCATTATGTTTTTAACTTTGTTTATTATATGCACATTGTTTTGAGGGGTCATTATTAAATTGCTTTTTGATGTTTTTAGAAGTACTTTACGAAACACGGCCTGTGTTGGGTCTGGCCACCCTACACTTTATAAGGACCAATAAAAAGTTGTGAGTTTTAATTACTGCCCACGTCTTTGTACTGTTTGTTTAATGAAAAAGCCCTGCATATCAGTACTGGCACCTGTTTTCCTAGGGAAAATGCACTGATGATTTATATCATCATTTGTGTGTGTATTAGGCCTTTTGTAACATATGTTGGATATAGAATGGCCCTGCAGAAAAGTGTGAATAAGCTAAATGGTACTAGCATGTATGTTATATGCTAGTGTGTAGACCAGTGATTCTCAACCCAGTCCTCTGGGACCCCCAGGCCAGTCAGGTTTTCAGGTTATCCACAATGAATATGCATGAGAGAGATCTGCATTCACTGCTTCCATTGTATGCAGCTCTATCTCATACATATTCATTGCAGATATCCTGAGAACCTGACTGGATTAGGGGTCTCAGAGGACTGGGTTGAGTACCATTGGTGTAGGCCAGAGGTACTCAAATCCAGTCCTGGAGGGCTGCAAACCAGTCAGGTTTTTGGGATATCCCTAATGAATATGCATGAGATATATTTACATGCACTGCCTCCATTGTATTTGAATCTATCTCATGCATATTCATTAGGGATATCCCAAAATGCTGACTGGTTTGTGGCCCTCCAAGACTGGATTTGAGTACCTCTGGTGTAGAATCTTATATCTGTCAGTCTAATATCATGTATTGTATATAAGTATGGATATCATTCTGTTATCATTACAAATGTATATAGTTAATACTGTTATCCAAGTTAAGCTACCTGTTATATGTATCACGGTGTTATCCCCGCCGTAAATACCTCATGTTCCATGTAAACCGCACTGATGTTGAAGAGCGCGGTATATAAACGAATTAAATAAATAAAATAAATAAATAATATGATCTTTTCTAAAATGTAAATCTGCTTCTAGACAAATGGCTTCAGTTCATATTCAAGATTTGTCATTTCACTGGAGAATATTTTTAAGAAAGGGAAAATCAAATGACATATACAATAAGCAATGTAAAACCCCAAAAAGGCAAGAAATATTTACACTAAAGGAGCCATAGCAAAAGAAGATGGCATTCGGCTCAGATTCATCCTTTTTTTCCTTCGTCTCTAGGTATTATACTTTTGTTTCAGCTTTCTGAATTTTGTGGAGCAGATTGTAACCATGAATTTTATTTTAACAAAGAGCTCTCAAAATGAACAATGTTTAAATTTCCACATTAGAAGCCCATGAGTGAAATAAAGGGATAAGGTTTCAGTTTGGGGCAAATTAGCACCCACTTTTCGGCAGATGAATGATGGAATGTTCTGGAATGCATCTATATCTGTTTTTGATTGTAAGGATCTAATCTAGTTAGTCTTCTATATACTGCATACTTTTCAAATCCACACAAATACTACTTATTTTTTCATGTTCTTTGTTTTGAATTCACTTACTGCAGAAACTTGGCATGTAATTTAGAAAACCAAGATCCAGTACTGAAGAATGTTATGAGCTGGGATATACTAAGTGGTCATATTAAAAATGCATCATTCTTAGGACATCCCTAAAATACAATTTACGCATGCCCCATGTTGTTTCTGACAAGGGTTTTCAATTTGCGCTTTCAGAAGATATTGTATAAAATTAGTGACCGTAAAACTGTGCAAATATACTTCATTGATTTAAAATGTGTGAGACATGACAGTTCTTCCTAACAGAGATTTGTCCTAATGCTTCTCTGTTCTTTCTAACTTGTGTAGGCAAAGCTTCCTTGTTGGACTTCATCTCTTTGGCGTCAGCTTGACTTAGATCCCTTTTTTCTAAAATAAAAGATTTTACAGTTACTGCACTATAATTGCTAAAATTGACATCCGTTAACCGCAAAACCACTGTGTTAAGTGTTGGGGCTCTTCCCAGCATCTTTGGGAGGGTCGCTATGTAATTAATAGAGAAAAGGTTCCTACTGCACTTTAACTGCATAGAAGATAACGAGCAATATAGTTAGTTGCACCTCTTGAAGTGGCATTAAATATGCATTATCTACTACATTAACAGTTACTGCACAGTAATAACGTTCTCTTTAACTTTAGGGTGCAGTCCCCACCTATTCCACTTCTCCAAAGTAGCTTTTTCCAAATTAGCCGTTTAACATGGAATTAGTGCATACTGTCAGTTAATGTTTATAAGGTAAACTATGTGTTCTTCCCCTTTCAATGCTGGTTTTACTTAGGGCCGGCACTACCATTAGGCGAACTAGGTGGTCGTCTAGAACAACAATGATGTGAGCGTGAGTCATTGCCACTGCTGCTGCCCTTCTCCGTGACCAGCAGCAGCACCGCCACATAGCACCACAGCATTGAAGATTTAGGTAAGCAGTTTCTACTGCCACCTCTTCCGATAGAGACAACTATCAATGTCAACACCTACAATTTTTCCAAGGGACATAGATTCCCCTTCTAAGATCGGGGAATCCATAGTGGCATTGTAGACCCACCCTAATCACTCCATTTCCCTGTCCTAAGCATGCCCCTTGACTTCTACACATAGTAAGCATCCCTATGTGTAAATAGCCTCTCTTCTAAAATTCCATTTACATGTGTATGTCTATCTACATGTATAAATGCTGCTACATAAATGGTTCATATCCTACCTCACCGATAGACATCAACAGATAAAGATTGGTCAAAACACAGATAGACATAAGGAGTCCCCCCAAGGTTCCACCTTCTCTGCTATACTCTTTAACCTGCGACCACTCTGCTCAATCATATGAAAACACAACCTACATGTCCACGTCTATGCCAAAATGACATTATGATAATATAGACCAATTAACATAAATCAGCCAGGATTGTTTCACTGAGGTGACCATCTGGCTAAGAGACAATAACCTGCAAATCAACTACAACAAGACGGAGGCCCTCTGTATAACAAGGGACACCACCTTCGTCCCACCCCCCACTACAATTAAAACCAAGGCTGAAGTCAGATACCTTGGAGTCACCCTCAACCAACACCTAATATTCAAACCACACATAAATAAAATCACCCACACAATTTACCACAAAGTGAAGACTCTCCAGCATCTCCAACCACTCCTCGAACCTACAGACTTCCGAACTGTACTACAAGTCTCTATAATACCACACCTGAATTACTGCAATGCCATCTACCAAGGGCTACCACAATCCACACTCCTACCTCTCCAAACAGTGCTCCATTTGACAGCCAGAACCCTACAATCAGCAGCAAGGCAAGATCACATCACTCCAGTGCTAAACAAAACCTCCATTGGCTCCCGCTACAGAGCTGTATAACATACAAAACCATCATACTAACCCAGATAGCAATTCACACAGACCCCAACACATCTTCACTCACTTCTTCAGCTCTCCAACCACATAGATCAAGACTAACCTCTGCATTGAACACCCTAGTCATTCCCCACATCAGAACCAAATCCAATTAGCATGCATGTAGAAGAACTTTCTGGCTATACACATCCTCCATAGAGAACAAGCTACAGGACCAACTCAGGAATATCAATGACCTAAAGACATTCCGAAAACCTCTAAAAACACATCTGTTCAAGGAACACAACTCAAGCTCAAGGCCCCCCCTCCCCCCCACTCAGAAAGAACTTTGCAAGATAACTACCATTACAACTGTACATGTAGTTAGATCTATGGATCTGTTAAACAGTTAAGAACCCAGGAGTTCATAGTTACAGGTTTGTATATAGTTTAATGACACAGTTATAATGTACTTGACTTTCGTTCCATGTAAACCGCCTTGGCCCGGTGAAAGGCGGTATATAAATACAGCTAAATAAATATTTGCATGAGGGATTCTTCTGAAATAACCCTCGTATTGTGTAAAAGTCGGTGCTGTGTTTGCATTTGTTATGCCTATGTAGCCCGGGATTATTATAAGAGCCTGTGTGAGCACATGTGGGAGGGTATTGTGATAATCTTGCATGCAGACAAATTGTATTGATGTGTGCATATTTGGGGCCATGTTATAAAGTACAGGATGTGTGGGCTTTGCTTTTTAGAATAGTGACATGTGGATGTACCTGAGCCTAGTCGTGACAATTACGCTTGCACTAGGGGAGGCGAAACTGCCTGCATCTAGATCAGCGCAGTGATATGCGTAAGTCATAGAATTCTGTAACTTATGTGTTTCGAGGTGGAGTCCGATTCATGGAGGGGGATGTCTGGGTTGTCCAGACGTCTCCGATGAAGATGGAGCTAGGTGTATCAGATTCTGGTCTGCGGGAACAAAACATTCCCATGGTAGCCAGCATCGGGCCCAACGGCCCGGCGTGCCCCTTCCGCCTGTGGGACATCCTCCCCGCAGGCGCCTCTGACAACTGCGGCTCCGGTCCCCCATTTCCCTGCCACCTGACCCTTGACTGTCCTGCCACAGCCTGGATCGAGCAGCGGGGACCTCACGCACCAAGCCTTGGCCCCGGAATGGATCCTCGGGCCCGAACGGGCCAAAATTGCTGCTTATACCACCTTTTGGCAGTCGCACCATGGAATGATACAGAGACATTATGATATCTTTGGTTTTATTCTCTCTTCATTCCTTTCCTTATGATTCCTAACATTCTATTTGCTTTCATGGCCGCCGCTATACACTGGGCAGAGGGATTCAATGTATTATCCACTATGATGCCTAATCTTTTTCCTGGGCAGTGGTTTCTAAGGTGGTAATCTGCATCATTTATTTATTTATTTTATTTAACTGTATTTATATCCCGCTTTTCACCGGGTCAAAGCGGCTTAACATTGAAGGGCGGGGTACAGTGATCAATTTAGGGTGGGGGGGTCTGTCACCAGGGGGCCAACATTAATGATCCACTTCGACCAACTGAACAAACATTAAGGACAAACAGTGGACATGACACTCTTAGTAGATAGATCTGAGGGTTTGTTATGAGGTCTGGAGGAGTATTTAGTGATGGATGTTTGTTTCTGGTCCGAGGTATTCCTGGAACAGGATGGTTTTTAGTTGTTTCCTGAATGTTGAGGGATCTCCGTTGTTTCTGATTTGACTTGGTAGAGAGTTCCAGAGGGATGGTGCGTACAGTTTGAAGGCTCTGTTGCAGGTCCGTTGATTGTATTTAGTTCGTTCGTGGAGAATGGTGAGGGTGTTGGTGGTGGTTTATCTGGTTGTTCTGTTGTGGGTGGGTTGGGGCAATAGAGTGCGGAGCTGGGAAGTCTGAGTTTGGTAGAGGGCTTTATGGATAAGTAGGGCAGATTTGTATTTGATTCTTGCTTCAAGAGGAAGCACGTGCAGTTCTCTCAGGACTGGGGTGATGTGATCTTGTTTTTTTGCCTTTTGGATAATTCTTGCTGTGGTATTTAAGGCTGTTCGTAGTGGGCTGGTGTGGGTGACGGGCAGTCCGTCGTAAATTATATTGCAGTAGTCCAGATGGGGGAGCGTCATAGCTTGCATAACTGTCCTGAAGTCCTGTGGGTCAATAAGGGGCCTTAGGCATTGTACTGTTTTAGCCTTGTGGAATATTATTCCGGTAGTTTTTTTGATCTGTTGTTTGAGTGTGAGCGCTTGGTCTATGATGAGTCCTAGATATTTTATGTGTGGTTGAATTTGTATTTGTGTGGTTCCTAAGTTGCGGTGCGTAGGTGGGGTGAAGTTTGGGTCTTTGGTTACTATGAGGGCTTCTGTTTTTTTTTATGTTGATGGATAGGTTGTTCCTTTGTAGTCAGCTGGAGACTTCTATGAAGCAGTCTGATAGGTGGTTGTTCATTGGGTTGGTGGTTGTGATTATTCCATAGAGCATTATGTCATCTGCATAGATGTGGTAGTTGATGTTATGAGCACGTATGATTGAGCAGAGTGGTTGTAGGTAGATGTTGAAGAGCATGGCGGATAGTGTGGATCCTTGGGGTACTCCTTGGTGTTGCTGGAAGGGGGGGGGGAGGTTGCTAAGTTTGTGTGGATTAGTTGTTGTCTATTGTTCAGATAGGAGTGGAACCATTGAAGTACAACGTTTTTTATGCCAATTTTTTGGAGTCTGTGTAGGAGGATGTTGTGGGAGATGGTGTCAAAGGCTGCAGATATGTCCAAGAAGATCATAGCATATCCAGAGTGCTTGGTCTGTGTGCCCTTGATGAGGGTGTTCATTAATGATGTCATGAGTGTCTCGACTTCGTGGAATGGATGGAAACCATGTTGTTGTGGGTCCAGTATGTTGTCATCCAAGTGGTCCTAAAGTTGTTGCTGAACTATCTTCTCAATGATTTTGGTGGTGAATGGAAGACTTGCTATGGGTCTGAAGGAGGCGGGGTCAAGGGGGTCTAGGTTTTGTTTTTTTAGGGTTGGGGATGATGGAGGTTTTGAGGATGTCTGGCATACGTCCTTGTTTGAGGGACTCATTAACAATGTGGGTTAGTAGTGTGCTGAAGTCCCCTTTGGATTTCTTTATCCATTCTGCAGGGCAGGGATCCAGTGGAGAGGTGGTAGTATTTAGGGAGGAGATGGTGGATTCTATTTTTTGTTTTGTGATTGTTTCAAATATGCTCCAGTTTGCGTTTATGGTAGTAGGGTGGGTTGTTGCTTCTGCATTTAGTTGTGGATTTTGTGGTTGTTGAAGCTGTTTGTATTGGCATGCTAGTAGTTCTGGTGGGATTTTTGGTAGCTGGTCGGAGTGGTTGGGTGCTTTTGTTAGCTTCTTGACAATCCCGAAGAGCTCATATGGTTTGTTTATTAAGATGTTTATGATCTTTGAGTGGTAGGTCCTTTTTGCTTTATCAGTTTCTGTGTGGTAAGCATCCAGTTCATTCATGTATTTTGTTTTATCCTCTTCTTTTTTGTTTTTTCTCCATTTTCTCTCCACTCTCCTGAGTTTGGTTTTTAGTCTCCGTAGGGTGGGGGTGAACCATCGGGCTTTTGTTGAGGTACGTTTGGTTTTGGTGCTGTTTGCTGTTGCACGGGATGCAGAGGAGATTGTAGTATTCCAGTTTAAGATTAGATCATCTATATCGGTGGAACTTGTTTGGAGTTTAGGTAGTATTTGTGCCAGGAAGTCCTCTTTGATGAATGGTTTAAATCTTCTTGTATATTGTTTGTTCTCTTTAACTTTAGTGTGCTGGTAGGCATGGGAGATGTTGATGAGATAGTGGTATGACCATGGTACACACTTTATCACTGGGTTTTTGTATGAGGCGGCATGTTGGGAGTTCAGGAATATGAGGTCAAGTGTATTCCCTTTTTCGTGTGTTGGTTCGTGTATGATCTGTGTTAGGTTCATTGTTTCCATGGCGCTGATGAAAGCTGCGGCATAATTGTCTTGGAGTGATGGGAGATTGAAGTCTCCAAGGATTATTTGCTCTTTTGTGGAGATGGCGCTTTCAGATATGTGTTGTAGTATGCCTGATAGGTGGGTGCTCGAGGTGGGTGCTCGGTAGATTAGGCATATGGAGAGGTGCTTGTTGGTGAGGGTGAGCATGTCCGCTTCATTGGTTGTTTCCGCGGCGTGGTTTCTGAGATGGAGGTTGGCTCTCGCAATGATGGCTACTCCTCCTCCTTTGGTGTGGGTTCAAGTGCAGTGGTGAAGACTGTATCCGTTTGGTGTTAGTTGGTTCATGAGCACAGTGTCGGTGTCTGTGAGCCATGTTTCAGTTAGGCATAGGATGTCAATCTTTTCGGTTGTGATTAGGTCTTGGAGCATGTGGTATTTGTTTCTGACTGAGTGAGCATTTATTAGTGTGATGGAGAGAGGGTTGCTGTTTGGGTGATTGGGGGTATCGATTGGTGTGGGCGGTGTGTGGGTTTTGCCCCATGTGGGTGGGGGGTTGTTGGTGCTTGAGGTTTGAATGGTTGTGATGTTTGGTGAGGGATGTTTGGTGATGTTAGAGAGCGTGTTGGTGGTGGTGGGATAAAGGGTTAGGAATGGTGCTAGGAAGTAGATTGGGGCTAGGAAGGGGTGGCATGGTTTCTAGATGTACCTGTGTGTCCTGGGGCTGGGTTGGTCTTCTGCGTTGGTTTCCTCAGGGCGTTGGGTGGTCATTTTTTGTTGTCTCGGGTTGCTTGGGTTTTGTTGTGTGAGCTGGTGTATGCTGACTGCTTGTTGTTGTTGTAGTCTGTGGGTTGCTTTGTTTGTGGTTATGCTTCGGCTGTTCTTTTGTGGCCACACCAAAGGGCCCTCTGGCGAGGCCCTCAGGCATGGGCCTGCCCTGCTGGGGCACCACTTTTAAAGTGTCCCTTTCTGTTGCTCCCACTACCCCGATTGGGCAGGAGCTTCTGAGCGGGAAGATTTCCTGCTCAGGCACTCTACCCCGATCGGGGGAGCTTCGGAGGTCGGCGGTGGGGGCGCAGGCTGAAGCGGCTCCCCGTTTGCTGGGGCGCCGCTTTTAAAGTGTCCCTTTCTGTTGTTCCCACTGCCCCGATTGGGCAAAAGCTTCTGAGCGGGAGGATTTCCCGCTCAGGCACTCTACCCCGATCCCTGTTGGCACCTGGTCGCCAACAGATCAAACTCCTGGAGCTCTGAGCGATAAATCTCACTCTGAAAGTTTTCTGTCACCACCTGTGCCACCAGCCAGTCCTAGTCCAGATGGACAACCACGTGGCAATGTTCTACATAAAAAAACAAGGGGGCACTGGGTCCTGTGTCCTTTGTCAGGCAGCACTGGGTCTTTGTTCATACGCAATCCAACAGGGTATCCTCCTGAGGTCAGTTTATCTGCCAGGCCAGGACAACTTGCTGGCCGACAGACTCAGCAGGGTTCTCCAGCCGCATGAGTGGCAGTTGGACCCCGGGATAGCCAGCCTACTTTTCCGGCTCTGGGGGGAACCCGTGATGGACTTGTTTGCCAGCCCGGAGAACGTTCAGTGCCCCGCTTCTGTTCCCAGCAGGTCCAACCCTCCAGGTGGCAGAGGATGCGTTTCTAATCTCGTGATTGGAAGGCCTCATGTACACCTTCCCTCTGATGCCGCTGATTGCCAAGACCTTGTTCAAGACCCTCCATGACAGGGCCTCACTTATCCTGATAGCTCCCAGGTGGTCCAGGCAGCTGTTGTTCCTGCTGCTGCTGCAGTTGGCAGTGGAGGATCCCATCCCCTTTGGCACTACCCCAGGACTCCTATCTCAGGAGGGGTGTTCTTTTCTACACCCCAACCTGGGGTCCCTCTCGTTGACAGCGTGGCTGCTGAGAGGGTGACTCTTGCCCTCCTCAACTTTCTGGTTGAGGTTGAAGACATTCTGCTGGCCTCTTGCAAGGCCTCTACTAGGAAGGTGTATGCCCTCAAATGGCGCAGGTTCTTTGTTTGGTGCGCCGATCATGGGGTTGATCCCTTCTCCTGCCCGGTGGTTTTGGTGTTGCTGTATCTTCTCCACCTCTCCCAATCCAGGCTCCAGTCTAACTCTGTCCAAGTGCACCTTTGTGCCCTGGCAGCTCACCACCACCCGGTGGATGGTAAGCCCCTCTCGGTCCAACCTTTCGTGGCCCATTTCCTTCGGGGCTTGCTCCTGTCAAAACCCCCGGTTTGCTCTCTGACAACCAAATGGGACCTCAATGTGGTGTTGGGGCAACTCACTTGCCCGCCCTTCGAGCCTCTGGCTACCTGCCACCATCTCTACCTCTCTTGGAAGGTGGTCTTCCTGGTTGCGGTCACTTCCGCTTGCAGGGTTAGCAAGCTCCAGGCCCTCATGGCAGAGGCGCCCTACACCAGGTTCTACAAGAACAAGGTGGTGCTTCGCACGCATCCCAAGTTCCTGCTGAAGGTAGTGTCACCCTTCCACCTTAACCAGGAAGTGGTGCTTCCTACCTTTTTCCCAAGACCTCACTCCAGTCAGGCGGAGACGGACTTCACTCATTAGACTGTAAGAGGGCCTTATCCTTCTACATCTAATGCTTCCAAGGTCAACGCAAAGCTTCTCAGCTTTTCATTTCCTATGACCCCAGTAGGCAGGGGGAGGCGGTGACCAAGCATAAGCTGTCCACTTGGGTGGCGGACTGTATCATCTTTGCTTATGGGCAGGCGAAGCTTCCACTGGAAGGCCGCATTACGGCGCACCGTGTCCAGGCCATGGCAGCTTCGGTGGCAAATTTATGCTCTGTCCCAATGGTGGACATCTGCCAGGTCACCACCTGATCTTCAGCCCATACTTTGCAGCTCACTACTGCCTGGAAAGAGAGCCCTGACGGGATAGTGCCTTCGGCCAGGCTGTGCTCCGTAACCTTTTCGGGGTCTAGGCAACTCCTATCCTCCGACCCTTCTGTGTTCAGGTTACCGGAGTGCTGGTTTCAGTGGACACAGGGGTCTTAAAATCTTACTTTAGTCTGTGTGCATGGAGTAAAATTGCTGCTGCTTGCGGCTCCTCTCGCGGGAGCCCTGTTTTGCTATGGGTTTTCGGTAGCCTGTAGCTGGGGAGTCCCATATATGAGGACTGACTTCCTGCTTGTTCCTGGAGAAGGCATAGTTACTCAGCTGTCACAGGTGTTCTCCGTGGACAGCAGGAATCAGTCCTGACAACCCTCCCTCCTCCCCCTTGGAGCTGCTCCTTTACCATCTTTTATTTTTGCCATCTTTTAGCTATGTCATCTGACTGAGCAAGATGGCACCCTTGGGTGGGAAGGGGACCGTACATGTGTGGTGGCATCTCCCAAAGGTTTTCTTTGAAAGCTGGGGGGATGCTTCCATGAGGGCTCCGTCAGTGCCGACATCACCCATATGTGAGGACTGATTCCTGCTGTCCCCGGAGAACATTGTTACAGGTGAGTAATTACGCTTTTTAAACTCTCACAGTATATAGGTCAAACAAGCAGTACTCCAAAAACATTTTGCAGTCACTTACAGGATTTAAATATGAAACAAACTTTAGAAACATCGTTTAATGTCAAAATCAGAACAACTTATGAACTTTCTTCTCACAAAAATAGTTTGATGCCCCACTACCAATATTTCTTGAAGTTGAAATGAAGTTCTAATGTATATTTTTTAGGGGGGGGGTCAAACCAGCATTACAAGGTACCAGTCAAAGACCATGTAAATGTACAACACATTCTTTGGAAAACCCAACAAGATGAGCACGATTCCACGTGCGCCAAGGACCCAGTAAAAACGTGGAAAACAACGAAAAGACGTGAAGTAAAGGACATTTTATTTCTTTATTCCACTCCAGCCACCGGCCCGACACTGGCCGTGTTTCGTAAAAACCTTCCTCAGGGGCAAATTATGGCTAAAATATTATATTCTTGTTTTCATATGTATATTTTATGTATTTTAGCCATAATTTGCCCCTGAGGAAGGTTTTTACGAAACACGGCCAGTGTCGGGCCGGTGGCTGGAGTGGAATAAAGAAATAAAATGTCCTTTACTTCACGTCTTTTCGTTGTTTTCCACGTTTCTTACTGGGTCCAACACATTCTTTGGTCCAGACACACCTTATTGTCATCCTCATCATTTACCCCACATTTTTCCATTCTTATTGCACTTAAAATCAACGTTTACCACTGCGTGCTCTTACAGCACCAATCTTTACATCGCTGCTTCAAATTATCCCGAATTCAAACAATTTGAATATTGCATGTGTTCCACACGCTCTTTCAAACTGCAAATAAATGTCTGCAGTATACTTAGTTTATTGGTGGTCCCAGCATCTGTCCATGTTTAGTGCACAGGTGTCCAAAATGTCCTTTATGGCCTTTACATGGGACACCTCAAGCCAAAGCCTGACACTGCACAGACATGGTGTTTTGGTGACTCCTGCCTACTTCGGGAGCTCAAAAAGAGCAGACACTTAAGTCACACTCTTGATGGACGCCAAAAGAAAATCCATGGTTAGGTGTCTGCTCTTTTTGAGCTCCCGAAGTAGGCAGAAGTCACCGAAACACCATGTCTGTGCGGTGTCGGGCTTTGGCTTGAGGTGTCCCATGTAAAGGCCATATAGGACATTTTGGATGCCTTTGCACTGCGGACGTTTATTTGCAGTTTGAAAGAGTCTGTGGAACACATGCAATATTCAGATTGTTTGAATTGGGGGTAATTTGAAGCAGCGAGGAAAAGATTGGTGCTGTAAGATCATGCAGTGGTGAACGCTAATTTTAAGTGCAATAAGAATGGAAAAATGTGAGGTAAATGATGAGGATGACTCTAAGGTGTGTCTAGACCAATGAATGTGTTTACATGGTCTTTGACTGGTACCTTATAATGCTGGTTTGACTCCCCTAAAAACTATATATTAGAGCTTCATTTCAGCTTCAAGAAAGTAGTGGGGTATCTTCTTGAGTTATTTTTGTGAGAAGAAAGTAGTGGGGTATCTTCTTGAGTTATTTTTGTGAGAAGAACCTTCATAAGTATGTTTGATTTTGACATTAAAAGAAGTTTGTAAAGTTTGTTTCATATTTAAATAGGTGACTGCGAAATGTTTTTGGAGCTCTGCTTGTTTGACCTATATGCTGTGAGAGTTGTGCAGATCTCAGTCTGGTCTAGTTTTGTCTCAATGGTTATGTTTAAATTCTGCTATCATCAAGAATAACCTATAGAGGGAAAGAAACTGGCCAACAGATTTTTCTTTGTGTCTTCATGGACGCTGGCTTGAAAATTCAAGCAAGATATTCTTGTCTGTAGGTTTATGAAAGACGTCTTTTACATTAAATATATCTATATCTATCTATATCTATATCTATCTATATATATCTATCTATATCTATCTATCTATCTATCTATCTATATATCTATATCTATATCTATATATATATATATATGTTGACTGATTAATTATTTTTGCCCCTATCACTGAGTATTTTAAATGGATATTGCATAGTCTGTGAATGTATTAAGTGTATCTTTCAAAATACTTCACTATTCCGTTTTTTAACTGAAATGGCATCAATTTCATCTATGAACCTCTGAAATAGGAAATAAAACATGCATTTGAGAAAATCGTGTTAGACTAGAATTCAAAGTAACATACAGCTCTATAAAACTGTGAAGCTGGAACAAAGAGCAATATCTAGGGATGGCAGAAAGACAGATGGGTCTAGGCAGCCTTCCATGATCTTGGCTTTTGCTTTATTGCTTACTGCCTTCCCGCAATTCTTTTACATTACTCTCAGCAAACTTATTTTTAAAATGAATTTGATTTTCTTAAGAATGTTCCCTAATGATCTGATGTAAATTTTTCGAGGGAGGAGGAGGAAGAAAGGTTTGGCCCTAAGCAAGTCACTTGGACATTTAAACATTTAGGGCTAACTCAACTTTTGACTATGGGGAATCTAAGAAGCAGAAATGATCATATTTGATTGAAAGGCTTGACCTTTGTGATGTGTAAATCCCACCTCTGCAGAACAGTGATGTTGGCACAGGCCCTTCTGGGCTATATGTGGTAAGCGGGATTCTCGGGCCTGCAGGCCTCATTCACAATACATGGCATTTGGGTTGGGGAGGGTGTAGTGTGGGCCACTGAAGACCATTAGGGTTAGCAGGGAGGAAATAGCAGTTGGGATATGATTTAAATTGTTTGCCTTCCAATTCATTTTCTGGCAGAGTGAGAGGAGGATTGTGATTGGAGGTGCACGATTCACAGGATCAGATCTCCTCATGCTCTGCAGGACAGGGTGCAAATATGGTGTGTCTCAAGGTGGTTGAAGTGGCATCTTTAGGTTTTGTACCCTCCCCCTTGTTTAGTTGGCTTTGCTGATTTGGGTTTGCTACGATACTGGTTTCGGTTGTCGCAGTGGTTGATGTAGGCTCATGGGTAACTAGATTACCTTTGACGCAGACCAAATAGATTGTTATAATGGTTACAGGTATACCTGGAGTTATTGGTGTGATGAGGATTTATCACACTGCCATCTGGGCTTCTTGCTGGAATGAGGCAAACACCGGTGTTTGCTGTTAAATCTGAAATGCCTGCAGATCTGGTGGCCTGGGGGTGTGACATCTTGCTGAACTGTAGTGAATGTTCACTGGGGCTAGATGTATTGTTCATTTTGAAGCACGGGTATGTTCAAGTCTTTACTGATGTTTGATAATAAAGCTGCAGCATTGTACTCTCACAAATATCGACTTTGTTCTGCGCAGTGTATGCCTGGGGTAAGTAAGTGGGTGAGGCTATGGGCTCATGATATCTAGTTTATTTGCAGAATACTTTTGAAAGGCTAAACTGTACTTAGGAAAGGTCATTTTCTAAGCTATTTTGGTGTGTAAAACAGTGATCCTCTTGGTAATTCCTGCTCCCCATGTGGGCTAATCCTGTGATGTTGCCAATATCCTGATTACCTCATAAAGGCATGGGAGAGACACAGAGGATCATTACATAGCAAGAGGATAGAATCAAAGCAAATGTAAATAACTTCATAAATAGAGAGGCAGGTATAACCGTAAGCAAAGACATGGGTGGAGGGGGGGGGGGGAGCTAATCTGCACAGGGTGGCAGGTGCAGCTCTACATCTCTAGACACCTTACTGGGCAGACTAGATGGACCATGTTCCTCTTTATCTGCCATCATTTACTATGTTACCATGAAAATATATGAAATTGCCCCAACAGATCTTACTGGAGTAGCCAAATTCTTGAGGGAAAGGGGGCAGGATTGATCTCCACTCATTCCTGCCTCAGGTCCTGCCATATTTAAAAATTGTGGTGCCTGACCCCCCAGCAGGTGTCAGCCTAACAAATAAGGGAGTGCTACCCAGGTATTTCAGAGTTTTTTGGACATGCAGCAGGGTTGTTGCTATCCCACCACGCCTTTGCCTTTGGTGTCCATTGGGGGATGCCGTAAGGAAGGTATTTTTTGTGGTGGACATTGGGCCGTTAAAGGTCACACAATGTTCCCAGCTGCAATAGCATGTGCTATTTTACTAACCTGCATAGCAGATACCACAGGTTAGAAAGTCAACTTTTGCTGCTCGTTAGTAAACAGATTGTGCATAACTCTACACATGTAACTGTACATGTAACTGCAGTGAGAAGAGATGTTTCCAGGAGTGTGGTTGGAGGACAGCTTGCACTTACAAGCATGTAGGTATTTTTCTCAGAAATGACCCATGCACATGTGCTGGTAGTTTTCTAAAGATAATCTGCTAAAGTGAGTACTTTCCCTCATGGGTCAAAGACCATGGGCAGAAAATTCCCAAGGACTTTTCATCAATGCAAGAGTTAGAAAATTACCCCATCACAGTTGCATAAAGAGTTAGAGGCTCTAGAGAGTTTCTTCCATGCTAGATCTAATGCAGTAAGCTTTTTATCCGCATAAACACAGAATGAGAGAAACACATTGCATCCGGATCCTCACGTCCATGTAAGCTTGCCAGATGCCCCTGATTTGGGGGGATTTTCCCCAATTTTAGAGCTTCTCCCTGATTCCCACCTGCTTGGCAGCTCATTCCAGCAATGGGGAAAGAGTGTAAAAAAATATTTTCAATTTTGTGATTTCAATTTATCAGTTTTTAAAATTTACATCCATTGTATTTTGCGCAGTACAGGGGAAATGCATCACTGTTGCTCTTTCTCAGTTTGTCTGCCTGGAAATCATATTGCTGCTGTCATGTGTCATGGAATGGATGTGCAGGGGGGGGGGGGGGAGAGGGAGTGTGCAGGACAATGACGTCTCTTCTCTCTTGCATACTTTGTTGCTCAAACCTGAAACTAAAGTTTTCCTTCCTCCCGCAACCCCTCCGCCCCAACTTCCGAAAATTGGCCCAGATTTGCCTGCAAAATATCTGGTAAACTTCTGTCCATGCGACATGCAAAAGTAAAAGGCATAGGTGATCTCTTGTTACTGGACTAAATTCATACAGTTTTAACTAGCTTGAAGGAGCTTTTCAGGATACTCGCAATGAATATGCATGAGAGACGTTTCCATGCACCGCCTCCATTCCATGCAAATCTGTTTCATGCATATCCATTGTGGGTATTGTAGAAACCAGATTGGCTAGGGAGTACACCAGGACCGGCTTGAGAAACGCTGAGCTATGTCAAAAGAATGTGAGCCAAGCACAAAGCTGAGCCTGGATGTTATGTGCACCTTTGGGAAGAGGGCTCCTTAACTTTTTTCATATGGCAGGGATTGCCTGCTGTGGCCCTACCAATGTGCACAGTAAAGTAAACTGGGCTTGAAGTTGCCCAAATATATATGTAAACTACAGGTTTATTTCAATTCTATTATTGAGGCATTTGCTTTCAAAATGTTAAACTGGGAGCACGGGTGTGATGTTTTAGCAGAGAGTAAGAAAATGGAGGAATGCAAACTGCAAGATTTATAGCTACAGGAGATCTCTGTTAGGGACATGATTAGTAAAACGCGCTTAGAGTGCATTGCGGCCCGATATTTAGTGCAGAGGCAGGACTGGACCCATGCTAGCTGATGGGCATGTGCCCAGCATGTTATCATGTAGTTAGCAGCTGAGCTTTACCCCCATGCTAAGCCATTTGCCTCTTATTACCACCCACTGAAGAGATAGTGCACAGGTGCAAATGACAGCCTTACCAGTTAGCATGCATAAGACACCTACTCTAACCGTAATGTGCAGACTCTGTCCCGAGTTGCCCAGTCTCCTCCCCAACCCATGCTAAGTGGTTCACATGGGAATTTTTACACTGGCCAAATTTTTTGCATACAGTAATCGATACCACAGCATGCTTAGCGTGTAGTAAATCTCATGCTAATTATTAGCGCACGTTAGTAAAGGAAGCTACTATCTGATTTCAGTCCTTTGGCATCAGTTTTAAAGTATTTGAGCATATTGAGGCCAATGTATTAAATAGTGAAATTGTTCACACAGTTTTTCACAGGGTTCTGGCTCATTAAATAACACTGGTTAACACACTTTTACAAAAGTCATGTTACTGAAATAAAAATAGTCATTTCTTATCAATTTTTATATGCTGAACACGAATATGACAGTGAAATTGCAAAGTTGGCTCTAGTTTTTTGTAATCTACAATAACGTTTACATCACGAAATGCATGTCAATAGTAAATATAATAGGCCTTCGGTTAATACCTGTAAAAAAAACAAGTCATAGACTACTTCTTAGATTTTTTTGCCTGTCTCTTGTACAGCTGTTCGGGAGCTTCTCTGGGGAGTGTCCAGCAGTAGTCAGCCAGCATTGTAGTGAACCATTTTCCCTGGTATCTTTGCTCCATCGTTGCGATATCCTGGTGAAAACGTTCACCCTGTTCATCACTAACCATACCACAGTTGTCAGGAAAGAAATCGAGATGGGAATCCAGGAAATGGATCTTTAGAGACATATTGCAGACAAGTTTCTGATACTGCATCAGCATGTCTTCTACTAGTTCTTTGTAGTTTTCTGCCCTAACATTCCCGAGAAAGTTTGTTGACACTAGGCGAAAAGCATTCCATGCTTGTTTCGCATCACCCTGCAGCAAGTTGTTGAACCGGTCATCTTTGAAGAGCTCTCGAATCTGAGCACCCACAAAAACTCCCTCTTTAATCTTTGCTTCGCTGAGTCGAGGGAATTTTTCATGCAGGTATTGGAAAGCTGGTGAAGTGCGGTCCATGGCTTTCACAAAGTTTTTCATCAAACCTAGTTTGATGTGAAGGGGTGGTAGCAGGATTTTGTGAGCCTCAACTAGAGCTGGGTGCTGGATATTCTTCTCTCCAACTGTTACATTTTGTCTGCGATTCCATTCCTTCCACAAGTAGTGCCAATCCCTTGCTCGGCTATCCCACTCACATAAGAAACACATGTATTTTATATATCCCTGCTGCAGTCCCATTAAAAGGGCAACTACCTTCAAGTCACCACAGAGGTGCCAGCTGTACTTGTTATAGTTAATGGAAGTCAGTAGATGCTTTAAGTTATCGTATGTCTCTTTCATGTGGACGGCATGTGCTACTGGAATAGATGGAAGACGGTTTCCATTGTTCAAAAGCACAGCCTTCAGACTCAGTTTCGAAGAGTCTATAAACAGTCTCCAGTCTTGTGGGTCATGAGTGATTTTTAAGGCATTCATGAGGCTTTCAATATCGGAACAGAATACCAGATTACTTTCCTTTCTGAAGAAAGGCTCCAACTGCTGGTGGCGCTTTCGATATGGAGTAATATTGACATCTTCTAGAAGATTCCATTGTTGGAGTCTTGATCCTAGCAATTCTGCCTTGTTCTTGGATAAGTCCAAATCACGAACCAGGTCATTTTAGTTCTTCCTGTGTTATTCTGTGTGGAGTTGATAATGCATCCCAGTGAAAATCTGGGTCACTGCATGCTGATGGACCAGGAGAAGAACAGGTCGGCTCACCCTTGTCCTCATCAGATGAATCAAGAGAATATTCTGATGGAGGTTCTGGAATAGGAAGTCCCTCACCATGTGGAACTGGTCTCAATGCAGATGGAATGTTTGGGTAGACTATGCTCGACTTCTTTTGCTTCATTATTCCGCTGGAAAGAGGAGGAACCAAGCAGAAGTAACAGTCATTTATGTGGTTGCTTGGCTCTCTCCACACCATGGGGACTGCAAACGGCATTGATGGTCTTTTGCAATTCAACCACTGTGAGAGCTGTGTTGTACATGTAGCGCAGCATATATGCGGTGCTCAAGGCTTGTCTTGGTCACCAATCTTGCATCAGAAGTAAAGATGATATGCCTTCTTCAGTTGAGAAGTGATACTTTTCTTCTGGTTGGCAAATGTCACTTCCCCACAAATGTAGCAGAAATTGTCAACGGTATTAACGCACTTTCACGGCATCACTGTTCTGTATTGTACCTAAATGGCTAAAATTATATGATTAATAAAAGTTACATGTAACAGTAGCTTAAACTGTCTCGCATACAGTCTGAAATATTTTAAATGCTCAACCTTTCTGACTGCGTATAGTACACTGCTGACGTTAGATGGCTTCAGCAGCCGTCTGACAGTAGGATTGCACTGCATCAGAAAATGATGCAATCAACTGGATGATGTGTGCATGCTGGTATTATGCAATGTGATGCAATATTACATCATTCAAGGCTTATTTGGGATGTTGTTGAACTACATGCAATATCTTCAAAATGAGAGCCAATAAAATATTTTTAATGTTATATTCGTGTTCAGCTCACCAAGATACTATAGATTAGGGCCTTTTAAAGTCAGTAACAATTTTAAACAAAAAACTACAGCTCTCTGAACTATAGTTAGGTTTTGCAAAAAATATGGCTTTTGCAATGTTTGTGCAAAAGTGTGCTAATGCAGAACAGCTAATGAGCTAATGTGCACAATTCTTCAACTCATTAGCAATTTTGTATAATTTTTGCAAACAGGAAAAATCTTTTCAAATGGAATTACATGCTCTACTTACCATTTATTTTGCAGATAATTGTATTTGCAAAGGCATTTGCACTTTAGTACATTGACATTTTAATTTCAGGGTAGTTATGAAGTTCCTTTTCAATAACCTCACAGATTGCCAGCAGTGGTTTGGTCTGAAAAAATATTCTTCTGTTGGAAGGCAAGTTTGTAAATATAGACAAAGTATCAAACTTTGCATTATTTTGTCTGCTTTAATTACATCTTGTCATTGAATAGGTAGGCCATGATATGGAGTGCTTCCACTTGGAACTCCTGGTGCTATCTGGAGTGAAAGTTCCATAGCTTAAATCCTTGAAGGTTATAGGTACTATCCTAGATTCCACTTTGTCAATGAATGAGCAAATTGGCGTCCTTACGAGAGAGGTATTTTTTAAGCTATGTCATATCCGACAGATTTGATCCAGTTTTTCAGGTGCATTAATAAGAACCCAGCTTGACTACTGTAATACTTTCTACCTGCAAATGTCTACTAAGCTTATGTTACAAATGCTGGTTATGAAAAATACCGTAGCTAAAATAATTTTGAGAGGTCGCAAATGGAAAAGAATAACACCTTTTTAAAAGAGACTTTCATTGGCTACCAATTATTATGCTTGGTTTTTAAAATTCAGAATAGCCATAAACCAGGTTATATACCTTTGAAAGTGAAGCTTAATGATACTTCCAGATGTTACATTCAACATCCAGCAACGTAAGTTGGCCATACCTTCTTGCAAAAAAATTGCATTTATAAGTGTACACTAGATAAATCATTTTACTTCAGGGTTGCAGAAGAATGTAATTCACTGACATTAGATATGAAGCTAATTATCTGCATCTTGGGCAGATTTTAAAGACAAAACTTTGTAGACACTTTCTGTCTGAGGGCTAAAAGGAGGGTTGATAGCCAGTTGTTGTTTTCCTATAATTTCAGGAATTTTGTTTCTATTAGACAGTTTTGATTTGTTGTAATGAAATGCTAATGTATTGTATATTTTACCTTATATTGAATTGTGGATATCCTGAAAACCCAAACGGCTGTGGGTCCCCCAGGGCAGGTTTGGGACCGCTGTCCTAAGTCATTTCCGATCTATGTCAAAACAACTACAGTATGATCTACATCTAGTGTAGCTTTGTACATTGTCATTAGGTGGTGCTGTGAAAACAGATTTAACTTGAGTGCCCCAAAGCTTTGTGCTTGCAGCTTGAGCAACTCTGTCAGCCTGTGTCAACAAGTGAAGTAAGTTTTTCATTTGGCAATGTCAAAGAACAAATAGCATAGGAGAGCAGCTAAGGAGTGGTAGATTGTGTAAGACCTGCTGTATCTAACCTACCCGTTTTCATTCCAAATGCAGTAGAAACATAGAAACATGATGACAGAAAAAGACCACATGGCCTATCTAGTCTGTCCTTCCATAACAACAACTACAACAGTCCACTTTTTACCTTTAGAATACCTTTTTACCTTTAGAATACCTTAGCTGATCTCCGTCAGTTCCTTGCATCTAGTGATCTTCTATGCTTATTTCATTCCTTTGTTGAATTCCGAGATTGTCTTTGTTTTTGTCACCTTGATTGGGAGACCATTCCAGAAATCCATTGCTCCTTCTATGAAGAAATATTTTCCACTATTGCTCCAGAATCTACCCCTTTGTAAGCTCATACTTTGATTTCTTGTTGTGGAGCATTTGTTTCTGTGAAAATGATCTGCTTTTTGTGGTGCCAAATGGCTGCCATTCAACAGTCCTAGGGGGTTTTCTTCAAGGGAAGCCAATGGCTGGCAGAACCAGAAGACTGGCCAGTGTAAGTGAGGGCTTTCTACTGATCTCCCTACCCCTCACACTCCTTGTTCCCTTCCATCTTGAATCAGGGGCCATGTCAATTCCAATCATAGTGAAAGCAGTGGTAGATTTAGATTATCAAAGCATTTGGAGCCTGGGACTAGCAAGGAATGCATGTTGACATTATCCTAGCCCTACAAGTTTAGATAACCTAAGCCTATTACTGCTACAACCAAAATTGGGCCTTGGGTTGATCTCTGATTGAAGAATAGAAGGTGAGTGGGGGAAAAGAGGAGAGAGGAGTGGAAGTAGTAGATTAGTTTAGCTTATTCCGTGACTTGATTTTACACTTTTAATTCCAAACATCTCGATGCAAAGTACATAAATAATAAAAAATAACCTATATAATTTGTACACAGTAATTTAAAACAGTGCCCTATCCTTCCCCTCTCACTTTCATACAATTATCCACCTTCCATCACATCACCAAAACTGTCTCACACTAATAAGCTATGGGGGTCATTCCGAGCTACGTTTAGTGGGCATGGACATCCAGGTCAGACATCTATTCCCGCTAAATGCCGGGACCGTATCCCCTGCCCAAATCTCCCAGCACATGCATAGGAGATGTACGGGGAGCTCTGGACAGGGGCGGGAGGGGCCAGCCAAGGGAGGAGCGAGGGCGGGCAGTGGGCAAATATGCGACCCCCGGACGTACAGGGCTGATCCTGAGGTTGGCCCTGTATGTCCAGTGTCGCCAACGTGGACATGGGACTTATTCCACCTCTGAGGTAGAATAAGTCCCCCTGGACATCAGGGACAGCGGTGCAGGGCCAGGTCAGTGGTGCGCAGGAGCTTCCCCACAGCACGACCCTGCCTTTGGAAGGCCACATCGGGGGCTGGGCTGCAGGGGAAAGAACTTTGTGGCGGCGGCGGCCAGGGATCGCGGCTCCTTAATAAAGCAGGCCTGTGCGGGGAGAAGCATGGATGTTCGGCGGCACAGAATTGGGTGACGGTCTGCCTGTCCAGGCATGGGCCGGCCGTCTAGACCCAATTCTGATCCAGCGGGAATCTCTAGCTCCCGCAGGCACAGAATCGGAATCTAGATTGGCCCATCCAGATCCGGATGTCCGGGAGGGCAGGACGTTCCCAATTTGGAACCGGGCCCTATGACTTTACTTTCTAAATATCCTATAATTCTGTTCCTTATGAAGGCCCATTAGCAGAAAATTCCAAATCCTAGGTCTCTGATATGAATACACTGTCTACCTGCTACACTCTAATCATATTACAGATACCGGGGGCAATGTCAGCTAGGACATTTTTTTTAATGTGCCATCTAGTCAGTGCTGTCTCCTGGCAACCCAGCTGCCTCTGAGCTTTCTTGGTAATGTGTCACTGGAAGTAGATTGCCAGGCCTTTTCTTCTGAGTCAAGGAGGGTAAAGCGACTTGCCCAAGGTCAAAAGACGTGCCAGTGGGAATATAGTAACATAGTAAGTGACGGCAGATAAAGACCAGTATGGTCCATCCAGTCTGCCCAGCAAGATGGCAAGAGTAGGTGCACCTGCCGCTCTGTGCAGGCCACCCCTCCCCATGTCTTTGTTTCGGGGTGAACCCACCGCTCCATCGAGGACACCCCTATTTGTTGAGAAATTACATAGTTCAGTTTATTTTGATTTTATCCTGTTGCTGTAAAGGGATCCACTGTGTCTATCCCATGCCATTTTGAATTCCGTCACTGTGTTTGCCCCCACCACTACCATCGGGAGGGCATTCCAAGCATCCACCACCCTTTCAGTGAAAAAGTATTTCCTGACATTACCTTTCAATTTACCACCTTGCAGCTTCATGTTATGCCCTCAAGTTTTACAGCATCCCTGTCTTTGGAAGAGGTTTGTTTATTCATTATTTCTCTTTAAGTATTTAAAGGTCTGAATCATATCTCCCCCTATCCCTCCTCTCCTCCAAAGTGTACATATTTAGATCTTCAAGTTTCTTCTCAAAAGGCTTCTGACGCAGGCTCCAAATCATTTTGGTTGCCTTCCTCTGAACCATTTCCAATCTTTTTACATCCTTTGCAAGATATGGTCTCCAAAACTGAACACAGTATTCCAAGTGAGGCCTCACCAGTGACTTATACAGTGGCATTAGTACCTCTTTCTTTCTACTGGTAATTCCTCTTTGTATGCAGCCCAACATCCTCCTGGCTTTTGCCATGGCCTTGTCGCACTGTTTTGCCACCTTGAGATCTTCAGAAATAATCACACTAAGGTCCTTCTCCTGATCCATGCACACCAACCACTCGCCCCCTATCGCGTACATTTCCCTTGGATTTCTGCTTCCCAAGTACATGACACTGCACTTCTTCACATTAAATCTTAACTGCCAAACATTAGACCATTCTTCCTGCATTTGTAGATCTTTCCTCATGTTAACCACTCCCTCAGAGGAGTCCACTCTGTTGCAAATTTTCGTGTCATCTGCAAAAAGACAAACTTTTCCATTCAGTCCTTCAGCAATATCACTCACAAATACATTGAACAGTGCCGGGCCCAGGACCGAACCCTGGGGCACCCTGCTAATCACCTTCCTTTCATCCGAGTGAGCTCCATTTATCATCACCTTCTGTCGTCTGTCAGTCAACTAATTTCTGATCCAGTTTACCACCTTGGGACCCATCCCCAAACTACTGAGTTTATTGATAAGCCTCCTATGAGGAACAGTATCAAAAGCTTTGCTGAAATCCAGGTAGGATGACATCAGTCGCATGCCCCTGATCTAGTTCTCTGGTCACCCAGTCAAAGAACTCAATCAGATTTGTTTGGCAAGATTGTCCTTCAGTAAAACCATATTGCCTCGGATCTTGCAACCTGTTGGTTTTGAGAAAGTCCACTATTCGCTCTTTCAGGAGCGCCTCCATTACTTTTCCCGCTACTGAGGTAAGGCTCACGGGTCTGAAGTTTGTCACTTCTTCCCTGTCCCCACTTTTGTGAAGAGGTACCACATCAGACATTCTCCAGTCCTGAGGAACTTCTCCTTTTTTCCAAGGATCTGTTGAAAACATCCTTTAACGGCCCTGCAAGAACCTCTCTGAACTCTTTCAGTATCCTGGGATGTATCCCATCCAGTCCCATGGCCTTGTCCACTTTCAGTTTTGCAAGTTGTTCTAACACATCATCTTCTGTGAATGGTGTGGTATCTACTTCATTCCCATTTTTATATTTGGGAGTCACAGGTGGTCCTTCTCCAGGATTTTCTTTAGTAAAAAAAGAGCATAAGTATTTGTTTAGCAATTTCACTTTTTCAATGTCACGTTCCACGAGTCCATTCCCAGCACTTCTGAGTCCTGCAATTCCACCTCTGATTATCTTTCTTTCCAGAATATACCTGAAGAAAGTTTTGTCGCCACACTTCACATCTTTAGCCATCTTTTCCTCTGTCTTTGATTTTGCTTTCCTTATTTCTCTTTTTGTCTCTTTGAGTTTGATCCTGTATTCATTTCTGTGTTCCTCTGTTTGCAAGCTTTTGAATTTTGCGAAAGCTGTGCTTTTTGCTTTTATTTGAGCAGCCACTTCTTTGGAAAACCAAATAGGTTTCCTTCTCCTCTTGTTTTTATTTAGCTTTCTTACGTATTGCAATTCCACTTCCCTTATCCCCTCCCACCCTGCCAACTCGTCTTTTAGGTACTTGGACATTTTACTGTAGTCAGTGTTTTTGAAGTTTAGGACTTTGAGCTTGCTATGATTGGACTGCACCTTGGTTTTTATCTCAAACTACACTGTGTGATGATCGCTGCTGCTCACAGGGGCACCCACCCAGACATTCAACACGCTATCACCGTTGGTGAGCACTAAATCCAGTGTTGAGCTTTCCATGGTTGGTTCCATCGCCATTTGTCTAAATAACGCATCTTGGAAAGCATCCACAAAATTTTTGCTTCTTTCTAGATTTGCTGAAGGAGTAATCCAATCCACATCAGGTAGATTAAAGTCACCCAATATGATCACTTCCCCCTTTGTGGCTATCTTGGCAATATCTATAATCAATTCGTTATCTATCTCTTCGATTTGAGTCGGAGGTCTGTAGACTACAGCAGTATGGATGACAGTGCCATCTCCTCTTTCCAACACAATCCAGAGTGCTGCTTCTTTTCCCCATGCCCCCTGCATTTCAGTAGCTTTAATATGGCTTTTGACATACAAGGCTACTCCTCCTCCTTTTCCACTTTCTCTGTCTCTTCTGAATAGATTATAGCCAGCTATGGCTATATCCCAATCATGTGATTCATTAAACCATGTTTCTGTAATGGCCACAATGTCCAATCAAACCCTTGATCTTCTGGGTACTAGGCAGTTGCTCTAACCACTAGGCTACTCCTCCACATGGGTTAACATGAACATATTTGGTCATTACTGCAGACAGATATATGGGGCCAGAGTTATGTACAGGCTTAAAAGTCAAACTTTACTACTTAATGAGATATGCTTCTCTGATGGAAGCCAATGAAGAGCAATCAATAAGGTGGATGCATGATCCCTGCTCCATACACCAGTTAAAATCCTGGCAACGATAGTTTCTCAATTTGTGGAGCCTTTGCTCTTCTCTGCGGTCTGAGGCTCCTGCCCCCATGGTGACAGGAAGTGGCAGGAGCATGAAGACTCCGCTGCATTCATTTCCTTTCTGTCTATAACTGGGGATTGCCCTATCCACTCTGCAGCAGCTTGTGGAATTCAGGGCACAGACCTCTTCCACGTTCAGGCTCCTAGAAGGTTCTTAGAATAAGCTCTTCAGGACCTGGAATCAGGGTTGTGGGACTCGTGCCACCTAATGTGTGGATGATCTGTATCAAAGGAGACAGTTGTTCTCAAGCCCTGCGATATGCCCTTTTGCAGCCACAGAATTCACTAGAAGAAGTGTGTACAGCAGCGCGTATTAGCATGTGCTTGTTAACTGTATTGTATCAGGTGGCATGCAGTAGTATTTACAGGACAATAAAATATCTGTTAAACATTAGGCAGACATTAATATAAAGCATTGAATGTAGGCTCAAACAAAATGAAACCCTGATAAAGGCTATTAATGTAGTTGCAGACCTAGGCCCAGTTACTGAGAAAGGAGCAGAGAAACTGGTAATCAAGGTGGCTGAAACTGTTCAGATAACAAAACCTCTCTGTGCACACAGTTTCGTGGATGGCTACGCTGTGTAAAGCTAAGTGAAGAGCTTTTCTGTAAAGTATAAAGATGCTATTGATACTCCAGTGAATCTTTATTCTATTCTGTTTTAGGGATGGAAGTCTGTAAACATCGTTGCAATTGCGTTTGCACTGAAAATCGTTGCCGCTGATTTGCTGTGTTACACTACAGGCTGAACCATCTGTTATATCTATTGAAGTTTATTCTATACATTGATTCATATTAAAATTGAAGTTAAGTCAAATTAGGGTTTTAATTGGAAATTTTGTACAGGATTAAAATTGATGAATATGTATGATATACAAAGGAGTCTTTTTAGACCTGTGATGTGGGTGGAAGGTGGTTCCCCTTGGCAGTGTTCTGCCGCATCGAGGGATATCCAAACTACTGCTTAAATAACCCCACTCTATTACTTAACCCAACCAAAACCTAGAGTGTGATTAGATAACCTGAGTCTAAAGAATGATTTTGTATGGGGGTCATGTGCATTCGCAGCAGTTTAGAGCGTTGAAACAGGGCACGAAGAAAGATAATCTGTCCTAAACGCAGTACCGTGTTCATTTCTGATTGTGGACATTGGGTAACTGGGAAGTAAAGAGGATCTTCTCATTAATAACGGAGCTGCTGAATCGATCAGATAAGTACAGAAAACATTTGGGATTTGTTGTCAGATCGAGATATCAGCACTGCTATGGTCTTTTAAGATAGACTCGAAGGTTTTGAGATATAAAAGAGTGTAGAGGCACTGATTGGTGTGCTTTGTCTCACATAAATTGGTTCTATAGGAGTGAACCGTGTTTTGATACAAAGGGAAGTTATGCTCTGAGAGGGTTTTTTCCCCCCCACGGCAAAAACTTCCAACAAAAACATTCTTTAGACTCAGGTTATCTAATTACACTCTAGGTTTTGGTTGGGCATGGAGGGATATCTGTAACAACTGAGGTCTTTTTCTCCTTTGTTTTTTTCATTGAAAAGTTTCTTTGAAAAATTAGTTTGGTGTCCTTTTGGAGGAAAGGTCTGTTTTAAATTAATAAATAGAAAGTGAAGATTGAGAAATAAGTTATCTGTAATCAATACTTAGGCCGAGAACTTTTGGGTTAGGCGGATAGTTAGGTTCTTGATTTGGGGGTTTTTGGATAGTGTTAGAAAATAACCCCCAATATGTTGACAGCATATACTTTTATGCATGTATATTCTAAGACAATTTTATAAGCATCTTTTTCTGCGTGCAAAATGTTTTATTTATGTGCAAAAAAAAAAGGCTTATAAAATTACACCCTCTAAGGACGGTTTGGGTACTCAGGCACATCCAAATCTGGTCCATCTACCCCTTCTTCCTATCACTAATTCTATTTGTGACTTTTATGTACAGAAATTACTTAACTTCCAGGTACTTGTAGATGTAAACATCACTTTTACCTTATTTTCCACTGATGTGATGAAAAAGTATAATTTTTAAAATTCTAGTTCAAATGTACTAGGTCAGTCCAGCAGAAAGGGCTGACCTACACCTTGCTCATTAACCTTTATTTCTACACAGCTCAAATTAGTGATTAAATTTGACATTGAGGCTCAATCAGTAATCACCTACCAAACCCAATTCGGTGTTCATAATTAAATGATTCTCTTCATCCCATACTGCTAGCTCTTCTCACCCCACTCATAAGTACCAGAGCAGTATATATTTCCCTGCAGCTTACTTTCTCTCTATGTTGGATTATTTGAACTACTCTCGCTTGTCTGAACAAAAGTCTTTAGCAAATCCTACTGTATGTGTTTCAGATATTTGGTTTCAGAATTGAGAGCAGTTGCTCATTAACCTTGCATTGCCCCTGGAAATGTACAGATGATTTATAGATATCTGCAATGTAAATGTCATTGCAACCCAACTTGATTGGAGTTATTTATCAAATGAATCTTGATATGTTTTTGTGGAAACAGTGGTTAAAGGTTAATCAAATGAGATAACATAAAAGAAAATAGGCAGCTCATTTGCCAGAGAGGCCAGGTGGGCAACAGAAGGCATACGATTTCAAAATAAACAATAATAATGAACTCATACTATGGAGTATACAATTTTCATGTGATCTTTGTGGGTGGGACTTACAGAAATAGAGTAAACATAGGCCATATGGTGTTTATCTGCTGTTATGTTTCTATCTAGTCTGCCCTTCCATACGAACTAATACAATCCCCTTTTTTTTTCTTCTAGAGATCTTTTGTGTTTGTCCCATGCTTTCTTGAATTCAGATAATGTTCTTGTCTCTACTGCCTCTACTCTAAAGAAATATTTCCACAAATTACTCCTAAGTCCATCCCCTTTAACCTTCATCCTATGCCCCCTCGTTGTAGAGCTTGTTTTCAATTGAAAGAGGCTCTCCTCCTGTGCATTTATGCCATAGGGGTATTTAAGCATCTCTATCACTTTTCCCCTCTCCTGTCTTTCCTCCAAAGGAAACCAGAGGGTGTTAACAATAGAAGCCCCAAAAGGAATTTTACCTAGAAACCCCAAAGTGCATCAATTGACGCATTATCACGACGACTGTGTTTAGCATGAAATGCAGATGTGAATTAATGTGAAGTTACTTATTTGTTAAATATGTGCAGTATGTGACATCATTACATGACGTCATCATGTGTTTATTGTTTGTAATGTTGGAGTAAAACTGTAAACAGTGATTGAGATGCGCCACCTAGTGGGAACATGAATTTATACCTAGAAGCCCCAAAGTACGTCAATTGACGCATCCAAGACAATTGAATGCATCAATTGACGTACTTTGGGGCTTCAAGGTATAAATTCATTTTCCCGCTAGGTGGTGCATCTGTCATTAATTTTCGATGCACATATTTGAACATTTTGACCTTGCTAACAAAGTCATGGAACATGACTGACATGGTTCTAGCAGTGGCGCTGGTATACAACCTCGAAGATGCATTTGCGTCAATTGACGCACGTTGGGGTTTCTAGTGTTAAGACTCTCTGAAATGGTTTAAATTCAGATTAAATGCTCCTAGATAGGTATACTGTATTTTTAAATTTAATTTCTTTGGAAAGAAAATTAATCTGTAAGGAGGCATGAAAGTATAGGAAGATTTGAAATAAATATTTTGGGGTCAACCTTCAAAAAGATTTATGCAGTCAGCAGTGGATGCTGACTGCAGAAGTGTTTTGTTCTAAAAATAAATTGATGTCTAGCGGAATTCAAGAAGGCATGGGACAGACAGAGGATCACTATATAACAAAAGGATGGAATCAAAACAAACTTAAATAACTTCTAAATAGATAGGGGTATCCTGCCTGGAGTGACATGTACAACTCTACAATTCTGGCACCTTACTGGGCAGACTAGATGGACCATGCTGGTCTTTATCTGCCATCACTTACTATGTTACTACAGTATGAGCCCGATTCTGCAAGGTGGATAGCGGGGCTGTACATCCCAGCGGGGTGTCTAGCCCTGCTAGCTGCCTGTACCGTGTGCTGCCTCCTGTCCCCCCTGCATGTTGTGGGGAAGGGGACAGCATGAGGTGGAGAGTGGACAGAGTGTGGGTGAAACATGGGCGGGACTGGCCCCAAGACATACAGGGCCGATTCAGGTTATGGCCTTGTATATCCGGGGAGCACTGGGAGGATGGCCAGCCAGCTCCCAGCATAAACAGTGGCAAGCCAGGTGAATACTCGCTGCCTGATCTGGGCCCTGGCTGCCCCCATTGGGGTTGGGCAGCAGGAAAACTGGGATCCACACTGCGAGGGGCTGGATGTGCAGAGGGTAGGATGTCCCTGTGGCAATGCAGGAGCACGCTGGGTCGCCTCACAGTGCCCGATCCTGCTCCTGCGAGAACGTCTTGCTTCTGCAGTGCAGAATTGGGTGCTAACGGTTCCCATCCTGTTTAGTCACCGTCCAGACAACTCAGACGTGCCCCTTCTGGAATCGTGTTCTGTTAACCTTTGGTTGCTATATAGCTGAACTTGAGCCATTAAAATTGGGCAGGTTGGGGCATTTTAGAGCAGGGCCAATATTCTGGAGTTGGCAGCGGGAGAGAGGGCAATGGATAAAAGCAATTTGCCTGATGAGTGGAGTTCTTGAGGAGGGTTGTAGGGAGAGATAAGAAAGGAGATGTAATAAAGTCAGCAGGAGAAGTTTGAACTGTATGCATAACCGGATATGGAGCAAGTAAAGTGACTTGAGAAGAAGGGTTACATAAGCATAGTGGCACTATAAGAAGATTAGTTTAGTTTAATTAAAATTGGATATCCCATCTTCTGGGGGCAACAAGGCAGTTTGAAATTTAAAATAGTCATAAAATATCAGAAAAGGAACTCCGTAAATTAAAAGCCATGTGGCTGAGTTTTGAATGAATTGGAGAGAAGAGAGATGATTCAGTGGGAGACCAGTGAGAAGCAGGTTGCAGTAGTCTAAATGGGAGATGGAGTGTGAATAAGGGTTTTAGGAGTTTGTTCAGAAAGGAAAGGATGAATTTTGCTGATGTTATAAAGAAAGATTTGCATGGAAGAGAGTAGCATAGTAGTTAGAGCAACAGCCAGCTACCCAAAAGATCAGTGTTCAATTCCCACTAGCACTCCTTGTGACTTTGGGCAAGTCACTTCACCCTCCATTGCCTCAGAATAAAAAGTCTGTCAATCTAATTCTGGTCATACCTTGCCAAAAAAAATCCATGGGTTGCCAGGAGTCAGCATTGACCTAATAATAAAATAAAATAGCTAAAACCTGTTATTTCTTTATCTATCTGTTGGATATGTGCAGTGAAAGAGAGAGAGAGTAGTCAAAGCTGTGAGATAGAGAGAAAGGTAAGAAATTCTGTCTTGGCCAGGTTCACTGTCAGTTGGCAGCAGGACATCCAGGAGACAACTTCAGACAATCAGGCAAAGATTCAGACTTGGGTTTCTGATGTAAATCTGAGAGTCAGCATAAAGATAGTAGTGAAAACCATGGGAAGAGGTCAGGGCACCAAGGGAACAAGTATAGAGAGAGAAGAGGGTCCCAAGACAAACCTACACCGACTGCAAGCAGGGTAGCGGAGGAAGATCCACTACAGCAGAGATCTCCAAATTCAGCTCTGGAGGGCTGCAAACCATTCAGATTTTCAGGATACAAGTAAATGCAAATATATCTCATGCATATATTAGGGACTGGAGTTGAATGCCCTAGTGCAGGGGTCTCCATCATAAGTGTAATTGGAAAGAGAAGAAGAACACCAAGAGAGGAAAGAGTCCTGAAATCCAAGAGAGAACAGGCTTTCAAGGAGAAGGTGCTGATCAATAGTGCCAAAAGTAGCAGATAGTTCAAGAAGGATGAGGATGATGAAAAGACCCTTGGTTAGGAACAGGTCCTGGAGACTTTGGCAAGGGCCATTTCTGTAAATTGTAGAAGATGAAAATCAGATTGCAGTGGACCCGTGACGGCTTGAGAAGAAAAAGTCAAGACGGCGGCGGCGGCGAACGGCACGTTCTCTGCCACTTGCACTAGTAATTTTATAAAGTCAAGTATGCGTGTGCTTGACTTTATAAAATAGACATAAAATACGCACATGAAAACATGTTAATGAGACTTAACGTTATAAAATTATCCTCTAACTGCAACATTTTAATGCACTTTAGTTAAAGTGCCCCTTAGACAAGATATGTTGGATTATTTATTTTAAAAAAAAACACCTCTGCTCTTCCATGTCATGCAAAGAAACAGACTGTCATTTTCACTGTTTGCAGGAAAACAGATTATGATACAATCTCTGCAGGCACCTCTAGAATTATATCACAATCATTTTCCTATGAATAAAAATAAATCAAAGTGGAAGCAGTTTGACATTTCATGTGCTTTTTGTGTCCTTGTATGTTTCTAATTAATACTAGTTGTGCTGACGTCATTGATGGATGAGTTGCTGCAGAAAGTATTCTTCTTCTCCCGCTATCCTTTGCACGTCAAACTCAGACTCTAATGTAGAAAAAACATAAGAGGAATAAATTATGAAGACTTTTTGTAGAGCTTAGATATAATTAAAAGTATTACAAATTATTTCCTGCTTAACGTAGCTGTGGCTCTAGTACATGTGATTTAGAAACATAGAAAAGTAAAACAGCATCAGATAAAGACCACATGGTCCATCCATCCCCTACCCATCCGGACCAGCTGCGCAGTTCTACAGTCCTTAGAAATGGCCCACCCATTGCTTTAAAAAACGTGTCCTGGTGAGTTACTCGTGAATGGATTATCCTATGAAGCAAAATATGTTTTCATTTTATGCTGCTCCGCACACATCAACAATCTAACGATTGCAGCCAAACTAAAGTAGGCCAATAAGAACTGTAGTAACCCAGCCTTTAATTGTTGAGTTCTATGAATTTGGAATCACTGAGTAATTCTAACTCGGAGAACTGGCCTTGGAACGTGGTGTTGTCTGAGATTATGGACGGTATTTATTTATTTTATTTATTGAACGGTTTTATATACCGCTTTTCAGCAAAATTAAAGCGGTTTACATGGAACAAAACTTGAAATATTACATTGTAACATATTCTGAACAGTTGGCATTACAGTGAACAAAGGAAGTGTTATAAAATTGTACATAATAGATTAAGTAGTTTTGAATTACAAGATTGAGTAAATGCTGATTAGAGAGTTAAATAGTTTTAAACATAAACATATTTACAATATGTACAAAATTTATACATGTCTTTTTATCCTATCTGATTCAGGTAATAATAATCGTATCTCGCTAGAGTTGTCAATGTGGAGGTTAATTGGAATAACTATCTTAAACCACAAGAAGGAATGGGAATTGTGTAGATTGGAGAGGGAGAAAGGAAAAAGTAAATTGAGTTTTGATGAGTATGAGTATACATGTGTTAAGTGGGAAATGTTTCATCATTAGGTATTAAGTTGCTAAAGTACGCCTTAAAAAGGTGGGTTTTAAGATCTTTTCTAAAGGTTGTAAGGTCTGTGATATTTTTGAGCTTGTCTGGAAGAGCATTCCATATTAATGGGGCATTGAAGCTGAATGCTCTATTTGTTGTAGTTTTATTGAGTTTTGTGAAGCTGCTCGGAATAAGTAGAGTGTTCAGGTTTCTTTTTCTCGCTGTTTTGTTACTTGAATGAATTGTTAGTAAGTCAGTTAGATAAGATGGAGCTATATCTCTTATCAGTTTAAAAGTTGTTATGATAATCTTATATTTTATCCTGCTTTGGATGGGTAACCAGTGAAGTTTGAACAATATTGGGGTTATGTGTTCAGTTGGACTTGCATTTATAAGCATTCTTGCAGCAACATTTTGTGCTATTTTTAGTTGTTGGAGAGCATGTTTTGGAATACCTTGGAGGATAGTGTTACTGAAGTCTAAGTGAGGCAGGATCAATGCTTGTAGGACTGATCTGAAGTCCTGGTGTGATAATAAAGGTTTTAGATTTTGAAGATATCGTAGTTTATTGTATATTGTGTTTGTTGTGTTCCTAATGTGTGTTGATAGGCTTAATGTTCTGTCTATAATAACTCCAAGATATCTTATTTCTTCTTTTATGCAAATACTTGTGTTATCAATTTTTATTTCTGTTGGGGGAGTAAATTTTTGATTTCTAGAAACAAATAATGCTTCTGTTTTCTTAATGTTAATATTTAGATTGTGGTCATTTAGCCATTGTGTCATTTTAATGAAGCATGATTTAATATTAGAGAAGTCCAGAGAGTCAATGTCCATAGGAAGGTAAATCATAACGTCATCAGCATAAATTGCATATTTTATTTTAAACTGTTGAATGATGTGGCAGATAGGTTGTAAATATATGTTAAATAGTAGTGCTGATAAAGTTGAACCTTGTGGGATTCCCTGCTTTTGAGTGTAAGTTTTGGATGTATGATTTCCTATTTTGACTTGTTGTGAATGATCAGATAGATATGATTGGAACCATGCAAGTACAGTACCAAGTATTCCAATTTGTTTGAGTCTTTCAATGAGGATGTGGTGATTAATCGAATCAAAAGCAGCAGATATATCTAGAAATATAAGTAGTACTGCTTGCTTTGGTTTGTCAATGTATTTTAGGATATCATCAAAGATTACTGTAAGTAGTGTTTCCACACTATGGTGAGGCCGGAAAATTGCAAGAGGATCTTGATAAATTGGAAGACTGGGCATCCAAAGGGCAGATAAAATTTAATGTGGACAAGTGCAAAGTAACTCTGTTGACCCGGAGGCCCACCTCGCCTCTGCTTAGCCAGCCTCCCCCCCCCCCACCACCCCAGTCGTCTACCCCCCCTTTGCTACCCTTCAGTAAAACACCCAAGAGACTAAACATGGTACAACTTTTGGTCGCAGCTTTATTACACTTGTAATAACCGCCCAACATGGGCAAACATATTCAACATCCCCCAACATAACCCCTCACCCCTGGCACCGGACAATGCCCCCTCCCGCCATCTTAGTAGCAAGGCAGAGCATTCTCCTCTCCCGCCCCCTGCCGCCTGCCTCGCCATGCTAGTAGCAAAGGCTGGCCCCCAACCCCTTGTTCCGGGCCGAGACCCCCAACCGGGATGCCTCGCCCCACCCCGGGAAGCCCACCGCTCCCCCACTGGTCCTAAATTGGTTAACGCCCCGCCGCCTTGGTGAGCGCGGGCTCTCTACCCCGCCTCCCCCAGCTGCAACAATCCCATAACCTCAACACCTAGGGAGGGCGGGCGGGAACGCATCCGTCGTCCCGAGGAGCCGCGCTGAAAAGACCGGCCACCCGGCTCCTTGGCCACTTTAGCCCCCACCTCCTAGCGCCGCAGCCAATGGGATCGCCCCATCGCCGTGCGGCGATCCCATCACCCAGGCTCCACCCCCGCACCCCTGACACGTGCAGGAGGCCGAGGCCGGGCCCGAGCACAAGTTACTGTCGGCCACGGGACCCGGCCGGCGGCCTCGTGCATTAACTCTGTTGACCCGGAGGCCCACCTCGCCTCTGCTTAGCCAGCCTTCCCCCCCCACCACCCCAGTCGTCTACCCCCCCTTTGCTATCCTTCAATAAAACACCCAAGAGACTAAACATGGTACAACTTTTGGTCACAGCTTTATTACACTTGTAATAACCGCCCAACCGCTCCCCCACTGGTCCTAAATCGGTTAACGCCCTGCCGCCTTGGCGAGCGCGGGCTCTCTACCCCGCCACCGGTGCGAAGTAGTTCATCTAACCTCGCACCGCCCCACCCCGATAAAGCTGCGACCAGTGCACATCTCCAGTGCCTCCTGCCAATCATTTAGCAATAGGTCCTGACCAACAGGAGACAAGTGCACACCATCATTACGGTATAATCCTGCACATTTGGGATCCGCCCACGGGTGCTGCACCTGCCAGCCCCCCATCAGCTGAAGCCAACGGCCAACCTGTCTGTTGACTTTTGCGAGGCCTCGCGACCCACGCCGCTGAGACTGGCAAGCCGGTCGTGGAATAATGTCTGACCATATAATCGCCACTTCAGGCCACTCCTCCTGCAGCCTTCGAATGTCCCGCTGCACCGCTCGAATGAGCTGCCTGCACGTCCAATTGGTTAGGTCATTGCCTCCTAAATGTAGCAACACCCCCACAGATCGCTGCGGTCGCTCCGCTTGTTGCCGCACACAAGGAAGTAGTTGCCACCAATGCATGCCACGCTCCCCCATCCACAGTAGCCGGATGTTGCAGGCTGCCAGTCCCAGATGCTGACCCAGCGGGCGCAGCAAGGCTCTCCTCTCCGCCCAGTAGACAAAGGAGTGCCCAATAATCCACCAATCGCCGGTCGGGCCCACTCTCGCCTCTTCAGTCCAAGGAAGTAGACCAGGCGGCCACCCTGCAACAGGAAACACAGTGTTAGGAACCCCCCCTCACCCCCCAACTCCCCCTCCCTCCTGTGCCCTCAGACCCGGTCCAGGCAGACATAACCCTCATAGACCCCGGACCGCCACCTTCCGATCCTTTTAATCACCTCCCCCTCCAGGCCAGCCGCTGCCGTGCTGGTCGCCACTACAATCCGGAAGGAATGGGATGCATACTGCCAGTCCTCATACCCCAGCCGCCGCAGCGCCAAACGCAAAACCGCCGTAAATTGAAATTGCGTGACAGGTTTGCCATCCGTGTGGCGAAACAGGAAACCTGCCATCCCCGGTCGCTGTCACAAGTATGCCCACAAATTCTGCACCGGGCAGGAGCATAGCCCAGGAAGCACCCTCAAGGACACCCAACTGCCAATCCCGCGCTGGTCCATCTTAGAGCGCGACAGAAAAATCCGCGCTGACGTCTCTGTCAGCTCCACATGTTGGACCTCCAACCCACCCCCAACCCCCCGCCCGCGGGACTTCGGGACCAACTCACTGACCCAAAACGCCCCGAAAAAGGCAGTGACAAATAACGCCCGAAACAATACCATCTCAAACTCCGACGACGCCACCGCCGGCAATACGCCCCAAATAAGCACGAGCAAGTCATGGGACACTGGGCGGCGCCAGACCCGACTAGGCGGCCGCTCCCTTGCCCTCCCCGCCATAAGCCGCTTCACCAAAAAGGAGAATCCCGCCAAAGCCGCCCGGACTGCCGACCGAGACCACCCATGCCCCTTAGCCCAGACTATGAATGACCCCACTGCTCTGTCATCCGAGCTGCCCCCCTCCATCCTCTCTGCCATAAATACTCACGCACTTTGGCGTACCCCCACTCGTACGACGCCCACGTACCTGGAGCTACAGAGGAGCGCAACATCTCTAACACTGCTGGGTCCCAATCCGCCACAGGTGCTCCGGCACCACCGCCGATGATGCGTCCGCCCCCGGGGCCAATGCTCGAAACTGCGCCCACTGAAAACGGGATAAAGCATCAGCAATAGCATTTTTTGCACCCGGCACATGCCGCGCCCTGGCCGTGACATTTAGCCGCAGACAGGCGAGCACGAACAACCTCATTAACGCCGCCACTCTAGGGCATTTGGGCGACTGCACCAGAACACGACTGTCTTGTCCCGTAACTTGTCCGGCCACACCCAAAATGCCACCACTATAGGGAACAACTCCAAGAAAGTCACATTACGCGTCAACCCAACCTCAGCCCAGGCCACGCAGCCGCACACCACGCTCCCTGACAATACAAACCCAGCCTTGAACTACCTGCCGCGTCAGAAAATAACTGCAGGTCCGCATTTGTCAGCACAGACGCTTGCACCAATGCACTGCTGTTGAACTCTGAGAGGAACGCTTGCCATACCCGCAGATCCTCCCTCATACCTGCCGTCACGCGAATGCGGTGATGAGAACGGCGCACCCTTGCCATAGCCAGGGACAGCCTCCGCGCAAACGGCCTTTCCATGGGAATGACCCGACAGGCAAAATTCAAGTGACCCACCAATGCCTGTAACTCTTTCAGCGTCACCTTCGTAGCCGACCCCACCGCCGCCACCAGCTCCCTCAACCGCTCCACCTTATCCGGCGGTAAGCGTACCACGAAATCCACTGAATCAATTTCGATCCCCAGAAACAAAATGCACGTAACTGACCCTAGCGTCTTATCTGCCGCCAGCGGAATCCCAAATTCAATCGCCATCTCCTGAAACAGTCCCAACAGTGATGCACATCCCACCGTCTGCGCTGGCCCTACGAACAAGAAATCATCCAAATAATGGACCAGCGACATACTCCCAGAGCGCTGCACCAGGACCCAATGCAGGAAGGAACTGAAGGCCTCAAAATGAGAACAGGAGATTGTGCAACCCATCGGCAAACACTTATCATAATAATACTGGTCGTCAAACTTAAATCCCAGTAAAGGATATGCCGACGGGTGCACTGGCAGCAACCGAAAGGCAGATTCGATGTCTACCTTCGCCAGCAGCGCCCCCTGCCCACAATGCCGCACCAACTGCAATGCCTCATTGAAGCACGCGTACCGCACCGAGCATAACTCTCGCGGTATATGGTCATTCACAGAATCCCCCGGCGGAAACGACAAGTTATGGATAAGCCGAAAACCCCCGCGCTCCTTCTTCGGGATCACCCCCAGTGGTGATATCCTAAAAGGCGAAAAGGGGGGGGGGGGTGACCGAATGGCCCCGCTACCCTTCCCAGAGCACATTCTGTCGCGATCCTTTCCTGGGCAACCCCAGCCAAAAGGTGCACAGAGCTAAGATTGAGGGCCGCCACCTCCGACACCTCCCCCTGAAACGGTATCCGGAACCCCTCAGTAAATCCCAACCACAACAGCCTACCCATCTTGCCGTGCCGAGCCTTTACATAGCGCTCTAGCCACGGCCGCAATGCCTGGAATTTAATGGGAGTAGGGGCCAACTCCCCAGACCCCCACTCACTTACTGCCCCCCGCCGCCCCGCCACTCCTTTTCGACTGCACTTCGCAGCCGAGTGACCCGCACCGCATAGCGAGCAGGCATGCCGGAACTTACAATCCGGGAAGGGGCATGAAGCCTTATTGTAGCGCCAGCATAAGTCCCCCCCCAGCCCCCCCAAGGGCGACCCGGGCGCCGCCCTCGATGTCCGAAAGGACCGGACGCTCGCAGCCTGCACCTGACTCGCTGTCCTAGACGCCGCCCCGCCTCCACCGCCCGCACCTCCTCTCCTGGCCGACATTTGTGTCAGCCATAAATTAACATCCTTCATCCCCCAGGACAACTGCCTATTCTCCTCCATCATATCACGAAATTCCTCGTCATAATTGAGCCAAGCCCAGCCCTCATGCGCCTGCGACGCTGCCAGGATGGCATCCGCGTATGCCAACAATTCCCCATACTGACTCGGTTCAGCATGCCCCCAAACACTCGCTAGCCGCAGGAAGGCACTCGTCCAATTTAAAGTATTGCGTGAAACCTTCCTCACCCTCCCCACCTTCTCGTCTTCCTTGCGCTTTTTTCTACTCTCCCCCGAGCGCTTCCTGCCCTCAAGTAGCCGGAAAACATCAATGTATTTCCGTTTCAGTATCTGGCGCCTGAGCTTGCGCGGCACACCCTCCCAAAGTTCCGTGCAACGCACCACTGACGACGCAGACCCTTCCCCCGTCCGCCTCCCCGCTGGCGAGCCCTCGGAAGAGCTTTCCGAAGACGACGAGGATGACGAGGACGAACTCCGCCGACAGCGCCGCCGATGCTTCCTTTTCGCTTTGGCCTTCCGCCCTCCCTCCCCCATCTCACCTCCCTCCAACCTGTCTGTCCCCCCCATTACCTGATGCTCCAGCACCCTCGGCAACCGCCACTCGTTTGCTCTGCTCCGGCGCCCCCGTGGCCGGACTGGCCCGCTCCGTGGTTAGGGCCATCGGCTGACTGCCCCCCGCACTTCCAGCCGCCGCCGCCCCAGTCGCTGGCACCTGCAGGGGAAGAGAAGCACAAACCGGAGGAGGACCCATCCCGCACAGCCCTGCCCCCCAACCTAGCCCCCCCCTTGCGGCCAGGAGGAAGTACCCAGTCCCCCTGCCGCCCAGCTGGCCCCCCCCAGGCAGGCTGCACCCCCGGCAAGGGAATCCCGAGCCACACCACTCACCCCAACCCTGCCCCCATGGCCCCATACTCATGGGCTGGCCTACACTCTGAGGTCAACCCGGCAACCCCTCCCCCTGTGCACACGGCCCTCCCTGCCCTTCGGGATACCATGAAGCATATGCCCCTGCCCCGACAGGACCAAAGGGGGACCCCGCAGCACTAGACCCCGCGTCAGGCATCCCCACCTGCGCCCCCTGTCAGTCAGCGCCCCACGGCCCCTTAGTGCCCTTGCTCCCCCTGAGTCCAACCTGCCCCCCGCAGCTCCTCCATCTGCAGACCCCTGAGCCTCAAGCCCCACCTGTGTAACACCCCCACCTAGCCCAGACCCCGCAACCCCCCCAGCAGTAGTCCCTCGGCCCCTTGCACCCCCCCTTCCCCTCCCTCCCGGCTTAGCGGCTCCTCCGGCCCTCCTCCGTGACTGCCCACCAGCCCTAACACCTTTGGACCCGCCGGTCCCCTGAGACCAACCTCCCCTCCCCCCACCACGGGCTCCACCACCTCTGCCCGTCTGCTGCCCCCCCAGCCCTCTTGGAGAGCGTGCCATGCCCCCAAATAAGGCCCCCTTGTTGTTGAAGTTATTTTATTTTATGGTATGTATATATATTGTTTTTTTGTTTGTTTGTTTGTTTTTTTAATTGCTCCTCGGCCACCGGAGAATGACTCCAGCCCCCAGTCTAACCTCTACCCAAACCCCGAGCAGGGATACACTCTCTGCTCCCCCTCCTTTCGGCACCGCAAGCCTTCCCTGTCCCCAATTCCCCACGCTCACCCGCTCAAATGGGCTCTGACAGCCGCTGCACCCTAGGTTTGAGGCCCGCAGTTTGCCGCAATTCAAAAACGTGGCTGTCGTCCCGAGGAGCCGCGCTGAAAAGACCAGCCATGCGGCTCCTTGGCCACTTTAGCCCCCTCCTCCCAGCGCCGGAGCCAATGGGATCGCCCCACCGCCGTGCGGCGATCCCGTCACCCAGGCTCCACCCCCACACCCCTGACACGTGCAGGAGGCCAAGGCCGGGCCTGGGCACAAGTTACTGTCGGCTGCAGGACCCGGCCCGCGGCCTCGTGCATTTATGCACCTAGGAAAGAACAACCCAAACTATGGTTACACAATGCAATGTTCCCCATTGGGAACCACCATCCAGGAAAAAGATTTAGGCCTCATCATGGATAACATGTTGAAAACCTCCGCCCAGTGTGCGGCGGCAGCCAAGAGAGCAAATAGAATGCTAGGAATCATAAGGAAAGGAATGGAAAATAAAACAAAGGATATTATAATGCCTCTGTATCATTCCATGGTGCGACCGCACTTTGAATATTGTGTGCAATTCTGGTCGCCGTATCTTAAAATGGATATAGTGTTATTAGAAAAGGTACAGAGAAGAGCCACCAAAATGGTAAAGTGGATGGAAGGATACGCCTATGAAGAGAGGCTAAAAAGGTTAGGGCTCTTCAACCTGGAAAAGAGTCGGCTGAGGGGAGATATGATAGAGGTCTATAAATTAATGAATGGAATGGAACGGATAAATGTAGACCGATTGTTTACATCATCAGAATATAAAAAAACTAGGGGACATGCAATGAAGCTACAGGGTAACCTATTTAAGACTAATAAGAGAAAATATTTTTTCACTCAACGTGTAATCAAACTCTGAAATTTGTTACCGGAGGATGTAGTAAAAGCTTTTAGTGTAGCTGGGTTTAAAAAAGGTTTGGATACATTTTTGGAGGAAAGGTCTATAAACCATTATTAAAAGGGACCCGGGATATCACTGCTTGACCCAATACAAGCATTGAGGAACCTGTGTCTTTTGGGGAGACTGCTAGGTTCTTATGACCTAGATTGGCCACTGTTGGAAACAGGATACTGGACTTGATGGACCTTGGTCTGACCCAGTATGGCATATCTTATGTTCTTATGTTTTACATGTGTCTGTGTAGTGCTGCATACATCTTGTAGCGCTATACAAATGTTCAGTAGTAGTAGTAGTTTAGCCTTTCCTCACAGGGGAGCCATTCATCCCCTTTGTCAATTTGGTCGCCCTTCTCTGTACTTTCTTTTAGTTCCGCTTTGTATCTTTTTTTGAGATGCTTTTCCCAGTAATGTTCCATATAGAATGTTTACAAAATAAACTGATGCACCAAACACAAACATCTGAAGGGATTTGTGATAGTGGACAGCGATGTGTTATTAAATAAAGTATTTAGATGCTTTCTGAAAAGGCACAATATCTGCATTATCTAGTTTCAGAAAAATAGGTTTCCCTGAAAATAAGAGAAATCACTATCGATATTATGGAATAGCATCTTTGATGTCGATAATATTCTGCAGACGTCTGTGCCATTCTGTCATTCTGGTTCATTTTTAGATTATTACACACCTTTCATCTCTGCCTCAAAGAGGAACTTAAGGTGATCAACTAGGTAGATAAGGTGACAGCAAAAGCCAGAAAGGATGTTTGGGTGCACAGGGAGAAAAAATGTGTAACATGAACAGTGAGTTGATAGGGTAGAAGTCTTTGGTTTTGACTTCACTTAGAGTACTGTATTAAATTCTGGAGGTGCACCTTTGAAAGGATATTACTAGAAATGGTTTTAATCATAAATCACATGGGGAAAGATTTAAAGACATAATCATATGCAGTATGCCCTGAGGGAAAGACAGAAAAGGAGAGATGTGATAAAGACATTTAAATAACTCCAATGTATAAATAGACATGACATTAGCCTCTTTCAAGGGAAAGAAGGATCTGGAATGAGGGGGTCATTCGATGTGGTGTAAGAAGATAGGAGTAAGCTAAAGAAATATGTCTTTATAGAAAGAGTGGGGAATACATAAATCAGCCTCCCAGTAGAGATGGTAGAGATAAGGACGTTACCCGAATTCAAGAAAGTATGGAGCAGGCACTGAGGATTTCTGAGGGAAAGGAAGGAATTGTAGTTGGTGTGACTGGGCAGACTGGATAAGCCATATGGTCTTTGTCTATCTTCATTCTTTTCTGAGGCAGAATATGGCAACTGCTGATATGTGCATGCGTGTGTGAGTAGTATGATGGGTATAGGTGTGTCTACAAGGAGAGAGGAGGTGACCTCTCTGCTGTCATGGAGGAGAGTGCTCAGATGAAAGGGCAGCATCATCTTGGTGTGGCAGGAAGTGATCCTGTGCTAGAACCTGCCTTCTAGGGCCCATGTGCCCATGAGGGAAGGGTTAGGATGGCCATTATAGTTGGCGATTTGATCATTAGGCATGTACTGTAGATAGCTGGGTGGCTGGTGGGCATGTGGATCGCCCGGTAAAATGCCTGCGTGGTGTGAAGATAGCAGACCTCGTGTGCCACCTAGACAAGGTTTTAGATAATATTGGGGAACAGCTTGCTGTCTTGCTACATGTTGGTACCAGTGACATAGGAAAATGTGTGAGGGACGTTCTGGAAGCCAAATTTAGGTAAAAAGTTAAAATCCAGAAATTCTAGGGTAGCGTTCTCAAAATTGCTTCCCATTGCACATGCAGGACCCAAGAGGCAAGCAAAGCTCCGGAGTCTTAATGCTTGAATGAGATGATGGTGCAAGGAAGAGGGTTTTGGATTTATTAGGAACTGGGCAACATTTTGGGGAAGGGAGGAGGGTTTCCGAAAGGATGGGCTCCACTTTAACCAGGGTGGAACCAGACAGCTGGCATTAACCTTTAAAAAGGAGAGAGAGCAGCTTTTAAACTAGGTAATTGGGGAAAGCCAACAGTCTCTAGGAGCGCATGGTTTGGATTAATGTATTCTTGAAGGGTACCAACAAAACAGGGACGTTATGGCATCCCGATAGAGGTTGCAATAAAGGTAAAAGTAACTCAGATGCCTCTAAGTAAAAATCAGACAGAGTTTAAAGATTCCAAATTAACCTTGTCATCAAACAGCCAGACTGTTAATATTAGCAAAAATTAAACTTTGAAATCCCTGTATGCAAATTCTAAAAGTCTAAAAATTAAGATGGGAGAGTTAGAATATATAGCAATGAATGAAAGGTTAGATATAATTGGCATTTCAGAAACCCAGTGGAAGGAGGATAACCAATGAGACACTGATACTAGGCTACAAACTATATTGCAATGATAGATAGATCACATTGGCGGAGGGGTGGTTTTACAGGTAGCAAAATACACTGTAGAATCTCTATAGATAGAAATCCCATGTAAAAAGTGGAAGTGAATGACAGTGGAGGTGTACTACCGTCCACCTGGACATAATGAACAGACAGATGATGAAATGCTAACAGAAATTAGGGAAGCTAGCAAAGTTTACAACACAGTAATAATGGGAGATTTCAACTATCCCAGTATTGACTGCGTCATTGTCACATCGGGACATGCTAGGGAGATAGTTTCTAGATAAAATAAATGACTGCTTCATGGACCTAGTCCTCAGTGGAATGCAGGATCTAGTGTAAGAGAACTGTTTTGGGGTCGCTTGGCAATAATGATCATAACATGATCACATATGATTTAATAAATGGAGGGAAGATAGCAAGGAAACTGACTGCACTAGCATTCAACTTTCAAAAAGGAAACTATAACAACATGAGGAAAATGGTTAAGAAAAAACTAAAAGGAGCAACTGCAAAGGTTAAGAGTCTACATCGGGTTTGGGTGGTGTTTAAAAATAGTCTTGGAAGCCCAGACCAGATGTAGTCCATCCTTTAAAAAAGGAGGATGGAATACCAAATGACAGCCAGCATGGCTTAAAGGTGAGGTCAGAGAGGCTGTTATAGCTAAGAGAGAATCTTTCTGAAAATGGAAAAAAAGAGCCAAATGACGAAAACAGGAAAAAGCATAAGTACTGGCAAGTTAAATGCAAGGCAGGCAATAGGGCAGGCAAAAAGAAAATTTGAAAGAAGCTTGCCATGGAAGCAAAAGTGCATTTAAAAAAACTTTTTCAAGTATATTTGTAGCAAAACATCTGTGAGGGAATCAGTTGAACCATTAGATGACAGTACACAGAGAGAGGACAAGGCCATAGCATAGAGACTGTATTAATTTTTTGCTTCAGTCTTTACTGAAGAAAGTCTAAGAAACTTACCCATGCCAGAAATTATATTTAAAGGTAATGTATCAGAGGAATTAAAATAGATCTCAATAAATTGGGAAGATGTAATACAGCTAATTGATAAACTAAGAGCAGCAAATCACCTGTACTGGATGCATATATCCCAGGATGCTGAAAGAACTGAAATATGTGATTGCAGACCTACTTTTAGTAATCTGTGATCTATCATTAAAATCATCTGTAGTACCTGAACATTGGAGAGTGGCCAATGTAATGTCAATTTTTTAAACCGGTTCCAGTAGTGAAATGGGAAACTACAGACCAAATGATTGATGCCATTTAATGTGACCAAGTGCAAAGTTATGCACTTAGGGAAGAACAACCCAAATTACAGTTACACGATGCGAGGTTCCACGTTAGGGACATCACTCAGGAAAATAATTTAGGCATCATTGTGGATAATACATTGAAAGCCTCTGCCCAGTGTGCAGCACTGGCCAAGACAGCAAAAAGAATGCTGGTAATCATAAAGGAATGGAGAATAAACAAAGGATGGCCTCATAATGCCTTCGTATCGCTCCATAGTGTGACCACACCTTGACTATTTTGTGCATTTCTGGTCACCATATCTTAAAAAGGACATAGCAGAACTAGAAAAGGTACAGAGAAGAGCAACAAGAATGGTAAAGAGGATGAAAGGCTAGCCCTCCGAGGAAAGGCTTAAAAGCTTAGGGCTGTTCAACTTGGAAAAGAGACATCTGAGTAGAAATATGATAGAGGTCTATAAAATAATAAATGGAATAGAATGGGTAAATGTAGATGGGTTGTTTATGCCCTCAAAAAATAGAAAACTAGGGGACACACAATGAAGCTACAATGTAACCTATTTAAGGGGCATGTTTACTGAACGGCGGTAAGGGAGCAGTCTTTTCCATGCGGTAACGGCAGCTATAAGGGGTTACCATGTGCTAAGTGTGCTGGGCATGCCAGAAGCATTCTGGCATTAAGGGGTGCAAATGGACGCTTACTGAGTGGTAACAGGACATTAAGGGGTGGTAGTATACACTTACCGTGTGATAATGGGACATGCTGTGGGAAGGTATCTGGCATACACCTTAATGCAGGAAAGCCACTGAAACTCTGAAAGGTGGGCAGGAAAGTCATTGGAGAAGGTATGGATGCAAGCATAATTGGTAGCTGATGGAGTTGACTCACCTGATGTCCGGCAATGTGGCCTATGCTGTTGACTAGGCGAGATAGGCAGCTGCCTAGTGATGATGATAAGTGTGGATGTTGGCTGTGTCATGGGTGGGTGGTGGCAGCGGTGGAGTCAACGGAGGGGATGCAGTGGGGGGCGCGGTGACAAGCATACAGTCCTAGATGCTCCTGAAAGTATACACCGTGCTCTAAGCTACATTATAGTATCTGTGAGGTGTGGGCAGGTATCCAAATGTACTGTCAGTGTGTGGCATGGCATAGGCCAAGACAGTGTCTGGGTGGAGGCAGCATGTTCCTGATGTGGGCAGCACAGTGAGGATTGTCCATGAGTGCTCATGTGGAGCAGTCACGAGAGGTGTGCATGATATGGCTAACTGCTGCTAATGGTGCCCCACCATGAATCTATCTGACGGTCAAATGGTGAGTGCAGGGCTGTGCCATGGATTTTCCAAGCAGAGAGTTTGCAATGTGTGTGGTGGGTGGATGTATGGGATCATACAGGCCAAAGGCATTGGGTGTGTGAACCAAAAGTAGCAGTGCCATGGGCTACATGAAACACCATTTGTGCAGGTGGGACTGGTGCCTCAGCCTGTGCAACTGCAAGACAATACCCCAGACAAAGAGGCATGATAGAAAGGGACAAGTTGAAGCCATTTGCCCCATGTGGGGCAAATAATGATGGCAGAACAGTTCAGGGGGAATGTCTATGCAACAATTGTTAGGTGCCTGAATGTATGAGATATATCCTCTTTACGTAAAGCTGGGAGGTCACAATGATGGCAAAACAGAAAACGCATCCATACCAGTTGACCCAGATATCTGCTGTGTATACATCACTGACCTGCTACAGTGCACCATGGCAGAGCCCCTAAAGCCATGCTCACAGATATCCATGATGGAGGCTACCAAACATGTGGTCATAATGCATAGAAATGTAGAAGTATGATTGTCTGCAGGTCGCAGCTGAGCCAGGACTGTGCAAGCACACCCAGGCACAAAATGAACAAGTGGGACTCAAACCCTGAACCTTTGACCATGGAGACATTGCACCAACCAGCAAGCAAAAAACCCGGAGGGCTTCAGAGGGAGCCGGGGAAGCCCGCGCGAGGCCCCGGCTCCCTCCGTACAGCCGCCAGCGTGAAGAGCCTTTTCCTTCACGCTGGCAGCTGTTCCTGTGAAGCCGCGATTGGTGGAAAAGGTTAAAGGCAATGCCCTTTAACCTTTCCCAGCATTCGCGGCTTCACAGGAACAGCCGCCAGCGTGAAGGAAAAGGCTCTTCACGCTGGCAGCTGTTCAGAGGGAGCCGGGGCCTCGCGCGGGCTTCCCCGGCTCCCTCTAAAGCCTCAGACAGCCGCGGTTTTGGGGGGGGGGAGGCCAAGGACTGCCTGGGCTGTGATGGGGGGAGGGGGCCTGGACTGGAAAAGGGCTAGAAGGGGGAATTTGACTGGAAATGGGTTGTGATGGGGGGGGGGGGGACCTGGACCGGAAAAGAGCTATGGGGGGGGGGGCTTGGACTGGAAAGAAATGTGCTGTGATGGGAGTGGACCTGGACTGTAAAAGGGCTATGTGGGGGGGGGGGACATGGACTGGAAATGGGTTTTGATGGGGAGGGGGACCTGGACTGGAAAAGGGCTGGGGGACGGGACGGGACATGGACTGGAAAAGGGCTAGGGGGGGGAGGGGACATGGACTGGAAATGGGTTGTGATGGGGAGGGGGACCTGGACTGGAAAAGGGCTATGGGGGGGGGGGTGGACATGGACTGGAAATGGGTTGTGATGGGGAGGGGGACCTGGACTGGAAAAGGGCTATGGGGGGGGGGGACTTGGACTGGAAATGGGCTGTGGTGGAGGGAGGGGGAACTTGGACTGGAAATAGGCTGTGATTAGGGGGGCTAGGACTGCAAATGGACTGTGATGGTGGGGGGGGGGCTAGGACTGCAAATGGGCTGTGATGGTGCGGGGGGACTCGGACTGCAAATGGGATGTGATGGGGGACTTGGACTGGAAATGGGCTGTGATTGGGGGGGCTAGGACTGGAAATGGTCTGTGATGTGAGGGCTAGCACTGGAAATGGGCTGATGAAGAGCTGGAATAGGACTGGAAATGGGCTGATGTGGGGCATGGGAGAATGGGATTAGAAGGGAGTGGATGCTGGGTGGGTCTAGAACTATAAGGGAACTGAATTTGGGGGAGGACTAGAATGGATGGGGAATGAGAATGGAGAGGGGAAAAATATTTTGTGTGGAAGAAAAGTCTATGATGGGCTGGGTATTGGGAGAGTAAGAGGGGCTTGAGAATGGAAGGGTGAAATGTAAACGGATGATAAAGGAATAAGGAAAGAATTGGGGGAAAGAGCAAAAGGGAAACAATCAGTATGTTAAAGCAGAAATAGAGAGAGAATGGAAAACATCTAAAAGAGAAGAAAGGACAAATGGATAGCTCGCAGAAGACACGAAGAAACCAGAAGAAAGTGACTGGAGCAATTGCAACTGAAAAATAAAACGCCCAAACAGAAGGTAGAAAAATACTTTTTATTTTGAATTTATTAGCTGGAATATGTCTGGTCTGGGAAGTGTGTATTGATAACATCTTTGCGTTTTTGTTTAGTGCAAGAGGAAATTACTTTATAGTTTTATTTCTCCAGTGTTGTACATTTCATGTTTGGATTTTTGGGTTCCCAGTTTAATTATTATCTGACCAAGGAAGTTAGCCTACACGTATCCTCGGTAATTTTTGTGGGTGGGGCTGGGGGCGGGGCAGGGGTGGGACTAGGGGCGGAGAATGGGTGGAGCATGGCGAGCCACAGGTGTCGGGTTTTTCTCGGTGAAGAAGTTGGTAACCCTAGGTGCCCAGCACCTGGTCCACTGAACCTTCACTGTTAGAGACCATCTCTGCTGACTGTGCTGTAGGTCCACATCACTGCTAGTGTTTAGCAGGTATTGTCAGCAATATGTTATGCTTTTTTTCCTGCATGCTGAGGGTGACAGTGACAGCAGCAGCTCAGCCCTGTGTTCTGCCCATTGGACACTAATCCTTCAATAACAATGCAGGTTAGTGGCCAGTGTCAATATGCTGCTACCATGGACAGTTGCTGGGGGGGGGGGGGTGTAGAGGCTGATGTGGGGCTACTGCTACGGTCCTGTCAGGACTCCAGTGAGTAGGCCATGAACCACTGCTGCCCAAACCATTGAGGACTAACAATTGACTACAGCAGGGGCAGAAAGACTGTCCTTCACTGGGCTGTGTCAGCCAAACACAAACCAACTACAGTAGGTCTGCTGGTCAGCATGTATGGCATGTGCATAGTGTGACCAACAGCACTCTGCCTTGGGATACTCAGCATTGCCTCCTAGCCATTTACTCAGTGATTAGCATCCCCAGACAGAGAATGCATCCACACCACTGGAGCCAGTCGTTATAATAGAGCTATGTGGATATATAGTCGTGCCATGGTCACCTTTTGGTCATAGTGAGAATGCCATCTCAGCATGACATACAGTGGCCACCCAGGCGATGCACGTGGCAGGCAAGCAGAATGGCATCTCAGCCAGTGGCCCTACCATTTTTGCGGCACATCCAGGCCAATCTGCACTGTTTCAGGTGATATCCACAATCCTCTGCTTCGCCTTATTCACATTTCCCAAACAGGCTGGGGAAAACTCAGAAAATGTGAGCCCAAGTGCAGTGCAGAAAGCTACAGGACAAAGGGGAGCCATACACGCACATACACACATGCATACACTCTCAGCGTACTGAACAAAAGTAGAAATGGTTGGCATTCCTGCTTGACAATCCTGTCTCAATGTCATTTCAAGGATTGAAAGCAAGCTCTGATATGAGGGGACATGGGATGAGGGTGAAAGGGGATAGATTCAGGAGTGATATGCGGAAATATTTCTTTATGGAAAGAGTGGTGGATCCATGGAATAGAAACACAAAAAAATGATGACAGAAAAAAACCACATGGTCTATCTAGTCTGTCCTTCCATATCAACAACTACAAAAGTCCCCTTTTTCCTCTACAGATCCTTTGTGTTTGTCCCATGCTTTTTTGAATTCACTTTCCTCATCTCTACCACCTCCACTGGGAGACTATTCCATGGATCCACCATCATCCCATGTCCCCTGATAGCAGAACTTGCTTTCAACTGAAAGAGGCTCTCCCCCTGTGCATTTATGCCATGGAGGTATTTAAACGTCTCAATCATATCACCTCTATTCCGCCTTTCCTAAGTCTGTCCTCATATGCTTTATAATAAAGACCACTAGCTAATAGTCTTCCAGTGGAGGTGGTAGAGATGAGGACAGTATCTGAATTCAAAGAAGCATGGGGCAAACACAGAGGATCTCTAAAGGAAAAAAGGGGACTGTTGTAGTGGTTGATATGGAAGGACAGACTAGAATAGGCCATGTGGTCTTTTTCTGTTGTCATGTTTCTATGTTTCTAGATTACACACTGTTGGACATAGGATATTAGGCATGATGGAGCTTGGTCTGACACAGTTTGGCATATTTTGTAGTCTTATGTTCCTATGTGCCATTTAGGCAGCTGCCTGGTCCCCCCTGTGCACCTGCAGCCTCTACTGCATGACCCATGTGCCACCTCCTTTGCCCACATTTGCATCATCAACATAGTGCCCTTTCATATTTGGGCACCATGCTGTTCCTGCTAATGGACCACTACTATCACTCTTTTGGGCTCCCCTCTCTGTGCATCACATTGCAGGCGTAAAATAGGCTCTCTATTCTCAAAAAACACTCTTTCCGCCAGGTTTTGAATTGCGTTAGGGTTCCTGCTATTAAGGTGCCTGCATTAAGGGAGCAAGCCTTGTTCCCACCCACTCCCTGCCCATTGACCCCTACTCTCTGCCCCATGCACGCCTTCTCTCCACCTACAGGTCACTTTCCACTGCTGGTGCCGTTAGCGTACACTAAAGTGCCTTTTTGCACGTGTTAAGTGTGCACATGCACAGTTTGCACGCGCTAATGGCACACTTGCTCCTTTCTGCTATTTAGTAAAGATACCCCTAAGACTAATAAGAGAAAATATTTTTTCACTCAATGCGTAATCAAACTCTGGTATTTGTTACTGGAAGATGTAGTAAAAGCTGTTAGTGTAGCTGGGTTTAGAAAAGGTTTGAACAAGTTTCCGGAGGAAAGGTCCATAAACCATTATTAAAGAGGACCAGGGAAATCTACTGCTTACCCTGGGACAAACATTGTGGAACCTGTGTATATTTTTGGGAACCTGTCAGGTACTTGTGACTTGGATTGGCCACTGTTGGAAACAAGATGTAAATGTAATGTGTGCCTTCGAGTCAGTCCTGACTCCTGGCGACCCAGAAGCTCCTGGGCTTTCTTGGCAGTGTCATCGGAAGTAGATTGCCAGGCCTTTCTTCTGAGGCAATGGAGGGTTAAGTGACTTGCCCAAGGCCACACGGAGTGCTAGTGGGAATTGAACCCTAGTTGCTTGGTTACCAAGCCAGTGTTCTAACCATGGGTTTGATAGACTCTTGGTCTGACTCAGTATGCCATATCTTATAGCATGTTCTTATCTGTGGGGATGTTTGTGTGGGATGTCTAGGGGACCTCTGGAGAATGTAGGGATGTGTGTGTGGGATATTTGCATGATCTCTGGGGGTATGTGCCTGTGTGTGTGTATGGAGGGTGTATATCAGGCAGTATATTTCTAGCTCTGGACATAAAAGTGTCCTCTCCCCCTCTCCGTGCACATTTCCCATGCCCCCTGCACTAACTTCCAAAACCTCTCACCAACTGTCTCTCCCCCTCCCTCTTGAACTCTCTTCATCCTTGCACTCATACTTCCATCTCTCCTTCTCTTACCCGTCCATCCACTCTCTCCTTGCATGCTCCCTTTTCTCCCTCTCTCCATCCCCCTTGCACTTTCTCCCTCCAGGACCCTCCCCATTTCCTTCTTCTCCACCATCCTCATTGCACTGACTTCATCCTTGGACGTATCTTTCCATCCTTCTCTCCCTTCCCCTTCTTGCATTCACTCTCCCCTTCCCCTTGTACTCCTCCTTTGCACTCACTTCACTGCCTCCCTTCCCTTCTTCCTCCCCCCCCTTTTTCCCTCCCCCTCCTTGCGCTCACATTTCATGCTCTCCATCCCTTCCCTCCCTCTTGTACTAACCCTTCCATCTCTCTCCTCTTTCTTTTCCGTCTTCTCCATCCTCCCTCCCTTCCCCCCTTGCACTGCCTTCATCCTTCCCTCCCTTAACCTCCCCCTCCTTGCAGTCACCCTCTTCTCTGTCTATCTATCCTCTTTCTCCTCCCCATTGCAGTCTACCTCCACTCACCCTTCTCTTCCCTTATCCCCCCTTTCACTCTCCCTCTATTCGTTCACCCTCCCCTCCCCTTGTACCCTCTTCTTGCACTTACTGTTCCCTGCCTCCTTCACTCCTTTGCACTCACTCTTCCCTCCTTTTCCTCCCCATTTCTCTCTCCCTCTTTGTGCTTCCCTTCATCCCTCCCTTCCCTCCCCTCCCCTGGCACTCACCCTTCCCCAGCCCCCTTTTTCCATTTGGACTTCCTCCCCACTCCCACTTATTTATTCTACCATGGCTCCTCCCTCCTTTGGTCCTTAGCAACAAAGTGAAAATGGTGCCGCTGTGGTTCTTTTCATGGTTTTGTGCCATGAGAGTTGGATTCCCCATGACACTGATCTTCTCACACTGCACATCTCCCCTGTGGGTGGTGGAGCCTGACTTCTCTGGCACTCTGCTAGCTCCTGCTTCTGACTCTGAGCCATGCAAAGATGTATTTGTGCAAGGACAGACAGACAGGCCATCAAACACTCCCCAACAGGTGCTATTGCTTGAGGGAAAAGCTCCTAAAAAGAATAAAATAGAGCAAATAAAATATTTGGCTCATAGTACATGCAAATTGCAATACAGAAAATCTGCCTTCTGCGTGTATTGTTTTTAGTGTGTTTGTTTATGTTGATTTTTATTGCTTATTGTAAGCCACAGATACTGGATGTACAGGGTATAAGTGTTATAAATAAATATGTTTTCCCACAAAATCATGATTAAATTAACAAACTGTACTTTCATTACAGAGCAGGAAACCTCTTATCAAAGCTTTATTTCCGACAATTGAAACAGAGAACTAGGTTGTTCCAACAAATAATGCATTTAAGGAGTTTCTTGCCTCTTCATATTCCTTTAATTCCCTACTCTAAATTAAAGCAATAAATCCTCTATAGTCAAGGTACACTACCAACGTTTTAGAGAACAGAAATAACCCATTTAGAAAGAAGCTAGCAATGATATTTTTGCTTATTGTAACCTGCACTTTTACTAAAACCATTGGATGACGACGAAGGCAAAATCCACATGGGATATGTTAATTGATCTAATTTTATTCTTCCCCATCCAACAAAGATGTAAAGAAATTATACATGAGCAGACTGATATTAAAACACCTTGCTGTTCAGCCCTGGTATCCAGATAGTAGTGATACTGAGATTGTTATCTAGAGACCTTTAGGACAGCAAGTAAAGCTAAATTTATTTGGATAGCGGGCTCCATTTTGCTGCTATTCAGATAGGAGTGTCAGTCACCACTCTTTACAAAGAGCTATTCTGATGATGATGATGATGTTACTGTGTGCTTTGGAGCCGATGCTTACTCCTGGTGATTTTATGGATAGTTGTCCCTATCCCCTAGATCTTCTTGGCAAGGTAAGACCGAAAGTACAGGGAGCGGAAGAGGTGAGCTCCTACCCGCTCCCCACTGCCAGGCCAATCAACCAGATACCACCACCAGTTTAAATCGGAAGGCACACTCAAGCTCCCGCACCATCCAGCCAGCCGATCGGAGCTGCAGCATAAGAACATAAGATATGTCTTACTGGGTCAGACCAAGGTCCATCAAGCCCAGTATCCTGTTTCCAACAGTGGCCAATCTAGATCACAAGTACCTAGCAGTTTCCCCAAAAGACACAGGTTCCACAATGCTTGTATTGGGTCAAGCATTCATATCCTGGGTCCCTTCTTAATAATGGTTTATGGACCTTTCCTCCAGGAATTTGTCCAAACCTTTTTTAAACCCAGCTACATTAACAGCTTTTACTACATCCTCCGGTAACAAATTCCAGAATTTGATTACACGTTGAGTGAAAAAATATTTTCTTTTATTAGTCTTAAATAGTTTACCCTGTAGCTTTATTGCATGTCCCCTAGTCTTTCTATATTCTGATAACGTAAACAATCGATCTACGTTTACCCGTTCCACTCCGTTCATTAATTTATAGACTTCTATCATATCTCCCCTCAGCCGTCTCTTTTTCAGGTTAAAGAGCCCTAACCTTTTTAGCCTTTCTTCATAGGAGTATCCTTCCATCCCCTTTACCATTTTGGTGGCTCTTCTCTGAACCTTTTCTAATAACGCTATATCCTTTTTAAGATACGGCGACCAGGACTGCACACAATATTCCAGATGCGGTCTCACCATGGAACGATAGAGAGGCATTATAATATCCTTTGTTTTATTTTCCATTCCTTTCCTTATGATACCTAGCATTCTATTTGCTCTCTTGGCCGCCGCTGCACATTGGGTCAAGGGTTTTAACATGTTATCCACAAGGACGCCTAAATCTTTTTCCTGGGTGGTGGTGGCTCCTAATGTGGAACCTGTGCATCTTGTATCCATAGTCTGGCTTGTTCTTCCCTAGGTGCATAACTTTGCACTTGTCCACATTAAATTTCATCTCCCATTTTGATGCCCAGTCTTCCAATTTATCAAGATCCTCTTGCAATTTTCCACAATCCTCTTGGGTTTTAACAACTTTAAATAGTTTTGCATCATCTGAAAATTTGATAACCTCACTCGTTATTCCCTTTTCCAGGTCATTTATGAATATGTCAAAAAGCAGCGGACCCAGCACAGATCCCTGGGGTACACTGCTATTCACCTTTCTCCATTGTGAAAATTGGTCATTTAGCCCTACCCTCTGCTTTCTATCTTTTAACCAGTTCCTGATTCACAATAGTACACTGCCTCCTATCCCATGACTCTTTAGTTTTGCCAAAAGTCTCTGATGAGGGACCTTGTCAAAGGCTTTCTGAAAGTCCAAATACACTATATCAACTGACTCACCTTTGTCTACCTGTTTATTCACACCTTCAAAAAAACATAACAGATTAGTAAGACAAGTTCTTCCTTATCTAAAGCCATGTTGGCTGTCTCCCATTAAACCATGACTATCTACATGTTCAGCAATTTTGTTCTTTATGATGGTTTCTACCATTTTTCCCAGTACTGACGTCAGGCTCACCGGTCTGTAGTTTCTTGGATCACCCCTGGAACCCTTTTTAAAAATTGGTGTTACGTTCACCATCCTCCAATCTTCAGGTATTACAAATGATTTTAATGATAGTTCACAGATTACTAATAGCAGGTCTGCAATCTCATATTTCAGTTCTTTCAACAACCTTGGATGTATATCATCCGGCCCAGGTGATTTGCTACTCTTTAGTTTATCTAATAGTTGTAATACATCTTCCCGATGTATCGATATTTTCTTCAATTCTTCCGCACCTTTAAATACCACTTCAGTCATGGGTAACATCCCTACATCTTTCTCAGTAAAGACCGAAGCAAAGAATTCATTCAGCCTCTCCGCTGTCGCTTCTTAGTGCCCCTTTAACCCCTCTATCATCTAATGGACCAACTGACTCTCTCACAGGTTTTTTGCTACGAATGTACTTAAAAAAGTCTTTATTACGCGTTTTTGCTTCCGCAGCAAGCTTCTTCTTCTGAAATTCTCCCTTTGCCTGCCTTATCAATGTCTTGCATTTAACTTGCCAGTGCTTGTGCTGTTTCCAGGTTTCGTCGTTTGGCTCTTTTTTTTGGCAACAACAGCCTCTCTGACCTCACCATGCTGGCAGTTTTTTGGACTTCCTTCCACTTTTCTTAAAGCGTGGAATACAGCTGGTCTGGGCTTCCAAGATAGTAGTTTTCAACAATACCCAAGCTTGATGTAAGTCTTTAACCTTTGCAACTGCTCCTTTTAGTTTTTTCTTAACTATTTTCCTCATTTTTTCATAGTCTCCCTTTCAAAAGTTAAAAGGTAGTACTGTGGATTTCCTTACTATCCCTCCTCCACTAATTAAATCAAACGCGATCATGCTATGATCACTATGGCCAAGTGGCCCCAACACCCTTATCTCTTGCACCAGATCTGGTGTTCCACTAAGGACTAGGTCCAATATGGCTTCCCCTCTGGTCAGTTCATGAACCAGCAGCTCCAAGAAGCAGTCATTTATTTCATCTAGGAACTTTATCCCACATGCCAGCAAGATTCTACTGAAGATTATTCAAAAGAGACTACAACCATACCTGGAACAAGAACTACCTGAAGTGCAAGCAGGGTTCAGGAAAGGGCGAGGAATGAGAGACATCATTGCGGATGTGAGATGGATCCTTGAAAAGACTAAAGAATACCAAAAGGATATCTATTTGTGCTTTATCGACTATAGCAACGCTTTTGACTGTGTAAACCATGAGAAACTCTGGGCCACATTAAGAAGCATGGGCATACCAGAACACCTGATCATTCTCTTGCGCAATCTGTACATTGATCAAGAAGCAACAGTTCGAACGGAACAAGGAGAAACAGAATGGTTTAAAATAAGCAAAGGTGTAAGACAAGGCTGCATACTTTCCCCCTACCTGTTTAATTTATATGCAGAACAAATCATCAGAGAAGCAGGATTGTATGAAGACAACAGAGGTGTGAAGATTGGTGGAAGACTCATCAACAACCTTCGCTATGCTGATGATACCACATTACTGGCTGAAAGTGAAGATGATCTGAAACATTTGCTTCTCACAATCAAAGAACATAGTCTCAAAATGGGCCTGCACCTTTAATGTAAAGAAGACAAAGATCATGACAACTGGCATAATCAACAGGTTCATTGTTGAAGGAGAAGAAATTGAAATTGTGAACAACTTTAACCTGCTTGGATCAACTATCAATAAAGAAGCAACAAGCAGTCAAGAAATCAGACGACGCATTGCTCTTGGCAGAATGGCTATGAAAGACCTAGATAAGATTCTCAAGAGCAGAGATGTCTCTCTCCATACAAAGATTTGACTTGTTCAAGCCATGGTATTTTCAGTAACATCATATGGATGTGAAAGCTGGACAGTGAAAAAGATAGACAGGAAGAAAATTGATGCCTTTGAATTATGGTGCTGGCGGCGAATACTGTGTATACCATGGACTGCCCGAAGAACAAACCAGTCGGTACTAGAGCAGATCAAACCTAAGCTTTCTTTAGAAGCTCAGATGACAAGACTTTGACAATTTAGGATAGCTATCCAGAGGGTCGCCATGAGTCGACTCCGACTCGACGGCACGTAACAACAACAACAGGAACTTTATCTCCCTAGCATGTCCTGCCGTGACACTGACCCAGTCGATACTGGGGTAATTGAAATAACCCATTATTATTACTGTGCTGTAACTTTTGTTAGCTTCCTTGATTTCTTTGAGCATTTCATCATCCATTTGTTCTGGCCAGGCGGTCGAAAGTACACCCCCACTGCCATCGCCTTCCCCTTTTTACATGGAATTTCAATCCATAGAGATTCTACAGCAAATTTTGTTTCCTGCAAAACTTTAATCCTTTCTGACTCAATGCCCTCTCTAATATAGAACGCAACCCCTCCACCAATTTGATCAGCTCTGTCATTATGATATAGTTTGTACCCAGGTATCACATTGTCCCACTGTATGTCCTCCTTCCACCATTTCTCTGAGATTACAATCATATCTAACCTCTCATTTAGTGTATATATTCTAACTCTCCCATCTTATTTTTTAGCCTTCTAACATTTGCATACAAGCATTTTAGAGACTGTATTTTATTCATATTAATTTGGCTGTTGGTAGGCATGGGTAATTTGGGATCTTTAAGCTCTGTCTGCTCCATACCGCAAGAGGTGAGCTTCTCCCTGCTCCCCACCACCGGATCAACCAACCAGCTGCAATCACCAGTTTCGTTCAGGAGTGCTCAGGTGTGCCCGCTCCAGAGGGCTCTATGGCATGGCCCTTTGTCATGGACTAAGTGAAACAGCAAGCAGACACCAATTGACTACCATCGGGATCTTTCATCGGATCCCAAACAACATCAAGGATCACTCCTGCTCAATGACACAAATAACGCAGCAGCCAGAGACTTCCACAGTTCCTGCAAAAGGCTACGGACACCAGTAACTCCTCCTACATAAGAAACACCACAGCCAGACTCTCTGCACAAACCTCTCTGCACGCGTCACCTGCTATCAAAAGAAGCTACACCCTTTACCCTAAACTCTCCTTTCAGATACATTTGTATCACACACACCCTAAGATCCACCACTTTCAGCTCAAATAACCCTCCAACAAACTTCCTGACACAGCCACGCCATGGCCACTCTTCTCACACTTCTCTGCCTGACCTATGTCCTAACGCACACTACCTCACTAATTCCCCCCCCAATCACATACCCATTATACATTCATATACAATCACCCCAACACTCAATGCACACATAAGCTCAGATCCTAACATCCCAACACCTCATATGAATGAAGCCCCACCCACACACTGCTTCAACAAGCTCACAACACCCCCAACTATCCTCTCACACCTCAAATGCTCCTTCATTAACACCTGCTCAGCACGTACCAAATTACAAGTAATCTCTGACCTCCTCATAGACAACCAACCAGCTGGGCATTCTATGCATCACTGAAACCTGGTGGGGAGGAGTGGAAAGAGGGAGGAAGGGGAGGGGGGAGAGGAGGGGGTGGTAGAAGGGGGAGCGGGACGGGGAAGGAAGGGAAAGATAGGAGGGAATAGGAGTGGAGAAGAGGAGAGGGGGAATAGGGAAGAGGGAAAAGGGGGGAGGGAGGGTATGAGGAAGGCAGGGGGAAGGGGGAATAATACAAAATAGTTAAGACCAATTAAAAACAAATACAAAATAAATAAAAAAATATAAAAACATCAACCAAAATCAAAAATGTGAAAGTGGAGAGAGGACAAAAACCTGGTTACAAAGACAGAAAAATCAACCTCCTAATTCAACCCATTAGTTTTCAAAGTCTGGAGTTCAAAAATGTATCTCTGCTCCAAACGCAATAGTATGTTGTCAACATCTCCCCCTCTCAGTGGGGTCTGAATACTTTTATCACCAAAAACCTGAGGTCTGTGATAGTATGGTTCATGGTTGTCCAGTGTTCAACCAATGGTTTCTCAGCAGTATTCCATTTGATGCAACTCTTATGTTCTGTAATGTGCGTTCTCACACTGCGTTTTGTTTTGCTTACATAGAACATGTTACATGGGCACATGATTAAATAAATTACATGCTGTGTTTCACAATTCGAGAAATCATCCACTTTGATAGTCCAAAGATCCGAGCGGTGTTTGAATTGGTCCTTGACAACCAAGCAGTGGGCACAAACTGAACATTGGACACATCATAAATGACCCTTCACCCTAGGACAATTTCGGGGTTTAGCCAATGCCGAGAGCACCTGGATATTAGCAAGGCTGTGGCTTCTTTTATAAGCTATGGTGGGACGTAATGTCTTTAAGGACAATATTGGTGACAAGAGGCGCCATTCTTCTTTTATGATCCATGCAATATGAGCTAAAGTTGACCACAAATTAGTTTCTCTTCTCATGGGTGTACCTTGTTTTGAAGGAGCAAAGCTCTACTGGACATACAAGCTCTGTGATATGTTTTCCTTATACAGTGATCTGGATATGCTCTTGTCTTAAAACGTTATTTCAGGTCATGGGCCTAAGCTTCAAAATCCTGCTCAGAAGAACAAAGATGGTGTATCCTAAGGAACTGACTCGTGGGGAGATTAATCTTGAGCAATCTATTGTGAAAGCACATGAAATGTAATAGCGAGTTCCTGTCTGTGGGCTTCCGAAACAGGCTAGTGGTGAAGCCATTTGGTCCTTTTGAAATCATGATGTCCAAATAGGAAATCTGGTATGTATCATATTGATATTGGAATTTCAGATTCTCATCAAGGTCATTTAACCAATCCAAAAAAAGATTGATCTCTGAGCCATCCCAAATCAAAAAAACATCTATGTACCTTCTCCACATTTTCACTTGTTTGCAAAAAGAATGTTTCGTCAAAAGTTTTTTTTTCAAAATGGGATACATATATATTAGCCACGTCAGGGGCCATGGATGAGCCCATGTCTACCCCTTTGATCTGCTTTTTTAGATTGGTTAAATGTGTGAATAAAGAGCCTTGACCACTTATCTACTTACCTGCTGTTTTTGTTTCCTGCCTTTGGTGTGGGTTTTCTGTTCTCCGTTCGATAACTGCTGACTCCATTCACACTCCACCCCCATAACACCCCACTATCCATGTAGTTCCACTAAATATCTAAGCATAGTACTGCTGAATACAGATATCACCTTTTTGTTTACCATTTGAGGCGGTAAGACTCTGTGTTTGCTCCTGCGATAAGCCTGTGTGAGACCAAAACATCGATGTCGAACTTGCAGCAGTAAAATGAGGATTGTGGAACCTCTTTGCTGAATAATGGAAAAGTGGCATTGAGGTTTCTGCCTCGTTTAGTGACTTGCTCATAATTACCATCAGGATGCTTTAGAAGAGACGCCATCCCAAGCTACAATACCCATTCCGGTCGGGGGATGTCCTGCCCATCCAGACGTCCAGAATCTGGACGGGCCGGACTTGCACCTGATTCTGATCCCATGGGGGCTATGCACCCACGGGATCAGAATCCAGTGCAACTAGCCTGGATGGGCAGGCTGTGCCCAAATTCCAATCTTCTGGATGTCCGGCCCCCTCCCCACATAAGGCATCCGGGGCTCCTGCATGGAGCCTGGTGCTATGGCATCCCATTGCCATGGCACTGGGATGCCATGCTGAAGCCCCGATTGCCCTCCAGCTTTCCCTGCAGCCCGACCCCACGATCGGGTTTACCAAGGCTGGGATTGGGCTGTGGGGTCTCCCATGTCCCAGCTCACTTTGTTGGGGCTGATGTCCGGAGTGTTCCTCTGACTGCGGGGTAAGTTTTTCTACCTTGGAGGTGGAATAGGTTCCCCATTCACCTCCACAGCACCAGACTACAGGCTTTCAACAGAATAGGTCCTGTACGTCTGGGTTAGGTGTCATGCCTATGGCCCACCCCCGCTCCTTCCCTCACTCAGAACTCCCTGCACATCTCAGAAGTACATGCAGGGAGTTCTGGGCTCAGAATAGCGGCTAGGAGAATAGCAGGGGCTGGATGTCCATGTCGGATGTCCAACCCCCGCTATTCACAGTCATGATGGCTCCCTAAGTGTTTTGGTTTCTTGGAACTCTGGCTATATACTTTTTGAAATGAGACATAAGTGAGACATTAGTATTGCTTTTTTGAAATTTAAGACAATATATCATCATTGGGTAGTAGAGACAGATGATAAAGCTTGGGCTGTTGAAGACCTGAGGTTGTGGGTCTTTTCTAAAATGCCTGTTGATGTTTCTACTTAAACCTTATTGTTGTTTTGTTTTGGGGTTTTTTGCTGTAGTTTAAGCATCTTTAACCCTTTTGATATTTTTTGTAATTTTCTTCCAAATTATACATAATGAAACCCTTCCTCATAAGCTTTATGATGAAGACCACTGACTATTTTAGTGGTCGCTCCATGGACCGATTCCTTTCTGTTCACATCTGGAGATCACACCTTCAAAAGGATATAGACACAGTATTCCAAATGAGATCTCATCAGAGACTTATACAAAGGCACTATTACCTTCTTTCTCGTGCTAGCCATTCCTCTTCCTATGCATCTAAGCATCCTACTGGCTTTTGTTGTCACCTTTTTGACCACTTTAAGATCATCCAGTATGACAATATGATCACTTCCAGGCCTTGCTCTTCTTTCATGCATTGAAGTACTTCACCCCCTATTTTGTACTTCTCCCTTGAGTTTTGCAGCTCAAATACATAACCTTGCATTGTTTAGCATTTAAATTTTAGTTGCCAAATTCTTGATCATTGAAGCTTCTCTAGATCCCTCATCATGGCGGGGTGTCTACTCTTTTGCAGGTTTTAGTATTGTCTGCAAAAAGGCATACTCTTCCTGACAGATATTCTGCAACATCACTTACAAAAATGTTAAAACAGGCCCGATATTGAATTGCCCAGATCTTCGAAGAGCTATGCGCCAATGAGCGCATAGCACCCCCCGCTGACCTCCAAACTGGATCATGAAGTAATACTTGTGACAATGAAAATGCATTATCCGCTTTTCCTTGGAATAGTTACAGCCATGAAACAAGAACTGTTTTGACGTTCTTCATGGTTAGGAACAGCTATAGGAATGGGTGTCTCACCAACAAGGGCCACACATGCTTGTACTGTTCTGAAATTTCACTGACACATGCATGTCTTTGGATCTGCCCCAGCGACACCTCCATTCTATATGGACATTCTCACGCTGGTGGCATCTATATAACCACGTTCTAAAAAGGGTCTGAGGAGGTCTCTGTGATTTGCACATATGAACGCCCATTTTCAGATATCCAACTCACGAATAGGGCTTCAAAAATAACCCCCATAGCGTAGCAGGAATAGCCAGAAAACATCATATAACGGGGGGAAAAAGTTTAATGTCTGTCTACAGTTTTCTGCCTGGAATTGAACAACAATGTATCAGAATCAATAAGGCTGCTGGCATACTACAGGAAAATGGAGTTAGAAAATATGACAGAAAAAAGTAAATGCCCAAAAATACATCTTTGACATCAAAGCAAAGTGGCTTGTCTTCCCTGAAGATATCTGAAAGACATATTGAGATTCTACACCAACAGTACTGGATCTGTCCCAAGCAAGTACTAGCAATCGATTTTAAATCTCATATTTTCAGACTTGTCTTTTGAAGTGCAGTCCACACATATTCAACATATAGCTAAAACCTGTTTCTTTCTCTACAACATTAACACAATTCATCCCTTCCTCTCTGAACACACTACTAAGGCTCTTGTCCACTCTTTGGTCACCTCCTGTCTTGACTATTGCAACCGCCTCCTTGCTGGTCTCCCTCAATCTATCCAGAACTCTGCTGTATGGCTAATCTTCCACCAGCCCCGATATACTCATATAAACCCTTCTTTTAAAATCACTTTGCTGGCTCCCCTTCCATTTCCATATCCAATTCAAACTTCTCTTTCTAACATATAAATGCATTCTGTCTACTGCCCTCATTACCTTTCCTTTCCTCTCTTATCTCTCTCTACACCCCTCCTCGTGAACTCTGCTGCTCCTCTGGCTTTCTTCTCTCTATGCCCTTTTTTTCTTATGCAAACTCCAGACTTTGATCTCTTCACCTTGCTGCTTCTTACGCATAGAGCAAACTTCCTCTGTCTTTATGTTAAGTCTCTTCTCTCCCCTTCTTCAAATCCATGCTAAAGGCTCACCTCTTTGAGGCCACATTTGGATCCTAATCCCTTGTTCTTGCGTCTCCTCCCCTATTTGAACTCTCCCCCCGTTGTTTCTCTTGTATTGTTCTGTCTGTCTTGATTAGATTGTGTGCTCTACAAGCAGGGACTGTCATCTTTATATGTTTGTACACCACTGCGTAGCCTTGTAGCGCTATATAAATAATTATATTAATAGTAATAGTAGTAGTAGTTAAACATCCTAGAAACAGTTTATCAAGAACAAAAGAAGCCTGTTAAATGCAACTGCTCTTAAAATATATATGAACAGTCTAAATATAAACAGCCTTGGGCAAGTCACTTAACCCTCCGTTGCCTCAGAAAAATCCAAGTTATCAATGTCCCTGTTTAATGTACATAACCAAGTTTAAGTTACAATGTAAAGCGTTTTGATTGAAATGATAAAGCGGTATATAAAACCTGTTAAATAAATAAATATCAGAGATGGGCTAAGACCCAATTTCTGGAGGGAAATATTTGATTACTCCTGGTTTTGAGTCTTTATCCCATTAAATCAATTTTTGTAGTCCCGTTTCTTCCATTGGACAGCAGGCACTACTACCGAAAGGCATCAAGAAAGGATTTGCTAAGCTGGCAGGCCTGACTGCAATGCTCTTTCCTGAACGTGGCTCTCGTCACATCTCCATAGCCTGGTGTTTTAATTGTGTGCATATGATATATATTTAATACAGACGCATGAGGCAATTAAGGTGGATACAGTTTACCAGTTTAATTAATGATAAATACTTGTTGACTAAGCGAGGTGCAAAATGTTAAGTAACTTCTGAGCGATGTAATTAAGGCACGATTAAAATATTTAGCATATCAGTATTGGGAAGTGAACTAAAATACATCGCTACTGTATGCAGAAATAAATAACTTTACGTTGAGAATATATTAATAGGAATGCTAATGTGAAAGACGAAACAAGGGAGAAAAGAAAAATACCAAATATGTTTCTTGCCAGTGCTTCACCGAGGTGTGGGGTAATTTTACGAGGCATTTCTATGTGTAAAAATGCATTTTATATTTATAAATGGGCCCTTATAAATTTGTCCTCAGGTATGCACACATGGAAGCAAATGCTACTGGAGCAGCGGAAGCACACGCATAGGTTTGACTGGAGCTGCGGTGGGAGTGACTCTTTTGTATGAATCGTATACAATATGGGAGTCATTCTAGCAGTCTGTTGGGACATCTATCCCTGCTATTCGTCCCCCTGCTGGCCTTGGCAAAAGCCTCCCCATACAAACAGCGTGTTTGTACTGGGAGGCCTAGATGGGGGTGGGAGGGGGCGTTCCGGAGGCAGAGCAAGTGCAGACCGCCACCCTGGACATACAGGGCCGATTCAGAGGTTAGCCATGTATGTCTGGGGCCTTGGATCTAGAGGAGGAAATTATTCTATCTCGAAGGGGGAATAAGTCCCCCTGGATGGCGGGGGACTGCGGCGCAGGACAAGGGCAGGCAAGTGAGGGGGCTCAGGGAGTTCCCCGCAGCCAGTCCCAGGCCTTGCAAGGCCAGATTGGGGGTTGGGCTGTGAGGAACGGGAGTTGCTCCAAGGCGCCCAGCAATCGCGGCTCATGAATGAAGCTGTGGTGCCATGGCACTGTGGCTCCCTTCACAAGTCTGGCTGAGTTAGCCAGGTAGTCGTCAGGATGTACAGCCCGGCAAAATTGGGTCCTAGCCTGCACGTCCAGGCGCTAGACTCTATTCTGATCTCACAGGAGCCGTGGGATCAGAATCTGGTCTAACTTTGCACAGCCCGATTCTGCCCCGCTGTACAGGGGCTGCCTGGTCTGAATGGAATAGGCCTCTATATGCATAAGCACCTAAACCTATGAGGAAAGTCACATCTGTCCTGGAGCAAAACTTGTGTGGGTACTTTTGCAGAGCCTATTTTATGAAGGCACATTTTAAAAAGGTCGTTTAGGTGAGATCTTGGACATCCATGTCAAAACGTCTGAAATTCTGTATGAAGGTAGCTGTGAAAATGGACACTGTGGTGCCGCAGACCCTATGCAAACAGAAAAAAAGATTTTAAATTCAGAAAAAAGATTCCAACACCAGATGCGACATTCCGAGGAGCCAGATAGGGGGAGCAAGAGAGACCTTCCAGGGCCTAGAGAGCCGCACCCCAGAGCTTGTGATGTGATGCCGGCCAACAGCCAATCCAGGAACGGGGGAGTTCCTTTTAAGAAAGGCTGGGAAGTTGGAAAAGAGAGGAGAAGGAGTTCTTGGCAACAAGACAGAAGGAGTTCTTGGCAAAGAGACATCGGGAGGAAAGGTACCCGGAGAGAAACAGAAGGCAGAGTCTTAGCTGAGGGAACAGTGCCAGCGGACTCAGGACCCTGTGGAAGTTACCAGAAGGAAGATGAAGCCATCTCCATAGGAGGTAACACTCTTTGTTCAAGGAGAAAGAGGTATGGGGGTGAAAGGGAGATAACTCCACCCGAAGGCCAGCTGGACAGTGGGAAGCCTGCTAACCGAGTAAGGCTGAATTGCAGCAGGACTAGGCCTCAAGCCTCAGCTCACTGGGATAGGCCCAGAGAAAAAGGTAATCCATATTTTTCTACTACTAACTCAAGGACCAACTCAAACTTAAAAATATAACTCATGTTCACCCGACCTGCCTTAACAACCTCTGGCCACTAGGGCGGCGGTGCGACAACACATGTAAATGCCATCTAAAATCGCCCTACCTCCATCCCAAAAAATAAACGTGTACATCGCGTTATAGAGCGGGGTGGGGATGTACAGAATAAGGGGCCAGACAGATGTAGAACATTGGCTGCTTTCAGAAATGTGGACATGCAAGATATAGATGTTTGTGTTACTGGGCACATAGATGTACCAGTGCTGGTGTTTTGGGATGTGCACGTGTATGTTACCACCTACACATCCCGGCCTGCCTTTTCAGCAGCAGCACAGCAGCAGGCACTGAGACCTCACTAGGTACCTACTAGTTTTTGTGCGTTGGCGAAAAATGTGGAAATGAGGAGGCATTCTCCTCTTCTTTCTAGTGTTGATAGCTGGCAGAAAGGAGCACTTTTTAAATGTTTATTCGTGCCCAGAGCAGATGTAGACCTGGACGTTTCTGCTACTGGTGGTAACCATTCTGAAATTGGGCGCACACTTGTATCTTTTTCTGAACCGCCTCCATCCCCCCCCCATGTGACATGGATGTGATCACGCCAGACACGATCAAGTCTGGGGCGTTCTAAAACGTCTCTTGGTACGTCTAAATGGCCATTTTCAGACATCCAAATCATGAATAGGGCTTCTAAACTGACCCAATTTTGACTTTATTAACTAGACATGACGTATGTTCCTGTATGCTTTCTTAGCCTAGGCGCCCTGTACTAAAATTACTCTCCATGTGGTTTTTGTACAACAGAGCAATTACTGCGACCAGCAGATATGCTGACTGCATTAATCGTGCTGAGTGGGATATTCAGCAACACCTAGCTGGTTTGTGCCACTGAACATCCCCTCTAATGCCTCTAGGAATACCGATGCTGACCAAATAGCATAGGGTTGTTTCAAAGACATTCTGGGGGCGGTGTTGAAGATAACTGGGCAGCAGTGGCATGCAGCCATTGCCCAGTTATCCTAAAGTGGCTGAGGTTAGACAGAATAAAGGCTGTCCTAACTTCAGTTGTTTTATCTAGAACATGAGAAATGCCACACTGGGTAGGACCAAAATCCATCAAGCCCAATATCCTGTTTCGAGCAGTAGCTAATTCAGGCTACACATACCTGTCATGTTCTAAAAAAGGTACATGGAGGTAATGCTTATCCCAGAGGTAAGCTGTGGAGTTCCCTGGTTCTCTTTAATGGTTTATGGACTTTTCCTCTAGAAACTTGTCCAAACCTCTCTTAAATCCAGCTTTTACTACATCTTCTGGTAATAAATACCAGAGTTTGATTACGCACTGAGTGAAAAAATATTTTCTCCTATTGGTTTTAAATGGCTTACATTGTAGCTTCATTGCATGTCCCCTTCATTGCATGTTTATGCCATCCAAAAGTAGTCTTTCTACTTTTTGATGGCATAAACAACTAATCTATATTTACCCATTCCACTCCATTCATTCATTTATAGACCTCTATCATATCTCCACCTTAGCTGTCTTCTTTCCAAGTTGAAGAGCCCTAAATTTTTAAGCCTTTCCACAAAGGGGTATCCTTCCATTCCCTTTACCATTTTGGTCACTCTTTTCTGTATCTTTTCTAATTCTCCTATATCCTTTTGAAGATATGGCGACCAGAATTGCACACAATATTTAAAAAAAAACAACTGTTGCCTTGTCCACGTCTATGTCTATCCTCTGTCAAAATCATCAATGTTGCCCTCCTGGTGATGGCCCCATCCCTATAACTGATTAACCCCCCCCCCCCTTTTTTGTTACACCGCTTTGACCTGGTGAAAAGTGGGATATAAATACAGTTAAATAAATAAATAAATAAAGTGTGGTCGCACCATGGAACGATGCAGAAGCATTATAATATCCTTGATTTTATTCTTCATTACTTTCCTTATGATTCTTTGCATTCTATTGGCTTTCTTGGCCGCTGCTGCACAGTGGGCAGAGGGTTTCAACGTATCATCCATGATGATGCTTAAATCCTTTTTCTGGGTGGTGGTTCCTAATGTGGAATCTTGCATCATACAGTATAACCATAGTTTCAGTTCTTTCCTAAGGAGGTTATTCCAGAACACGAAGAAGCCCTTTGGACATGCGGTGTAGATGTTTTTCTAGGAGAAATGTCTACGACTGTATTCTGAAACCCTGTGGCCCTGCACAAACACTGCGCTAGCACGGGAATCTCAGAACGTGGGTGAGAAGGGGCAGAACAGGGGCATGGCCAGCATCGGAGACACACCAAGCATATTCAGAAGAGGCCCATGTACATCTGCAGTGCTCCCCACAGAAACCCATTTTATTCCTGCAGAAACATGGAATAAACGCAGGAATTTCTGCTCTGCTCAAAGTTTCCCATATTGAAGAACGGTTGTGACACGTATGTTTTGAACTGTTGTCTGCAGTTTGGAAAGACACAAGATGCAGGAGTAAAGAAAAGAAAGCAGAGGCGAGGGAAGGCTGTAAGGTATGGAAACAATATTAAAGCCCCCTACAGAAACATTGAGAGGAGCAAGTATGTTTGTTCTGGCTATGCTGAATTTGCTGTTTGTCCCAAAGGAGCTACTCTAGGGTTCCCTAATTTGTCCTATGTTTTGGAAAATGGGACTCTTGCTAGTATGTGACTGAGCATGGAAAAGATTCTTGTTTGAGTGAGAAAGGCAGATCAGATTTGCAGTTCTGGAACACCACGCTATTATGTTATACAGGGGTGGATCGACTGTGAAACTAATGAAGCTTACGCTTCAGGGTCCCTAATCCTGGAGGGGCCCCAGAAGTGACTTTAGCCACATTGCTTAAAAATGTTGGGTCTACTGTATGAGAAGGGTTTTAAAAAAAAAAAATTAATAACATAGTGTAATTCAATACAAAATAATACTTTAAATAACCTTTTAATTTTTAGTTTAACTATCATGTAGGCTAGCAGTAAAAAAATGTTCTGAGATGTAGTGATTAAATGTTTTAAAAATTTGTGGTGATCTGTTGTGGAACAACCTCATTGAAGAAGATAGCACTGGTTACCCAGACCTCGTTGCTGGTTGTGAAGGGGTCCTCATAACAGTTCAAGCTTCGGGGCCCCAAAAATGTAGGTCCGCCACTGATGTTATATCAGCTGTTGTTTATACAGTAGGTGCAGGAAATCAGTTTGGCATAAGTATGTTTAATGTGAGTGCAAGTGAGAGGGTGTTTGTGTGATGCGAGGGTTGCACGGGAGGATCTGGGGGGACATGAATGCTTGGCCAGTACCTGGACTGTAGGGATGACCGCTACGTCACCAGTTACCAGTGTGATGGGGTCAGAAAACTGAGCAAAGGTTCTTTTATAGCAAACTGTGAAAACATATCCGTCAGGAATAAGGGACCAGTAAAACAAAACGCCAAATATGGGTTCAGAACCTCAACTTGCCCCAGAGTGAACTGCTCCTTTCTTTTAGGCATCAGCTATGAGATAAGTAGCTTATGCTTAAAAGAAGAGAGCACTTTACTCTAGGACAAGCTGATGTTTTGCCCCATTTTTGGCGTTTTGTTTTACTGGTTCCTTATTCTTGACAGGGATATGTTTTCACATTTTGCTATACAGACCTTTTTCTTATTTCTACTGGTCCATAATTAGCATTGTGCAGACAGTTTTCAGAGATTCACAATGCACGATTAACTGAGGAGTTCTTCTACTACCATGTTTGCTTTGATGGCAGCTATGTCAGGACAAACAGATCACATTAGACTTGGTGTTATTATATCACTGACTGTACTGAGCTTACTTTGCAGTATTCTGAGCATCCAACAGACTAGTGTATTTAGTCTTGTTGGCATCCACATTTAGGTTTGATCAGTATTCATGGGTTATTTGCATGAACACAACACCATCAGTGAAAGGAGCTACTTAGGGGATGCATGTTTTAATAGGGGAGGTGGGCGGCATCATAGACATTCATCTTTTCAGAATATTGCAAGGGAGGGGACGTCCAAACTGTTTAATACGTCTATGTCTCCAATTCCAGACACACTGGTGCATCCATACCGGAATCAGGTTTAAAATTACTGTTATCAAGAGTATTCTATCAATTGAAACAATTACCAGCAGCTAACCAGCTAGAAAATCTCTCAAACAATTTATTACTGTTGTTAATGGTATATTATCGCATTACTGTTGTCAGCTGTCATTACCATTGTCATTACTGTTCCCAGTAGTATAATATCTCATTACTGTTGCCAGTAATACCTTATTAATCATAAACATTGTAAGATAATAGCCAGCCAGTAACTCTCAATCAATCTATTACTGTTACCAGTAGCATATTATCATCTACCAGGTTTACTATCAGTTACAATCACAATAATATACTGTTGTCAGTAGCTTATGCCAATCAGGATTGATACTGTTTCTAGCAGCTCTACTTACAACTCCTGCATACTCCAATCCCCATTGGAATACCTTGCTCACATCTACTTACCCTACTATATTACTCCATAGCTCCACCAACACCAACCTTAAAAATGCCACGCTCAAACATCAAAAAAATGAAAATATTCTATATTGGCTTAGTCTTAGCAATACTAGCCATTGACTTAACCCTAAGCCTAAACAGCTTAAACCACAAAACAATCCCTATTATTCATACACACATGCGAAACAACTACCAAATTGGACACATTTATCAAAATAACCATCCCAGATCAAATTTACATAGACTGATTCACATAAACAAATAAACACAATACAAACACTCAAGGGAACACACATAAATAATACACCTTCCCTCTCATGTATTCTTATCAACGCAAGGTCGATGAAAACAAACTACCTATATTTAATGATTTAATATCCGACTTAAAACCAGACATATTATGCGTTACAGAAACCTGGCTCTCAGATACGATTCAGTCTACATAAACCAACTTAATACAGAAGACTATGACACTTCTATAAACATAGAACTAACAGAAAAGGCGGAGGTGTTTTAATGATGACAAAAAAAGGTACTATGCGCCAAAGCAATACAATCCAATATTTCTGACAAAATAGACACACTACTAATAAATATTGGCTTCATGAAACTTTGCTTGGTATATAGGCCCCCAAACCAAAACCAGACTGCATTGACTCTCTCATTGAACTCCTCAGCTCCTCAACTGAACAACACCCCATAATGATGCTAGGAGATTTCAACCTTCCCTCGCTACCAACATCAGAATCTAAACTATTCTTTGATACTATCTCCGACATAGAATATCATCAAATAATAAACATATCTACACACATCAAAGGTGGAATTCTTGATCTTGTCCTTCTCCCTAACTCACTCTTCAAACTAATCAACCCAAATTCAGTTGAATGCACTCAAATACCCTGGTCAGATCACCACATTATTAAACTAAACCTGACATATCCATCCACTAATACTAACAACTACATCAGAAATGTCACAACCACAAGATTTAAAAAAGTTTAACAATGATGAATTTATTGACTTAACAATCCCCCACCTCGTCACAACAGAGACGAATTTAGATAACACTGTTAAAAACTGGCATGACACCATCTACAATGCCGCAAAAACTAATCAAATACACAAAAAGAGTAACCACTCTAACACCAATGCCAAACCATGGTTCAATACTACACTAAATCAGATGAAAACGAACCTTAGAAAACTAGAACATAACTGGCGTAAATCCAAATTGACGATACACAAAGAAATATACAATAATCTACTCACTAAATACAAAGATACCTTGGATAGCACAAAAAAAGAATATTATGCCAAAATACTCTCAAAATCATATAACAGACCAAGAGAATTATTCTCCATTGTCAGAAATCTAACCAACCCCCAAACTTCTGACAGCGAAATCACAGACATCTCAGTCCAAACTTTAGCCCAACATTATCAAAACAAAGCAAAATTGCCATCAATACCTATAACACTATCCTCTTGTCACACCAACATACAAACGAATGGTTAGAGTTCCATCCTATAACTAAAGAGACACTAAAAAAACATCATCTCTGGCCTCAACACCACAACGTCTTATCTAGATCCATGTCCAGTAACTTGGATAAAAACACACTACCAATCTTATTGCCCTACATTCTCTCAATAGTAAACCTCTCACTTACCCAAGGCTACCTCCCACCATCTCTTAAACACGCACAAATCCGGCCAATCCTCAAAAACAGCAAACTGGATAAAACATCCCCAACGTCATATAGACCCATATCAAGCATACCTTTTTGGCCAAAATAATTGAAAAAGTAGTTCAATTACAAACACAAGATTTTCTTGACTCATCCTATCCTCTTGATGAGCAACAATATGGCTTTCGGCCCTGCCATGGAGTGGAAACACTCCTCACAGTTTTAATAGATGCACTCCTAAGAGAGATTGACAATCCTAAACAGGCATTTATCCTACTGTTCATCGACATATCAGCTGCGTTCGATAGCGTACACCACACAATAATGCTCAATAACTTAAAACAAATAGGATTAAACTCTACAGTACACAAATGGTTCTCATCCTATCTAACTGATAGAACACAAAATGTAAGAATTGGAAATCAAAACTCCACCACCTACAAGCAAGAATTGGATTACCTCAAGGCTCAGCGCTGTCAGCTCTACTTTTCAATATTTACATAAAACCAGTCTGCAACATATTCAAAAGCTTTGGAGTAAAATATCATCTCTACGCAGATGATATTATGCTCTATATTCCATTCACAATTCCCAACCTACCGCTTCAACTCTTATCGGATTGCTATAATGAAGTCACAACTTGGCTAAAAACACAAAACCTCCACATAAATCACGCTAAAACCGAAGTTCTAATCGTAACCAAGAACAGAACCTATATCCCTCCATCACACATAAGACTCCGAAACCAAGAAATCAAAATAAAAAAGGAAATAAGATATCTAGGTGTCATGCTAGATACACACCTTACGATGGATACTCACTTCAGCAATCACTTAAAGAAAATCTATTTCAAACTTAAAACTCTTAAACAACTTCGTCCACTAGTTTTCACACAGGACTTTATCAACATAATACAAGCTACAATAACCCCACACTTTGACTTTGCCAATCTAATCCTAATAGGCTTAACAAAACAAAGTATAAAACGATTGCAATTCGCACAAAATGCTGCAGCTAGAATCACATTGAAAATCAATTCCCTTCAACACATATCACCAATACTAGTCTCCCTTCATTGGTTACCAATTCAAAGTAGAATAATCTACAAAACAATAATAACAACATTCAAAGCCTTATATGCTTTGGCCCCACCCATGTTATGTAACTTAATACACAAAGAACCAGCTAAGCCTACACACAGAAAAGGACAACTATGCAGATTAAAAATCCCGAAAGATTTCACAAAAGCCCACAAATCAACAAACAATAGAGCATTTTCGCACATAGCCCCTACTATCTGGAATTCCCTTCCAGAGGAGCTACGAAAGCTAACAGAGATCACAGAACTACGCAAGAAACTGAAAACCTATCTGTTCACCAAACATTATAACATAAATAACTCAATATCTACAATAGACAAAGGTTAAATAGACAATCCGGTTGCTCTATGCAATAAACCTTTAACCTATACAGATAGCACTCTCCAATGATGATCTTCTGACCTACCCCATGTAATCCATGTATATATATTCATATATAACTTGTATATAGTTTCCACACTGTTCGGTATTATACCACATTGTTTGTTCTATACTTTATATGATGTTCCTTGTAAATAAGTTCTGTATTATTGCAATGTTCCATGTAAAACAAACTTGATTTGTTAATTATTGTTAACTGTAAACCGCAACTGAACTCTTGGAAGATGCGGTATATAAATGTGAATAAAATAAATAAATAAATAAATAAAAATGTCCCCGTCTCCGCGGCTTGGACGTGAATGTTATGGAATTGGCCTTTAAGTATGTAACTTTGCACTTGTTCACATTCAATGTCATCTACCATTTGGACATCCAGTCTTCTAATTTATCAAAGTCCTCTTGCAATTTTTCACAATCCTCTTGTGTTTTAACAACTTTGAATAATTTTGTGTCATCTACAAATTTGATCACCTCAATTGTTCCCATTTCCAGGTATTTATGAATATGTTAAAAAGCAGCAGGCCCAGCATAGATCCCTGGGGTACTCCACTATTCACCTTTCATCATTAAAAAAATTGATCATTTAGCCCTACTCTCTGTTTTCTATCATTTAACCACAATAGTACATTGCCTCCTATCCCATGGCTTGTTAATTTCGCAAAGAGCCTTTCATGAGGGACCTTGTCAAAAGCTTTCTGAAAATCCAGATACACTATATATACCAACTCACCTTTATCTACCTGTTTATTCACACCTTCAAATATAACAGATTAGTAAGATAAAACTTTCCTTGGCTAAATCCATGTCAGTTTTCTTCCATTAAACCACGACTATCTATGTGTTCAGTAATTTTATTACTTATAATGGTTACTACCATTTTGCCTGATATTGAGGTCAGGCTCACTGATCTGTAGTTTCCCAGATCACCCCTGGAACCCTTTTTAAAAATTGGTGTTACATTGGCCATTCACCAATCTTCTGGTACTACAGATGATTTTAATGATAGTTCACAGATTACTAATAGTAGGTCTGCAATCTCATATTTGAGTTTTCAGCACCCTCGGATGTATACCATCTGGTCCAGGTGATTTGCTGCTCTTTAGTTTATCAGATAGTTGTAATACATCTTTCAGGTTTATTGAGATTTGTTTCATCTCTTCCAATACATCACCTTTAAATACCATTTCAGGTATGGGTAACTTCCTTATATCATCTTCAGTAAAGACTGAAGCAAAGAATTCATTCAGTCTCTTTGCTAACTGGGCAGTGACTGAATATCGCTGCTGACAGGGTAGCTGAAGCACTATCTTGCCAACCTGAATATTCAATGCCAGTAGCCAGAGAGGGACCCAGACAGGTCTTAGTTAAAGCATTGACAGATAACCGCTTTAATAGTGCTGGCCGCTGCTTCTGAATATCAGCCCCTGTATCTTTAGTCTACCTTGAATATTTATAATGGAGAGGGAACTTTTCAACAGCATTTTGGACACATGATAGGGTTTTCTGTACAAAATTGCAGATTTTGAAAATTGCCTAAACCAAAATGTGAATGGCTGGGCCGTCAGGACGCCCAAATCATGGACGGGCCCAACTTGTACCCGATTCTGCAACCGCGGGAGCTGTACATTCCTGCAGTTGTAGAATTGGGTACTTGGGTGGCCCAGCCTGCACCTTATTCAGTGCTAGGAGCCATCCACAAATCTGCCCTCCCAGCCTGCGCAACGCTCTGACTGCTGTGCCAGAGCAGTAGCAGCCTGTCATCATGGCACCAGCATGTCTGAAGGAATCAAATGCCCGGATGCAGAGTGGGCCCATTTCCCCACCATGCAACCCTCAGCGGGGGCAGCGAAGGCCAGGATCAGGCGGCAGGAGCTGTCTGGTGGCATCACAATGTGATCCCTGCACTGCATGACACTTATTCTATCATCTGGGTAGAATAAGGCAGGCATCCATACAGGTGCCGGGGGACATAAAGGCCTGACCTGAATGACCTCTGAATGTCCCAGCACATGACTCCGCCCCCACTCTGTCTCCGCCCCCACTCTGCCTCCGCCCCCACTCTGCCTCCCACCCCTTTCCGTCCCCTTGCGCCACCCTACAGCACTCCCTGCACAAACGCTCTGTATGTGAGGCGATCGCTGGGACTGGAATAGCATTCCGGGGCTGAGCGCAGGTTGGACGTCCACCCCGGATGTCCAACCCTGCTATTCGTTGTTCAGAATGCTGGCCATAGCCAATAGGAGGGTAAGTGAAAATGCAGATCATGCGGTATTCTTTGGAAGCAGATTTAGGGCAGAGACTATTTTCAGAAAAAGTATCCATAGAAACAGTAGGTGCTGAAGCATAGGCATACTTTTTTCCCGAGTCGATTTGTAAAGAAAAATATTTTCCTTTGGAAGTAATGTAGTGTTGTAGTGGTTGATATGGAAGGACAGACTAGATAGGCCATGTGGTCTTTTTCTGTCGTCATGTTTCTATGTTTCTAACACATTCCATAGCTAAATTACCCAAAGGCTGATCTATGTAGTGGTTGTCACACTTTCACATCATACTGCCTCATTAGCATGTTTTTTGCATGAAAACTATTACAAGATTGCTTTAGTGCTGCTAATGCACATTCACCACTTGCAATTGATAATGAAGGAGTTTAACATGAATTAGCATTAATATGCTTTGCCTCCTAAGTTTTAAAACATTTTTATTCGTACATTTTTCTCATGAAAAATATATTAGTCGTCAAGTACGCATGCTCGTGTTTTTAAAGTAAAATTTAAAATAAATCCAGTCAAAGAAATCAGAGAGATTAATTTGTCATGATTGCCCTTTGGTAAAACCATGTTGCCTTGGATCATGCAAACCATTGGATTCAAGGAAGTCCACTATCCTTTCTTTCAGCAGTGCCTCCATTACTTTTCCCACCTCCTAGGTAAGCCCCACTGGCTTATATAATTTGCCACCTCTTCTCTGTTACCAAGGATCTATTAAACACATCCTTTAAAGGTTCTGTCAGAACCTTTCTGAGCTCTCCCAGTATCCTGGGATGGATCCATCTGGTCCCATGGCCTTGTCCACTTTCAGTTTTGCAAACTGTTCATAAGCATCTTTTTCCATGAATGGTGTACGAAGTGTGATCAAAAAGTATTGAGACTTGTTGTGTAACTATATAACAATACGTTACACCGCGATGCTATTGAGCATGCAGTGAGCTATCATGTGCTCTGCATGTGCAGTGTAGCATGGTTGCAGCACATCTGTACATTTTTTAATCACATGATGTTTGGTATCATGTAAAAGCAGTTCATCAGATTTATGATGAGTGAAAAAATTGAACAGCAAATTTGCATTAAATTCTGCCAGAAACTTGCAGATTCGTGCATAGAGATGACAAATTACAGCAAGTGTATGGCAATGAATGCATGAGTCGTGCTTGAGTTTGACTGGTACAATCCTTTCCAAGAGGGCCACCAAAGTGTTGACAGTTATGAACATTCTGGAAGGCCATTTGTAGGCGGGTTCTTACCTACAAAAGCATCCCTAATAGTTACCAAGATTGCCTGGAGCACATGGGACCCATACACCAGGGGAAAAACCAAAAAAGAACTCAGATCACAGTTTCTTGTCAGCAAAAAACCCCTCTTTATTTAAACAAGCAAACTCCATAAGCACAGGAACAAGGTCTGTCTTAGGGATCTGAGGGCGAGCAACATTCTCCCTCCCATCGGCGAAAGAGAAGGCCGCTGCAGCCTCGAGCTCTGTGGCTTGCCTTCTTATATATCCCTCTCTGTAGCAACTCCCGCACTGAGTCTTGTTCCGTGTGCACAAATCTGCTATACTTCCTACAAAAAGTTGTAAAGCCATCTGCACAATTTTGAACCTTCTGCAAAAATCTGCTAGTACTGCTTGTTAAAATTAGAGTACCCTGTATAGCACTACATTGCCTAATGCTTCCTACTGCTCTCTCAGAGGCTTGTTGTTGTTTCGCTCTGGTTGGCCCATGCTGGGCGTGTTTGTATTTTTGAGGTTTGCCAATTTGTTCTTCTTAATAAAAATGATTTACTTAAAATTAGAGTACCGCTTGCAGAAGTTTGCAAAAGCTCTCCAGGTAGGACCCCCTCCCTCATGATTATGTCTTAGGGTCTGCAGTTATATTCCAAGGTCTTCCTTATCTGTGCTGTGGACCGCATCCCTCCTGTATTCCTTGGGGCCTACTTATGGTCTTCTATTTCCGGCACCGATTGCATCCATTCTTCAGGGCTAGAGAATTTTCTGTTCATTATTTTTCTGTTAATTATTTTCTGGCCTGGCCTGTATTTGCTTTCTGGGCCTAACACCGCATATTCCTATGCAGAGTGAGGTTTCTTCCAGACTGTACTAGGCCACAGACACCTTCTTGTTCCTGGAAAAGCCCACTTGCTTTGTCTTCTTGTGCCATTCATGCAGGGTGCTTGTGCAAGCCACAGGCGGCAGGATTAATTACAGTACCAACAGCACATAAGGCAAAACCTAAGCAGACCTATTCCTAAAATATCCCAACACATCCACGAACAGGAATGAAGACAAAGTTGAAGCAGTGCATGCCGCAATGTCCTCAAATCATCGATTGACTATCAGGGAGCTTGCTGAGGACATGGACATTCATTTTGGATCAGTACAGTCCCTTCTTATTGTCAATTTGGGGATGAGATGTGTCTCCAAAATTCGTGCTGAAACTCCTGTCCCCCGACCAAAAAGATCGAATGTCTGCAGCCAGGAAGTTCTCAGAATACATTGAAAATGAGTCAGATTTCATAAAAAAGATTATTACTGTTGATAAATCATGGGTTTATGGTTATGACTCGGAAACTAAGGCTCAGTTTTCACGATGGAAGACTCCAGACTCTCCCAGATCCAAGAAAGCCCGCCAGGTGAGGGGCAATGTCAAGGTCATACTCACAATTTTCTTTGATTACCAGGGTATTGTTCATCATGAGTATGCTCCAAAAGGCTAAACCACCAGTAAGAGGTAGTATTTCCAAGTTTTGACTTGTTTGAAAGATGCAATTCATTGTAAGAGGCCAGAGTTGCACAGGAATGGTGAATAGTTGCTTCATCACAATAACATCCCAGCTCACGCATCACATTTTGTCCAGCAGTTCTTGGCCAAACACTAATTCGAGCAAGTCCGTCAGCCTCCGTACTGACATAACCTCGCACTCTGTGACTTTTTCTTGTTTCCAAAACTGAAATTACCACAGAAAGGAAGGAGATTTGATGACTTGGAGACCATTAAGTAAAATTTGACACAGCAGCTTCACAGCATAATGAAAGAGGCATTTCAAAATTGTTTCCAACGGTGGCAGGAACACTGGAGGAAGCGTGTTTTTATTGGAAGGGGTCGACCTTGAAGGAGACTGACTGCAATAACTGCCAGCATTATACTTCTTGTGTTATTATACAAGTCTCAATACTTTTTGATTGCACCTTGTACTGTCTACTTCATTCCCATTAGTACCTTTGTCAGTCATGCATGGTCCTTCTTCAGGATTTTCTTTCATGAACACGGAACAGAAGTATTTGTTAGCATTTCTGCTTTTTCCAGGTCATTTTCCACAAATTGGTCCTGAGCACTTTTGAGTCTCTGGCCTTCCTCCTCTGTCCAGTATACCTGAAGAAGTCTTGTTGCCTTGCTTCACATCTTTAGCCATTTTTTCTTCTGCACGTGCCTTTAGGACCCTTGTCTCTCTCTCTCTCTCTTTGCCTCTTTCGGCTTCATCTGGTATTCTTTTCTATCTTCCTCTTTTTGTGATCTTCTGAAATTTGTGAAAGTTATGTTTTGTGCCTATTTTTGCAGCCACTTCTTTGGAGAGGCATACAGGTCTCCTCCTGTTCTTGTTCTTTTTTTTACTTTCCTTATATATAGATCAGTTGCCCTTTTTATAGCCTCTTTCACTTTCGCTCACTGCCCTTCCATTTCCCTTATCTCCTTCCACCCTGCCAGCTCCTCCTTCAGGTACTTTACCCTATTACTGAAATCTGCATGTTTGAAATCTAGGAGTTTGAGTTTGTTATGATTGCCATGGTTTTACCGCAAACAACACTGTGTGATGATCACTGCTGCTCAAGTGGGCTCCCACCTGGACATTAGACACACTATCACTATTGGTGAGCACTAGATCCAGCACTGACCCTTCTTTTTTGGGTTCCATCAGTATTTGTTTGAGCAAAGCCTCTTGTAAAGCATCCATGATCTTTCTACTTCTTTCCAGATTTGCAGATGGGATACACAAATTCACATCTAGTAGATTTAAGTCAGCCAGTATCATCACTTGCCCTTCATTGCCACCTTTGCAATAGCATTGGTCAAATCTCTATCCATGTCTTCCATTTGGAAAAGTTTAGAAAATGATTAAAATAATGTTAAAATATCATTGAAACAAGGATCAAGACATTTCAGAATAATCAGAGTGTAAAAATTGCCATATTTGGGTCAGATCCAAAAGATCCATCAAGCCCTGTATCGTCTTTCCAACAGTGGTTGAACCAGGTCACAAGTACCTGGTAGGATCCCAAAGAATAGCTAGATTCCATGATACTTTCCCTCAGGGATAAATGTGACTTTCCCCAGGTCTACCTTAATAACAGTCTATTAACTTTTTCTCCAAGAACATGTCCAAACCTTTTTTAAAAATGGCTATGCTAACGGCATTTACCACATCCTCTAATGCAGGCATGTCCAACAGGTAGATCGCGGAGGGGTCAGAGGTAGATCGCCAGCCCCACTTGGCTCCATCTCTCCAGCAGCTCACCCCATCACTAGGAGAGAGCTCGTGCCGGCAGGTCATTTGCCGAGGGCTTGCTGCTGCTGCTGATCCTTTGTCTGTCTTTTTTCCCTGCCTGCGGGAATCTTGCCTGTGGGTGTATTTGGGGCACTTGTTGTTTTCATTCCAGTAATTTGTGGGTACCCCACGGGGCCGCCGCCCGTGCCCCGCAATGAGACGCCACAGGCCCGGCATCATACCTGGTCTCCTGCCTCTCAGAATCACCCCCGTCCAACACCCATTAGAAGTGTGTTATATACCGGGCGAGATCCATTCGCCCGGGCTTTACCTGAATACACTTACCGTATTAGTTGTGTCGTGTGCTGGTCATTGGTCGCGTTATAGTTCGCTTTCATTAAATGTTTTCAGGCAGACACAACAAAGTGTCAAGAATTTGGTGATTTTGCCGGGCTTTTCCAATTTTGTTCTAACTTGTCTATGCCTTGCCTTCAAATTGGTTCAAACCACTGTGACTTTTGCTTGCCTCTGCAATTTTATTTTGCCTAGCCTTTGCGTTGATTCTACACTGCAATTTTATTTTGTCTTGCCTTTGCGTTGATTCTACACTGTGTACAGAATTTATTAAATCGCGTGTGTTGGTATTTGAACTTGTTTGTTGGTATTTGATTTTATCTGGTTTGCTGGACAGGTGTTTGAGTTTTTTTGATGATTGTTTGGTGGTATTTGATTATTGGTGCCAGTATATGATGAATTCTTATTTTTACTTTTAGAACTGCATGTGTGGTTTTGGCATCTCCAGTCCTTGTATTGCACATTATCCAGAGGTCTTCAGTTCCTGTTGATCTTTAATACTTTGGGACAGTGACAGTTTTGGACCAGATTCAGCCAGTGTTGATACTAACTTAGCAGATTTGGCCTTCTTACATCCAGCCACCCCAGTATAATGAAGATGAGTGTTCCAAAGAAGAGCAAAACCTACCACTTTCATGATGAATGGGAAATGGACTACTTCTTCATCATGGTTAAAGACCAGTGTTGTCTAATTTGTAACGCCCCAGTATCCTTGTTCAAAAAGGGTAATCTGGTACGTCATTATAAGGCTCTGCATAGCAATGAGTTTGATGCTGATTTTCCCACCCAAAAGTGAAATTCGTAAACTGAAGCTCAAAAAACTTAAATCGAAATTGACTACTCAGCAACAGTTGATGGCGAAGCCAAGGTCACATTCGGTCAATGCAACCATAGCATCCTTCAAGGTCAGCAACCTGATTGCAAAGAAATGCCAACCTTTCACTGAAGGGGAATTTGTAAAAGATTGTTTTCTTGAAGCAGCTGACAATCTTTTTGAAGGATTTAAAAATAAGAAAGAGATCATAGTTGCTATTCAAGATGTACAGTTGTCAAGAAACATCGTTGTGCGGCGAATAGAAAACATGTGTGGAGACACAACTGAGCAGTAGGAGAAGGAGGTCTTCCACAGAGATACAGTAGGAGGAGGGAGTGGAAGCCAAAGACCACAGCCAAACGCAATTAGGTATATCCAAAATACCTAACTGGGTCCATGAATAAAGTTTTTTGGATATACCTAACTGTGTTTGGCTGTGGTCTTTGGCTTCCGTTCCCTGGAGACACAACTGAACAATTGTTGGAGGATGTTTCAAATTGTGTTGCTTTCTCACTCCAACTGGATGAATCTACAGACATAAGAGAAATAGCCCAGTTACTAGTCTTTATCCGGATGGTTTTTGAAGACTTCAGTGTTAAAGAAGAACTACTTGGAATGGTTTCTTTATAAGGGAAAACTACCGGTCAGGAAATATTCAGTTCTTTCCATTCTTTTGTGACAAAGTGTAATCTTCCATTGCATAGACTTGTTTCCATCACTACTGATGGAGCAAGAGCAATGACAGGTGAGGTTAATGGTTTCATAGCCCTCTGTAGATAGCATGACGACTTCCCAGATTTCCTTTCTTACCACTGCATCATTCACCGGCAAGTTGACTTCTGACTACACTATTTAACTCCCTTACCATCGGGCTCGATAACATCAGGAAGGGTTTCGCCCTTATCTTTCTGGACATCGCAGCCGCCTTCGACTCGGTGGACCACAAGATACTCCTTTCTCGCCTCGCTGAGAAGGGCATCCATGGCAATGCTCTATCATGGTGCGCATCATACCTGAGTAACAGATTGCAACATGTCCGTTCCGGCTCCTCATTATCAGACCCTTTCCCACTAGAAAAAGGCGTTCCGCAAGGCTCATCCCTCTCAGCCCTATTATTCAATATCTATATGCAGCCCATCTGCAGCCTTATCCGGTCCTTTAACATCAACTGTCTAGTATATGCCAACGATGTCCTAATGTTCACCCCAATAGACACAGACCATCCAAACCTTGACCAGCTCTCCTCATGCTTCAACACCGTCACAGACTGGCTACACAACCAAATGCTCAGGATAAATCTAAAAAAGACTGAAGTCTTATTCATTGGAAGAGACCATTCTTTCACTCCCCCCTCATCAATCAAGGTGAACAACGCAGAACTCATCTCCAAGACAACTATCAAATACCTAGGCGTAACACTTGACCAGCACCTGGACATGCACGCTCATATAGACAATACCATCAGGACAATCTAAGGACACTGCGCCTCATAAAGAACACTCTGGAACCAAATGACTTCAGAATAGTCTTCCAGGCCATAATCATGCCCCACTTCGATTACGCCAATTCCATCCTACTTGGCCTCCCAAAGAGCTCGATAAACCCCTTGCAGTTGGCGATGAACACCGCAGCTAGAACCCTCTATGGAGCGTCTCGCAGAGACCATATCACCCCCATTCTGAAGAGCCTTCACTGGCTTCCCATCCAATACAGGATCACATTTAAGATCCTAACCATGACCTTCAAAGCAGTCAACGGTATCACCGCAGCTATCCTGTCAGACCTTATTAAAACTACACCAGACAACAGATCAAGAAGAACCACATCCTGCAATACCATCCTCCTTCCAAAAGCCATCACAAAATGCAACAATTCCACTAGAAAGCGTGCCTTTGCCTTGTTTGCCCCCTCATGCTGGAACTCCCTCCCAACAGAAATCCGGTCCATAAACAACCTCCCCCAGTTCAGAAAAGCCCTCAAACAGCACCTATTTATACAACACTTTTGTAACTCTGACAGCATCACCTAGACGGTATCACACGTCCTTACAGTCTCTCAATCCAATGCCGCCTAACCAATCTCATATGACAACTCTCCACCTCACCCAACCTTCCCCTTTAGGGCCTGTATCATAAACTCAGCTATGATACAATCCCCTTTTGTATATAATGTATAAAGTTCAATTGCTATCCATGTTTAAATTCCCCTTGTGTATATTATGTATAAAGTTCACCTGTTATCCATGTTTAAACTCCTTGTTTTATGTAAGTTCAATGTATGGCTGTTCCACATTGTACCAACTTGTTCCTTGTAAACCGCGCTGATGCTGAATAGTGCGGTATAGAAAAGCGTTAAATAAATAAATAAAAAATAAATAAATAAGTTTTGGCAAGCAAGAGACTCAATACAAAGACTGTCATGGACATCACTTTCAAAATTGTAAATTCAGTTCATGGAAGATCACTTCAAAGATGGCTTTTCAATCTTACTCTTGATGAAGGGGCAGCGGAAATCATTTTGCACACAGATGTAAGGTGGCTAAGTAGGTACAAATTTCTGCAAAGATTTCATGATTTGCTGAATGAAATAAGATGTTTTTTGAAGGAGAGGGGAGATGACCAAGCAGAGTTGGAAGATGAGGAGTGGTTATGTGATCTGGCATTTCTCGCTGACTTTACAGACGAACTAAGTGAGGAACCTTGAACTACAAGGTAAAAACAAATGCATTGGCGAGATGATGAGTACAGTTTCATCCTACAAGAGCAAATTTGAGCTAATGATGACTGACCTTGCAAACAACACTTTTGATCATTTTCCTAATACGCAGGACCATCTGGGACAATATCCAAATTTTGTTTTTCAGAACGAGAAGTATCTGACAGAAATCTGTTCTGTTATCCAGGAATTCTAAAATAGATTCTGTGACTTCCAAAAAATTGGAACAGTTGTGGAGTACTTGTCATACCTATTCAAAGTAGATGTGGATATTAAAGAAACTGCAGCTGCTATCAGTAAAAATTACTCATTGAACAAGCCATCTCTTGAAAACGAAATATTAACCCTTAAAAGTGACATTTTTCTCAAGACCCATGCTGAGCAAGAATTGTTTTGGAAGCTAGTGCCTAGAGACAAATTTCCCAACTTGAGAAGATGCAGCGAAGCTGTACACTCCTGTTTCGGTTCAACTTATTTGTGTGAATCTGCGTTTTCCTATCTGAAAATGACAAAGAGTACACAACATTCCAACATGACAGATGAACATCTCCAGAATTCTCTGAGACTGGCCCTCACGCAATATTCACCCAACTTCAAAAAGCTGGTGGATGAAATGCAGGCTCAGACGTCTCACTAATGAGCAAGAGCGAAATACTGTACTAAAGATTGTGCAAGATCAGCCTGGATCAATACTCGATCTAATTTTAACACAAATTACTCAATAAAAGTTAAAGAAAGTTATTAAGACAGTTTTAAAAAGTTATTACTCAATAAGTGGAGGAGTGGAGGAGTAGCCTAGTGGTTGGGGCAAGGTACTTCAGGCCGGAAGGTCAGGGGTTCAAATCCCACTAGAGGACAGCAACCTTGGGCCGGAAGGACTGGGGTTTCTAGTCCCACAGGTGCTCCTTGTGGTCTTGGGCAAGCCACTTAACCCTCCATAGCCCATGTTCCCTGTAAAATAGTTATCTCCAAGTTATAATGCCCTGTTCAATGTAATTTCAGTTTGTTCAATGTAAACCACACTGATGCAGAATAGCACAGTATATAAGAGAATGTAAATAAACAAAACTTTAAGAGAAAATGTACTTTCCATTTCCCCTGGCAGTTCTTACTGGATCTTTGTGTCTCTGTTTTGTTTTTGCTTAATTTGCTTAACAACTGATCACATCCAAGTAAATGACAGAAGATTCATTAAAAATGGGGGGGGGGGGGGGGATCCTCCAACTTTATTGGGTTAAAATTTAATTTGAAACTTAATTTTCGTGGTGGTAGATCACTGGCACTTTTGGCCGGAAAAAGTAGATCACGACCTGTTCGAAGTTGGACATGCCTGGTCTAAGCAATGGAAGGTGAGGTGACTTACCCAGTGTGACAAGGACTAACAGAGGCAGGTTTTAAACCTTAGCTTCCCTTCTTAGCCTACTGCTCTAACCGTTAGAATAGAGGTTCTCAACCCTTTTGGTTATTTGGACCTCTTATTAATCTCCAAACAGTTTATGGACTCCCAGTTCATCCCCACCACTCTTCCTGGACCCTCTCCCCTCAGTGCTAAGCTTGGATCCATTAGCCCTCTTTATCTCTTCCTGTCTCTATCGGCCTCTCTTGATCTCCCCCAACCAGTCCACACCAGTCAGTCATTTTTTCTCTCTCTGCCCTGCCAGTTCCCTCCAGTTTTTTCTCTCTCTCCTTATCCAGGCCCCCGTGAACCTCTCTTTTTTTTCTTTTCTGTGACCTGTGGATCCCTTATAATAGTCTCATGGGCTACCTGTTGCACTAGACCACACCTCTACTCTTGGTGACTTGAAGACCTTTCATTGTGAAATTTTGATTAGCATTTGATGAATGTCTAAAATACTACTTGGGTAGAATGTGTGGGACTATGTAATGTCTCTCTCCTTCCTCCCTACACTTTCCAGGCTTGTGCTTTCTATATAGCTACTTGAGTAATTCCTGAAATATCGTTACAACATAAATTGGTTTCACAATATCTGTCATAAATGATTTTCAACTCATGGATCATAGCCTATGATTTACAAGCCATTATCTAGAAATTATTGGAAGCTTATGAGGCATGTAACAAGAATTTTGGATCCAACCATCTATATTTAAATTGATGAGAATCACAGATGAATAGGAGACTTTTCTACTCAAGTTCACACATGTGGGCAGCTCTCGATTCTGTAGTATTCTGCATCTTTAGAGGACGTTATGGGGCCACGTAGATTTTATAACAAACCATCTAAATATACATGCCATTAACCTATGTAAGTCACCTATTTTTAAGTCACAGATGCCACACCCCCAGGCATACTCCAGCTACTTACAGTCAAAAATGATCCAGACTACTACATCTGCAACCAACTACCTACAACCTGAAATGACCCAGGCTGGTGCAACCTCGAGCTCCGCGAAAAACAGCTCTCAGCATAACTTGCCCCAACCATCACCACTATCCAAATTTGAAAAAATATCACGCAAAGAGATTGAAGACACTATCGCTGCAATCAACCCCACTACCGCACCCAATGACCCATGCCCTGCTTTATGGATAAAGGAGTTACGATGTGACTTAAGCCAATATCTGAGCGAATTAATAAACCAATCTCTTACAACCGGATCGTTTCCACAAAGTCTGAAACAAACATCAATCAGACCACTGCTAAAAAATAACAAGCTGGACCCAACGAAAGTGGAATCTTACAGACCAATTTCAAGTATTCCCATGCTTGCCAAATAATTGAAAAGTTAGTACAGCGCCAAATCCAACAGCATATTGATACGGAAGCCCCACTGGATCCTTCCCAGCATGGGTTCAGAGAAGCACATGGGGTTGAAACCCTCCTCACCAACCTATTTGACCATCTAGTCTCTGGAACCGACAAAATTCATCAAGGATTCGCCCTCATATTCCTTGACATCGCAGCGGCTTTCGACTCGGTGAGTCACGAGATCCTCATACAACGCCTCAGCGAGAAAGGAATTCAGGGAACAGCCCTAAAGTGGTGCAAGTCATACCTGAGTAATAGATGGCAACATGTAAGGTCAGGCTCCACAACCTCCGAACCATTTTTAGAAAACCAGGGTGTACCACAGGGCTCGTCACTATCTGCATTGATGTTTAACATCTACATGCAGCCCATATGTGCCCTAGCACGTTCATTCAAGGTCAACTGTCTAGCCTACGCAGACGACATCCTCCTATACATCCCATTCAGGACCAACCAACCAGACCTCTCCCCTCTAACAAGATGTTTTTGAGGCAGTAGCAGAATGGTTCAGCACACAAAACATGAGAATCAACTACAGTAAAACAGATGTCCTTTTCATCTCAAGGAACCAGGACTTCACCCCTCCACTCTCTTTAAAAATCGGCAACACAGAACTGAAAACCAAACCACAATACGCTACCTTGGCGTTACACTGGATCAACAACTGGATCTGAAAACCCACATAAAAAACACAGTAAAAACAGTATACATGAAAATAAGGACCTTAAACATCTCCGACCGCTACTTGACTTCAGTGACTACCGATCGATCTATCAGGCATTAATATTACCACATTTCGACTATGCCAACGTAATTCTACACGGTCTCCCTCAAGCAACGCTAGCTCCTCTCCAGCTTGCAATGAACACTGCTGCAAGAGTACTAACAGGGGCTTCACGGAGAGAGCACATAACGCCAGTACTGATGAACCTCCATTGGTTACCGGTTCAAGCAAGAACCCTCCACAAAGTTCTAACCTTAACCTTCAAAGCCTCAAACACTCTGACTCCCACAGCCCTCAGCAAGATGATACATAAAGTACCACAGAACAGAAATAGAAGACCCATGATGCAAAACACCCTAGAGGTCCCAAAAGTAATAACAAAATGCACAAAAGCAACAACAAATAGGGCCTTTACGATTTACACACCCAGAGCATGGAATGCTCTCCCCACCTCTATTCGAAACATCACTTACCTAACCCACTTCAGGAAGGCATTAAAGCAGCACCTGTTCACTACATACTACCCGGAATCCAGCCTTAATAACCATACATATGGCCCCTCAGACAATCACTCATTACAATTAAACAATCAGACTCAGCATGAAAAAGGATAATCAACTGATCGCTCAGAAGTACCCACTGAAATAGAATTAAGACCCCCAGTGTAAATAAGATGTAGATATGTTCTACCTGAAATCAGGTACCAGTGTAATACAATGTATATAGTTATACAATGTACATAGTTTCCCCCAGTTACTTCCAAGTTGATCTCCCTGTTTATTGTAAATACAACTCAAAGTTCCCTGTGTTGTATAGTTGATGTTAAATGTAAACCGCTCTGATCTAAAATAGAGCGGTATAGAAGAACTGTTAAATAAATAAATAAAATAAATTATGCACGCGAATGGGCAGTTAAGCAAACTTAAGTCTTATTGCATGTACTTTCAGTGTGGTTGTACACAGAGGTGGAGTGTAGACGGTGTGCAAATTTACACATGTAAGTTATAAAATACTATAACCTACATATGTTCTTGAAAAATCTAGGTGCTGGCATTTATGCCTGCCTTAGAGCATGGGCAAGTGCTTGCGCCTAGTTTGCGCACATTTTTACATCACCTATGCCTCTGTTTTATAAAGTGAAGTGTGTGCATACTGCACTTTATGAAATAGGCCTTCAATCTTTACATTATAATATGCATTTATTTTTATAGCACCCCTTCCTGATATTAAATAATTGAACCATAAACATGACCAAACTCAATAGCATCCATAACCTATCGGTTCATCCTTATTTAATAACTTTTTTACTTTATTTAGGGGAGAGGGCATGAATTGCCACCATGAAGAAGCCAAGATCTGAATGCAAAATATTTTGATAAAAAAGAAAGCTTGGAATATTTGTTGAATAAGCTTTGGAGGGCTATCTCCCTGAAGCAAATGGCTTATCGAAATGTGTAGGCATGCTGAGTGAATTGTAAATTATATGAAGCCAGATGGAGAAGAACTGACTGAACTCTAAAGTATACAAAGCTCAATAGTGAAGAATTGTTTTCATTAATCTAAATGTGATGATATGGACAATTTTTAATATAATCCTAAATAAAGTAAAAGGACTATTAAATATGAATGGTCCAATGGGCTGTAGATCCTATTGAGTCCTGTCATGTTTATGGGCCAACAAAAACATATATATTTAATAGTAGGAAAGGGTATTATACTGAGAGGTTACATACCTACCCTGGATTTGAGACCCTATGTTTTATTTTATTTTATAAAGGCAACATATGCATCCATGTGCCTTATAAAATAATCTATTTGAAGCTTTCCATGTAAAGTTACAGCTTTTTCAAGGCATAAATAACTGTGCATATATGAACAGGTATATTATGGGAGTTGTTATGTCTTATTTATGCTTGTTTATGTTTGCCTTAATTTGATACACCACATTTTTGTAAATAAGCAATATGGTTTATCTGTAGTTTCCATGTGGAAAATCTGGCATTTCCATATATAAATGGTGATTTTATAAAAGATTAGTATACCTGTGGATATCCATCATATGAGTAGAGGAGTAGCCTAGTGGTTAGAGCAATAGCCTAGCACCCAAGAGATCTGGGTTTGATTCCCTCTGACATGCCTTGTGTCAAGTCAATTTGCCCTCCATTGCCTTGGAAGAAAAGACCTGGCAATCTATTTCCAGTCATACTTTACCAAGAAAATACTGGTATTTCTAGGGCAGAATGGCTGTCCTAACTTTAGCTGGTTTTGCAGTCAGGCCAGTGGCTGAATATCGCCGCTGACTGGATTGCAAATAGGCAATCTGGCTAGCTTGGATATTCAATGCTGATAGCGGATATGGCCCCAGCATTGAATATCCCAGTTAAAATTAAAGTGGCGATGGCCAACTGCTTTAGTGTGCTTGGCCACTACTGCTGAATATACCCTCCTATGGACTATTAAAATAATGGTTTGGAATGTTCTTGAAGGGTGTAAAGCAGAAATCAAGGTACAGATCAAGAAGCAAGTGCAATTTAAGGGAATTAAAAATATCTTAGAGGACGGCAGAGGCGATGGTGGATGGATGAGGGGAATTATGTGTCTACTAGCAAAGAGGCTCTCAATCTTTTTGGTTGTGTGGGTGCCTTATTAACCTCCAAAAGGTTCAAGGATCCCAGGTTCATCACCACCACTCTTCCCAGATTCCCTCCTCTTAGTGCCAAGATTGTCCCTGCTAATCTTCTTTATCTTCCTTAAGTGGTTTGTAATTTTTGTAGAAGCATGCAGATCTGTCACTGCACGGAAGCAGGGTGGCAGGGTGCGCATTTGATAAAATGAGGAATATGGTTAAGAAACTAAAAGAAGCAACTGCAAAGGTTAAGATTTTAAAGCAGGCCTGGACATTATTTAAATATGTGTCTTGGAAGCTCTGATCAGATGTATTCCACACTTTAAGAAAGGTGGGAGGAAGGCCAAATGACAACATGGTTTAAAGGTGAAGTCAATGAGGCAATTATAGTTAAGAGAAAATACTTCTGAAAATGGAAAAATGAGCCAAATGATGAAAAGTTAAATGCAAGGCATTGATAAGACAGACACCAAGAGAATTTGAAAAGAAGCTTGCCATGGAAGCAAAAGAGCATAATAAAATCTTTTTTCAAGTATCTTCATAACAAAAGACCTGTGAAAGAGCCAGTTGGATGGAGGGGTGAAAGGGGCACTAAGGGAGGACAAGGCAATAGTGGAGAGACTGAATGAATTCTTTGCTTCAGTCTTTATTGAAGAAGATGTAGGAAACTTACCCATGCCAGAAAAGTTATTTAAAGATGATGTATCAGAGGAATTGAAACAAATCTTGATACATCGGGAAGATGTCATACAGCTATTTGATAAACTAAAGAGCAGGAAATCACCTGGACTGGATGATATACAACCCAGGATGCTGCAAGAACTGAAATATGCGATTGCAGATCTATTTTTAGCAATCTGTGAACTATCCTTAAAACTATCTGTAGTATGAGAGGATTGGAGAGTGTCCAATCTAACATCAATTTTTAAAAAGGGTTCCAGGGGCAATCTAGGAAACTACAGACCGGTGAGCCTGATGTCCGTACCAAGCAACATGGTAGAATCCATTATAAAGAATAAAATTACTGAACATGCAGATAGTCGTGGTTTAATGGAAGAAAGCCAACATGGATTTAGCCAAGGAAAGTCTCATTTTACCAATCTGTGTTATTTTTTTGAAGGTGTGGATAAACAGGTAGATAAAGGTGAGCCGGTTGATACAGTGCCATTTAGGTTTTCAGAAAGCCTTTAACCAGATCCCTCATGTGAGACTCTTGGCGAAATTAAAAAAAAATAATGGGATAAGAGGCAGTGTACTATTGTGGATTAGGAACTGGCTAAAAGAAAACAGAGTAAGGCTAATGGCCAATGTTCTCAGTTGAGTAGTGGAGTACCCCAGGGATCTGTGCTGGGCCTGCTGCTTTTTAACATAATTATAAATGACCTGGAAATGGGGTTACTGAGTGAGGTGATGAAATTTATAGATGACACAAAATTATTCAAAGTTGTTAAAACACAAGTGAATTGTGAAAAATTGCAAAAGGACCTTGATAAATTGGGAGACAGGGTGTCCAAATGGCAGATGAAATTGAAAGTGCAAAGTTATGCATTTAGGGAAGAAGAACCCAAACTGCGGTTACACGATGCAAGGTTCCACATTAGAAACCACCACCCAAGAAAAGGATCTGGACACCATCATGGATAATACATTGAAATCCTTTGCCCAGTGTGCCACCGTGAAAGCCAAGAGAGCAAATAGAACGCTAGGAATCTTAAGAAAAGGAATGAAGAATAAAACAAAGGATATTATAATGCCTCTGTTATTGTTGCATGGTGCAACCGTACCTTAAATACTGTGTGCAATTCTGGTCACCGTATCTTTAAAAGGATATAGTAGATTTGGAAAAGATACAGAGAGGAGCGACCAAAATGATAAAGGGGATGGAAGGATACCTCTTTGAGGAAATGCTTAAAAGGTTAGGGCTCTTCAACTTAGAAAAGAGGCGGCTAAGGAGAGATATGATAGAGTTCTATAAAATAATGAATGGCATGGAACCGGTAAACATACATCAGTTGTTTACTCCTTCAAGAAGTAGAAAGACTAGGGGACATATAATGAAGCCACAACGTGACACATTTAAGACTAATCAGAGAAAATATTTTTTCACTCAGTGCTTAATCAAACTCTGGAATTCCTTATCGGAGTGTGTATCTGGGCTCAAGAGAGGTTTGGCTGAGTTCCTGGAGGAAAGGTCCATAAATAATTACACAGGTACACTACCAAAAAACTGCCTCCAGTTTTGCAACTGATTCCTATAGATTTTGGGGTGCTGAATCCAGGAAAAATAGCCAAAATGTTCCATCACGTCACGTTTTCTTGCAAAATTAGATTTCTTACCCATATAAGGAATGTTCACATAATTTCTTTTTAGCCGACTGCAGTTTATTTTCTTGGCCCAAAATAGAGGTTGTAATGGTTAACTAACTAGAAACACTCCCTCATGATATTTTAGAGTGTTTTGTATTCATTTTATACATTAACAGGACAATTGGGAGGCGGGGGGCTAAATCCAGTACTCGCGCTGGCGCATGTTCTTTCCTGTTCGCCTCACCTCGTTCGCTCGCTCGCACGCTCAAACAAGGTGGTTGCGACATGAACGTTACTGTCAAATTTCAGTTTCTTGCAAGTTCATTATTACCTTTTGTTTGCTCAGTCGTAATCCAGCTTTATTCCGAAGTGGTTCACTACAGTTGTAGTTTGCAGTGCTGTGTATTTGTGATGGCTCACAGAGCAGAGGTTGCGTCAACTCTCCGGACAGTTTTTGTTTTATTTGTGGGGAATATACCGTGAAAAAGCGGCAGAGGAACATTTCTGCATTTATTAAAAAAGTATATTTCGCCTATTTCGGTTTGAAGTTAGGCGATCAAGACAAACCGTGGGCTCCTCACAAAGTGTGCAAGACATGTGAGGAAGATCTACGCTTATGGATGAAAGGTAAAAAACAAGCATTTCGTTTTGGAATACCTATGATGTGGCGTGAACAAAGAGACCACAGCAGTGACTGCTATTTTTGCTCTTGCATTGTGAAGGGATACAACTTAAAAAATAAGAACGTAATAAGTTACCCCAACCTTCCCTCAGCAATTAGGCCTATGCCTCATAGCAATGAAGTACCTGTGCCTGAACCACCAAAATCTTTGGATCATATTTGTGTGGACGGTTCTGATCATGATGAGACTCATCAGATGGCTTTTCCCGATGAGTCCAGTACTTCCGAGTTTGAAACTGAACCAGATCCGAAACCTGAACTTTTCTCTCAAGCTGAATTGAATGATTTAGTCCGGGATTTAAGACTCCCAAAAGATGCTGCCCAACTGCTAGGTTCTCGGCTTAAACAGAAAAATCTATTGTCACCAGGAACAACTTTTTATTGGTACTGCAACCGCGAGACACAATTTTTGAAGTATTTCAGCAAAGAGGAAGATTTGGTATTTTGCAACGATATATACGGAGTGATGGAAAAGTTTAAACTCAAGTATGATCCTGCTGAATGGCGGCTGTTCATTGATTCGTCAAAAGACAGCATAAAAGGTGTTCTTCTTCATAATGGCAACACATTCGCTTCAGTTCCTATTGCTCACTCTGTTATTCTCCAAGAAAAATACGAGAATTTGGCCCTGATTCTTCAGAAGATTCGTTATGATGAGCATAAGTGGATGATTTGTGGAGACTTTAAAATTCTATCCATGCTATTAGGGCAGCAATCCGGTTTCACCAAATATCCCTGCTTCCTTTGCTTGTGGGATAGCTGGGCCCGCGACCTACACTGGGGGGGAAAAAAGATGGCCAATTCGGGAGTATTTGAGACCCGGTGAGAAAAATGTTCTTCATGAGAGCTTGGTACCTCGTGATAAAATTCTATTACCACCTCTCCACATTAAGTTTGGTCTCATTAAGCAATTCATCAAGTCCCTTCCAAAAGATGGTGAGTGCTTTCGGTACCTTTGCTCAAAGTTCCCCCGACTTTCTGAAGCAAAGCTAAAGGAAGGAGTGTTTGTTGGCCCTGATATAAGGAAACTCATTTCAGATGGAGCATTCGCTGAAACGATGTCTGAGAAGGAAAAAGAAGCCTGGGATTCCTTCAAGGATGTTGTTCTCAAATTCTTGGGGAACAGGCGGGATGAGAACTATAAGGATATTGTTGCCAGGATGCTCAATGCCTTCAAAGAACAAGGCTGTAACATTTTATTTACATTCTCTTATATACCGCGCTATTCTGCATCAGTGCGGTTTACATTGAACAAACTGAAAGTCCATTTCTTGCACTCCCATGTGAACTACTTTCCCGAAAACTTGGGGGCGTACAGTGAAGAACAAGGTGAAAGGTTTCACCAGGACATCAAGGACGCAGAGAGAAGGTACCATGGAAGATGGAACACCACTATGATGGCTGATTTCTGCTGGTTGCTGCTGCGGGAAACCCCAGATGAAAAATACGCCAAGCAGCGCACCAAGAGAAGCATTCGGGGGAAGAAGAAACGGGCCCACCAGGAGATTGATTGACCCAAGAATGACTTTAAAAATCTAAACTGTGTTGACAAATATCGTGTTTTTACCTAAACTTTGAAATAAAAATTTGCTAGTTATTACCACAGTGTCGGATCTCATTTATTAGAATTTTATTTTCACACCATCGGGTGTTTGTCTTCATGTATTGCAATGGTGCGGTTTGCGTTTTCTATTCTTACATACATACCTGTACAACATTTTTTGCACATTTCTTTGCTTTGCTTTGTGTCTAACCTCGCTCTTATATGCTCAATGTTTGTGCACATGTATGTGGCTGTTTTAAGTGCAGACAATTTTGCTACCATCACAGTGTGTTTTGTTGACATTACTCTATTCTTATGTGCTGCCTTGTTACAATTTTCTTTATTCTTATTTGAATAACTACTAAACAATTAGTATAAAGAATTCATCCAAGAAACTTTTATCTCGATCGCACTCAATCTGAAACGTTCACCTCAAACTGCTAACCCAATGTAGCAAAAAATCTGTACGAGATGGAGCAAATTGGTTACCAGATTTGGATTCAGCGCACCAAAAAACGTAAAAATCAATCGAAACATTAGAGGCAGTTTAAAAAAAATTTTTTTTAGTGTACCTGTGTTATTAAAGAGGACTGTGGAAATCCACAACTTACCCATTGGACAAGCAGCATGGAATGTATATACTCCTGCGAACCCGATAGGTAACTGTGACCTGGAATGGCCAATGTTGGAAACAGGATACTGGGCTTGATGGACCCTTGGCGTGACTTAGTAAGGCATATCTTATGGTTATGTTCATTAGTGCATATATGCACATCTCACTGCTTGCCAATAGGCAGACTCCACTTCCAGCTAATCTTGCTATGGGGTATGTTTACTAAAGGGTGTTAAATGTTTGCAGCTAACGCTGGGTGATGGCTGAAAGAAACCTGTGTTAGCTGGAAATGTCCCGTGGTATCTTCAGGTGCCTTCCCAGTTTTTCCCTGCAGATACCATGGAGAAGATGCAGGGATTGTGGGGGACAAGCTTCACAGAGGCAGCTATCGCCATCCAGTGAGGTGGGGTTAGCTGCACCCACGAAGCCTGCTAACTGTGGTGATTCCGCACACCAGTAGCATCTGCAGTAATTGCCCCTTACAAGCACGTCCACTTGGCTCCCATTTTCCACCCTAATCCTACACAAGCCTGCAGGTTCTGTGTGAAATGCAGACATTGTGGAAAAGTTCCGTTATGTCTGCATTTTTCATGCATTAGCTGCTACTGCTATGTGATAATTCTGCATTATCATCACAGTAGCAGCTAATGCCCTTTAGTTAACATACTCCTACATAACATATATAATATATATATGTGGAAGCCAATTCTGATCTGGGCATCTCCCACTTGTCTGGGTGCCCAGAATCTGGACGTGCCCCGGTCATACCTGATTCTGTTCCTGCAGGGACTAGATGTGCCCATGGGATCAGAATCGCAGCAATGGTTCCACTCGTACCTAACCGAAAGACAGCTACAGGTCAAGGTGGGACATGACACCTCCCGACCCATAAATGTCCAACAAGGAGTACCGCAAGGATCCGCACTCTCAGCACTCCTTTTTAACATCTACATCCAACCAATATGCAACATTATGAAAGAGAACAACATCCAATACACAATATACGCAGACGACATCATGGTATACTCCCCGATATCAATCGACAACCCGGACTTCTCTAAGATAACAGACTGCCTTACCCAAATGACGAAGTGGTGCCAAAACAACAACCTCGCAATAAACTACAACAAGACCGAAGCTTTAATCATCACTCGGAACCAAAGCTTCATACACCCACCAAACATAAAGATACAAAGCACCGGGAGGCGGAGCCAGCAAGACTCCAATATGGCTGCCTGAGAATTTTCTCCTCTGGCCCCCATCCACTAATCCTGTATTTTACCGGGTTTATCCCTTGAGATTCCGGTCTGCCGTGTCACGGTAGATATTGCTATGGCTGGAAGCAAGCAAACACGTTTGGAATTTGGAAATCCACCTACCTCGGGCTCAAAGCGGTCTAAAACGGATCCGCTATCTCCGCAGAAGCAGGCCTCCCTGCATGAGAAATCGGAGAGTATGTCGGAGTTGCTGCAGGAAGTGAGAGCGATCCGCACACGTGTAGAACTAAACGGGGACGCTTTGACGGAGATGCAGTCTGATTTAAAAGAGTTGCGGTCGCAAATGGCATCCCTCTCCTGCCGGATGGAAACGGCTGAGGCGGCGATCTCTAAGTGCGAGGAGGGGGCCCTACAGGCGGCAAAATCGATTCGGAAGGTGGAATTTTTGGAGAGGTCCATAGAGGACATGAATAACAGGGCCCGTCGCAATAACCTGCGCCTTGTTGGCCTCCCGGAGGGCCTGGAAGGGAAGGATCCGATCCGGCACTTGGAGGCATGGCTACCGGAGTTTCTCCATCTTGACTTTGCTCGGACTTTGGAGATTGAGCGAGCGCACCGCATACCTCCCTTCCTTTCTGCGCAGAGCGGTAGGGCCGCGCCCGTTAATATTTTGCCTTTTACGGCATCAGCATGCCATGCAGATTTTGGCGGCGGCAAAAGGGAAACAACTTCAGTTACCTGACGGGCAGAAAATATTCTTTTTTCCTGACTACAGCCGTCCCACGGTGGAGAAAAGGAAGGCTTTTCTAGCGCTTAGGCCCCGATTACAACATCTGCAAGCCCGCGCTACGGCCTGGTGAATCCAGCGCGGTTTAAAGTTACTCTACATAATGTAACTAAGACCTTTGAAGACCCGCAGCTCCTTAAACGTTACATTGAAGATCAGGAAGCTCTTATGATGCATCAAAACTGACTATGAGTGGTGTTAACTTTATATTGAAGTTCCTGGTGGTGTGCTGATCGCTGGGGGCTTCCCGGGCCTTTTTTTTTTTTTTTTTTTCAGACTTTCGGACTGGTTAGAGATAACTAGTTATGATCTGGAAGCGCAGACAGGGTTGGCCTGTCAAAAATAGTTGTCAATATTTTGATATGCTTTTATTTTTATATTGTGGGATAACTGGCTCATTGGGTGTCACGCAGTGTAATCTTGGAGTTGCTGTGTGTAAAGATTCCATGTGCAGCTCATGGCTAGCTGTGGTGGCGGGGGTCGAGTCAGCCATATTTCTTTAGTCATGCTGTCTTACCTATTATTGGGGTTCGGGGGTGGGATATGCATGAAGGTTCTCTGGGGGCAGCGGGGGAATTGTGTGTTAGTGATATGTTATATTTTGTGTTTTGCTTTTGTCAAGGGTCACCCTCTTGTCCTTTTAAAGTGCAATGGCTAATAATCTATATTTGATGTCCCTGAATGTTAAGGGCCTTAGATCTCCGGCCAAACGGCAGAAAATCCTGTCGTATTGCGGGAGGCAAAAAGCAGACATATTTCTTTTACAGGAAACTCATCTTATTCCCGCGGAAGTGGCCAAATTAAATAATAAGAAATTTTGTGTAATCGGCTCCTCTCCTGCCGTTCATAAAAAAAATGGGGTGGTCACAATAATTAGGAAAACGTTGGGGGCCAAGGTTATTAGTTCATCTCATGATGAAGGGGGTAGATGGGCAAACTCCCTCATTCAGATTGGAAATCGGTCTCTATCAATTTTTAATATCTATGGCCCTAATTCAGATGACCCTCTCTTTTTTCGTACGCTCTCGGGCAGACTCCAGATGGAAACTGGAGCCCCCATTATTGTGGGTGGGGACTTTAACATGGTGCCCGATTCACTTGTTGATCGTTCTCCTGGGAAAATAGAAAAACCCTCCAAAGCATTATTAGCCTTCCAGGCTCTTTGTGAGGCCTCCGGGTTGGTGGATGTATGGCGGATACTCCACCCTATGGGCAGAGACTTCTCTTATTTTTCTCCCGTTCACAAATCGTCCTCGCGCATTGATTTTTTTTTGGTGCCTAAGTCCTTGGTTTCTTGGGGATGTATGGCTGGTATAGAAAGCATTTGCATATCCGATCATGCTGCGGTCACACTGCAACTTGGGCTACATGGTCTAGACCGCTCTGTCCCTTCCTGGACGTTTAATAGAGCTTGGCTAGCTGAACCTTCTTTTCAGTCTGAAATCCGGGAGGCTATTAGATCCTATTTTGCCAATAATAAGGTGGGGGACACCGCGATCTGGGCCTGGTGGGAGGCGTTTAAGGCCACTCTCCGAGCGGCAATCACTAGCTATGCCATTCGTGAACGTAGAAAGGAAAGGGCCCGCTTGATGGCTCTTGAGAACCAGATTAAAGCGGGGGAAAGATTATGGGTGACTCACCCTAATCCGAGTATTTTTGCTCAGACTCCAAAGATTACGATACCAATACAATGAGATAGTCTCCTCAGAGGTGGAGCAAACCTTGCTGAAACAATCGGCCAGATTTCATATTGAGCGGAATAGGGCAAGCAAGACCCTTGCTACGGCTTTACGAGGGCAGCAGGAAAAGAAGAGAATTGTCTCCCTACTGGACGATAACTTAGTGCCACAAACGACGAATGAACGTATATTAGACGAATTCTCTAAATTCTACGGGCAGCTCTACTCCTCAGAAATAACGCCAGATGCTCCTGCTTTCTCTCTGATTTTATGGGAGAGCTTGTGCATCCTGCAGCGTCTAGCTGACAGGCGAGAGAGCTTGGCGCCGTGTTTTCTAGTAAAGAACTGCGCTCCTGCCATTAGAGGAATGCCCAGGGGCAGGGCTACTGGTCCTGATGGAATCCCGGCTGAATTTTATCAGGTATTCTGTGAGGATTTACTCCCGTATCTCCTGTTATATTTTACAGAGTTAATTGCGGAACAGGGTGCTACTGGGAACTTCTCGGAGGCTATCATTGTAGTTTTTGGAAAAGCCGGGAAAAGATCCCCAGTTTGTTACAAATTATCGGCCCGATTTCTCTGTTAAATTCTGATTACAAGCTTTATGCAAGTGTTTCTGGCGCAGAGGCCTTACCAAAGTAATTGGAGATCTTATCCATCCGGACCAATGTGGCTTTGTCCCCTGGCAGAGCTACAACGGATAATGCGCGGCTGTTTATGTAATTTGCTGGACAGGGCTTCCACTAGCTCCTTGCCTTATGTCGGGCTCTCACTAGATGCCGAGAAAGCGTTTGACAGGCTGGAGTGGGCCTTTCTCTTCCAGGTGCTGAATTGGTTTGAACTTGGGCCTGAATTTGCCAAGATGGTCAAAGTCCTATATAAGGCTGCCAGTGCCCGTATTTCTGCAAATGGTATTCTCTCTAATTCATTTTCACTTCATAGAGGAACAAGACAGGGATGCCCCCTCTCTCCCCTTTTGTTTAATTTAGCATTGGAGCCGTTGGCGATAGCTCTTAGACAGCATGAAGAGATTGCTGGTTTTTCGGCTGGGTGACTTACAGGTGAAGCTTTCCGCCTATGCGGATGATTTACTGTTGTTTACTCAGCCGGCAGAGATCCCCGCTATTTTAAAACGCTCATAGAGAGATATTCTGCGATCTCTGGGTACAAAATAAACTGGTCCAAATCCGTTGCTTTCCCGATGAATAATATCTCTAACTCGAGCATGATGTCGGAGTTTCCCTTCCGATGGGTTGCTGGCAAAATCACTTATTTAGGAACCCAATACTGTGCTTCCCGGGACGACACCATTACTTCTAATTTAACAGACCTTCTTCTAATGATACGTAAGCGGTCCTCTTTCATGGTCCCCTATCCACCTCTCATGGTGGGGTAGATTGGAGACTATCAAAATGGTACTTACCCCTAAAATAAATTATTTGTTGGGCATGCTCCCCTTTGTCTTTCCCCGTACTGCGTATGTCGAATTAGAGCGCGCGCTATTGTCCTTTCTCTGGGGCGGGAAACGTCCAAGAATAGCCACTCAGAAACTTAAGGCGTCTAAAGAGCTAGGGGGCGTTTTGTTTCCTGATTTTTGGGGATATCATCAAGCCCTTTTACTGAAGCAAGGGGCCATGTGGTCAACTTTTGAGGACTTGGAACATAGACCAATTTGGTTAGCTGTAGAGGAACAGCTAGCGTCTCCTTGGCCTCTGCGACATCTGCTGGGCATGCAATTCCCACGAGATGTTGAGGCAGGGGGTGTCATTTTGGCCACGCAGGTGGCTTTTTTGCAGTTGGCCCGCCTTAAGTGCCCCCCAGTTATCTTTTCTAAGCAAACCCCTTTATGGTGGAACCCAGCATTTAAGATCCGAAGTCGAGTCTTTGCTTGGCACAGGTGGATGCGTCAAGGTATATGGGTCATAGGGCAGCTGTTTACTGATCAGGGATGGAAAGATTTTTCTGCCTTGCAGAGGGAGTTTGACCTTCCCCGCTCCTGTTATTATCAGTGGTTACAACTGCAACATTGCTTAAATGCTAGGGGGGTGAAGGGCGGGGAACTGGCCGCTGTTGGGTTCCCATACTATCTTCTTCAGGAGGCCCAGGGCCGAAGGGGTGCCATGTCCTTCCTGTATAGGTCAATTCGAGAGTGTTTCCTCAATATCCACCGGGGACTCAGTAGGACTTGGGAGGAAGACATGGGTCTCGAGATTTCTTCTGCAACTTGGAAGTCCTTGTGGGGCCCAGTCACGAGAGTGTCACGTTCTGCGGCACTCACTCAATCTCTGTTTTTTTTTCTGCATAGGGCCTTTATTACGCCTGTTAAGTTAGCTAAATGGGACAAGATGTCATCAGGCAAATGCTGGTCCTGTCAATTGGAGCTCGGTACTTATAGACATATGTTTTTTGATTGTCCCCTGCTCCAAGGCTTTTGGCAAAGGGTTTGGGCTCGGGTACAGAGCGTTTTAGGTTTTTCATACCCCTTCTCAAGCATTATGGTGGTTTTAAGGGCTCTGGAGCCTTCCTTGAGTCTCTCACAGGGGCAGGCCTTTTTATTTAATTTTATGTTAGCCATTGCACTGAAACTTATCCTTTCTCATTGGAAGCACTTTCGATTATTACATTTTGATTGCTGGTGGAACCTTGTTTGTTTTTATGCCAATCTTGAAAAATTGTATTGCCAGCTACATCATCCGAGTACACTGAAGTTAAGTGTGGATAGATGGGCGCTTCTTGACCAATACTGTGCCCGGTCTTCTGTTTTTTGAAACAGCGTACCGCATAGCCAGTTGATTATGTGGTGACTTTTATTTTCTTTTTATTAATTTTCTTCAAGGTCTTTAAGTATGGTAACCCAATGTATAGTGTAATAAGCAAAGGTTGTCTCGCGCTGTTCCTCAGAGAACCCGGGGGTGGGGGGGTGGGTGGGGGGTGGGTGGGCCTTGATGTCTTGTCTTTGTAGGTAGGTTTTTGGTTTTGTCCTGTCTGAGTGGACAGATATGTATCCTGCCGTTTATAATTCTAAATCTGTAATGTTCTGTTTTTTTTTTTGGTTTGATTTCTCAAAAGCTTAAATAAACGATTTAAAAAAAGATACAAAGCACCACGATACCGATAAGATCAGAGGTGAGATACCTTGGGGTTACTCTGGACAGTAAACTCAACCTCAAACCACACATAGACAAAACAATCCAAAAAGCCTACTACAGGATGTGAATCATCAGGAGACTGAAACCACTCCTCGCCCCAGAACACTTCCGTACTGTCTGTCAAGCACTGATAACCCCAATACTGGACTTCTGCAATCCGATATACCTTGGACTACCGAAACAAGCTCTCAAACCACTCCAGCTGGCACAAAACACTGCAGCTCGAATCATATCCGAGCCGCAAGGCAGGAGCACATCACACCTACATTAAAGGACTTACACTGGCTCCCAATCAGTGCTCGCATCAGATACAAGACTATCATAAACCTATTTAAGATAAATCAGCGCACATCAGCCAACAGCCTCCACACGCTCATACAACCGGAAACCAGCGCACGTCCTAGAAGAAGTCAAACACGCAACCGAGTCAGTACCCCAAATGAATACAAGCACACACGCAAGGACACAACAGACAGAGCTCTCTCCATGGCTGCTCCAACAATATGGAACAATCTACCGGACGATCTAAGGGCAATCCAGACCTCAAAGACTTCAGAAAACAGCTGAAAACCATGCTGTTCATAGAGCACTATGGTCACATCACATAACCTAAGAGAATGTATAACAGCACTCCAATCCTCCTAATCACTGTATGTATATAAAATGTGTTGTTAGCACCACTGTAAATAGCCCACATTGTACATAGCTCAAACGAATCAAGCACCCAACACAGCCCTCACACTTCTAAGTTTCACCCTCACTGCATGTATAACACACACACTTTACCTGATTGCTTGCTGTGATACCACCTTGATTATTAAGATAAGGCGGTTTAGAAATACTGTTAAATAAATAAATAAATAAAGGGCCTGGACATTCAGGACGTGCCCCGATTCTGGGAAACCAGATGTCCAGCAATCTTCCCGATTAGCCCAACCAGCTCCTGCATGGAGCCGTGGTGCAATGACATCCTGTTGCCATGGCACTGCGGCTCCATGCAGGAGCCACGATCCCTGGTAGACTCCGAAAAGTTTCTTTCCCTGCAGCCTGACCCCACACCTCACTTTGTGCCCCCAGTGTCCACCTTCTGTGCCATCTAGAGGAACATATTCCATCTCGAAGGTGGAATAAGTCCCCCATCCAAATGGCCAGCCCCAGATATACAGGTCTGACCTCGGAATCGTCCCTGTACGTCTGGGGTCGGGTTCCCACCAACTCTCTGTCTTTGCTCCTCCCCCAACCCACCCCCTCCCGCCCATGAGCAGAGCTCCCCACACATTATGCCTATACATGCGGGAATCTTTGTTTGCAGGATCGCCACCATGGCGTTTATTGGGTCTGGAATAGACCCCATATTGTATGTATACAGCTACTTTAATCAGTGCAATACATAATACCCTTTCACCACTATATAAAACAATATAACTGTTGCTTAATTGATTAGCAATGTTTTAATTTTTGTCAGGTATTTGCAGATATTTCTGTTACAAATGTTTAGAGCAGTGGGCTAAGAACCAGGGTATCCTGACTCGAATCACACTCCTGGAAAGGGAGCATGAACTGAACATGAAACCTAGAAAAAGTAGTCCGATAAAAAATCATATGGCTTATTCAGTCTGCCCTTTCATACGAATTATTAAACTTTTCACTCTGTCAGTGGTGAAGTGTAGAATCCTTCACTCATGATCTCTCAGACACAGAGGGTAAATGATGGCCCTTAGATCTGGTATATGCCCTGAAAATAAAGCCATGCTCCATGGCCTTTTTTGGTTTGGATCTGATCAGACACACAAATCATTTTTCATGTGCATTGCAGCTATCTTTATTTGCTTATCTCTGTAGCGTGCTGGAGAAACATGCCCAATTTATGCTCCCTGTCACCATGCTGCTTATTTCTATTTCTTGTGGTAAACAAGTACATTGTGTCTTTTCAAACAACATTAGAAAAAAGATAGAACAGTTGCAGTGATTCTTAGTACTGATACAGCATGGCAATGTAGATGTGTTAAGAATTAAAATGGCAAACAAAAAAATGTGTTATTGATTCTGTTCAATGAAGTATACTATACATCTGACTCATCCATTATTGATTAGAGCACTCAACTGTGTGAACCTTTTACTGGATCTCAAGAAGAAAAATGTTTCCACAGGCTGTCTAGAATGGACACACTAGTTGTGCCTTGCAGCGCTATTTAAATGAGTACTAGTAGAGTAGTAGTACATACATGGGTACGAGTTACAGGTAAGACTAAATAAAAGTAATTATAGATTTCTTACAAACTTAACCAATGCTCAAATTGCCTTTTCCTGGCAATCTTGCACATATTATGGAGTTTCTTAGCAAGAAATTGGCATTTTTGAAGTGCAATTCATGTGAAGTGGCACTTTAGAAAGGACGTCCAAGTGCAAGCTAGCGTGTCCATGGCACAACACACAGAAAAATGGCGGTGTGCTCTGTTTCAGCATGGTTATAGAAACATAGACATCTCCGACATGGATACCTGTGCCGGCATCCACATTCTGCTACAGTAACCTAGGGTGGAAATGTCCATCACACATACGGACATCCATTGTTATGATTATTTAAATTTATGTATTATTAATTCTGATTTTATGCATGTTTTATTGTAATTTGTGTAGTGAGGTAGTGTGGAATCTAAATCTTTTAAAACAAACAAATAAATAAATAGAAAACAAGAGCCCTAATTCTCCATTGGTATTCATAGTCAACACAGAAAATATAGACGGTATGAGTGTATCTTCTTTGGATATTTGGCTGGCAAAACGAGCACTTTTTTGATCCTATTCATGTCTAGAGCAGATATAACTGTGACGCTGCTCGGGACATGTAGGCTGTTTCTGAAATCGAATTAGGGCATCTATGTTCTTGGGTATGCCGCGGTCACACCTCTGCCACAGCCCCTTCACTGCTTGGACATCCTTGCACTGGGGATGTCTCCAGAACTGGTTTCTGAAATACTTACGGAGATGTCTCTGTGGTTTGAATATTCGTGTGCCTGTCTGCAAGTGTCCAAAGGAGTAGCCTAAGGGTTAGAGTACTGGCTTGAGAACCAAGAGACCAGTGTTCAATTCCCATTAGCACTCCTTGTGGCCTTGGGCAAGTCACTTAACCCTCCATTGCCTTAGAAAAATCTAAGTTATCAATATTCATGTTTATTGCACATTACCAAGTTTAAATTAAAATGTAAATTGCTTTGACTAAAAGATAAAGCGGTATAAAAAAAGCTGCTAAATAAATAAAATAGCCCCCATGGTGTATGTTTAAAAAAGTATTTATTTATTTTAGTTTGTTATTTTCTGTACCATTTTACCTACTAGTCAAAACATGTACATACAATGTAACTGGAGAACATTTACATATAACGTTAAACAAACAAGCCCAGAAGTTAGATAACTACCGGAGTAACGTTCCAACAGTTCAAATGTGGGAAAGACGGAGTAACAACATTAAATTACTATTGTATGTAAGCATGAGGGGGTAAAGTGTAACTTTATACATTTGGGAATGTGGGAGTCATAGTCGGCGACCTGGTATTTAAGTAAGGGTGGCGTTATGTTAGAATACTGATGGTGCAGAATTAAGTTGATTGAGAGAGGATCGTACCACTGCTAAGTACCCTGAACCAAAGTAATCTGTGAAAAGGTATGTTTTGAGTTTTCATCAGAATTCCGTGATGGAGTCTGAGAGTCGTAATTCCAGGGATAGAACATTCCAGATAAATGGTGCAGACAGGGAAAGGCTCGTGAGGATGTGGAGTGATTATATTTGGTTATGAGTCATGGAAAGCCTAGTAAGTTCTGAGATGCTTTCCTTCTGGCCCTGGTGTAGGGGTCTTTCTGAATTAGTGATTGGAAACTGTTCCAAAGTGTTCTGAAGTATCTTCACTGTGGTTAATAGCACCTTATATTTTATTCTCATGTGGATTGGCAGCCAATGTAGGTGTAGCAGGATGTAAGTGATGTAGTTTCTTCTTGGAGCTCCTGCTTTGATCCTGGCCGCTGTGTTCTGTGCTATTTGAAGGGAGTGTAAAGTTGCTTTCGAAGACCATGTGATATTATGTTACAGCACGCCAGGATTGGGGTGATGAGTGCTTGGCAAACATCGCTGAAGTTAGTGTGATCGAGTAGGGGGCAGAGGTTATTTAATACTCTCATCTTATGACATGCTGCTTTGACAATGTTTTTTATGTGAGTATAGAAATTTAGATCCTGGTTGAGTTACCCCAAGTACTTTACTTGATTTTTGACTTCAAGTACTGCGTCCAATAGAGAGAGGATGGCTGGTGGAGCAAAGGATAGATAGTTGATGTTCAAGTTATGTTGATTGAGCCATTGTGATATCACTTTGAAACATTGGCCTATCATTGTATAGTCGGGGTTGTTTATAGAAAATGTTGCGTAGATCAGAATGTCCTCGGCATATATGTGGTATAGGATCTTGTGTTTCTGGATTATTGTGCATAGTGGTTGTAAAAATATGTTAAAGAGCAGTGAAGATGGAGCAAAATCTTGTGGTAGACCTTGGTTTTGTTTGAAGGGAGAGGAGCTGAGTGATCCTACTTTTACTTGCTGGTATATTTCCTGTAGGTAAGATTGGAACCACTCTAGGGTTTTGTGTAACAGACCAATTGCAAGGAGCTGTGATAAGAGAGTATGGTGGTGTATTGAGTCAAATGCTGCAGAGATGTCCAAGAATATGAGAATGAAACCTTATGATAATTGTTCTGTTCCTTTGACTAGGTTATCTAGAAGACAAGTAATTAGGGTCTGGACCCCGTGGAACGATCTGAATCCATATTGCTGCAAGTTAAGAAGTGCATGGGTATCTATGTAGTCTTGCAACTATATCTGTACTGCTTTTCTATGGTCTTAGCAATAAATGGAATTCTGGATATAGGTCTATATTAGATCAGGGCCTTACTGTCTAACGTGGTTACTGTCTAACGTGTCTAAGAACAACCTGATAGAGGAACATTTGAGATTTTTGGGCATGTAGCCAAGATCAAGGGATGATTGGACTATTTTGAGGAGCAGCAGGTTTAGTTGTTTGGTGATTTTATTCCATGAGATTAGACATGGGTCAAGGGGGGGAGATCATGGTATTGATGGCTCTGATGATGGTATCTACCTGTTTGACTGAAATATTGTCGAAAGATGTCCCAAGTGAATTTGGGGATGGTGATGTTTGAATCCATTGGTTGTAGATCTTTCATGGATGTAGAATTGCTTAGTTTGTTTAGAAGAAACTTGGCTATGTTGAATGGGCATTGGTTGGTGTTTACCTTTTTTAAGGTGGTGTCTTTTAGGAGGTGTTTAGATATATCAGAGTTCCCTGGGGCAATTTAGTGAGTATCTTATAAGCTTTGTATGATAATCTTTTTTTCCGTACATTGGTCAAAGAGCAATATTCATTCTGGGTGGTAACATATGCTATTTGGTGGGTTGGGTCTTTGGTGCATCTCCATTTACGTTCCAGTTGTCTTAGCTGGCATTTGAGCTTCTTTATGTCAGGTGAGTACCATGGTGCTCTGTGCTGTTTCTTGATGATATCTGTGATGTGAGGTATTAAAGCCTAGGATGAGATGATGATATTCCAGTTGTTGATTATAGAGTCAAGGTCCAATAGATCTGAGTTCAAAAGTGAGTTGACTTTAGAAATGATTGTTTGTCGAATGATCAAAATCTGCGGACGTTGTACTGTTTGGCGGCACTAATATCTATACTGGAGGTATGAGGGGGAAAAAAGGTTATCATGTTGTGGATCGACCATGGAATAGGTGTTGTTTGAGGTTGGGGGGAGGGATTGCTGTTGTGACCAATTGGTGGGAGTGGAAATGAGATCCAGGATTCCACCTTTTGTAAGAGTTGGATTTGTGATGGTGTTTGGTATTGGAGGGCTTGCATGGCATCTATGAAGGAGAAGAAGAATGAAAAAAATATTTTCTCTTATTGACACGTAATCAAACTCTGGAATTCGTTACCAGAGGATGTAGTAAAAACTGTTAGTGTAGCTGGGTTTAAAAAAGGTTTGGACAAGTTCCATAAATCATTAAAAAGGACCCAGGAAATCCACTGCTTACCCCAGGACAAACATTGTGGAACCTGTGAACTTTGGGTACCTGCTAAGTATTTGTGACCTGGATTGGCCACTGTTGGAAACAGAATGCTGGGCTTGATGGACCTTGGTCTGACCCAGTATGGAATTTCTTATGTTCTTATGAGAAGGACTGCTTGCTGGATATGGTGGAGAGATTTACTGTATGTCACAATGTTGAATTTATTTAACAGGTTTTTATACCGTTTTATCATTTCAGTCAAAATGGTTTACATTGTGACTTTAAACTTGGTAATGTACATTAAACACGGAGATTGATAATTTTGATTTTTCTGAGACAATGGAGGGTTAAGTGGCTTGCCCAAGACCACAAAGAGTGCTAGTGGGAAATGAACCCTGGTCTCTTGGTTTCCAAGCCAATGCCCTAACCACTCCACTTGAGCTGCTCATGCATGTTTTGTGAATGAGAGGTGAAAGGTCCATAACATTTGAAGAGGGTGATCTGTAGTTTAAGCAGATTGTTAGGTGCTTGTTCGAGATGATGAGTAAGTCGAGGTCACCTGAAGACATGGCTTTGACTATTTGAACATGGAGATTGCCTCTTGCAATAATCAAAACACCTCCTCCTGGATGCTCTAGGACAGCTGAAAAGGTTGTATGTTGGTATGGAGCGTTGATTAAGCAGAAAATTGTCATCCTCCTTAATCTATGATTCTGTTACGTGCATTATGTTGATATGGTTGTCTTTAATGTGATCTACTAATGTAGGGATTTTGTTGCAGACTGAACAGGCATTAACTAAGGCGCATTTAAGCGGCAGGTCACAGGTGATTTCAGTAGCTAAGCAGTGTTCTGTGTTGAGAGTTTGAATCCTGATCAGGTTGGTAGGGTATGTGTAGCATGAATTGTAGCAGTGTTGGCAGGAGCTGATGCTTTTTGGTTGATGTATAATAGGTATAGAACTTACAGTTGTGGATGTTGCTGCTATGGATACTATCAAAGCGATAGTTATTAGTATGGTATGAAAAGATGCATGGACCAGCATGGTGTGTCACTGCAGGTTCTGCTAAGCTGGAATTTGTTAATGGCAGTGTCCTTCATTGTGTTGGGGAGGTGGTATATAGACATAAAAAGAAAGAAATGGTGTCCACTAGAGTGTCTGGGAAAGGAGAGGTAAAATCATTGGTCTTACCATGGGGAGATGTTCTGGGGTCTATGTATTCTCATATGAGGTCAGTCAAAGGGCCACATCTAAGGGCCCTCTGGCATGACCTTTAGGTGCAGGTGCACCTGGATCTGCTTGGTTTAAAATGCTGCTTGATACTGAAAGCTGATGCGGGCCAGGGGAAGGGCTTACCTCCATGTGCAGATCTGGTTCCGGGGCCTTGCCTGCTTTACGATCGGCTGCATCAGGGGTACGAGCAACAAGACCTGGGAGGTAGAAAGAGGTGAGAGGGCCCTCGAGGGACGCTGCAGTCTGCTTTGTTCGCCTGAGTCTGCTCGGTTTAAAATGCTGCTTGACGTTGAAAGATGATATGGCCCGGGGGAGTAGCTTTCAAATGGATATTTCAGAGATAGTTGTGGTTTTTATTAAAGCTATAACATACAATGCAATCTAATGTCATAACTCAGTTAAACTATTTATCAGTAGTCACAGTGAATTGTGACTTGCCCAGTCTCAATTTGTGACAGCATCTGGACATTAGTGGGCACATTCCCTGATTTTCTGGCGCAGGACAAACTGCTGTTGGCGACGTCACTTTTCTGTATCTTGAACCCCAGTCCTAGCTGCAAATGTTGCATTGGCTCCTTTTCATTTAGCAGATTATTTAGACTGAAAACAGTCATGACCCGGTCATCATGTGAAAAGCTGATACTGTGAGAGGATGGAGGAAGAGGAAGGCAGGAGGGCTGCTGTGTGGATACAGCAAGCTAGCATGCAGCATGCGGCTACATCCTGAACTCCTGAAAGAAAATGGGAAGTGAGATGACGAAGCACAAGAGAAAGGAGGCAGCCTCCCCTCCCTTAAACATCTCCAGGTTTCCTCTCCATCTCTCAATAACTTTGAGGGAAGGAACAATGTGTAGATAAAGTCCCTTCCCCTAATGTCCAAGCATGCTCGTATACAAGATTTGTTCCCATGTATTGACACATTGCACATTGTAGAGGATACTGGACATAGCACAAAAAGTAAGTGTAAAACAGAGTATAAGGCAACATAAAGGAGGCTATTTCATAAGAAACCGTGTAAAGATATGCTCCATCAATGTATGTAAGTCTTGTATTTTCAATTACTTACAGTATACACGTTGATGGGCCTTTTCATACGTACTTTAGTCGATCACTATTTTATAAGTATATGCATCAGGCCAATGGCGTGTATTTTTGGTGTGGGCGTGCATAATGGCAGAGTTTGAGTGAAATACACATTTACGGGCATAAATTATAAAATACTACAGCTTACATGAGTTCTTTAGAACTCTAAGCCTAGGCATTTACCCCAGCCCTAGTGTTGAGAGAAGCACTTGTGCCTAGATTTAACTCGCGTTTTTGGACACTTATGCCTCTATTTTATAAAGAAAAGTAGGTGCCTGCCTTTCTTTATAAAATAGGATTTAGATAATTTTATAACTGGGCACCTAGATGCACTTATCTCAAAATGGCTATCATTCTCTCATGCAACAGAAGTGTTTGCAAGAAAAGCAGGCCGCTGGTGGGAGCTGCTAGCTGCCAACCATCAAAAGATGCAAAAAGTACTGCCTGTTGGCTTTTCATCTATGAGGTACAGTAAATGGCCTCCTTCCTCATTAACAAGCTGGCCATATCCGGGAATTCCACCTCTGGTCCCCAGTCCGCTGATACTCAGTTTCTGAAGATTGTGGGTAGCATAGCCTTCTAATTCCCCGGTCATGTGCCTACTTCCACTGAGGTGCTTATAATATAAAAACTGGCAACTATATTAATTTGAAAGGACGCTTCATCTGTTAGTGTAGCTGACATAAAATATCAAAAAGGTTTAAATGGAGGAGGTCCACCCAAGAAGGCGTCGTGGAACGATGTGATGGAGAGAGCTCCTGAGTTTTTTGCCAGTCCCATAGGAGATATGGGGAAGAGAATGAATAAGCCCTGTACTTATTCCTCTACACCAGGAGCTTTGGTTTGTCTGGTGCAGACTACGCTGGATGTGTGGAGCTTCCTTGAAGGTGGGATCCCTTGTTTTGAGCCACCCTTCGAATGTTTCTGTAAAGCGGAGTGCCAAGTGAATCTCTCTATCCCTTGGATGATAGACCAGTGCCCCTATGACCCAGAAGTAATCACGTTGCTTTGGAGTGGTTAAGCAAAGTAGATCACCATTGAGTGGAGCTACAATTGCAGCAGGGGAACTCCCACTAGCATTGTCTTCCATGAAAGAACATGAAGGGTGGCTAAATGAAACTATGGCTTCTGGTTAATCAGCCTGAGGGACAAGATGAACAACTTAGTATGTGTTTGCGGGGGATTTTGCTGAGCAGCATTGGTCATGTTAGATCTGTTATAGGAAGCAATTCAGAGTATGGATTTGTCTCTTAAAATAGCTATGGCTATACTTTGTGATACAAATGATTCTATAGTGATTAAGTGTGAGGGTTAAAAAGTGGTCCTAGAACATCACAAGACCAGAATTCAACACTTGAACAGATAGTGGATAATAAAGATCCGCATGTGGCCCAGATTAGAGAAAGGAATGTTACTCAAAGAAAGCTTGAATATCTAGAAAACACTGGTCAACAAATTTTTACAAAAGTCATGTTACTGAAATAAAAATAGTCATTTCTTATCAATTTTTATATGCTGAACACGAATATGACAGTGAAATTGCAAAGTTGGCTCTAGTTTTTTTGTGATCTACAATAATGTTTACATCATGAAATGCATCTCAATAGTAAATATAATAGGCCTTCGGTTAATACCTGTAAAAACCCAAGTCATAGACTATTTCTTAGATTTTTTTCGCTGTCTCTTGTACAGCTATTCAGGAACTTCTCTGGGGAGTGTCCAGCAGTAGTCAGCCAGCATTGTCGTGGACCATTTTCCCTGGTATATTTGCTCCATCGTTGCGATATCCTGGTGAAAACGTTCGCCCTGTTCATCACTAACCATACCACAGTTGTCAGGAAAGAAATCGAGATGGGAATCCAGGAAATGGATCTTTAGAGACATATTGCAGCCAGGTTTCTGATACTGCATCAGCATGTCTTCTACTAGTTCCTTGTAGTTTTCTGCCCTAACATTCCCGAGAAAGTTTGTTGACACTAAGCAAAAAGCATTCCATGCTTGTTTCGCATCACCCTGCAGCAAGTTGTTGAACTGGTCATCTTTGAAGAGCTCTCGAATCTGAGGACCCACAAAAATTCCCTCTTTAATCTTTGCTTCGCTGAGTCAAGGGAAGTTTTCATGCAGGTATCAGAAAGCTGGCGAAGTGCGGTCCATGGCTTTCACGAAGTTTTTCATCAGACCTAGTTTAATGTGAAGGGGTGGTAGCAGGATTTTGTGAGCCTCAACTAGAGCTGGGTGCTGGATATTCTTCTCTCCAACTGTTACATTTTGTCTGCGATTCCATTCCTTCTGCAATTAGTGCTCGGCTATCCCACTCACATAAGGAACACATGTATTTTATATATCCCCGCTGCACTCCCATTAAAAGGGCAACTACCTTCAAGTCACCACAGAGGTGCCAGCTGTATGTTTATGTTTATTTATTTGATATACCGCCCTACTTTATCAATCAGAGCGGTTTACAATTCACAAACAATTAGAAACAGGCACAGGGCCAGAAAGGAGGAAAGGAAGTTACAATTGTTGATATAATAGAACGAGAGAAAGGATACAGGACTATACGTAGGGGACAGGATCAGACAAGAGGGGAGGGAAGGTCATAGGCCAAGGAAAATAGGTGGGTTTTTAGGTCTCGCTTGAAGGTGGCTTGATGGGGTTCTAACCAGAGGGAGGTGGGGAGTGAATTCCAGAGTGTGGGGCTGATGAAAAAGAAAGCAGAGGAGCGGGTGGATTGAAGGTGAGCGAGGGAGGGGGAAGGGAGATTAAGGCAGTTAAGGTGGAAGGAGTGGGGAGTGTGTCTGGGGGTGTGGAATGTAATAAGGTCTGCCAGGTATTGTGGCGTACTAGTGTGAAGAGCCCTGTGAACTAGAGTAAGTAACTTAAACTGAGTGCGAAAGGAGTGGAAGTCAGTAGTTGCTTGCTCGGCTATCCCACTCACATAAGAAACACATGTATTTTATATATCCCTGCTGCAGTCCCATTAAAAGGGCAACTACCTTCAAGTCACCACAGAGTTGCCAGCTGTACTTGTTATAGTTAATGGAAGTCAGTAGATGCTTTAAGTTATCATATGTCTCTTTCATGTGGACGGCATGCGCTACTGGAATAGATGGAAGACGGTTTCCATTGTTCAAAAGCACAGCCTTCAGACTCGGTTTCGAAGAGTCTATAAATAGTCTCCAGTCTTGTGGGTCATGAGTGATTTTTAAGGCATTCATGAGGCTTTCAATATCGGTACAGAATACCAGATTACTTTCCTTTCCGACTGCGTATAGTACACTGCTGACGTCAGATGGCTTCAGCAGCCGTCTGGCAGTAGTATTGCATTGCATCAGAAAATGATGCAATCAACTCTGGATGATGTGTGCATGCTGGTATTATGCAATGTGATGCAATATTACATCATTCAAGGCTTATTTGGGATGTTCTTGATATCCTACTGGATAAATTTACACGGTGAAACGTCAAAAATGAACTACATGCAATATCTTCAAAATGAGAGCCAATAAAATTTTTTAAATGTTATATTCGTGTTCAGCTCACCAAGATACTACAGATTAGGACCTTTTAAAGTTGGTAACAATTTCAATGTTGACCAGTGAAATCAGAGTAGAAGAATTTACATTTCTTGCATTTTTCCAAAATCATACCTTAAATCAACAGCAGGAGGTATTTTCAGGAAGTTTTGAAGATGCTATCAGATAACATACCTCCTATTGTAGGAAGCTTCTTACCTGTTAAGTGAGAATATAGGAGTGAGTAGGACTTCTACTACCCAGCCTAGAGCCACTGATTTTCTGGAAAGTTCTTTGGAGTTTGCAACTGCAAGACCAATGCTGCTGGTTTCCTTCATTTTGGAGTCTGATGTAATAGTTATTTATCTTTACTTTAGACAAATTAATGATCTTTTTTGGGATTTAATATTTGTATCTCCCTTGATTTTTCTATAAGTGCCTAGGCCAGTTGAAGGGAGTTCCTGGCACTAAAAGCTAGGACCTTGGCTCTAGGTACTGGGTTCAATTTAACATTTCCTCATAAATGTGCTCTGAATTATATAATCAAAGAATGTATGTTTTTTTTATCCCAAGCATTTATAAAACTTATTTCTATAAGAGAACAATCCAACTGAATGGCCCTCTTGGCTATGCATGTTCCAACTGCAAGAGATCCTCCCTACCCATTTTTTATTAGACAATTGTTTTCTTTTCTCTATGGTAATTTGTTTTCTTAATTTCTTGGCCTTGATTGTGGTCAAATAATGTGATGTATAATTTCCTTTCAATTATTATGTTTGGGCATTAGTGATCAGTTTTTTCATTCACGTTGGTTTGGATATAATTTAAATAAATAATAAATTTTAAAAAATAATCTTTTAAAGAAAGTGTGTAGTTTTTAATACTTGCCTAGAATGGAAATCATTCCCTCTACTGAGGAATAAAACTAGAAAGGACAGACTCTAGTTGGTGGCCTCATTTTGCACCATTAGAGCCAGATGTTCATAGTATGTTGTGCATAGTAAAAAAGAAATGGAGAGAGTGCATTTTTCATGTTGTGACTTTCATTGCAGAACGAAAAACACTGCCAAGTATCAGTGCTTCACTTTTTGAAGCACCATTAGAATCGCCTTCACCACTGACCTCTAACCCTGGATATTCAATGCCAAGGTCATATGTGGTCCCAGCATTGAATATCCAGGGTCACCGCACAGCCACTGACACCACAGAAACTAACTAGGTAGCGGCAATATTACACCGCTATTCGGTTAGTTCCCACAGGTAAAACGAGGCCAGCTTTTGCATCGCCTAGTTTTATCCGCAAGTTGCTAACCAGGTAGTGGTGCAATGTTGCCGCAACCTGGTTTGCAACTGTTGCCACCCATGACACGTCCAGTGCTCAGCGGTTTGCATTGGGGCGTAGAGTGGCATTAGTTGGGGATATTCAGTGCCTCGAAACATTTTAGTGCTGTTGTAAATGCCGCTGAATGGGATATTCATGGTTTTCAGGTCAGTAAACTGTAAATGCCTTTAGAATATCAGGCCCATTATAAATATATAAACTGATTACTGTTTTAGAAATCATAGATGGGTCTTAACTAGAAACCTATAGTTTAGTTTAAGTAGGCGGTAAGCCACTCCATTCTTCAACTGCAGCAAGCCAATGGGTTTTTTAGGGTGTCCATGAGGAATATGCCCAATACGCTTGCATGCAGTGGAAGTAGTGCATGCAGCCTATCTCATGCATATCCAGCGTGGTACCTTGAAACCAAACTAGCTAGCAGCACTTAGCACAGAGTTCCCTACTCAGCCTTCCTACTGTGATGTCGTGAGAAGTATATCTACAATATCAGAGGTACAGTATCCCATCTTCTTGCACTACCCATCACTGAAAGTGATAATGCTATTGATCTGAAACTGTTATCCAGTTAATGAATATTTAATGTACAATAAGTTATGATGTGGATGTCAGCCACACTATGGGGCTGATGTACTAATTTTAATTAAAATAGCTTGTGGTTATTTAATTTATTTAACATCCTTTGTTATAACATCTTTCTACCAGTCAAGATGGTTTACAATGAACTCGGTACATTTGAATGAAATTGGTTACTATGAGAGGTGTGTGTTACAAGTAACATTAATGTCAATGTGATTATGGAATTTGATTTTAGGTGTGCTTGGATATGTTAATGTGCTGCTATTATTCATGATGCCATTGAATTGCTCTTTTATACAGTATTAAGATGTCTAAGGCACATGTTTACTAAAGCAAAATGTGTGTTAAGTGTTACCATGGTGCATTCATTTCTAGGGGTCACAGCAGCACGAAACACACGCTGACTTTCGTTAACCTTTAGTAGCATTTTTTTGTACAGTTTGTAATAATATAAAATAGATTATTAGGTTGTTTGTGGCACCAACCAGATATTGGAGAAGCAGTTAAGAAATAGAACAAGAAATAAAACAAGCAAATAAATGGACGAGGGGGGGGGGGAAATTTTTCACAGATGTTAGCTGCCGATGCAAATGAACTGGGTAGCAAATGTTTAGGTGAATATTTGCTGGTGCACCAGCCAAAACATTTACCGACAGCTCTCTGAGGGGCAGTTTCCTTTGTTGAAAACCGACTTGCAAATATTTATTCCTGCTGGAATTCTGCAGACAAAATTCAAACCTCTGTGAAAAGGTCTGAATTATGCAAAATTCTGCAGGCGTTGTTTGAATAGCAAACCAAATGGCTTTTGAATGCTACTTAGCTTAAAATGTAATCATAAATGGTGCAAAACGTTTGCAGAATTTGAGCAGGACTAAAACATGTTTTCATATATTGTTTTTTAAGAAAGTCATAAATAATGAGCAAATGTGCATATTTTATGATGCAGCAGCTCATTATTTCTAATTTAAATATCCTTTCATGTATAGTGGAGGATGTGTGAAAATTTACTATAAAGACTGGCAGCATTTTGCCAATTATTTAGCAATGATAAAAAAAAATCCCATGCAAAATGCTGAAATTGACATTTTGCATGTTTCTAGACATGTTTCATGGTTATTTTGCATTGTATCCTTTAAAATAAACTACACATTAAAGTATCAGCCTCTGTATCTTGTGTAACCTTGTGTATCCTAATTAAAAACACAATAATTTAAAATAAAGAATGACATTGTATGATAGTGGGCAAGTTATGAGACATTACATCATACTGATCTCTAAGACATTCAAATTCGATGAATCTTTTGAAGGTAACACATTCAAAGAAATGTTGATTTATTTTGGTATGGAATTTGTTCTATATTTCTATATAAATGTCTATTGAAAGCTTTGTATAGCATCATTTAATCTCAATGTACATGCTGTTGGGGGCATGAATCATGCTTTTCTCCTTCTCCCTTGGGGTTCTAGCTTAGTTTGAACCAACTTCTATGTTGCTATGCCACTTCAAGTCCTCATTGACAACTATCTGACATTTTCTCCCCTCCCCCATTATATAACGCCACTTCCTTGGGCAGGGGCTCCCTCATGGGCATGTTAGGGACACTGGCTAGAGTGTTGGTGGTCTCAGGGATTGGAGCCACTGTGGTGGCAACCAATGGCATGACATACCAAGAGCAGGCCGGCAGATATGGTCCACCCTGGGCTGGCCAGGAGGGGTGGAACACACACAAAATTCTGGCCCACACGGCAGAGGCACACATGGCAAATGTACCTTAACTTCTTTGCTGTTTTGCCATGCTGTCTCCACTCCAGGCCTGGTGGCTGCTACCTCCCGGCCAAACTCTTGCGATAACAGCCGCACTGCGAGACTTCAGTCTGGAAGGGAACAACCACTGGGCCTAGAGCGGAGGCATTGTGACAAATTAGCAAAGAAGTAAAGGTATGTTTGTTGTGTGCACCTCCATCGTGTGGGCCTGGCAGTGCGGAGGACATTGCCATGGGGGTGGCGGGGTGGCATTGTTGCAGGAGGGAGAGGCATCCACTCCAGGTGCCAAATACACTTGGAACACCACTGACCAATGGGCAATACTTCCAATGGCAAAACCGTACAGGATCTCTCAAAAGAAAATGTGATGGTACTTTATCTTCAATATAACAAGATGAGTTTAATAGTATTCTATCATTCGAGTGGCAAGGCAAGTTCAACAGCACATGACTTTGCAGTAGTCCACAAATGGAGTTCAAACAAGGGGGAAAAAGGCAAGGCACACAAGCGCTAAATAATATCAGGACAGGGCTAAAATCTAGGAGCTCGGAACAGCAGAACTGCTGAAATTCAGGAATTGTGACCCGGAACTAGACTCCGGAGCTTGAAGCACTGATCAACCTAGAAACAACTAGGATAGAAATATCCCAAGTCCGAGTGGGTGACCTCAGCAGAACCAGTCAAGACACAAATATGCAAAGCACCAGACCAGCTTCGGTTAGCTGAGTTTAGATTGCCTGAAGGTATCAGCCAAGCTCCCTTCTGGCCCCTGAATCTGATTAGTAGGTACTGCCCTTGTTTGATGACTAAGACTTTACTCCCATTCCTGTTGCTCTGGGTTGCGAATACCATCTCTAGATTTATTAAGGCACTATTTACCACCCATTCCACTTTGTGATGGAAACTATTTGCTAATAATCCGATAGCATACATTACACTGGTCAACATTGAAATCGTTACTGACTTTAAAAGGCCCTAATCTGTAGTATCTTGGTAAGCTGAACACGAATATAACATTAAAAAAAATGTTATTGGCTCTCGTTTTGAAGATATTGCATGTAGTTCATTTTTGAAGTTTCACCGTGTAAATTTATCCAGTAGGACATCAACAACATCCCAAATAAGCCTTGAATGATGTAATATTGCATCACATTGCATAATACCAGCATGCACACATCATCCAGAGTTGATTGCATCATTTTCTGATGCAATGCAATACTACTGCCAGACGGCGGCTGAAGCCATCTGATGTCAGCAGTGTACTATACGCAGTCGGAAAGGAAAGTAATCTGGTATTCTGTTCCGATATTGAAAGCCTCATGAATGCCTTAAAAATCACTCATGACCCACAAGACTGGAGACTATTTATAGACTCTTCGAAACTGAATCTGAAGGCTGTGCTTTTGAACAATGGAAACCGTCTTCCATCTATTCCAATAGCGCATGCCGTCCACATGAGAGACATACGATAACTTAAAGCATCTACTGACTTCCATTAACTATAACAAGTACAGCTGGCACCTCTGTGGTGACTTGAAGGTAGTTGCCCTTTTAATGGGCCTGCAGCAGGGATATATAAAATACATGTGTTTCTTATGTGAGTGGGATAGCCGAGCAAGGGATTGGCACTACTTGCGGAAGGAATGGAATCGCAGACAAAATGTAACAGTTGGAGAGAAGAATATCCAGCACCCAGCTCTGGTTGAGGCTCACAAAATCCTGCTACCACCCCTTCACATCAAACTAGGTTTGAGGAAAAACTTTGTGAAAGTCATGGACAGCACTTCTCCAGCTTTCCGATACCTGCATGAAAAATTCCCTCGACTCAGCGAAGCAAAGATTAAAGAGGGAGTTTTGTGGGTCCTCAGATTCAAGAGCTCTTCAAAGATGACCAGTTCAACAACTTGCTGCAGGGTGATGCGAAACAAGCATGGAATGCTTTTGGCCTAGTGTCAACAAACTTTCTTGGGAATGTTAGGGCAGAAAACTACAAGGAACTAGAAGAAGACATGCTGATGCAGTATCAGAAATTTGGCCGCAATATGTCTCTAAAGATCCATTTCCTTGATTCCCATCTCGATTTCTTTCCTAACAACTGTGTTATGGTTAGTGATGAACAGGGCAAATGTTTTCACCAGGATTTCGCAACGATGGAGCAAAGATACCAGGGAAAATGGTCCACTACAATGCTGGCTGACTACTGCTGGACACGCCCCAGAGAAGCTCACAAACAGCTGTACAAGAGACAGGTGAAAAAATCTAAGAAGTAGTCTATGACTTGGTTTTTTACAGGTATTAACCGAAGGCCTATTATATTTACTATTGACATGCATTTTGTGATGTAAACATTAATTCTTGTAGATTACAAAAAAACTAGAGCCAACTTTGCAATTGCACTGTCATATTCGTGTTCAGCATATAAAAATTGATAAGAAATGACTATTTTTATTTCAGTAACATGACTTTTGTAAAAATTTGTTGACCAGTGAAATGTAAGGCCCAGTCTGCCCAAGGAGCAAAAAAAGGTATAAGAGAATTAAACCCAGGGTTCTAGCATGGCCGTGTACACTACTGTCACTGAACGAGTGGCCCTTCAACAGATCTTTTTTAAAGTAGAATTATTTGCAACTATTACACTTTGGACAGAATCTGATGCTACCATGTTTTGCCTCCAAAATCTCCGTGGTCTTAAAAATAAACTTCATGCAATTCTTTATATGGTTTAAAGAAATATTCTATTAGTCCATGTGCCTACTAAAAGGATGATTGATTCATCATTTATTAAATTCATATTTATCTTTGCTTAAAGCAAATCAATACCATTATCATGTGAAGGCACATTTCAGATAGTATGTGGGGATCGGAACTGAGACATCCAGGTATTCTAACGGTATTTCAGGAGCAACTCTGCTAATAAAGGAGCCATTTCTAAAATACACGCCCATGTGCAGTGGAGGGAGTCATTTCACAAACAAACTGGGGAAGTCCAGCGACTTCCACATCTAAGTGTCAGCATTTCACAACCAACACTTATAAATGTTGGTACTTAAATTTATGTTTGGACCATTCTGCAAACCTAGACAGGTGGATGCTCTTAATTACAGAGTACTCTATCTTAACCCCATTTCAATTCAGAGGGGAAAATAGCCCCTTTAATCCCATAGGGCAGGGGTGGGGCAATTCCAGTCCTGGAGGGCTGCAGACCAGTAAGGTTTTCATGATGTCCCTAATGAATATTCATGGACTTATTTCCATACAATGGAAGGCAGTGGATGCAAATAGATCTCATGAATATTCATTAGGGACATCATGAAAACCTGACTGGTCTGTGGCCCTCCAGGACCGGAATTGCCCACCCCTGCCATAGGGGGTCATGCCATACAGGACGTGCATGCTCCTGTGCACCCGAATGGAATCTGATGCACAGAGGTAGACCCGATTCCGATACTGTGAGGGCTAGATGTGTCCCGTGGGATAAGAATCAGGTCCAGGGTCTGTACATACAGGCCAGGATCCCATTCCGATCAATCTGCATGTACAGAGCCATGCCTGGCTAACTCAGGCTCCTGGATGGAGCCATGGTGCCATAGCATCTTGTTGCCACAGCACCATGGCTCCATTCAGGAGCCACAATCCCTGGCCGCCGACCACTCTGTCCTTTCCCCACAGCTCAACCTCCGATCTGGCTTTCCATGACCAGGGTTGGGCGGCAGGGAACCTTCCTCACCCCCTCACTTGTTCGCCGCCGCCCGGGCCTGCTGTCCCCTGTCCAGTCTGCTAACCCTGGACCTACAGGGCCAATGTCCGAATCGGCCCTGTATGTCCGGGGTCGTGGACCGCCCATTGCCTGCCCTAACTCCGCCTCTGCACCGCCCCCTCCCACCACTGTCTAAGCCTCCCCGTATAAACTCCCTGATCGTACAGGGAGGCTTCTGACAGGGTAGGCAGGGTGGGGTGAATGCTATTTGCATGACAGAATGATCCCCATAATATTTATCTCCCTTAATCCCCTCCTGTAAAGGGATTGCCAAAAGGAACACTTTTTAAATCTCTGTTCATGTCATGGAGCCGGTGTAGATCTGGACAGACTATTTTGGGCTTACACATGCACTCCCTATATGAACTGGGGAATACACATGCAGAGTCACAATGAAGAGCACTGTTCAGAATTTCCTGGAAAAATTTAATCCCAAAACTGCTCTATAAATTGTTACAAAAGACAGCACTTTTTAATGCTTATTTAAGAAAGTGTGATCTATAGCAATACCGTTCATATTTATTTAAGATCTCTGTTGACTTAAGGATCCAAAACAATAAGATAATAGGTTTTATGTGATAAAGATAACAAAAAATGGCTGCAGTCCAGGCCTCACAAGTTTTGAGTGAAATCATAGCAAGACTATGCATCCAAACAGCCTGCAACAGCCCAGAATATGTAAGATTCCATATCATGTAGGGGCAGGATCACAGCTGGGCAAGGGTCTTCACTGGAGGTTAAAAATAGATTCACATAAAACCGCATATAAAGTATTTGAATATACTCTTGGTAAAGATACTCAATGGTTTGCACTTAGAACAGATAAGTTCCTCAAAGGTACAGATGGAAAAGAAAACCTTTTCTCAAAGGAAAGCAGTGTGAGGCTCTAGGGAAGTAGCATCGATAGTAACATTGGATAATACTTTTCTACAGAAATGGTGGATGAATGCAACAGCCTCTTGGTGGAGGCAAAACCAAAAATGGTATTGGAGAAAGTGTGGAACAAGCACAGGAGATTCCTACTAATGGGCATGGCCCCAATTTGTCAAAAAAGCCATAAACGGCTCCATTTTATTGCAGACTGTTCGTGAGGCATCCCAGTTCAGTTGTGATCGTCTGACCTGTGGACGATTGAATTGGTGTGCAGATTTAATCCAGAGCAGTTAGACTGTTTCAGGTTTAGTATAAAAACACTAAAACAAAAACACAGACATTTTGGGGAAAATTAGCCGATCGCATTATGCTTTTCATATTTATTGGTCTAGTTTCCGCTATATGACCACAAATATGATGATGAATGGGATACTTTATCAGAATGCAGTGAGATTAGGAGAACTAGTTATTAAGACAGAAATTTAAGGGCCATGGTGTGTGAATTTAATGACCCTCTATAATTACTGGAGAGATAATGTCTTTCTTACCCTCTTTAGCTAGAGCTTGTCTGCTTTTCCTTACCTCAGACTTATAAATTAAGTTGTAACTCAATCTTAGCATAAAGTTTTGTTCTCTAAAGGTGTTTTATAACTGCTGATCTTTTTAATATTAGAGAACATTTCTGAGTACTTCATGTACTTAGCAGTATGACCATGGTCCAACTCTTTGAAAGAGTATGAGTAACTCTGTGCAAGTCACTTTCTCTCTTTACACCTTAATTAATTTGAACTCCTGGCTAGAAATCGGTATATTTTCCGATTAAAAATTAAAGTGTAAAATCAGGATTGTTTACTGCTTGGGAGTTATTTGTGAAAAACATTTCTTCCCTGGCTGTCCCATTCTCATAAATATGAACAGGGCCGTTTTGGATTGGTTTCACCCTCTTTTAAGCGGTCGTCGTCAGAAGGTCATGAATGATGAGTTTTCTTGGGTTTGGTTGGAGTCGTGTTCCACAAGGTTTTGCAATATCATCTTTGCTTCTTCATATTTATCCACAGCCTTTTGCTGCTGATAGTCAGCTTTTACTTCAGTTTGACTGTAGATTGGGTGGTGCATTTATTTTATTTTTTTTAGGCGCGATGACTTCTTTGGTGCAAGACTGACTCATTGATAGTAAGCAAGCATTTAATTTAGAGAAGACAGAAGTATTGTGGGTCAGCTGTGATCCTGGTCTATTAAGGCTGAAAAGCAGTCGAGTTGGCTCTCGGCCTTTACCTCTTTTTGTCTGTTTGGAATTTAGAGTTCCAATTAGAGTCACAATTGCACCTGAAGAATCAATAAGTTCTGTTATGGCTGCTCTTTTAGGTGCTTTTTGCTAAAGGCAAACGCATCTATTGTCAAGAGTTCAGTGGCAGGGAAATTGTCTGTAGGCATTGTGTATGGAGCCAGAGCCACAGTTCTGCAGTTTCCTTTACTGCAGTCGCTTGGGGGCAGGTCATGGTTGGAGAGATCAGGCCAAACTTCCTGCCCCGCATGGCTCCACCATTCAGAGAGCTGATCGCAGTGCAGGAAGCCTGAAACGTGGTGTTCAAGGAGTTGCAGCTAGAATGTGTAAGTGAAAGAAGGGCTGGATGTCAAGGGGGGAGTGGGGGTAAGAGAGAGAGAGAAACAGACTGGGAGAAGGCTGATGGGGGTAAGAGAGAGAGAAACAGACTGGGAGAAGGCTGATGGTGGTAAGAGAGAGAGAAACAGACTTGGAGAAGGCTGATGGGGGCACAGGAGAGAGAGAAACAGACTGGGAGAAGGCTGATGGGGGTAAGAGAGAGAGAAACAGACTGGGAGAAGGCTGATGGGGGCATATGAGAGAGAGAAACAGACTGAGAGAAGGTTGGTGGGTTATGAGACAAACAGATTGGAGGAAGCTTGGGAAGGGAGTCATGAGACACACACACACACACACACACATGAAACCCCCAATGCTCCATGATGCACAAACACACACTGATATGCAGCCCCTGATACTCGTCGCAGCACACACACAGCCCATGACACTCCCTGTGACACATACACACACACATGCACACAGTCCCCGATAGTTCCCATGACACACACACGCACGCACACACACATATGCATGCAGTATCCAAAGCTTCCCATGACACACACTCACACAGCCCTCAACATTACCCAAGACATAAACACACACACACACACACACACACATGAATGCAGCCCTTGAAACTCACCATGACATGCGCGCACATACACAAACATGCATACACTCCCAATGATGTATACCCACACACATAGATATGCACGCAGCCCCCAACATTCCCCCTGACCAGGAAACCACAATCCCTCCCAAAGAAGAACCCTGATCACCCTGTAGATCCCCCCTGGGTTCCGTGGGTGTCATTTTAAAACTGACTCCGGAAGAGGCATGAATGACTTAGGATTACTCCTACCTAATACCTTAGACCACCAGAGATTCCTTCAGGAAAACCCGGGGGCGGGGGGGCGGAAGCCTAAAAGATTTTCTCCAGCAGGGGGAGGGCCAGAGTCGTAGGGGTCTTAGGGGGTAGAAAAAACCTGCAGGGTGATGTGGCATCTTGTGGGGAGCCTTTTGGGGAGGTCTGGGTCTAAACCCTCAACCCTCCTTCCTCCTTTCTCTATCACTGTTGAAAATACTCTTCTTCTTCCTGTTACATCTGCCCATAACCTTGGGGGGTCATCTTTGACTCTTCCTTTCCTTCTCAGACATTCAACAAATGGCTAAAACTTGTTAACTTTTTTCTCTACAACATTAACAAAATTTGCCCATTTCTCTCTGAATACATTACTAGAACTCTTGTCCACTCCTTGGTCTCTTCCCATCTTGACTATTGTAATCTTCTCCTTGCTGGCCTTCCTCAGTCTCATCTTTCTCCTCTTTAGTCTGTCCAGAACTCTGCTGCACAGCTAATCTTCTGCCAACCCCATCACATTCATATTACCCCTCTTCTAAAGTCACTTCACTGGTTCCTCTTCCCTTTCCGTGTCCAATTCAGACCTCTCCTTCTAACATATAAATGCGTTCTGTCTACTGCCCCTCATTACCTTTCCTCTCTCCTCTCTCCCTACACCCCTCCTCGTGAACTCCACTCCTCCTCTGGTTTTCTTCTCTCTATGTCCTTTACTTCCACTGCCAACTCCAAATTTTGGTCTTTTCACCTTGCTCCCCGTTATGCCTGGAACAAAATCCCTATATCTCTATGTCAAATCTCATCCATTCCCCTCTTTAAGTCCATGCTAAAAGCTTCTCTCTTTGTAGCCACTTTTGGATCCTAATCCCTTGCTCTCCTTTTGTCTCTTTTCCCTACTGAACCCCTTGTTTCTCTTTTTTCTGTCTTAGCAGGGACTGTCTTCTATATGTGTTTGTGCAGTGCTGTGTTTGCCTTGCAGTGCTTTATAAATGATTAATAGTAGTAGTAGTAAACTGGGGGGAGGGAGGTTTATGCTATAGTTCAATGGCACCTATCCCTTTAAGAAGGCAATGGCAGCATTGGGCCATATATTAACAGCCTGATGATCCCAGCCAGAAAAAATAAAACCAACTTTGAGCTGATGATATATTTTTTAATTTATTTAGCCATGTTTTATATACCACTTTTCACTGGGTGTATATTCAGGTATGGTGTATATTTTTCCCTTGTCCCTGAAGGACTCATAATCTGTTTTGTACCTGAGGCAATGGAGAGTTAAGTGACTAGAAACCCCAATTTCTCCAGCCTGAGACTGCTATCTAGCAGGATTTGAACCCCCAGCCCGAGGCAACTACCCACTAGGCCACTCCTCCCTCCCTGCAATTGACATGTGATTGTGAGGTTAAACTCGAGCTGTGTTATAAATTGACCATGTGAGTCACTAACCTGCGGTATTGAGTTATTGCAGGTTAGAAACTCCTACAGTAAATTAAGCTGTAGCAAAATCCAAGATTTTACAACATCTTAGTAATTTCACTCCTTAAGAGATACAGCTTCAAAATGCTGGCGTATGAGATTTGGTACCTATTGAAAGTAATGTAGAAAACTAAAGTAAGCCTCTTGAGGTCCAAGATTAGCATTTATTCACCCATCAGGCATGGACGGAATTTTTAAAGATGATGTCCAAATGCCAAGCAAAGAAAATTGATCTCAAGCCTAAATATCTTCATATATACTGTATATCTACCTATATGGAGAAAGATAGATATACTTTAGATATAAGGGGGGGGGAGTTATTTTTTCCTTACCCACATTAAAGGGCAATAACGTGTTATTTTACCATAAAACACAATTAGGCACCACGCTGTGTATTGAATAATAAGATGCAAAATGCCACATTATTATTCAAATGGACACTGCAGGCTGTGTAATCCTTGGAAAAATATTAATAATGCCATTTCAAAGCTAGCATTGTCGTTCTGCTGGGAACATTGAGCCATTTATACAGAGCCAGATGCTTCCAGCTGCCATCTTAAAGGGGCTATGAGAGTAATATGTAACCGGTGGGCCAGGGATCCCCTCTTCCTGACACCACCAAAGAGGCAGGCGATTCTTAGCTACCCTATCCCTTCCCTTCACAAGTGTCTGAACTCCCCCCCCCACCCAACCAATGCCACAGTCCGAACTTTAATATGCACGGGGCAGTCTTTGGGTGGAGCATAGGCGGAATGTAAATGACTACTTCTACTTATCATTTCTATAGCACTACTAATAACGCACAGTGCTGTATACATAAGAAACAGTTCCTGTCTCACAGAGCATACAACCTCTTCAAGACAGATAAACGGAACAAATGGAGGACTAGGGTAATTCTTAGGGAAAATGATTAAAAGGCTTATGGGTGTAGACATGAGAATAAGAGGGTCAGGATCCAAAAGCAGCCTGGATATGAAATGGACCAGCGAAGGAGCCTCATGTACCGATTCAGTTAGCACAGCAAGGTGGAACAAATGGCGTCTAGAGTTGGCGGTAGAAGTAAAGGGCATGGATAAAAGTGATTTGTTTGAATAGAGTTTCAGATAAGGAGCGTAGGGAGAGATAAGAGAGCAGAGATCATGAGGAGCTGCAGAACGAATGCATTTGTAGGTGAGTAGGAGAACTTTGAACCGTATGTGGAAAGAGGGAGCCATTGACGTGACTTGAGGAGAGGGGTTATGTGAGCATAGTGCACTGGTGGAAGATTACTTGTGCAGCTGAGTTTTGAACAGATGGAAGGGGCAATAAACGATGCTATGGGAGGCCAGCGAGGAGGAAGTTGCAATAGTGTAGACGGGAGTTGATGAGAATGGGTAAGAGCCTTGATAGTGTGTTCAGAAAGGGCGGGACACATTTTGCTGATGTTGTAGAGGATGAAATAACAACGGGATTTAGCTATCTGTTGGGGGATATGTGTACAGAAAGAGAGAGAAGTGTCAAAGATGACTCCCAAGGTTGTGGGCTGAGGAGACAAGGAAGATGACAGTATTATGTACAGAAAGGAGGAAGGGGAGAGGTGGATTTAGGGGGAAAGATAAGAAGTTCTGTCTTGGTCATGTTCAGTTTTAGATGGCAATGGGACATCCAGGCAGTAGTTAGACAACAGGCTGAGATTTGACTATCAACGTGTTCAGTAATTTTGTTCTTTATGATGGTTACTACCATTTTTCCTGGTACTGACGTCAGGTTCACCAGTCTGTAGTTTCCCAGATCACCCCTGGAACCCTTTTTAAAAATTGGTGTTACATTGGCCATCCTCCAGTCTTTGAGTATTACAGATGATTTTAATGATAGTTCGCAAATTACTAATAGTAGGTCTATAATGGTTTAGCTAAGAACACGCTTTACCCATTTCAATTAGCTGAAAACACAGCTGCCAGAGTCATCTTCAGCCCCCATGGTATGCCCACATCACCCCCATATTGAAACAATTACACTGGCTCCCCATTCATGCCTGAATCAAGTACAAGGCAATACTTACCACTGTTAAAGTGATTCACCAGCAGTCAGCAGAATGCCTATTTCCACTAGTAACACTAACCAGAAGTGACAGGTTAAGAAGGCACATCATCCAGAATCTCCTCATCATTCCACCCCAAAGAGTAAAGAGTAACCAGGTGACATGCAACCACGCCTACTCCCTCTATGCACCTGCCATCTGGGACTCACTACCTGCAGATCTAAGGACCATAGACGATCTTGCTGACTTCTGGAAAGGATTAACGATCTACCTGTTCATCGAATCCTTTGGTCTAGACTCGTAGCATGAGTAAGACCCCCCCCTGCCCTCTCAGACCTGATGTGACATGATCACATGACATCAGACCCTTAATGAACCATCACAGCCAGCATCCAAATGAGACACAGGCCTTACTCTACCAAACTACTATCTTTTTCTATGGTTATACTTCAAGCATGCTACTAACTAAACACAAAGGATATGTAAATAGCTCACTTTTATACACTTATGTAATAAAGTTGTTCCATCCTCTGTTTTTCAGGAAAAAGGGGACTGTTGTAGTGGTTGATATGGAAGGGCAGACTAGAAAGGCCATGTGGTCTTTTGCTGCTGTCATGTTTCCATGTTTCTACCCAGTTACCACCAATAATTATATGTAAAACCTAAAACTCTGTGTTATGAAAATCTTACATTCTTCTGCCTTACAAATGTTCCTGTTCCTATGTTTAATTATATGAAAAAGTTATAATGTACTCAAGGAAATGTTCCTTTGTTCAGAGTTTTTTGTAAACTGCCTTGACTCTTAGAAAGCCGGTATAAAAAAAGCATTAAATAAATATTCTCCTGGTGGTACTTTGAGTGGAACTTGGACAGTGTGAGAAAGTATGCATGTTTATTATAGAATATGATAATTTACACATGTACTTCCAAAAAGCAGGTCTGATCATTCACACCAGCCTGTTATGCTAACGTCAAGGATGCACGCGTGTTAACTAGGTGTGACTATATAAAATTCCCCTCTTAGGGCCCGATTCTGTGCCATGAATAGCGGGTATGGACATTGGGATGTCCATCCCTGCTATTTGTGCCTTCCCCTGCCGGCATCTAACTTCCTCGCCGGTTGTGCAGGGAAGTTAGATGGGGGTGGGGAAGGGGCGGCTTGGGGGCGGAGTCTGGGTGGGCGGTGGGCATCGCTGGCCCTGGATGTATAGGGCCAATTCTAATGTTGGCCCTGTACATCCAGGGCCACCGCCTTGTGTGGAATAACTTCCCTGGATGGGTTTTTTTTTTTTTTTGGGCCTGGGGTGTGGATGGTGCAGGGGAAGCTAGAGGACATTCCCCGCAGCCCAATCCTGGCCTTAGGATGCCAAATCGGGGTTTGGGCAGCATGGAATAAGCTGTTTTTTTTCTGGCGGCCGGCATAACAGCTTTTAAATGGAGCCGCGGTGCCATGGCAACCGGACGCCATGGCACCGCAGCTCCATTTAAAAGCCCTGATTGAATTAGTTGGGCTTTTCCTGTACATGCAAGCCAGGCTGAATCACAATCCTGGCTTGCATATACAGGACTGATCGCGATTCTGATCCTGCAGGGCTAGATGTGCCCCGCGGGTTCAGAATCGCGCCCCCTCTGTACATCCGGTCAAACCAGACATACAGATTGGGTGTACGTCCGGGATGGAATGAGCCTGTTAGGGGGTACGTTTATAAGGAGCTGTCTAGATGTAGTAAGCAAGTACACACTTAAATGTCAGTATTTTAGACATCTGTGCATTTAAGTGGTCAGTTACGTGCATAAATGACCTCTTACAGAAAACTAAGTAGCACCTTGCTATATCAACGCATACTTTCACTATGGGTGTGCACACAGACAGACTTTGGGCAGTGTGTGTGTGTGGCATGAATAAGTACACTTGTAGATTATACAATATTATAATTTACATGCATACTTGAGAAATCTAGACATGGGCATTAACATCAGCTCTAGGACTGGTATTAATGACCACAAAATGAAAAATTCAAGACAACACTCGAAACCCATTTGTTTCAGACTGCTTTTGACCAATCCCTACATTAACCTCAGTTTGCCTGCCACACTTTACCTGTCCCCTTCCCTCTCCTAAGCTATTTCTCCACACATTACTCTGTTTGTATGGATGTTGTCTTTTCTCTGTCCTCTTATTTTGTGGAGTTATTTTCTATTTTTATTGATTTTATATAAACTGCTCTGATGTATTTGAGAGGGCAGTATATCAAGATTTGAATAAACCATAAACCACCTCATCTTAAGGTGTGCTTTTGGGCACTTACACTAGTATTTTATTAAGAAAAGTAGGATCCTACTTTTTCTTACAAAATAGGCTTAAAATAGGTGCATTTTGGGTTTCTTATACTAGGTACTCCGTTATAAAATTACCCTCCATGCGTCTAGTCGCTGTCATTTTCTAGAGCACATTTAACAATGTGGCCTTTACTGTCAGAACATACCAAGAAGGGGACAATTAACAGCTCCACCAAAATTTAAAACATTCTCCAAAACATGTTCACTGTTTTGTGGCTGTTAAAGATGCATCTTTTCTTTCATCTTAAGCAGTGTTTGCCATTTTACTTCCTCAGTTAAAAGGATAGTATGCCCTCAGAATAAGTAATAGTAATTATTTTTTGGATCTGTAAAGTTTTTTTTTTTTAATGATCCAATCCAGAGTAGTTTGGGATTTTAAGAAAAATCGCACACTTTCATTTTAAAAATGTCTTCCACTGACACTTTATCCATCACCAATTCAAACTTGCTGGCTTAATGCTTGGACAGTAGAGGGCAGTAATAACTTTTAAGCAGGAGAAGATAAGCACAGGAGGGTCTGAAGGGGAATAAGGAAGGGGGAGAGAAAATGAAAGTAGTGGGAAAATGTGAATGGAGAAGAAAGAACTAAGACTGGGAGAAGAGAGTATAAATTTAAAAAATGTTCTCACTAAATTGGGGGTCTCCCAGGGGAATAGTTGTCCATTCTTGACCGGTTAGATAACCATCAACCAACTCCACACTGTCCTCTTTTTCTGGAAAAGGATGACAACAGTTAGAGTGTGAAACCTGATCATCCATTCCTACCCACAAAAACTTCAGCAGCCCCATCCCTCTTCCAAAGTAGACGTTCTGTTTGGTAAGGAAACCTAAAGGGGAGGTAAAGGCACTGTGAGGACTGTAATCATACACTGGCTCGTAGGTTATTTTCCCTGTAACTGCCAGTGCTGGTCACTTCTGTCACCAAAAGATAATAAAACAAGTATCAAAAACCCAGCATGAAACCATTTGGACAGAGGCTAAACCAGGAGTTAGTTTCCTATTATGAGAAAAAAAGATCTCTCTTGCCTGTGATATATACAGTAATCAATGAAAATAGTCCTGTAAATATTCTAATGTAATGATATATGTAAAATGAATATTAGTGTAATAAGTTATTGATTTTAATTATATAAATTTATTTTATAGTTTATGCTACAACAAATGCTATTTTAATGATTAATTTGTTATGATTTATTTATTTTTTATTGATTTGTTATGTTTGTACTATATTTTTATGATGGTCTTGGTTATCTTTTCCGGATGTAAACCAATGATGTTTCTTCATAAGGCTATATAGAAAGTGAATTAAACTAAATTAAACTAAAAGAAAATCTTCCCATGAAACTCTGAAATATGTATGATGATAATATAATTTTAGAAACATTATTAATTTATTGTAGGAAAGGTTGCCATAAACCTATTTGGTTCAAGCAAAAATATTTTCAGAAGATAGCCACAGCATGAGAGCTGAAATGTTGGTTCCACTTACTAAGAAGTGGCATGACCTGAAAAACTGCAAAGGTCATGATACAAGCTGCGGAGGTCTAAGAGAACAGAATTCTAATGTTTGCCAGGAAGTAATCCTTAGGGTTTTTTTTTTTTTTTTACTAAGAGCACTAGCTGGCAGCGTGTGATCTGCAGCTTGCTGAAGCGTGGGCTGATTCCTGCACTGTGTTACCCATGGTAGGGTCACGAGTGGGCAGGTTAGGGGCAGATAGTGGACATGGTTAGCTCAGCACCGTTAGCGCTGTGTTCACACTGAACACTACCTGCATGCACTTAACTCTACCTATTGAGGCGGTGTTAGGAGATCCCGTGCTAATGCAGGTGGGCACTAAGGGACAGGGCTCTGTGTTAACTGCTGGGGAAATGTCTTCCACGCCCCTGACAGTTAACAAAGTGGTATTGCATGTAATGCACCATTGTATCAGAGGTTTTGAAGGGTATTTGTTTAACTTACGTGGCATGAAAGGCTGAAAAGGTAATGTCAGTGAAGTTGTTTTGCATTGTATACTTTCAGGATTTTGGAGATAGGATTCAATAAAATTGTTTAGACATAAATTCCTTGGAAAAAACACTTGTCATAAAATTGCAAGGCCTCAGGATAAAAGTTCTTGATTTAGTGGTGAATTTTTTTTATTTATTTGAGTCATAAGTTCATATTTTCTTTTGTCCACAGTTTCATTTATAATATGATGTTGTAAGTGGAAATTGGAGTAGTTTGACACAGAGACTACTGAAATTCCATCAAAGATAAGAAAACCATGCAGTACTCTTAAAATACGATCGTTTAGTAGAACTGTCTAAAAATTAAAGGCAGAAGGACAACATCAGGCAAAAGATAACTTCAGACAATAAGACATACATTTGTGTTTCTTCTTTCCACTTCCATTTTAGTCCATGTCTGCATGAGCATGGTATTTGGGATCTTTTTTCCTGCATAATGCTGCCTTGTCTTCTGTAGACCACAGCACCTAAAGAATGGTAGTCAAAAGTTAGAGGGGGGGGGGGAGGGAATTATCTGGGACATTAATGCATGGGAAAAACTGCTAAGGAGTGTCATTTTTGCTGAAGATCATGTGGATGCGGTGAACTACACCTTTGGAAGTGTAATTAACTGTTCTATGTTATCCACCAGCTTTGCAGTTAACATGCATTATGATAACATCCATTAAGGGGCGTGTTTACTGAAGCGTGCTAATGGTTAGCGCAGGGTTTACCGTGTGTTAATCGTACCATGCTGACTTATCGTAGGGCAGTGTGGTAAAAGTTCTGTGCTAACCGCTTAGAATGGAATGAGATGTCAATTGGGCAGGTTAGGGGCAGCCTATGGGTGTTGACAATACATCATGTTTAATGTGGGTGTCACTGGCGCACGCACTAACTGTGAACGTTGCCATTTGCAGGGGCCCACTTACCGCCTCCTCAAGGGGTGGCTGTAAGTGCCTGGATGTTGATGTGCTTGTTTGTTAGCCCAGTGAGGTGTGTCTACCCACCTCACTCATTAACTTACTTCATGTACCAACCTTTGGTGCTTAATGCATGCATTTTAATAAACATGCCCTGAAGTGAGCACTCCCAGCCCTTTCCCCACCTCCTCTGTGTTATTAGAAAATTCCAGGTTAAGTACTTAATATGGGATTTAATTAATGTCCGCTAGTATTTTTTTTTAATGTGTTGAAAACCTAGCACAGCTTAGTAAATAGCCCCCCCCCCTCCCACCCCATCTATTTTCATGGTCCCCTATCCAGGCCTGACTCTACTTAGATTCTGAGATCTAACAAGACCAAAAGGGATATGCTTTCATTTTAAAAAAGTGATGTAGCCCTAGGTCAAAAAACCCATGCCACCAAAAATATTTTTTAAATTCTTCCTTGGACCCTTCTCCTCCTTTCCCTGTCCATATGGGGTTCCCCAGTACCTTACTCCAATCTGTCAGTTCAGGATATAGCAGGGAGATCCTCAATTCATCACTGCTGCAGGAAGATCCTCAATTCATCACTGCTGCTGTTCAAAATGGCACTGGTCACTGGTCAGCTCGGGTAGACTATTACCAGTTTCCAAAATACCTTTCTTGGGCAAATATTTGGTTTATGGCCCTAAGAAAACATCCTTCCAATCTGATCTTCTGTCAAAGACCTCCCCCACTAAAGCCCCACCCTCCCATCCGATCTCTCCCATTTAGTACCTACCTACCTTCCTGGACAGCAAATCTTTCATCCTCACCAAGTGGCCCCTCAAGATAACCCTCCCCAAGGAGCTCCCCCCCCTCTCAGAGAAGGCTCCCATACATACCACCTCCCATACAATCCTTCTCCAATTCTGGTCCCACCTGCCTGGACAACAAACTTCCCCCTCTCCCCACCACCAAGTAGACATTCCAAAGTTCCCCCTGGCTCAGAGTCTGCTTTGGGCAATAAGGAACCCCCCCCCCCTCACCAACATAACCCTCCCCACAGGAACTTCCACCCTCCAAAAAGAAGCCCCACACAGAGACCTAAACCTGACTCTTCTCCCAGCCCCCACTCAGGACCTATCCGGGGGACTCCAGGGAAAAAGAAGTGATTGGGCCAGAAGGGATCCCTCTCTGTGCCTGCTCAGTTGCCGCTGGGCTCCAAAATGGTGCTAGACATCAGTACTGTGATAGAATTCATGAAAGACTGGTTGGAAAAGGTTAAGAAGTTGCAGAAATTCAAACAACCCAACCTTACTCCCTTGAAAGCAGAGGCAAGGGAAGAAAGCGGAGGAGAAAAGGCACAGACGAAGAAACCATGAGCTAGTGACACAACCCGCAGGCTACAGCTCCCCAGACAATGATGGGTCAGTGCTGCTAGGCTGCTGGAGAACGGGCACCATCCAGCAAGGCCGTGGGGACATGGGTGATCTATTTCGATTTTTGCAAAGGTTGGTGGTAAGACAGGGGTTTGGGGTGAGGCTGGGTACAGTATTATCTATGGCATCTTCTGCTCTTCTACCCAGGATAGAAAGATAACAAAAAGTGGCTCAGATAAGGAGTGATATCCTACAAGTGATTAAGCTTAAGCTTCCACTGCTAGCAATTGGGATGTGCCCTTAGCAGCTAGACAAGAATAACTGAGAAGACTGGAGGGCCACGTGGCTCTTTATCTGCCATCAGTTACTAAGTTACCATAACATTTCAGCTAATTGATTTAAATGGTTTGTGAAATAATATTTTTTCAGGTTCATTGCACAACTGATAGCGTGAGGAATGTCCTCCTTATTGTGGTTTCACATTGAGAACTTTGGTAGCAACCAGGCATTAAAACAATCAATTTATTTCTGTCAACTGGAAAAATTCCCTCAGCTGAGCATAAAATGAAGGAATGTTCAGATAGGGGAATTAATAAGCATGGGGCCCACAGAGCACAAATCCCACTTTCATTTGATGATATTGTTTCTGTTTCTGGCCCATGAACCCCAGTGCCTGGCACTGCCTCTCAGCTAACTGTGCTTGAAGACCTCATTGGATTGAGAGTCATTCTGATGGAGCAGGAGTTGCCCTTTCCCTGGTCAGCAGACCCCTACTTCCACATCATCAGGGCTGCCCCTCCCGTGATTGTACATCTTCAGTCCCCTGCTCCCTTCCCCACTGCCAGAACCCAAATTTCTTAAGTAGTTACTAGCGCCTATGGTATAACTTTACATTAGTAGATCAGATTGGGTCAAGGTTGTATAACATAGAAGGGGAGAATTAAACATTATGCTGTATAGCTGTCTTCACATCTTCCATTTTACTGGAAAGGAATGATAAAGAATAGAAATATCTTTCATTGTTGTCACATATTCAATAAATAATTCTACTACCTTATGGTCAGATCGATGGATTGCCTTAATTACAGAGTCTGAAACAGATCACAACTGGCTGGAAATCAATGACACAATCCACTTTTTTCTCTGTCATTTTCTAACCATTCCAGGCAGCACCTAACAATACGAGGTGTGCTTTCATGGGGGCGCATTTGGTTTATTTGGGTGCCTAAAAATTTCATGTTGGCAAATCACTTGTAGGAGCATACACCATCAAATTAATTTGTATACAATCAATTTGCACACGTTAAAAAGTTCTTGCACTCATGCAGTACACTCTTAAAAAAAATAGGTAAAAGGAGCCCCCCAAAATTCCCAAAAGCTAGAAATAAATTGTTTAAAATGAACCACATTGTTTTTGACTGTGCACACCCTTACCAAATGCTTCAGGAGTACTAGCAGGGCAATGATTGCCAAGTATAAAACTATTATTCAGAGGGGTCCTTTTATGAAAGTGTGCTGCGCCATTTATGTGTGATTTGGCCAGGGCTGGCCCATCCACTAGGCGAGCTAGGCAGCTTCCTAGGGCAGCTGACCTGAGTGGGCGGCTTTGCGCCATTGCTTTGTTGCCTCTTTAAAGTATTTGTGAGTGATATTGCTGAAGTATGGAAAGGAAGAGCCTGCCTTTTTGTGGATGATATGAAAATTTGCAACAGAGTGGACAACATAAGGAAAGCTCTAGAAAAGCTGGAAGAATGGTCTAATGCTTGGCAGTTAAGACTTACTGTGAAGTGCAGTGTCATGGACTTGGGATGCAGAAATCCAAGGGAATTGTATGTGATGGGGTCGAGAATTTTTTGTGCATAGACCAGGAGAAGGACTTCAGAATGATTGTTTCTGAGGATCTCAAGGTGGCGAAACAATGGGATAAGATGATGGCCAAATCCAGAAGGATGCTGTATTGCATACAAAGAGGAATTACCAGCAGAAAGGAAGAGATACTAATGCCCCTGTACAAGTCATTGGCGAGGCCTCACTTGGAGTATTGTGTTCAGTTTTGGAGACCATATCTCACAAAGGACATAAAAAAGACTTGAAATGGTTCAGAGGAAGGCGACCAAAATGATTTGGAGCCTGCACCAGAAGACGTATGAGGAGAGACTTGAAGACCTAAATGTGTATATCCTAGAGGAGAGGAGGGACAGGGGAGATATAACACAGACATTTAAATACTAGGGTATTGAACAAACAAATCTTTTTCAAAGCAGGGGAAGCTGTAAAACTAGAGGACATAAGATGAAGCTGCAAGGAGGGAAATCTAAAAGCAACGTCAGGAAATATTTTTTCACTGAAAGGGTGGTGGATGCTTGGAGGTAGTGGGGGCAAATATAATGGTGGAATTCAAAACGACATAGGACAAACACAGTGGATCCCTTTAAAGCAAGAGGATAAAATCAAAATAAACGTCAACAAATAGAGAGGGGTGACCTGCACGGAGCAGCGAGTACAATCTTAAACAAAGACATACGAGTAGAGGAGGGTTATCTGCATGGAGTGGCGGGTACACCCATTCTAGCCGCCATACTGGGCAGACTAGATGGACCATTCTGGTCTTCATATGCCATCATATACTATGTTACTATGTAAGTTACTAAAATTAATTCCCTGGAAAAACTATCCTTCCTTCTAAGCATGATTTCAGCTTTTTTTTTGGGGGGGGGAGGTATTTTACGGTTGGGCAAAGTGTTGAATGGGCAAGGTAAAGCATGTACAAGGATTTTAGTCTGAAATCACATATGTACTGTACGGTGCATATTTTGCTAGTTTTTTGGGGGCTGTGCAAGCCCCTTCTTCACTCGGGTAGGGGGGTTGCAGCAGAGATGTCAGACATATTAACCTGTCGGTGCTCTCAGCCAAAGTGAACAACCCTCTCTAGATGTAATAAATTGTATTGACTTACTGTAGATTATGAAGCTTAATGCAAATTGCATTATAACATTATAAAATTAATATGCTGTTTTGCATGCATTTGAATGTGACACGGCTGATTAATATTTATTTTTAAAAAACGCAAAACTTGCTTTAATTATTTTTGGAGGGCATTTTTGTTAATAGTTACACATGTGGATCTAATGCATATTAAGGAATAATTTTAGAAACCTTTTCTGCATATAAAACACCTCTTGCAGGTTATGATAAAACTACATGCAGTGCATATCTGTAGAGCAGGTATGCTCAGGGGAGGAGTTTGGGAAGAGCATGAGGGACCTCGAGTTATGTGCATATTTTATGTGCTAGCATTTTATACCTGCTTCTTTCTGAGTAGATAGAAATGTCAGCGCCTATAATCCAGGCATTATTTCTGTAGGATTTGTGAAGACACATAGGCACTTATGCATCTTTTCCACCTATAAACCTAGGCTCCCTGTTATAAAATTGCCCTCTAAATTCCAAATCTGGCCTTTAGTGCATGCTTACCAGAAAATGCACATTAGTAATTAGGCCCCTTATGGGTGGAACAAACACTTTTAAGGGTCTGTACTTACCGTGCATTGAGCAAAACGTAACGAGCGGTAAATGCAACAGTTGTGCGCTAATTGTTGGGAGTGTGCCAAGCAGGTCCCTGGCAGTCAGCGCACAGAACTAAACCTAATGCATAGCAGCGGCATTTTCCATTAACATGGGTGCACCTAATGCTACTCATAGACGTATCGTTGAGTGCATCCACACCAATTTCCACATTGATGGTGAGCACGCTAACTGCAATGTGCTCGCCACGCCGACACTCCGCCCCTAACCTTCCCATTCCCCACCCCATTGTGTGATGGGCAATTCCACACATTTTAGTGTACAGTAGCTGTCATAAGCTCAGGGTAGCTGTTATTGCCTCCCCCATGCTCAGCTACTGCGTATTAAAACATGCGCTAACCGCATAGAGGAGCTAGTGTTAAGAATGCCAGAGCAAGAGAAAATAGTGAGATTTGTAATCCTTACAAGGTTTGGCCTGACTGATTTCTGGTACATTATGCATATTAGGAAATGGGTACACTGTATTTAAATTATTTTGCATGCAAGCGGTACAGAATCAAGCTTTACAGTGTCTGATATCAGATAAAAACAAAACACTGATAGTATTTCAGATACTGAACCCTTATTCTGAAGGAATAATTTTCATTAATTTTTAATCATTTTGCCTTGCAGAACCTGCTGTTTCTCTAATGAGGTAGTGAACAGTTAATAAAAACAGGTATTTTCTTGCATGGTGGTAAATGATAGCTTTAGAGCACACAATAGCATTCAGCTTTCCAGGTAGCTCATGAGAATAGTTTCACATGAGCCCACTTTTAAGAGTGCAGGAGAGCAATTGTCTTATTTTTAATGGTGCTTACTGATTCAGAAAATACAATATGATCGCAGAGGAATAGCACACTATAGCATTTGGAAAAAAAAAACTCTAGAACTAAAGATCACAATATGAGTAGTAGTATTTAAAAAAGAACAAGTTGGAGAATCTAGCAAGGTTTATTTTACAAATGCTGAAACCAGTTGAAAGGAAAAGGATAAAAACATAATTGCTTTAAATCAGCCACAGTGTTCCACAGTGCTTCTAAAGTTATAACTGATGGTTTTATCAAGCCACTCAGACCTGGGATTCCTTCAAACCTCCCATCCGCAGCTACAGGTTCCCCAACTGGGGAGCTGATCCCTCCTGCTCCAACTCCCTCCACTGCGACTTCTACCAGGGGTGAGGAAGTTGTCAAAGTCCCGCCGGAGCCCTCTTCACCTCCTTTAACCGGCGAGCACATCGGCAAACCAGTGGGAGGCACTCCGAATACCAGGACAGTCCTCTCAGGTCGAGGCGGGAGGGTGCGCTGCTCAGGAGACAGCCAAACCCCTGATGCACTCAGAGCCGATGGTTCAAACAGCAAAGGCTCTGCTAAAGACACTGCTCCTCCCGTCGCCGCCGAGAACCCGCAGGACACCAACGTTTTCTGCCCGGGGATATTGGAAGGAGCCGTCCCCGAGGGAAGGGGAGCCTGTTTCCTCTTTCGGCGCCCCATTCTAAAGCAGCCGAACTCTCCGGAGCTGAGCAGTAAGCGTCAAGCGTCTCAACGACGACAGCAACCTGCCGCTGTGGCTAACATGAATACTTCCTTATTGGCTGTTGTGGGTGTAGTGAAAATGGATTCCCTTTCGTTGAGAAGTGACTTTGCTCAGGTGAAAAGTTTGCAAGAGGATCAGGCTCGGCGCTTGACCGGTGTGGAGACGGAGTTGGAACATCTTCGGGGACTCTGTGCTGCCCAAGTTAAGGATAAAATCTTGCTGTCTAAAAAGGCTGAATATTTGGAGAATTATGTGCGTAGGAATAACTTGAGGTTATTGAATTTTCCTAAGTCTCCCATTATGTCGCCTTTGGAGATGGCCCGCAAATATCTTCAGGAAGTGCTTAAACTTCCCAGTGAAAATTTGCCTCCTATAGTTTGCGCACAGTATATATCCGTAGGCTCTGTGTCTAAGGGTCCCACCTCGGCGAATCTGTTTCAAGGAGCTGGAGATCTTACGGCTTTCTTGGAAGATTCTTTGGAAGTGGTGACCGGTCGAACTACCTTGCTTTTGACCCTAGCCTTGGATCCTGATAAATCATTGATTCTTCAAGCATACTTTAGAAATTTCAATGTTACTTTTTTAGGCTCTAAAGTATATATGTTTCCTGACCTTGCTCGTGTCACCCAGGCAAGGAGGAAGGAATTTCTTGGTCTTCGTCCAAGAGTCCTCTCCCTCGGGGGTAGTTTTATGTTAAGATTTCCCTCTCGATGTATAATTACCTTTGATGATAAGTCTTTTCTTTTTTTTGAGCCTAGTCAGTTATTGGAATTTCTTGTAGCTAGGGAAGGTATTGTGGTACAAACTGCTTCCAACATAGCTGACACGTAAGTCTCCATCCTGCTTTGATGATTAATGTTTCTATGTGTTTATTTTTCCTGTAGCCTCCCTGAAATTGCCTAAAGATTGTGGGCTAATATAAGGATGTAACGTTTAATCTTTTCTTTTATTTTTCTTTAGTGTTTTATTGGCATTGTATGGAATGATTCATCCTGTTTCTCTCATTCTTGTTCTGCTGGAATGTTTTTGTTGGAATTTATAAAAATTAAATAATAAATCAGGAAGAAAATACATTTTTACATATATGCATGAGCGAAAAACCAGAAACACCTTTCACAAAATGGAAAGCAGATTCAAATGAAGAAAAGGGGGAAAAGTATAAGCAATGGTGAAGCACTGATAGGCAGGTAGACAAAAAGAGAATTTGAGAAGAAGCTTGCCATAGAAGCAAAAGTAATAACATATTTGAAGCAAGAAGCCTGTGAAGGAGTGGATTGTACCATTAGATTACCGAAGGCTAAAAGGGGCACACAGGAAAGACAAATCTACAGCAAAAAGACTAGATGCATTTTTGGCTTCTGAGAAGGATGTAAGGCAGCCACCCATGCTGGAAATGCTATTTAATGATGATTAGGAGGACCTGAATCAAATTGCAATGACCTGGAAGATGTAATAGGGCAAACGAATGAGTAGTAAATCATCTTGACTGGCTGGTATACACCCCAGAATACTGAAAGAACTCAAAAATGAAATTGCATAACTATAATTAGTTATTTATTTATTTAACTTTTTTTACTTTCTTCCTTATCTTATAGCCAAAGCAGCTTACAAGGAACAATTAAAGGTCTTAACTTTGGAACATGATGTTGAGGTTTACATTGAACATTTAGATAAGTATATCATAATGAACTTGTTTTGTAAGATGATTCCCTTAAGTAACAATCCTACCATGTACATAGTTAAAGCTGTTACAACCTAATTATGTTAAACCATGTTCGATGTAAGAAATGTTCCTTTGTAAACCGCCCCGATCTTGGGAAGGAGCGGTATAAAAATAACAATACCTAAATATATAAACATGAGAGGCTAATATTTACAGTTATGTTTGCAGTTGTATCTCATTAGAACTTGGTGATATGGTCATGGGTGATCTGTCACTTGGTTTACAATTCAATTCAAGGGAAATTTGTGTTTCTGTGGAGGGCAGGTAAAGGTTATGTAGGCGGTTTTAATTCAACTTGTGCAGGTAGGACTAGCTACCAAAGTCTTCCCTAAAGAGATGAGTCTTTATTTTCTTGCAGAAGTCGCTGAGGTCCTGTGTGTCATGGGTGTCATGTGGGAGCGCATTCCATATCTTAAGTACAGAACAAAAAGTAGCAGGTTCCGATATACTAATGACCTCCTAAACACAATTTTTGTCGGACAAGTTGCCTCCAGGCAAGAACACCTTAACTGAAGTTCCATGTCCTTTTTAATCAAATGCAGTAAAACATTTTAAACTGCTGAAGTATTATGTACTCAAGGCAAGAAGTACTTAGCTGAATCCCCATATCTTAGGGGCATAAAGCAAGAAGGCTCTGCTTGAAGCTGTCTGATTGCTTGATCTGAGGGAGGGAGGGACAGTACATTGATTGCATGTTATGTCATCTCTGTCTATTGTTGGGCAACTTGTGAATTAGGGATTGTAAATGGGGCGAAGAAAGTTGATTGCAAAGGCGGTGAGTATGACCTTGTATTTGATTCCGATAGTAACTGGTAGCCAATGTAGTGATTTGAGTAGTGGAGTTGTGTTCATGTTTGTGAGCACCAGTGTTCTGTGCTAGCTGTATAGGGTGAATTATGTAATCTGGGAGACCTTGAAGGAGGATGTTACAGTGATCCATATGAGAGAACACAAGGACTTGGAAGACCATATGGAAATCATGTGAGTTAAGAAAGGGTCAGAGATGTTGAGCTGTTTTTAGCTTCTGGTATATGAGTCGAGTAGTGTATCTGATGTGTGATTGTATAGTTAGGTATTGGTCCAAGATTATCCAAAGGTAACAAACCTCTGGTTTGAAGTGTAGTTGTGCACCAGTCATTGTCATGTGTGTTTGAGGGCAGAAGTTGATGTCTCTTTAGATGAAAAGGATTTCAGTTTTGTTGAGGTTCACAGTTAAATTGTGGTCAGTGAACCATTGCATGATGCCCTTTAAGCATCTTGTCAGAGGAGTATAGTTAGGTTGCATTGTGGAGAACGGTATATAGAGCATTATATCTTCGGTGTAGATGTAATATATGTGTGTGACTATACAATTGAGCATATAGGCTGTATGAAGATATTGAGGAGGAGTGCCGATAGTGTGAGCCCTTGGGGAATGCCCTGTTTCAGCTGCAATGGGGTTGAGGTGGCTTCAGCGAACCTTAGTTGCTGTATTCTGTCAGTTAAGTAGGAGGTGAACCATTTCAGTGTGGTGCCGCAAAGAGCTTTTTCTTATAGTCTGTGGAGTAGAGAGTCATGGGGGGACTGAATCAAATGTGGATGTTATGTCCAAGAACATGAGGAGGAATCCTAGGTAGGGCTTCTGGATTCCCTGAATTAGTCTGTCCATTAGAGATATTTGGAGCATATCAACACTGTGGTTAGGTCTGAAGCCATGTTGCTGTGGGTCCAAGGGGGCATTGAGGTTGTAGCTGGATATGTACCTTTTTTTTTCAATCATTTTAGCCAGGAATGGTAGGCTGGAGATGGGGTGGTATGAGCCGGGGTTGGTGAGGTCCAATGGTGGGTTTTTTTAGAACTGGTCATATTGATGCTTGCTTTAGGCTGGTTGCCATGTAACCTTGTGTTAATTAGTTATTTGTAACCTCCATTGCCTCGGAAGAAAGACCTGGCAATCTACTTCCGGTCACATTGCCAAGAAAACCCAGGAACTGCTGAGTTCGCAGGAGTCACTGTTGACTCAAAGGCTCACATTGAATTGCACTGCAATTCTCTGCGATATCTGAAGATTGGAAGGTGGTCAATGTACCACCAGCTTCTAGAAAGGGTTCCAGAGTTGATCGAGAAACTGTAGTCTGGTGAACCTGATGTTAGTGCTGGGAAAAATGTAAGAAATAATTATAAAGAATAGAGATTTGCAGGGCCAAATAAAGGTTCAGTTACTCATCATTTATTTATTTTTATTTTTATTTAACATTTCTTATATACCGCCTTTCATGATATCAAGGCGGTTTACATTGAACAAACTGAAATTACATTGAACAGGGCATTATAACTTGGAGATAACTATTTTACAGGGAACATGGGCAATGGAGGGTTAAGTGGCTTGCCCAAGACCACAAGGAGCACCTGTGGGACTAGAAACCCCAGTCCTTCTGGCCCAAGGTCCACATATAACCAAGTTTTAGCAATTTCCTTGTGTTTTTGTGCATATTCATCTTAATTGCGTGCCTTCTAAGCATGCTAGTTTTTCTGAGTGTGCAAGTTAATTTTGTACATGTTAATCCATATGTGGACTGGGGATTCAAATGTCAGCTGAAATTTAATATGGACAAGTGCAAAGTGATACATGTAGGGAAGAATTATCCAAACTATAGATGCACAATGCTAAGTTCCACATTAGGTACCATGAGCCAGGAAAAGGATCTTGGCGTCATCGTGAACAATACGTTGAAATTCTCTGCTCAGTGTGTGGCGGTGGCTAAGAACCTCCCAAAAGAACCCTAGAAATGATTAAGAAAGAAATGGAGAATAAAACACAGAATATCAAAATGCCTCTGAATTGCTCCATAGTGTGCAATTCTGGTCGCTACTTCTCAAAAATTCTATAGTGCAGTGGCATACCAAGTAGTGGTGGGCGCGGCCCATCCTGGGTGCCTGCCAGGAGAGGATACACCCCCCCCCCCGGGCCTACACTTAGGAGGCAGCATGGAAAGCTTACATTAAAGCTGGGTGGTGTGCCGCGCTGCCTCCAATCCACATCCAGCCATACGCGTAGAAAAGAGGTGGGCCACATGGGCTCTGGCCCCACCAAAAACCACAGCATTGCAGACAGCAGGTTGTGCACAGGGATCCTATCTGCTGGGAGCAGAAGAAGAAAAGCCCCTTCCTGTCTGCCTAAGGGAGATTAGATTCCAGCGGACTGAACAGGAAGGGTCTCTGCCCCTGGGGTGGGGCTTGGGTTCTCCCAATGAAAAAGCCCTTTCACAGTCCCTGGTCCTGGTGGCTCTTCTCTCCCGACCTAAGTCTTGCACATCATAAGACGTCAGCTTGGGAGAGAAGAGCTTTTGGGCCTAGATTGGAGGCAGCGCGGCAAGCCATTCGTCTTTAAGGAACTTAGCCACACTGCCTCCTAAGTGTAGGCTGGGCGGGGAAGTTTCATCAAACCGCTCCTTGCTGCATCGTGCCATTGGTGGGAGGAGCATTGGCCCCAAGAGGGTGCAGATGCCCTGGGTACCCAAGGGGCTGGGAACACCACTGATATAGTGGAATTACAAAAGATACAGAGAAGGGTGACCGAAATAAAGAGGACGAGGAAAGGTTTAAGAGGTTATGGCTCTTCAGCTTGGAGAAGAGATTGCGGAGAGGAGATAAGCTAGAGGTCTATAAAATCATGAGTGGAGCAGAACAGGTAAACATGAATGAGTTGTTTTCTTTTTTAAAAAGTACAAAGACTACAGGACATGCTGTAAAGTTACAAAGTAAGAGATTTCAAACAAATGATTAAATTCTGGAATTCGTTGCTGGAGGATGTGGTAAAAGCAGTTAGCATAGCTGGGTTTCAGAAAGTTGGACATCTTCCTACAGGAAAAGTCCATAAACCATTCCTAAGGTAGACCTGAAGAAATCCACAGCTGTCTCTGGGGGTAAGTAGCATACAATTTGGTTACTTTTGGGATCCTGCCAGGTACATGTGATCTGGATTGGCTACAGTTAGAAGCAGGATACTGGGCTTCATAGATCTTTGGTCTAAGCCAGTATGACATTTCTTCTGCTCTTAATACAAAAATTGCACTAAGGGGCATGTTTACTAAAATCCACATTGGTAATGTGTGTGCTGGCTGAGGTACCAGTGTGAGGGTCAACGGTAACTGTGGTTAGCATGGGCCTAGGCCGTGGTGCCACACAAGCTACCATGCAGATGCAACTAATGCCATCTATTGAGACAGTAATTGCGATTAGCGCAGGCTATTAACTCCTGCAGTAGCTCTGATGCACCCACCCATGTCTCACCCAGTCCCCACCCCCATGCATGCTACTAAGGAGCACAGGGTTTTTAGCATGGGGACCCTGTGCTATTTTTATTGTGGCACCCAAACTACGCACTAACCCCACTCTACCCTGGTAGCGTGGTTTAGTAAACATGCCCCTAAGTGCCTAGTTATGTGGAGCAGTCACAAAGCAGTATTAACATAATTTAATCTGAACGGCCCCCATCATGTTATCTTCATCTTCAGCAGTGCAGTAGAAGACTGTCTCGAAAGGCATGTCATAAAAATAAGCACCTGATAAAATATCATTGAGAGTACTAAAAGACGGGTGACATTCAGTAAAAACTGAATACATGAACACCAGAAAAGAGTCTGAAAAGAGGTGATTGAGAGATGAAATATGGAAATGTTTAACCAGAAAAAAGATAGTAGATCCGTGGAGCAGAAGCATATTTTGTCCAGCTAGCTTTGCTATGGATATCCAGACCGAGTTATCTTTAGGCCTGTCTGAGTTGCCTGGATTACGCTGGCTAATCTGTCCTGAATACCAGCACTGACTTGCATTGCCTTTTGTCTGTCCTGACAAGATTTATTCCCAGAGTGGGAAGGGGGCAGGGGAGGGAAGAGTTTTCCTCTGTTAAGGTTTCTCCATCTGACTCCAAACAGCCAGTACCATTTTCATGCACAGCAGAAATTAACACCAGTGCCAACCTCAGTCTACTGGCAGCATGTGCAATAGCCACTGTGGTAGGGCAGGAGCGACAGGAATCTGCTTCTGCATGGTGAAGAAAATTTACAAATACAGAGTAAAACCCTCTGGGGGGAGGGCTAGGGAGAGGTTTATTTCTGACAGAAGTAGTCTTTTTTCTTTAAACCAAATGAACTAAATAAGGAAATACTGATCTGAGATATGCTTGAGAAAGCAAATGTAGATGCGCCTTAACAAGAACCAAAGAAAGTGATGGAATGAGCCGATTATCTATTGTGTCTCTTGGAATCTTAGGTTATTAGTTTCTGTGGTTTTTTCCTATCTTTTCCTTTCATTTTGTAAGAACAAAATAATGAATGCTTAGTGAGTACTGAATATCAGAGCCTCTTTTCCCTATGGGCAACAGGGATGGCTGCCCCAGATCCCTGCATAACAGGGGCTCAGCTGCTCATAGGCAACGTTATCCTGAGTACAGGCTGCTGAAATTTCGTGTTTTTTCTATATTCTGTGGGATCCAGCTGTGTGGCTACTGCTGTTTTTCTGTTTCAGGCCAGAGCATATGGGGGTGGGAGCTGCAGTTAGACTTCTGGTTCCAATTTGCAGACGTTTTGGTCAGGGGATGGTGACTCTCTGTGCTCATGGCCTGTCTTGCGCCAGTTCAATTGTTCTGGCCTGGCTAATGGCACCACTTGCCCCGCTATGGCTCCCCCTGTCCCTGCTTTCTCAGTGAATGAAACAGCTTCTGCTCTCAGCCCAGCGCCTGCATCTGCATTGCTACCTCTATCTTAGAATTCTAGGAGCTGGGGAGGCAAGTGAGAACAAAGCCGCAGCACCATTGGGATCAAGAGCCCCAGAGAAAGATGGCTGGAGCCCACAGAGGATCCTGTTCCTCCTCACCCTGCATGGTGTGGGCTAGGGGCACAGGTTAGTCATGGTGACCAGTGGGGCTGGGGACGTTGTCAAGGCAGCCTTGTGATCCAGCCTGGAGGAAGGCATCTTACTCCATGCTGGCCTCTTCTTAAAAGTACACTCTTTCACTTCCAATGGTTTGACAGAGGCCCCTGCTGAGGGGTTCTGTGGCCAGGTTCTGTGTAGCCGGGTTTAAAAAAGGTTTGGACAAGTTCCTGGAGGAAAGGTCCATAAGCCATTATTAAGAAGGGGCCCAGGATATCAATGCTTGACCCAGTACAAGCATTGCGGAACCTGTGTCTTTTGGGGAAACTGCTAGGTACGTATGACCTAGATTGGCCACTGTTGGAAACAGGATACTGGGCTTGATGGACCTTGGTCTGACCCAGTGTGGCATATCTTATGTTCTTATGTTTAAGCAGCTTCAGGGCTCAAGTGCTGTGCCAATAACACGTGTGTGTACACACTCCTCTTATTCATGTGGAGGAAATGTCTGTCGTAACTTCCCTTGCTGGAGTCATGAGAAGGATGCAAAGGGATCCTAATCAGGAAGATTTACGGGATTAGTTACTGTGCACTATGGGCATGCTGCAGGTGGGGCTGTGTGGCACACTATTTTGGCAATCTGGTAATTGTACTGTGACAGTGCACAGTGCAACCTGCAGGCCTGCTAGTCACTGTGAGGGGCATTCTGTGCTGGCCGTCTCCCCCTTGTATGGCCGATCAGAATCGGGCCATACAGAGGTAGACTCGATTCTGATCATGCGGGGGCTAGACGTGCCCACAGGATCAGAATTGGGTCTATAGCCTGGATGTGGAGGCTCTGGCCCAATTCCAATTGGCCGCACATACGGCCCACATACCTGACTAACTCAGCCAGGCTCCTGAATGGAGCTGCAGTGCTATGGTGTCCCGTCGCCATGGCACTACGGCTCTATTCAGGAACCGCAATCCCCTGTCGCAGGAAACAAACATTGGTTCCCACAGCCCAACCCCCAATCTGGCCTTTTGTGGCCAGGGTCAGGCTGTGGGGACCCCCTTCACCTGGGTTCCCAGGTTCCGCACCATGATACCCCTCTGTCCAGGGGGATCTATTCCACTTTCGAGGTGGAATAAGTCCCCAGTCTAGATTTGAGGCCCTGGATATACAGGACCGACCTCAGAATTAGCACTATATGTCTGGGGTCACTCTCCACCTACCACCCACCCTCATTCCGCCTGTATTCCGCCCCCTCTCTCCCACGAACAGAGCTCCCCATACAAATCGCCTGTTTGTATGGGCAGCTCTGTGCCGTGCAGGCTAAAAGGAGTTCCGCATGACACAGTGTGCAAATACAAGAAGCAGGTTGTCAACAGATACATCATTTATGCCCTCTCCCCAAGGGATTTTGGAAGGATTCTACAAGTCATAAGGGATACTCAGATGATTAAAATATTTTCTTGCAAAACAGATGAAACTGCTTTATCTAGGTAGAATTGCACATGTGATGACATTTGTATCATTTTAAATACGGCTATGCTCCTTAAAGTTTTTTTCACTATAGTTTCATAGAGATATATTGTAATTGTGTGTCTTCTTGTGTTTGCTAGCTTAAAAGACTCCTTTGTGTTTTCTAAGTATATGGCTAGTAGGCAAAACAGTGCAAAGATTCTCAGTTATTCACATTGGGGTGGGGTTAATGTAGGAAAAATTAAAAGGGGCCCATCCCGAAAGGTTTTCACAGTGCCTCATAAGTGGTTAAACTGTTCACTGCTAGTGAATGCTTTTCAGACTTGCAAAACAAATGGAGCCATATAACTACAAAACTGCTGTGGCACCCTGAATGAACCTGATCTTGTCTGCTTTTTGGAAGCTAAGTAGGTCAGGCCTGGCTAGTATTTGAATGGAAGACCACCTTGGAATACCAGCAGATATAAGCTTACTGCATGGAAGAAAGGTCTGGCAATCTACTTCATAGGTGTCAGAATGGGGTGGGCCAAATGGGCCCTGGCCCCACCAAAATTTTGTCTGCCAGGTGTCAGTCGTAAACTGCATGGAGGCTGTGATCGCAGCCTTCCCCTCCTGTTTCGCCCGCGGGGATCCCATCTCCCACAGGCAAAAGAGAAGAGAGCAGCCACGATCACAGCAAAGACTCCTCCTGTCTGCCCTGCTCTCCTGCAGGTAGACAGAAGGAGTCTTTGCCACGATTGCAGCCATTCCTTTCTCTTCTGCCCGCTGGAAATTGGATCCTCCTGAGCAGAACAGGAGGTGAAGGCTGCAATCATGGCCTCCATACAGATTGTCTGCCACAGGGATTCGATCTCCCACAGGTAAAAGAGAAAGGAATAGCCACAATCATGGCAAAGACTCCTTTCTGTCTGCAGGAGATTGGGGCCATACAGAAGGAGTCTTTGTCACGATCCTCCTTCTCTCTTGCCTGTGGGAAATTGGATCGTCATGGGCAGAACAGGAGAGGAAGTCTGCGTGGGCTAGAGTGGAACTTGGGGCAGTCAGAACTGAGCTTGCCCCCCCTCCCATGATATGGCCGTTCTGCTACCCCTGATCTACTTCCCATCACATCTTGCCAAGAAAACCCAGGAGATGAGTCACACTTTGCCAAGAAGACCCAGGAGATGCATCATCATCAACTTTGTGGTACACAAAACAAACAAATTATAGGAAAAAAAAGTGAAACGAATCAGCACAATGCTCTCCTGTGTCTAACCAACATCATGCTCACTCTATTCTTTTAAGGTTTAATCATTTTCAACAAGTATTACAATTGCTAACACTTGCTAGAGAGATGTCGGAGAAAATGAAATTTAATGAGAAAAAATTATTGCTCGTTACAGACCTTGCCAAGGAGACAGTTGCTCAGCATAAATCATTTCTCAGTCTCCATCAGTCTTTGAAAACTATTGGTGCCCAATACAGTCTACTTGATATGGAGAAACGCATTGCATGAAGGTTATAATGACACCCAGATTTTATTTGAATAAACATGCATGAATATGACTATTTTAAATATATAATTAGCCATGCAGTTGCCATCTTAGCTTCAGTGAATGCCTGTGAGACTTTAGCATATTGCATTAATCCAATGCAAATTCTTCATATTTTATTTATTTTATTTATTTAAAAGATTTTCTATACCGCCTTCTCCTTTAATCAAGGCGGTTTCCACAGCAAACAATCATAAGAGTGGTTCAAGTGTGTTCATGCAGTGATACAGATTGTGTGTTTGTGTTGGTGTATATTAGATTCTTTTGAGCTATTTATATTATGAGCTATATACATTCTTATGTACAGGGACGGGGAGGGGGTTGGTCTTATGTTCTTGCTTTTGAGTGGATCATGTGATGTGTCCATAGTGATCAATGAATAGTGTTGTCTTAAACAGTTTCCGAAAGTCTTTGAGGTCTTTTGTTAGTCTTAGTTCATCTGGGAGGGTGTTCCAAATCTTTTGGGGTGTTAACGCGATTGGAAGTGCCTCTCCTCCTTGGTCGTGTGCTTCTGTCTGGATGTATGAGTGTATGTAGGCAGAGGGATGATGACTGTTGTTTGATCTTGAAGATATTTATGACTGTCTTATATTTGATATGTGAGCTGTTTGGGAGCCAATGGAGGTCTTTCAGTATGGGTGTGATGTGTTCATGTCTTGTTGTGCCAGAAATTATGCGAGCTGCTGTGTTTTGTGCCAACTGTAGCGGTCTAAGAGTTTGTTTTGATAGACCGAGGTATATTGGGTTGCAGAAGTCTAGTAGTGGGGTTATTAGTGCCTGGCAGACTGTACGGAAGTGCTCTGGGGCGAGGAGGGGCTTGAGGCGTCAGATAATTCTCATCCTGTGGTATGCGCTTTTGATGGTTCTGTTTATGTGTGATTGTAGATTCAGTTCCTTGTCCAGGGTTCAGTTTTATAACCATTGCAACCTAGGATTCTATTACATGCCTTGTAGAAACAAACTCTTTAGAGAAGTGGGAGCGCCTAGCCATAATTTTTGACTGCCCTCTATCCTCTCCTTCCAGACTTTAGCGACTTGCATGAATGAGTTATATGCAATAGATATGCGAAAGAGTTTAGATCTTGCCATAGCATCATTTACAGATTTAGGTTTTGGTTTTTCTTTTTGCTTGTTTAATGTTTCAACTGTATGGGTATGTGTGGCTTATTGCTATGTCTCTTGATGGCTGTAAATATGGGTCGGGGTGATCTTTTTTCCTTGCATGAGAGAGTGTCTAAGTCCCTTCTCAAAACTCATTCAGGGCATTACTTCAGAAAAATTTGTGATATATTAATCGTCTTTCCTGTTGAACTTCTCAAGAAAGTTTCTAACACCTGGAAAATGGTTTGAGTGTATGCAGTTGCTGTTAAAAGAGGGCTTAAACTGAAGAATATAGAGGTTACAAAATAAACTCGTTTAAGATGACCACAGAAGGGACACATATGATTCCTCCTATTGCAGTACTGAGTATCTAGCCCAATGAATTACATAAGAACATAAGATATGCCATACTGGGTCAGACCAAGGCCCATCAAGCCCAGTATCCTGTTTCCAACAGTGGCCAATCTAGGTCATACGTACCTAGCAGTTTCACCAAAAGACGCAGGTTCCACAATGCTTGTACTGGGTCAAGAATTGATATCCTGGGTCCCTTCTTAATGGTTTATGGACCTTTCCTCCAGGAACTTGTCCAAACCTTTTTTAAACCCAGCTACACTAACAGCCTTTACTACATCCTCCGGTAACAAATTCCAGAGATTGATTACACGTTGAGTGAGAAAACATTTTCTTTTATTAGTCTTAAATAGTTTACCCTGTAGCTTCATTGCATGTCCCCTAGTCTTTCTATATTCTGATAACGTAAACAATCAATCTACGTTTACCCGTTCCACTCCGTTCATTAATTTATAGACTTCTATCATATCTCCCTTCAGCCGTCTCTTTTCTAGGTTGAAGAGCCCTAACCTTTTTAGCCTTTCTTCATAGGAGTATCCTTCCATCCCCTTTACCATTTTGGTGGCTCTTCTCTGAACCTTTTCTAATAATGCTATATCCTTTTTAATATACGGCGACCAGAATTGCACACAATATTCAAGGTGCGGTCTCACCATGGAACGATATAGACGCATTATAATTTATTTATTTATTTAACAATTCTTATATACCACACTATTTGTTATCAGTGCGGTTTACATTTAACAAAGAATACTCAGATCAGAGAAGACTGAGTTTACATTATAACAGGGAATAGAACTTGGAGAACATGGGTAACTATTGCGGCGCTCCTGCCCGGCCTTGGGGCTAAAGACAGGAGCGGCGGTCTGATGCTTCGTGAGGAAGGAGAGTAACCTGTATCCAGGGAATGCTGGGTATTGTAGTTCCTGCTCCTCTCGCTCCGAAATAAAGAGTTGTAGTTATGGGGTTTCCAGTATTTTTATTATAGTAAAGGATATTGTTCCATCACATGGCAAATAAATGCAAACAAAATAGGTGCTTCAAAATGCTAACAGGAAAACTTAGGATAAAGGCAACTTAAAGTATAACTGCTTCTTTTCACTTCTCAGCAAATTACTCACTTTGCCCCAAGAGGTCAGTTAGATTCACTGCAGCCTCTTTCAGCCACTGTTACCTTCACAGTGCTGGGGAAAATCAGGTGCACATAATTAGAGCTTTCTCAGCCAGGCAATATAACAGCTCCGTAGCATTCAATTCACATACGGTAAAAAGCAGTTTCCTTCAGCTTGGCATCTCTACACAGCAGACCGTGCAATCCATACTCTCACAATCTGGTAAGTCTGTATTCTCCAGGACCAAGCAGGAAGTCAGTCCTCACTTATGGGTGACGTCGGCGCCGACGGAGCCCTCGCGGAGCAATTTTCCCCAGCTTTCAAAGAAAGCCTTTGGGAATTGCAGCGCGCATGCGCGGTCGTCTTCCCGCCCGAGGGTGCCATCTTAGCCAGTCTTCTTTTTTCCGCGGAGCCCTACAGACGTCCCCGTCTTGTCCCCGCGAAAAAGTTGATTTTCTTCTTTATTTTATCCTTTTTTCCTTCGGTTCGACGCCGATCGTTTTCCCGCCCGGACTCGCGACGCCGGTCACGAGTCCTCTTACTTTTTTCGGTTTTTCTGACTTAGTCAGCTTTCGTTTTCGGTTTCCCTGGCAGCCCGGTCCTTTGACCTCGCAGGGGCCCTTTTTCCCCCGATGGCTGCCAGTGGGTTTAAGCGGTGTGGTCGGTGTGACCGAAATATGTCACTCACCGACACACACGACTTTTGCCTCCGCTGCCTGGGCCCGGATCATGAGGAACTGATCTGTGGGCCCTGCAGCAAAATGTCCTCAAAGGCGTTGAGAAGTCGGCGGCATCAGCGTGAGAGAATCTTCGCTGACCCCAGCCGTACCCGGACCTCGTCGGAGGCCTCCGCGTCGAAAGGCTCCAGCTCGGACCGTCGCCGGAGTTCCTCCGACCGGGGTTCTCCCTCCGGGGACCATCGTCGGAAGGTGAAACCCGCGAGGGCGGCGTCGGTGGACGCTCCTGGTTCCGCGAGGGCCAGGTCGCATAGCCCCGACAGCCGCCCCGGGTCCTTGGAGAAGGAACACATCCCGAAGCGACCTCGCCTGGAGTCGGAGATGCCTGCCCGGGTAAGTCCTGTGGTCCTTCTGGACTCGCCTCCGCGACAGCCGACGTCGGGCCCGACGCCGTCGGGGCCCGAGTCGGGGGCTGCTGGGTCACCTGAGCTCGGACTCAGGTTGACGGCCTTGGAGAGCAGACTGTCTGCCTTCATGGACCAGCAGAGGGCACTGCTCGCTGGCTTCGCTGGCGCCGCTGCCCCGACCGCCGGGACGTCGACGTCCAAGTCGACCCCGGAGACCGAGCCGATCCTCGAGTCGATGAGAACTCGAGTCGATCCTCGGTCGAGGTCACCCTCGGCCTCCCGTTCGGGACCGAGGTCGCCGACGCCGACTCCCTCGGCGTCGGGGCGGCTGGCGCCGCACCCTGCCCGGGCCGACCCCACCGAGTCCTCGTCGGAGTCGGTCTGGGAGTCTGAGGAGGAAGAGTCACCTGATTCTTTCCGGACTCGGTGTGTCCCATCGGACTCACCGGAGTCCGAGCCTCGGAAGCAGTCCCCCCCGGAGGATGCCCGGTTCTCGGACTTCGTTAGGGATATGGCCAAGGCTTTGGCCTTCCCTGCGGATCCCGAGGAGGAGCCTCGAGCCGAAGAGCTCGTCGCCCTCCAGTATGACTCTCCCGCGAGGGAGCACTTTACTGTGCCGGTTCCTCCTATGCTGGAACGACTACTCTTCCGCATGTGGGAGAGTCCGGCCTCCTCGCCGGTCCTGAGCAAGCGGGTCGATTCTATCTATCGAGTCCGCAAGAGCCCTGGCTTTCAAAAGGCACAGCTGCCACACCATTCCATGGTAGTGGAATCGGCCATGCATCGTCTTAAGAGCCAGAAGATGCACTCCTCGGTGCCTCCTGGAAGGGAGGCCCGTAACCTGGATGGCCTTGGCAAGAAGTGCTTCCAGGGCTCTATGCTCGCATGTCGTGTCCAGACTTACCAGCTATACATGGGCATGTATCTCCGGGATCTGGCTAAAGAGCTAGCCGGATTCTCCGCTGGTCTGTCCGAGGAACCCTTGCGGAGGTTCCTAGCCTTGTCCACTGGCATTCGGGAATGCTCAAAGTTCATGTCCCGAGCAGCCTATGATGGCTTTGAAGCATCGGCTCGAGTGGCCGCAGCCGGCATCGGTGCCCGCCGACAGGCTTGGCTTCAGTCGTCAGACCTTGAGCCCTGGGTGCAGGACAAGTTGGTCGATGTCCCCTGCCGAGGCGAAAACCTCTTTGGCAAGCCCATGGCGGAAAAGGCTGCGCAAATTGAGACTGAGACTCTCACCAGGACCAGGCTTTCTAGGAAGACCTCCGCCCCTTCCCAGAAAAAGAAGGGCTCGGGGAAAAAGTCCTTTTACCCGAGGAAGGCGGCTGCCTACAAACAATACCCCCATTATCAGGCCCCTGCAGCTCCCCAACAGGGCCAGCAGGCCAAGGGACGGGGTAACGGGTCCCGTAGGCAGCAAGCCCCCAAGCCTGCACCACCAGCCCCTGCTCAGCAGGGTGGGGGCTTTTGACTCACTAAGCATAGCCTCTCCCCCCCCGCTGGTTCCTCCCAGCACCGGAGGCCGGCTGGTTCACTTCGCCCACAGGTGGTCCAGCATCACCGCAGATGCCTGGGTACTTCAGGTCGTGCGAGAAGGCTATCTTCTCCACTTCCATCAGGTCCCTCCCTCCTATTTTCCGGGAGAACCTCCGCGACCCCCTCTGCATAGGGAGTTGCTCCTTCAGGAGTTAGCAGGTCTTCTGCAGGAACAGGCGGTGGAACCGGTGCCACACCACCTGAGAGGTCAAGGCTTTTATTCAAGGTATTTTCTGATACCAAAGAGAACAGGGGGCCTCAGACCCATCCTAGACTTGCGCAACCTCAACAAGTTCCTTGTGCGGGAGAAGTTCAAAATGCTTACCCTTGGAATCCTTCTGCCCTACCTCCAGCAGGGAGATTGGCTATGCTCCTTGGATCTAAAGGATGCCTACACGCACATCCTCATCCACCCAAGCCACCGCCAATACCTAAGGTTTGTGGTGGCAGGAAATCATTACCAGTACAGAGTACTGCCCTTTGGCCTGTCCTCCGCACCGCGAGTCTTCACAAAATGTCTCGCGGTCGTGGCGGCCCATCTCCGGCTTCACGGCCTCTATGTCTTTCCGTACCTCGACGACTGGCTCATCAGAGCAGCGTCCGCTCGGGAGGTCACCAACGCCACGCGCCGCACGGTGACTCTTCTGCAGCACTTGGGCTTTGTTATAAACTTCGCAAAGTCCACTTTGCTCCCCTCACAGGATCTCGAGTTCATCGGCGCAAGGCTGCACACTCCTCAGGCGCGAGCATACCTACCGCTCGACAGGGCTCAACGGCTCATGGACCTAGCCGACCGTTTTCGCAGCCAGCCCCTGGTCTCCGCCAGGCGCTTCCTGAGACTACTCGGCCATATGGTTTCCACCGTCCATGTGACCCCCAATGCCCGCCTGAATATGCGGTCTGCTCAATGGTGTCTCCGCCAGCAGTGGCGTCAAGCCACAGGCGGCCTAGCAGACCTAGTGCGCGTCTCCGAGCCGCTGATCTCGTCTCTCCGGTGGTGGCTCCGGCAGCCGAACCTCATATTCGGAATGCCTTTCCAGTCACCTCAGCCGACCCGGGTGCTGACCACCGATGCATCCCTCCTGGGCTGGGGAGCACATTGCCAAGAGGCACGTACTCAGGGCCTCTGGACCACGTGGGAGTCTGCTCAGCAGATCAACTTCCTGGAGCTCAGGGCGATCCGCCTAGCTCTCAAGGCCTTCTCCCACCTGACTTCCCACCAGTCCGTCCTTGTCCAGACGGACAATCAAGTTGCCATGTTCTACGTGAACAAGCAGGGGGGCACGGGCTCCTTCCTCCTCTGCCGGGAGGCACAGAAGCTCTGCTCTTGGGCCGTCAGTCACGGCATTCTCCTCAAGGCGGTTTATCTCCCGGGCCAAGAAGATTGCCTTGCGGACAAACTCAGCAGGGTCCTCCAGCCGCACGAGTGGCGTCTGGATCCCTTGGTAGTTCAGAAGCTCTTCCTCAAGTGGGGCCTCCCCACGGTGGATCTCTTTGCCAGTCCTCACAACCGGCAGCTTCCTCGCTTCTGCTCTCGTCAGCCACACCCCCTTCGGGTTGCGGCGGACGCTTTTCTGATCTCATGGTCGGGGAGCCTTCTGTACGCTTTCCCTCCCATCCCGCTAGTCTCTCGGACTCTTTTCAAGGTTCTCCGAGACAAAGCCTTCATGATCCTGGTGGCCCCTCGCTGGCCCAGGCAGCCGTGGTTTCCGCTCCTATTGCAACTGGCGGTGGAGGATCCAATCCCTCTGGGGGTAAAACCGGATCTCCTCACTCAGGATCAGGGGTCCCTACTGCACCCCAACCTCAGGTCTCTCAACCTCATGGCCTGGCTGCTGAGAGGGTAGTCCTTGCTCCCCTTCTCCTGCCGGCGGAGGTGGAGGAGGTCGTCTTGGCTTCGCGACGGCCTTCTACCCGCAAATGCTACGCCCTTAAATGGCGTCGCTTTGCAGTCTGGTGTACCCAACAGTCTCAGGATCCCTTCTCCTGCCCGGTGTCGGTGATCTTGCAGTACTTGTTACACCTCTCTAATCTGGGACTTAAGTCCAACTCCGTCAAAGTTCACCTCAGTGCTCTTTCGGCACATCATGTGCCGGTGGACGGTAGACCTCTCTCAAGCGACCCTCTCGTAGCGAGGTTTCTCCGAGGTCTCCTTCTACTTAAACCACCTCTGCGCCCGCCAGCGCCTGACTGGGACCTGAATGTGGTTTTGCAGCGGATCACCTGTCCGCCTTTTGAACCTATGGCTACCTGTTCTCTCCGTTTTCTGTCTTGGAAAACACTGTTCTTGATAGCCCTCACTTCCGCTAGACGCGTCAGTGAATTGCAGGCCCTCGTGTCCGATCCCCCTTACACTAGATTCTACAAGAATAGGGTAGTCCTACGGACTCACCCAAAATTTCTGCCTAAAGTGGTCTCCCCTTTTCACATCAATCAGGAGGTGGTACTTCCAACCTTCTTTCCCAGACCACACTCCAGCCGAGCTGAAATGGTCCTCCATACCCTGGACTGTAGAAGGGCATTGAACTTCTACCTTGACCGTACGCGGGAGCACCGTAAAGCTGCTCAGCTTTTTGTGTCTTTTGACCCCAATAAATTGGGGCTCCCGGTCTCCAAGCGTACTCTGTCCATCTGGGTTGCGGACTGTATCTCTTGGGCTTATGGGGCAGCCGGACTCTCCTTAGAAAGTCGAGTCACGGCTCATTGCGTTCGGGCAAAGGCTACGTCAGTGGCTTACCTCCGCTCTGTTCCGCTGGCAGACATCTGCCGGGCCGCTACTTGGTCTTCGAGCCAGACTTTTGCGGTCCATTACTGTCTCGAGAGGGAGTCCCGTAGGGACAGTGCTTTCGGACAGGCAGTCCTCCGTAATCTCTTTGAGGTCTGAGCAACTCCTACCCTCCATCCCGGATGTGGGCTACCGGTGGGTGATGATTCAGCGAAGATTCTATCCTTCTGTGCTGCTGAGCTAGAGGGAGCTCATTTTTGTGCTTAGGGTCTCCGGTAGCCTTGAGCTTGGGAGTCCCATAAGTGAGGACTGACTTCCTGCTTGGTCCTGGAGAAAGCGTAGTTACTCACCTGTAACAGGTGTTCTCCAGGAGCAGCAGGAATCAGTCCTCACTACCCTCCCTCCTCCCCTTGGAGTTGCAATCGTCTGCTTATGTTCTTTTTGCAAATTTTTATGCTGTCTTTTTTAGCTATGTCATCTGACTGGCTAAGATGGCACCCTCGGGCGGGAAGACGACCGCGCATGCGCGCTGCAATTCCCAAAGGCTTTCTTTGAAAGCTGGGGAAAATTGCTCCGCGAGGGCTCCGTCGGCGCCGACGTCACCCATAAGTGAGGACTGATTCCTGCTGCTCCTGGAGAACACCTGTTACAGGTGAGTAACTACGCTTTATCTTGTGTTAACTCTTCAAGCTGTATGGAATTACTGGCTTCTGGTAACACTGGCTTTCTTCTAGCTTGCAACTCTAAAAACTGCTTAAAACTCTGTAGGAGCAATTCAGCCTGCTGTTTGTGAGATAGGGAATTGCTATCAGCTATACAACTTCCCTCTGGCTTAAGGCTGTTTATTTTCTCCTCTCTTAGATTAATTGTGTCAGAGTAACTGCTAGTCTCTTTTGCTAATGTTTCACACACAGGAGAGTTAGCTTTACGTTCAGCCTGGAAACTTTGTGGCAATTCACTTACTTGTTGCCATGCCGTTCTGACTTCAGATGGCTCCAACGTTTTCCAGCTGTTAGAATGTTTATTGCTCTCTGGCTCAAACGGTACTTCACAGAATGATTGTTTTCTTTCTTGTGCCTGCCTTGAAGGCTTTCTTTCCCAGGGCTGTGCCTTCCAACGGTTGTCTAATTCAGGGCTAGGTCCTCTCTCCTTGGGACTTCTACTCACTGCCTCTGAATAGAACTTTGCAGGTCTCCTTCCAATGCCAGGTTCCCAAGTATCAGCATACTGTTTTCTGGACTTCCAATCATTCTTCCTCTTCTCCTTCTTTCTCCTCTCCTTCTCCTCATTCCTAATCCCCTTCTCCTTCTGACTAGCAAAGCCATGCTCTGGTTTAAAACCACGTTTTCTCCTGGACACGCTCCTTCCCAGGACAGGGTGTGCCCAATCAGGACTGCAGGACTCCTCCCCTGGGCTGGTCTCCATGCTCAGCTCTGTGGAATAGAGTCTCTCTTTCTTCCTTGGTTTCTCAAATAGGGATAAATCCTGCTGAACCTCAGGATTTTCATCCGTTTTCATAGGCTCAGGAGGGCGCTGTTCACCACACTATTTACATATTGACATATATCAGGATAGATGCGGAATACATGAAACTATATACATAAAGATATGGCATAATAGATGATACTTGATCTAAAAGTACATAAGATGCTTCCAGGCTGGCGAGAGAAAGCTTGGGGCTTGAGCGTTATGTTGTGTAGGGGGCTCTAGTAGGGGATGGGGGATGGTTTCTTAATATCTTTTGTTTTATTTTCCATTCCTTTCCTTATGATACTTAGCATTCTATTTGTTCTCTTGGCCGCCGCTGCACACTGGGCCAAGGGTTTTAACATGTTATCCACAATGACGCCTAAATCTTTTTCCTGGGTGGTGGTTCCTAATGTGGAAGCTTGCATCATGTAACCATAGTTTGGGTTGTTCTTCCCTAGGTGCATAACTTTGCACTTGTCCACATTAAATTTCATTTGCCATTTTGATGCCCAGTCTTCCAATTTATCAAGATTCTCTTGCAATTTTCCACAATCCTCTTGGGTTTTAATAACTTTAAATAGATTTGTGTCATCTGCAAATTTGATAACCTCACTCGTTATTCTACTTTCCAGGTCATTTATGAATATGTCAAAAAGCAGCGGACCCAGCACAGATCCCAGGGGTACACCACTATTCACCTTTCTCCATTGGAAAAATTGGCCATTTAGCCCTACCCTCTAATTTCTATCTTTTAACCAGTTCCTGATCCATAGTAGTACACTGCCTCCTATTCCATGACTCTTTTGCCAAAGTCTGTGATGAGGGAACTTGTCAAAGGCTTTCTGAAAGTCTAGATACACTATATCAACTGACTCACCTTTGTCCACCTGTTTATTCACACCTTCAAAAAAACATAACAGATTAGTAAGACAAGATCTTCCTTGTCTAAAGCCATGTTGGCTGTCTCCCATTAGGCCATGACTATCTACATGCTGAGTAATTTTATTCTTTATGATGCTTTCTACCATTTTTCCCGGTACTAATGTCAGGCTCACTGGTCTGTAGTTTCCCAGATCACCACTGGAATCCTTTTTAAAAATTGGCGTTACATTGGCGATCCTCCAATCTTCAGGTATTAGAGATGAGTTTAATGATAGTTCACAGATTACTAATAGCAGGTCTGCAATCTCATATTTCAGTTCATTCAACACCCTTGGATGTATACCATCCTGCCCAGGTGATCTGCTACTCTTCAGTTTATCTAATATTTGTAATACATCTTCCCGATGTATGGATATTTCCTTCAATTCTTCCGCACCTTTAAATAGCACTTCAGTCATGGGTAACATCCCTACATCCTTCCTCAGTAAAGACCGAAGCAAAGAATTCATTCAGTCTTTCCGCTATCGCCTTGTCGCCTCTTAGTGCCCCTTTAAGCCCTCTATCATCTAATGGACCAACTGACACTCTCACAGGTTTTTTGCTACGAATGTACTTGAAAAAGTCTTTATTTCACATTTTTGCTTACGCAGCAAGCTTCTTCTCAAATTCTCCCTTTGCCTGCCTTATCAATGCCTTGCATTTGACTTGCCAGTGCTTGTGCTGTTTCCAGGTTTCGTCGTTTGGCTCATTTTTCCATTTCCTGAAAGATGCTTTTTTGGCAACAACAGCCTCTGTGACCAAACCTTTAAACCATGCTGGCAGTTTTTTGGACTTCCTTCCACGTTTCTTAAAGCATGGAATACAGCTGGTCTGGGCTTCCAAGATAGTAGTTTTCAACAACACCCAAGCTTGATGTAAGTCTCTAACCTTTTCAACTGCGCCTTTTAGTTTTTTCTTTTCCTCATTTTATCATAGTCTCCCTTTCGAAAGGTAAAAAGTAGTACTGTGGATTTCCTTACTATCCCTCCTCCACTAATTAAATCAAAGGCGATCATGCTATGATCACTATTGCCAAGTGGCCCCAACACCCTTATCTCTTGCACCAGATCTGGTGTTCCACTAAGGCCTAGGTCTAATATGGCTTCCCCTCTGGTCAGTTCATGAACCAGCTGCTCCAAGAAGCAGTAATTTATTTCATCTAGGAAATTTATCTCCCTAGCATGTCCTGCCGTGACACTGACCCAGTCGATACCGGGGTAATTGAAATCACCCATTATTATTACTGCGCTGTAACTTTTGTTAGCTTCCTTGATTTCTTTGAGCATTTCATCATCCACTTGTTCATTCTGGCCAGGCGGTCAATAGTACACTCCCACTGCCATCGCCTTCCCCTTTTTACATGGCATTTCAATCCATAGAGATTCTACAGCAAATTTTGTTTCCTGCAAAACTTTAATCCTTTCTGACTTAATACCCTCTCTAACTTAGAGCGCAACCCCTCCACCAATTTGATCAGCTCTATCATTATGATATAGTTTGTACCCAGGTATCACAGTGTCCCACTGGTTGTCCTCCTTCCACCATGTCTATGATATTCCAATCATATCTAACCTCTCATTTAGTGCTATATATTCTAACTCTCCCATCTTATTTTTTAGACTTCTAGCATTTTCATACAAGCATTTTAGAGGCTCTTTCTAATCATGTTAATCTGGCTATTGGTAGGGCAGGGGTAATTTGGAATCTTTAAGCTCTGTCTGCTCCATACTCGAGGGCATTTTTGCTACTTTACTCTTTTTTAGAACCTCTCTGCTTTTGGTAGTATCCTTCAAGGATACATTCTTCTGAACCATCCGCTCTTGGACGACTGTCGGCTTTCCCCTATTATCTAGTTTAAAAGCTGCTCTATCTCCTTTTTAAAGGTTAATGCCAGCAGCCTGGTTCCATCCCGGTTAAAGTGAAGCCCATCCCTTCGGAAGAGCCCCTCCTTTCCCCAGAATGTTCCCCAGTTCCTAACAAATCCAAAACCCTCATCTCTGCACCATTGTCTCATCCACGCATTGAGACTTCGGAGCTCTGCCTGCCTTTTGGGTCCTGTGTGTGGAATGGGAAGCATTTCGGAGAACACTACCCTGGAAGTTCTGGATTTCAACTTCCTACCTAAAAGCCTAAATTTAGCCTCCAGAACCTCCCTACCACATTTCCCTATGTCATTGGTACCGACATGTACCAAGACAGCAGACTCCTCCCCAGCACTATCTAAGACCTTATCTAGGTGGCGCGTGAGGTCTGCTAACTTCGCATCAGGCAGGCAAGTTACCAGGTGATCCTCACGTTCACCAGCCACCCAGCTATCTACATGCCTAATGATCGAATCACCAACTATAACGGCTGTCCTAACCCTTCCCTCATGGGCACATGGCCCTGGAGGAACTTCCTCAGTGTGAGAGGGTTTTACGTCACCTGGAGGACTGGTCCTAGTTACAGGATCACTTCCTTCCACACCAGGGTGATGCTCTCCTGTCATGTGACCCCTCTCCTCCATGGCAACAGGGATGCTGCCAGACTGGAGGTGGGACTTCAGGACTATATCCCTGTAGGTCTCGTCTATGTACCTCTCTGTATTTCTTATGTTTTCCAACTCTGCTACTCTAGCCTCTAGAGAACGGACTCGTTCCCTGAGAGCAAAGAGCTCCTTGCACCCAGTGCACACATAAGACCTCTCACCAACTGGGAGAAAATCATACATGTGACACTCAATGCAAAAGACTGGAAAGCCCCCACCTCGCTGCTGGACTGCTGTCTGCATCTTATTTTTAAGTTTGTGTTTAGATCTTTAAGTTCTTTACTTACTAAGGGTTGCTATGGATATTTATACTAATAAAACTGTACCTAATACATTTAATATACCTTGTTCACCTGAAGCTTAATTAATCTCAGGTCCTTAGTGTATGACTGATTTGGGTAACGAGCTTCACCTGAGATCACCACCTGTCTTTTAAGATGTGTAAGTACCTATAAAGCTACGAGTATCCCAGGGGTGGGTGGGTGTTGGGTAGGGAGGGAGGGAGGGAGGGAAATAACACTTATTAAAAGAGGGCTGCTACACAGTACCCTGTCCTGTGCAGCTGAGGTAAGCTATATACTGATTTGATTTAAATTATAGCTCTTTGCTGCTGCTAGGCTCTAACTTATTATGAAATTTAAACTACAAGCTCTCTGCTGGGTTCTACATTTAACCAGAAAGCTCTCTTCTGTGTTTTAAATTTAAATTTATATTGTACTAGATGCGTATATAAGAAGCAATTAGATTTTATGGATGTCAGATTATAGGGTTGATAAATCCTTTTTTGATAACTCCCCGGGGCTATTTAGCTTGAGTCTTTTCTTGCTATGTGGCTCTGGTCTGCTTTTTGGGGATTTAGGCAGGGGAACAGTTTTGGGTTCTTAATGATTTTTTAAATTTGGGGTTTAAGAGGAATGGGTTTACTTTTTAACCCCTGTTTTCTTCATAACTTGGAAATAGTTACAGACTTCACAATGGCTTTTTTATCATATAATGTGCAAGATTCTTATTTTAATCCACAAATGTATTATTTGCAATGAGTGTTAAAATAGTCACTATGAACGTTCATGACATTAACCATCCAGTCAAAAACATTTTCCATTACCTTAAGTCATTAGGGGCCTATACAGACTTCCTACAAAAAAACACATTAGACTATCAAGACTGTGTTAATCTTCGAACTGATTGGTTAGAAAAACATGTTTTTTCTCCTAGCATTAACAGAAGAATGGGGTCTCTATCTTGTTTTGGAAGTGTTGGAATTAGAAATTCTCCAACAAAAATCAGACAACGAAGGGAGATGGATTTATTTAAATGTACTACTACTACTACTACCACTACTGAACATTTGTATAGCGCTAGGCAGTGCAGACACATGTAAAAGATGGTCCCTGCTCATCAGCGCTTACAATCTAATCAAAACACACAACACAGTAGCTGTAGACATGGGATACATCTAGGGCAAATGGTAAGGAAACACAAAGGAGATCAGGTGAGTCAAGATCCATAAGCAGCAGTGAAGAGGTGAGTTTTCGGCCTGGATTTGAAAAGGGTCAGAGAAGGCACCTGACCTACAGATTCGGGTCGTTTGTTCCAGGCACAAGCAGCAGCGAGGTGAAAGGAGCAAAGTCTGGAGTTAGCAATAGAAGAGAAGGGCACAGATAGAAGTGATTTACCAGAAGAGCGGAGTTCCCAAGGAGGGGTGTAGAGGGAGATAAGAGAGGAAAGGTAGGGAGGAGCTGCAGAGTGAATGCACTTATAGGTCAGCAGGAGAAATTTGAACTGGATGAGATCTAAGTGCATTCACTCTGCAGATCCTCACTACTTTTCCTCTCGTATCTCTCCCTTCACCCCTGCTTGGGAACTCTGCTCTTCTGGCAAATCGCTTCTATCTGTGCCCTTCTCTTTTATTGCTAACTCTAGACTTTGCTGCTTTCACCTTGCTGCTCCTTATGCCTGGAACAAACTACCTGAGTCTGTACATCAGGCGCCATAAATGTATCTTATTGAATTTGTACGCTCTCACATCCCCCCCCCCCCTTCATTCTTTTTTGAGAAAATTGGAAACCTATTAATAATTATTCTTGGAGGTGATTTTAATGTCACTGTGAATGAAAACCTAGATAAGCAGCCTTTCAGCATTAAGTCTTATTGTAAAACCTGTCCAATGTTGCATGATGCGTTAGATAACTTGGGTCTGATAGACATCTGGTATTATCATAATCCTTACAATTTCACACATACTTATTTTTTGTTCCCACACCAAACATACAAATGCTTAGATTACAAATTTGTATCTAAGAATTTTATACCAGATGTAAAACAAATTGCAGCGTCTGTCCAATAACCATTTCAGATGCTGCAAATTTTTTCATCTGGTATAAAATTCTTAGATAAAAAGTTGTAATCTAAGCATTTGTATGTTTGGTGTGGGAAAAAAAGTAAGCATGTGCAAAATTGCAAAGATTATGATAATGCCAGATGTCTATCAGACCCAAGTTATCTAACACGTCTTGCTCAAACGAATGATCCAAAACCTTTCCAGGAACTTGTTAAATTGCGATATGCATATAATAAAATCGCGACGTAGCAAGTTGCGAGAGAAATATTTGTGCAACATATCGCCTACTGTGCAGGGGCAAATAAAGCCAGTAAGCTGTTTGCAAAGTTATCAAAAATTCAACAATCAAAGAACTTCACTATTTCAATCAAAGAGAGAGAAAGTTTAGATGCATTACCCTATCCACTAATCAATAGCAGTCTGAAGATGACCCCAGCTAAAGTTATGAGTGGTCTCCGATTTTCATGAACTGTCCCTGATTTTAGAGCTGACTTTCACCTATATGGCAACCTCTTGTCCCAAATTTCAGCAATGGGGACAGAGGTGCCATTTGGGGAAGCGGCAACAGACGGTGCACTGCAGATGTGGTTGTGTGTGCGCCGTCGAGTCAATAGTGAATCCTGGTCACCCAGCCCCTGGGTTTTCTTGGCAAAGTGCAACTGGAAGAAGATTGCCAGGCCTTTCTTCTATACAATAAGTCTACAGCACTTTGTATTCCAAGGTGGTCTCTCAAAAGTACTAGCCAGGCTCAATCCTGGCAGAACAGGGCATTTAGAAGCCCTCAGTGCAGAAGGCAGCCCAGAGCTTTGAGGCTCCCCACTCCCAACAGGAAGTTTACATTGGAGGGTATGGAATGTGCAGGCCTTGAGCATGTACATGTGAAAAGACCCCATGGACAAGCTGCCCACCACACTGCTTTTCTGAATGAAGACAACCTCAGCAAAAGTAGGGTACAATCTGCAAACAGGGGAGGGATCAGGCTTGGAAAGGGACTAGGAAGAGAGAGAAGATGTTGGATATCGCTGGGGCAGGAGCAGGTAAGGAATTTAATGGAAGGGGAGATGTTGGACATGGGGAGTTGGGAAGGGAAGATACTGGATAGCTGAAGGGGGAGGAAAGATAGAAACCTAGAAATATGATGACAGGAAAAGACCACATGGCCTATCTAGTCTGTCTTTCCATATCAACAATTACAACAGTCCCCTTTTTTCCTTTAGAGATCCTCTGTGTTTGTCCCATGCTTTTTTGAATTCAGATACTGTCCTCATCTCTACCACCTCCACTGGGAGACTATTCCACGGATCCACCACTCTATCCGTAAAGAAATATTTCCGCATATCACTCCTGACTCTATCCCCCTTCACCCTCATCCCATGTCCCCTCGTAGCAGAACTTGCTTTCAATTGAAAGAGGCTCTCGCCCTGTACATTTATACCACGGAGGTATTTAAACATCTCAGTCATATCACCTCTAGCCCGCCTTTCCTCTAAGGTGTACATATTAAGATCCTTAAGTCTGTCCTCATATGCTTTATAATGAAGACCACTAGCCACCCTCTGTACTGACTCCATCCTGTTTATATCCTTTTGAAGGTGCGGTCTCCAGAATTGCACACTATACCCCATGAGGTCGCACCAAAGACTTATACAGAGGCACTATCACCTCCTTTTGTCTGCTAGCCATTCCTCTCCGTATGCACCCAAGCATCCTTCTAGCTTTTGCCATTACATTTTCTACCTGTTTAGCTACTTTAAAATCATCAGACACAACCACGCCTAGGTCCCGCTCTTCTTTAGTGGACAAAGGTACTTCACCCCCTATACTATATTGCTCCCTTGGATTGCTGCAGCCCAAATGCATGACCTTACATTTTTTTAACATTAAAGCCCAGCTGCCAAATTCTAGACCATTCTTCAAGCTTAGCTAGATCCCTCCTCATGTTATCTACACCTTCCTGGGTGTCTACTCTATTGCAGATTTTGGTATCATCTGCAAAGAGGGAAACCTTACCCGACATCCCTTCCACTATATCACTAACAAAGATGTTAAAAAGAATTGGACCAATGATAGATCCAAGGGTCACATCACTGGTAACACCCTTCTCCTCAGAGTGAGATCCATTTACCTGTACTCTTTGTCGCCTCCCACCCAACCAATTTCTAACCCAATCAGTAACTTTAGGGTCCAACCCTAGGGTGCTCAGTTTGTTTACAAGTTTTCTGTGAGGAACAGGCTTTACTGAAATCTAAATACACCACATCTAGGGCTCTCCCTCGGTCCAACTCCCTTGTCATCCAGTTAAAGAAATCAATCAGATTTGTCTGACAAGACTTGCCTCGGATCCTGTAATCTGCTGGATTCCAGAAACCTCACTATTTTCTCTTTCAGCAGCGTTTCCAATAATTTACTCACCACCGAATTTAAACTAACCGGCCTGCAGTATTCAACTACATACTTACTTCCGCTTTTGTGTAAAGGCACCACATGAGCCTCTCTCCAGTCCTTTGGCACTACTCCCAACTCCAACGAAGTATTGAAAAGGTCAGTCAGTGGAGCTGCTAGAACTTCCCCAAGTTCCCTCAGTATTCTAGGGTGTATCCCACCCGGTCCCATCGCTTTGTCTACCTTAAGTTGAGCTAGTTTCTCACAGTCTTCTGAAAATTGTTCAAGATGTCTTTCACTTCTGTTCCTGTTTGTGGGTGTTTTTTGAGGTCCTGCTCCTGGTTCTTCATCTCCTTCCAGCAATGGGGAGAGAAGGGGTAGCCACAAAACGTATTTTCAGTTTGGTAATATGAATATGTCTGGCTTTTTAGACTTTACATTCCTCACCTTTAGATTTTGCACAGTACAGGGGAACTGCATCACTACTTCTATGTCTCTGTTGATTTGTCTGCTTGGAAGTGATATTGTTGCTGTCATGGGATGGACAAAGAGAGGCAAAGTAATGACTCTGTTTCCCTCCTCCATGCCTTTCTGCCAAGGCCAGGCCAACCATCGGCAAACCATGTGGTGTCTAGGAGCCTCTGGGAGGGCATGTCAACGAGTGAGACTTGAAAACTAAACAATTGAATCTGACAGCAAGGGGACATAAGACTTGAGGCTTGCTTAGAGTGCTAATGCCTTTAACAAACTGTGGAACTGACACTGTTTGTTGCTCAAACCTTAAGGTGTCCTTTCCTCTCCCCACAACATACACGTTGGATAACTTTCCCAGATTTGCCTGCAAAAGAAATCTGGTAACCTTAATTCTATCTCTCAGAAGTTGCATTTAGGAGGCTTTCCAGGGCCTCCAAATAGCTGATTGCTTGCAGATGGTCCTTTTTCAACCTGGAGTCTGCAGTCGTCCGTCCAGTCCTTCAGTTTTCTGTTCCTTGCAGACCTAGTGGAAAGAAAATTGGAGGGCAGACCGTCTGCTGGCAGGTTAATCATGGTTTTGTCATTGCTTAGTCAGGAGTTTTTGTCTATAGTTTGATATAAAGACTTCAGGGCATACAGGACTTCCAGATAAATTTGTCATTTTTATGGAGCAACTAAGAGTATGAAGTGTAGCTCAAATGCTTGTGATTTCAGTAAGGTTTAAAACTACTTTAAGTTAACAAGTTACTGCAGGTGTTCTATTACGCCAATAAATTACTCACTGTTAGAATTGTTATTTGAATTTAATTAATAGAACAACGAACGGCTTTTCAATATCAGCTGCAAGATTTCTCTATTATAGTCCATTTAATCTGAAGGGAAACAGAATACGTTTATAAGTTTTAGCACTAGTAAAGTACCATCAGACCATGACATTTTCACAGTCTCATTCTGGTGAGAAATCATGTTGATGGATACATATAATATAATTTGGTAGTCACAGAAGCCCCCAATATGATTTCTTACAAATTTGAGACCTGAAAATAAGCACAGATTACTCTAATTTCCAGTTGTGGGTCTGCCTCAATATACTACTACTTGATATTACAGTCTCCCCTCTTATTAGGAAGGCAAAGTCAAATTATGCTATGAGTTCTATATTCTCAGTGTAGAAAAAAACAGTTAAAACCGAGACTTCAGATGATTGTCATCAAGGGGTATAGAGTGAAGAGAAAGCAAGGACAAGTGCCTTGAGGGACAGCTCATAAGGAAGAGGTGTTACAGGTTACCGCATACTGCTGAGAACTGATTCTGTAAGCTGACAAATGAACAAGTCACGATCTGCCAGACTGAAGATCTAACAGAGCAATAGCACTTTTTCCCACGTCTAAATGTGTGCCGATTCACTGGCCATTGCCACCAGCTATATCCAAGGAAAAAGCCGACTGTCTACGGTAGAGGACCTGAGTTTTGCCCAGGAAATAAAGGAATTGCTCTGACTGCTTTTTCAGATATTTTGGAGATAAGTGGGAGATTTAACCGTAGATGGGAGAGTTCAATGACCTTTTTCAGAAGAAGCTGGATTGTTATGTTATCTTTTTTTATCTTTATTCAAAACTTAATATACCGCCCACACGCAAGTACCAGAGTGGTTTACAATCAAAAATGTAAACACTGCTTGGAAAAGGAAACAATGCCTGCATTCAGATAGGAAAGGGACCTGGGGAATCGAGGACAAGACTAGTAACGAGCATCTGATGGAAGAAAGGGAGCAGACCAAGTCTGGTATCAGTAAACGAGATGTAAAGTTTTATAGAGGACAGAACTTTCTCAAGCCCAGGGATAGAAGAGGGGGGGTGGGGTTGAAAGTGTGCAGGAATTTGCGAGATTAGGAACCGGGATGAACCGACAGAAGGGGAGAAATTTCTCAGGGCCTGATAATGAGAGAAATTCCTTTCCAATATCAGCAACCTTGCTTGAAAATAGGAACCAAAGTCATTGGGAGCCTAGGGAGAAGTTGCTGAGCCGCTAGTGCGATATCGGATCAGAGAGTTACTGAAAATGCAATAAAGCTGTTTAGGATAATTCTCATGGGAACGGATCAATCTAGAGGAGAAATCCCTTTGAGCTGAGCACACTGCCTCATTATAGAGGGATAGATTTCCTGAGGCACCATCTCCTTTCAGCATGTTGGCCTGCCTTTTAAGAAGGCAAAGTCCCTGATAGTATGAGGGATACTGTATCTGCTTGCCATCCGATAGTCTTCAATAGCGGCGGGTTCTTGGTGAGTTGCCTATTTCTGTTTGTTTCATTTTATTTTAGCAAGCTCTGTTTCATATTAGAGAGGAGTGGAATGTATCCAGTACCTGTTTGTAGTGATTACATACTACAAACCGCTTTGATTGAAGGATAAGGTGGTATAGAAAACTGGTTACATATTTAAATAAATAAATTAGTATGTGCTATTTAATAACAGCATGGAGGAGTAGCCTAGTGGTTAGAGCAACTGCCTAGTACCCAGAAGATTAAGGGTTCAGTTCCCACTGGCACTCCTTGTGACCTTGGGCAAGTCACTTTACCCTCCATTACCTCAGTAGAAAAGACCTGGCAATCTACTTCCATCATACCTTGCCAAGAAAACCCAGAGGCAGCTGGGTCGCCAGTTGTCAGCATTGATTTGATGGCACAAAAGGAAATAATTTTAAATATAGCACATGCTATTTTGTAATAGCATCCGTTGTCTAGTGTGTGTTAAATGAAACTAAACTTTATGAAACAAAACAAAAATGCACAGTCGTAAGACTGATTAGCCTGGCTCTGGCAGAACAAGTCTATGAAGCTAAGTATACCTCTGGGTTTTATCTACAGATTATACATGACCCTGAACTGAAGCTTAGAACTGTTGGGCAGGGCATGAACAAAAAGCTACAGCTGTCTTTGGATAGAGACCAGGGAGATGAGACGATTAAAACTGCAATCCTAAGCCAAGAGTGACAGACTCTCTAAAGGAGACAGGTCTGAGCCAAGTGCAAAAGATTTACTGTTTGGACCTGTGTGTAAAGAACTTGGTACTTTAAAGCTACCTACTGTTGCAAATTTTCTAATTTTCTCTGCTTGCTCTAAGGTCGTATGAACCCCTGAACTCAGATGATATTTCCTACCCTATGCCTGGAGGGAAATCTTTTTCAAGATCATAGCAATCACAAGGGTTGAGGGTTATATTTAAGAAAGGGAGATTGCAGTAGGAGGATTTGGATATGTGTAGGGGAGAGGGAAGCAGATAGAATATTTCTTACAGCTCAGAGGAAGGAGTGCAATGGACAGGGAATCTCTGTATGCTGCTTTTTAATCCTGGTCAGCAGGAGAGGAGGTTGAGGCAATGAGGGTCAAATTTTGCCTCGTTAGATTTAGCCAGATATTTAGCTGCACATTTAGAAGCATGTTTACTAAACCATGCTAAAGGCTAGCACAGGGTTTACTGCACGCCAATGTGTGCCTTCGAGTCAGTACTGATTCCTGGTGACCCAGCAGCTCCTGGGGTTTCTTGGCAGTGTGACTGGAAGTAGATTGTCAGGCCTTTCTTCTGAGGCAATAGAGAGATTAGTGACCTGCCCCAGACCACAAGGAGTGCCAATGGGAATCGAACCCTGGTCTCTTGGTTACTAAGCCAGTGCTCTAGCCATTAGCTACTCCGCCACTCCACACCAAGTCTGCTGTATAAAATGTGGTCATGCTAAACGTCCCTAGCAGGGGATGAGTTGGGGACTGGGTGGGGTTAGGGGCAAAGTGGGGTGGTGACTGTGCATTGCTGTGAGCGTGAGTGTCCTTAGTGCATGCTCACCATTACTATGGAGTTAGCATGGGTGCACTAACTGCCACCTCATTGGATGGTGGTAACTGCCGGTGCGGTGATTGTGGCAAACGGCTGCTCACTGACTGCATGGGGACATACTGTGCATGTTTCAGTAAGCACTGGTTATTCTACCCTCTTAGTGTGTTTTTGGAGCTCATCCTCCATGATCTTTCCTTCTTATAATTTGAAATTCACCATAACAGGCTTAGAAGGTCCTGAAAACGGAGCTTTCACAGCATAGTATCCCTGTGAGTAAGAATGCAAATACCTATAGGGAAATAAGTCTAACTTTTCTTTCAAAGAAAAAATAAAATACATAAAACAATTTATGAAATGATTTCAGAATGTTAGATGCTCAGTTTCTTAATAGCTCAGTTATCTAGGTCATTTAGGACACTGCAAAAAGAATGATCTGCACAAAGCTCTCTGTCCTTCCAAGTATATGAAAATGAGAAGGAAAGTGGGCTTTTAGGCACGACCAGCTTGACCAGCAGGCAAACTAGGTAGTTGCCTAGGGCAGGGGGTGCAAAGAGCAGTTGGAATGAAAGCAAAACAATAAACCCTGACAGTCAGACAACTCAAAGAACCATCAGCACATAATTTTACGCACAGGGAAGGTGGGTAATTTTCAAATAGCCTATTTACCTGGATAAATACCAATTTACCTGGGTAAATGGCTTTTGTAAATTGTCCTCATTAGGTATGTACATAAAACTCAGATTTAATATTTAAAATTGTGATGTCCAATCTGTGCATTTTTACAGGATCATTCTTAGACAGGTGATGGGATATTCATGATTGAAGTTAATTATAAAAGTCTCAGTAGGGTCCTAGGGACATGAAAGATATGGGGGGGGGGGGGCTTCAGGCTGGAGGTTTGCCTGGGGCATCTAATAACCTTGCATCAACAGGCCACTGGCATTTGTCAACTATTTTATCTACTAAAACAAGCACACATTCTAATTCTCATGTAGTTTAAAAAATAAAACAGCGCAAATCTTCTTTTTCCAAAGGGTTTATCATGGTCTATGCCTCTGCCTATCAAATTCTGACAATATGGCTCTCTACACAAGTGTCAGGATGAATCATGATTTAATTTCGCTTCCAAGCATACAGTTTGCCTATAGATATAAAAGTCATTTCTTTTCACAACTTTTATATCACACAGTGTTTATCTGCTGCTAGTTTCTCCGAAAAGGATTTTAAATCTTTTTCTGTCAGACTTTTTTTTTACCAGGAGGGTGTTTTTCAATATATCTCATAATAATCTCAGCCAATTGTCTCAGGAGCTGCAGACGTCCTGAAAGAACTGAAGGACAGTGGGCCCATAAAAGTTCCGGAACTTCAGATGAGTTCATTTACTTGGATTAAAACCATTAAATGATCTTGGCCAGAGGCATCATGAGATATTTAACCCCAAAGGAGTTTTGTGATATTTTGCAATAAAATATTCAAATTGCAATTGGGCATTTTTCTTTCCTGTCCATCTAGACAAGCCATGTGTGGGGGTTTTTTGTAGTTATAGGGATGCTTTCAACTGATATGCAACTTTGCACGTCTGTCTGGTTATATTTATCTATACTCCATTTGTAATTGGAGCAAATGTGTGTGAGACTGCAGTATTTCTTTTGCTATTAATGGTTCCACTTAAGGCAGCTAAAAGATAACAGCATGAAAGGAAAGTGTTATCACCCATCCCTGAAGCTTTCGTTTGATTAGTTTCAGAAAATAAAGCTGGTGGCTGGGGTCATTGTAAAAAAAATATTTTTGTTATATAGAAAAAGAAAGCCTGGTGTGAGGGACTTTTACTAAAGAATGCTAAGCATGCACATTTTCTGTGAGCAAGAGCCCGCAGTAATGGATTAGACTATAAGCTCTTAGATCAGGGACAATCTTCTTACGTGTCTCTGTACAGTGCTGTGTATGCCTTAAGATAAGATAAGATAAGCCATACTGGGTCAGACCAAGGTCCATGAAGCCCAGTATCCTGTTTCCAACAGTGGCCAATCTAGGTCATACGTACCTAGCAGTTTCCCCAAAAGACACAGGTTCTGCAGTCCTTGTACTAGGTCAAGCATTGATATCCTGGGTCCCTACTTAATAATGGTTTATGGACCTTTCCTCCAGGAACTTGTCCAAACCTTTTTTAAACCCAGCTACACTAACAGCCTTTACTACGTCCTCCGGTAACAAATTCCAGAGTTTGATTACACGTTGAGTTGAAAAAATATTTTCTTTATTAGTCTTAAATCGTTTACCCTGTAGCTTCATTGCATGTCCCCTAGTCTTCCTATATTCTGATAACGTAAACAGTCAATCTACGTTTACCCGTTCCACTCCGTTCATTAATTTATAGACTTCTATCATATCTCCCCTCAGCCGTCTCTTTTCCAGGTTAAAGAGCCTTAACCTTTTTAGCCTTTCTTCATAGGAGTATCCTTCCACCCCCTTTACCATTTTGGTGGCTCTTCTCTGAACCTTTTCTAATAATGCTATATCCTTTTAAAGATACGGCACACAATATTCAATGTGCGGTCTCACCATGGAACGGTATAGAGGCATTATAATATCTTTTGTTTTATTTTCCATTCCTTTCCTTATGATACCTAGCATTCTGTTTGCTCTCTTGGCTGCCGCTGCACACTGGGCCGAGGGTTTTAACATGTTATCCACAATGACGCCTAAGTCTTTTTCCTGGGTGGTGGTTCCTAATGTGGAACCTTGCATCGTGTAACCATAGTTTTGGGGTTTGTTCTTCCCTAGGTGCATAACTTTGCACTTGTCCACATTAAATTTCATCTGCCATTTTGATGCCCAGTCTTCCAATTTATCAAGATCCTCTTGCAATTTTCCACAATCCTCTTGGGTTTTAACAACTTTAAATAGTTTTGTGTCATCTGCAGATTTGATAACCTCACTCGTTATTCCACTTTCCAGGTCGTTTATGAATATGTCAAAAAGCAGCGGACCCAGCACAGATCCCTGGGGTACCTTTCTCCATTGGGAAAATTGGCCATTTAGCCCAACCCTCTGCTTTCTATCTTTTAACCAGTTCCTGATCCACAGTAGTACACTGCCTCCTATCCCATGACTCTTTAGTTTTGCCAAATGTCTCTGATGAGGGACCTTGTCAAAGGCTCTCTGAAAGTCCAGATACACTATATCAACCAACTCACCTTTGTCCACCTGTTTATTTACACTTTCAAAAAAACATAACAGATTACTAAGACAAGATCTTCCTTGTCTAAAGCCATGTTGGCTGTCTCCCATTAGGCCATGACTATCTACATGCTGAGTAATTTTATTCTTTATGATGGTTTCTACCATTTTTCCCGGTACTGACGTGAGGCTCACCGGTCTGTAGTTTCCTGGATCACCCCTCGAACCCTTTGTAAAATTGGTGTTACATTGGCGATCCACCAATCTTCAGTATTAGAGATGATTTTAATGATAGTTCACAGATTACTAATAGCAGGTCTGCAATCTCATATTTTAGTTCTTTCAACACCCTTGGATGTATATCATCCAGCCCAGGTGATTTGCTACTCTTCAATTTATCTAATAGTTGTAATACATCTTCCCGATGTATCGATATTTCCTTCAATTCTTCCGCACCTTTAAATAGCACTTCAGTCATGGGTAACTTGCCTACATCTTCCTCGGTAAAGACCGAAGCAAAGAATTCTTTCAGTCTCTCCGCTATCGCCTTGTCACCTCTTAGTGCCCCTTTAACTCCTCTATCATCTAATGGTCCAACTGACTCTCTCACAGGTTTTTTGCTACAAATGTACTTGAAAAAATCTTTATTTTGCGTTTTTGCTTCCGCAGCAAGCTTCTTCTCAAATTCTCTCTTTGCCTTCTTTATCAATGCCTTGCATTTGACCTGCCAGTGCTTGTGCTGTTTCCAGGTTTCATCGTTTGGCTCTTTTTTCCATTTCCTGAAAGATGCTTTCTTGGCAACAACAGCCTCTCTGACCTCACCTTTAAACCATGCTGGCAGTTTTTTTTGGACTTCCTTCCACTTTTCTTAAAGCGTGGAATACAGCTGGTCTGGGCTTCCAAGATAGTATTTTCAACACACCCAAGCTTGATGTAAGTCTTTAACCTTTGCAACTGCTCCTTTTAGTTTTTTCTGAACTATTTTCCGCTTTTTATCATAGTCTCCCTTTCGAAAGTTAAAAGGTAGTACAATGGATTTCCTTACTATCCCTCCTCCATTAATTAACTCAAAGGCGATCATGCTATGATCACTATTGCCAAGTGGCCCCAACACCCTTATAGGAGTGGCCTAGTGGTTGGGGCAAGGTACTTCAGGCCGGAAGGTCGGGGGTTCAAATCCCACTAGAGGACAGCAACCTTGGGCTGGAAGGACTGGGGTTTCTAGTCCCACAGGTGCTCCTTGTGGTCTTGGGCAAGCCACTTAACCCTCCATAGCCCATGTTCCCTGTAAAATAGTTATCTCCAAGTTATATGCCCTGTTCAATGTAATTTCAGTTTGTTCAATGTAAACCGCACTGATGCAGAATAGCGCGGTATATAAGAGAATGTAAATAAATAAATAAAATAAAATAAATATCTCTTGCACTAGATCTGGTGTTCCACTAAGGACTAGGTCTAATATGGCTTCCCCTCTCGTCGGTTCATGGACCAGCTGCTCCAAGAAGCAGTCATTTATCTCATCTAGGAACTTTATCTCCCTAGCATGTACTGCCGTGACACTGACCCAGTCGATACTGGGGTAATTGAAATCACCCATTATTATTACTATGCTGTAACGTTTGTTAGCTTCCTTGATTTCTTTGAGCATTTCATCATCCATTTGTTCATTCTGGCCAGGCGGTCGATAGTACACCCCCACTGCCATCGCCTTCCCCTTTTTACATGGAATTTCAATCCATAGAGATTCTACAGCAAATTTTGTTTCCTGCAAAACTTTAATCCTTTCTGACTCAATGCCCTCTCTAACATAGAGCGCAACCCCTCCACCAATTTGATCAGCTCTATCATTTATGATATAGTTTGTACCCAGGTATCACAGTGTCCCACTGGTTGTCCTCCTTCCACCATGTCTCTGATATTCCAATCACATCTAAACTCTCATTTAGTGCTATATGTTCTAACTCTCCCATCTTATTTTTTAGACTTCTAGCATTTGCATACAAGCATTTTAGAGACTGTATTTTATTCATATTAATTTGGCTATTGGTAGACATGGGTAATTTGGGATCTTTAAGCTCTGTCTGCTCCATACTCGAGGGCATTTGGGCTACTTTACTCTTTTTTGGAACCTCTCTGCTTTTGGTAGTATCCTTCAAGGATACATTCTTCCGAACCATCTGCTCTTGGGCGACTGTCGGCTTTCCCCTATTATCTAGTTTAAAAACTGCTCTATCTCCTTTTTAAAGGTTAATGCCAGCAGCCTGGTTCCATCCCGGTTAAGGTGAAGCCCATCCCTTCGGAAGAGCACCTCCTTTCCCCAAAATGTACCCCAGTTCCTAACAAATCCAAACCCCTCATCTCTGCACCATTGTCTCATCCACGCATTGAGACTCCGGAGCTCTGCCTGCCCTTTTGGGTCCTGCACGTGGAACGGGAAGCATTTCGGAGAACGTTACCCTTGTAGGGCTATAGAAATGATTAGTAGTAGTAGGGTGGGCAAGACAGATACCGCACTCTGGTTCCCATGCTAACTGCAAATCACGCATTCGGGAAAGGGAATGGGAGGCTTAGGAGTAGAGAGCACATTTCATTTAATTTGGGGCATGTTTACTAAACTGCAGTAATGTTACAGACCGCGCATTATGTAACGTTAACGCTCGTTAACATTACTTAACGATTGTTAATGTCCCCGGCCGCGGTAAACACCACAGAGGGTGGAGAGAGGGTGGGGGGAAGGGGTCAATGGGTGGGGAGTTGGCGGGGAGAGGCTCCCTGCACACTAATGCGCTGAACTGAAGGGCTGAATCCTACCGCGAATGAAAACCTGCCGTTAAGATGCACATTTGCAGGAGGAGAGAAAACCATTTCAGTGTCAGCAATGTACAGCATAGACAGGGAGCCCAAGAAACGTGATAGTAGTGCTCCATGTCCAGCACTAGCATAGTGCTCAAGTATGAAAGGCCACTATGGCGATGGTGCAAGTGGGGCATAGGAGGCTGCAGGCGGGACATGTAGCGGGGGGGCATCAGGGGCACAGGGTGGACTAGGCTAGGCAGGCACCTAGGTGGCACATAGGAACATAGAAACCAGAAATCATCATGACAGCAGCTGACAAAGTCCAAACACAATCCACCTACATCTACCTGGTCCACCCGAGCCAACAGATGCCAGGGCACTGACCTGACATCCCTCCAGCCAACTCTCCCCCAAGCGGAAGGAACAGACTATTGGTAGGCGGTGGGGGGGGATGTGAGTATACTCATGTATGCCCCATGCCCCAGACCCTGCTCCCTAGGCGACCACCTACCCACACAGTGGATGGCCTGGGACTGTGCACTACCAGCACTGACAGCATATGGCCAAGTCAGCATGGCAAGGGGGGGTGTGCCCATGCTGGAGGGGGCAGTGGCACCTGCCTGCAGTGGACCTAGGCCATGCCCTGTACCAGTACGTGGTGTGCAGTGCAACATAAAAGGTCTGGTTGAGGAAAAGTACAGGTAGCCCCAGGGACCAGCATGTATCTGTGGCAATAGTGTGGTACAGTACACCCAGCCAGTGTGTCGAAAAGCAGAGGGTCACAGGTTCAAACCCCAGCTGTGGTTCCTGCAGAGCATGTCCCTATGTTTTACCCTACAATGCAGATACAACAGCAACATATGCAAAGTCCAAAGCAGTGGCAAACAGGGGTACAAACACCCACTCACACAGGCTCCACAATCCAAAGATTCATGGAGAGTCAGGCTGTTGGCCCCAGCATTGAGCTGCAGTTATCACCAGTGCACTACTACTACTACCTCCTGCACAGTTTAGCAATGTCGGCACTGTGATCAGGACCAGTGTGGCAGGTAAGGTTGCCAGCCACCCCTATCTATGCACAATGCTGCAATAGGAGTATGTGTGTGTATGTCTATCCATTGTTTGTGGCTGCCCCACCTCACCGGGCCCACAATGTCCCACTGTTACCAGCATTAGCCTGAATATGTGCATAATGAGGAGCAAGGTGTTGTGGGTATGGCCCGGACAGGGCGGATTGGCCAGGATGCATCTTCACAGGGTGTGGGGCAATGGCTGGGACACTGTAGTGCCCGACCACCGCCTGCATGGACAGGGTGGCCACAGCATGGCATGCTGGGAGGGCACTCACTCTGACCGAGCAGTGACCATGGCATGTCTAGGTTCCCACATAGCGCTCTACATTATCTGTCTCCAGTGATCCTGTTGTGTTCCCAGTGTTGGGGCCCCAGTCACTGAGATGCCTGCTTGGTGCACATAGTTCCTCTGTGAGCATGCGCTATATACCATCTAGTGGACTGTCTGCAGTTAGACTGTGCATGGTTGGAACACCTATACGGTGCAGTCTGACTGTGATGTCTGCTGGTAACTGGCAGACAGTGGTGTGAGGTAGTTGGGGTTTTCCACAACTACCCCCATCATTGCTGCTGGTCTGCCATTGCCCCAGCCACAGGTATGGCTCTGGCCCACCATCCTGGAGGGCTGTCACATATCAGCAGGATGGAGGTTGCTTCACAGGGGCTGGGGCACCTCTCCCTTACCTACAAAAAGGGTGATGTGAGCCCTTTGCAAGTCTGGAAACCCCTCTGTCCTGATAGCAGGTGCCCATGTCAACCAGACCCTAACACAGGGTACACACTAATCTGGGTGGTTTCTGGTCCCAGAGGGCCACATGTGACTGCAGGATACAGATGGACACCAAATTACCTTCAGCTGCACTGCAAAGAACACCTGTCACACACACTGGCAGTGATGGGGATGTACAGTAGGGCCTATCTCTAGTACCACGTGTACTGCGGACCTAGTGCTGGAACTCATCCTATCCCTCAGGGAGAACACAGAACCTGCACAATGGCATGGTCTGTAGCTACTCTGTGCTAGTATCACGCACTGTCAGTTCGTCTTTCCAAGCTAAGGTACCGGAGAGGTGCAGACCCCATTTGCTGATCAGCTGTAGACAGCTATTCAGCATGTGCATTACATCATGGGTATTGGTGGGGTTACCCTATCCTGGCACTCAGAGCAGACAGTTTGTGCGGTGACCTGCAGTCCTTCTGTACCCAGCCATTGCTGTGACATACACCACAGAGGTATAGCCTACTGGTTAATACAATGCCATTCTTGGCAGTGTTCATGGGTTCAATTCCTCATTGTTCCCTCTTCTCATGCCTGCCTACTCAAATAGTGTGCATGCCTGTAACAGTCATATTTTTGCAGATTTGTGCTGCCAGCCCATAATACCCTTGCAACAACTGCCAACATTCCCTCGGTCCGTCTATCTGCGTCTGTCAGCTGTGTAGAGTCCTGTCTGCCTGTGCAGGCTGTCACTCCATGTCCTGCACTGCTACCCTTTCCTGCATTGTGCCTCTTCATACTTGCCTTGCCTGTGCCTGATCTGCATGGCACCACCACTCCTCTGTCTACCCATCATTGTAACTATCCTGCCACCTCTGCCTCCTGTGGGGGACACGTATTCCCATCGTCTGCCACCAACTGTCTTTCCAGTACTTTACATTGCCAACACCCTGTGCTGTGGTAAAGTTGCCCCCACCATGTTTGTCATCAGTACCGGCAGCCACATGGGATGCCCGCAGATATGGCAGGTCCAGCGGCTCCCAGCTCTCCCTCCTTCACTCACCTGTTCATTGCCTTTCCTGAATGCTCTATCTAGTGTTAGGGCTACATCTGTCTCTGTTCCTCACAGGTCATGCATGTCATCCTGCAGCACCTTGCAGTCCTTAGGCCACACTAACCTAGGGCACCATAACCTTGTTAGGCCACCGTAACCTATAGTTCTGTAACCCAGGGTGCCCTCTAAGGTGCCCTGTTCAGGGGTGCCTAATATGGCACATAGCCTAAGGAGCCCTACTGTACAGGGCACCTTACAAAGCGCCTTATGAGGCATCTAACAAGACACCTTATAAGGCCCCTTACTTATACGGCACCTTACAAGGCACCTTATAAGGCACCTTACTTATACGGCACCTTACAATACAAGGTGCCTTGTAAGGTGCCTTATGAGGCGCCTTGTAGCACGCGTTAGTTTGTAACATGCGTTAGCTGATACAGCTTGCTGTAACAATGCACCACCCATGCCTTTATATGGGCATCTGTACCTTTACCGCAGAACCTAATGCGAATGACATTACCGCAGTTTAGTAAACATACCCCTTAGTGTTAACTGTCAATGTTGCAATTAGCACCATATGCCAGCTTCAATGAATATCGTTAGCCGCACCTGTGGCAATTGCACCACATCTTAGGGTATATGTCTGTGTGTTAACGGCTGGTCATGCCCCTGACAGTTTGCACTTAACGCAAGCCTGTTATAGAGCTAAAAGCATGCTAAGTACAAAATCTAATGCACCTTAGTAAAAGGACCCCTAAATGTTCCCAACTAGAGAGTATGATCCTCAGGGCCATGGTAGCTGGCCAGTCCTGTTGCCTCAAAGGACTTCCTGAGTTCCTCTTCCTGGTTTTCCTGTGGATAGGGGGCATAAGTAGTATAATAAAACTGGGGAGAAAAAAAAATATCAGGACAAGACCCCAAAAGAAGTTTGAACTTAGATCAGTCTCAGAGTTGCAGATAGGAGTCCAAATCTTTCAGACATCTAGGGACCCAAAAGCCAAGGCCATAGAAGAGAAGATTCTGCCAGATAGACTCCAGAGACTGGCGGAAGCTCAGATAAAAGGAGTTGCTGAGACACACAAAACTGTTAGCAGTGGAGTGGAGGAGTTGCTTAGTGATGAGAGCAGCTGGCTTGAGAACTAGGGTTCAAATCCTACAGCTCCCACTGACCCTCCTTGTAACCTTAAAGTCACTTCATTATCCCTTATCTGAGGTACAACTTAGACTGTAAGTCCAGTTGGACAGAGAAATAACTATCTTGAACTCAGATTTGGAAAGGCAAGTAATTAAATTCCAAATTCAAGTGGCAAACCAGTCCACTTGCTATCAAGTTTTAGTATGTGGAGTCCTTATTGCCAAATATCTGTGCTCCAGGCTTATCCATTACCTGTTTATTGACTAGTTCTAGGCCCACAGTTGTGGTTTGCTTCCAGTTCTTGTACCTGTTTTGTGACCTGCCTGCTAACTCCAGTTCCAAGCTCTTGGTGTCTGCAAGTTCCAGGCCCTTGCCTCTGTCTATTTGAGTGCAAGCTCTGAATCCATTTCGACTCTGACTCTGTACGAGTTCCAGATCTAGGCCTCTATCTATCTGACTCCTTAATGTTTCCTACTACTCTTGATTCCATTGTGCTTCTCAATCCATTGCTAGCCCAGCCTGAACACCCATGCTGGTACTTGACCCTGCTCTAAGTCCTTTAAGGGCAGTAATCTGACACAAACACAGATGGTTACAAAGTGGAGCCCAGAGGAGGGGGGAAGCTAACATGCTTAATTTGGCCCTGCATGTACAGAATTATGTAAGGACCAGAGCTGGCTGTGGGAGTTGGGGGTGAGATCACCTGTCATTGAGGCTTGGGGAGATTGGTTATTGTCAGTGCTTGGGGGAGGGATCGGCAATCATTGAGGATTGGGGAGGGGCTAGAGAGTGAGGGTGACTGCCCTGTGCAGTATCTGCAGGACAAATGCTGGCCAATCCCCCTTCATTTACCGCACAGGTTTTGCACCTATATCATGGCATTTTGACATATGCCACATGGTAAGTGCATTACGGTTACCACATTCTAGTAAATAGACCCCTTCTATGCACAACTGGTGGATTTTGGAAATTTACACATCCACAGGGAAATAATATAGAAGACACTGCCCAAAAGTTAATTTTTATGCAATTTGATATGGTTTTCAACACCAGAGAGGTGAGCACAACTCCCTCATTGAGCTCTCCAAACTCTAGGTCTATGATATTTGCCCAGAGTAATACGTGATTCCAAAGCAAGTACAAAAGACTGATGGTGACATTTTCAGGGATATACTTGTATTGTAGTTCTAACATACAGAATGACTGCCCCAACCAGAACCAGAACACATTTCTTGAAATCTGTGTTTCTAAAATGACCATCTACATGGGCATGCTGGTTCTCCTGTGGAAATTCGCATTTGTACATGCAAATGGTGTATAACGTTTTAAAGTTGCGTAATTGATTTGGAAAACATAGAGCAGGAACACAGATGCTTTGTGTTGCATAAGCACTGCATATATTACAATTCATATTGAAGCATTCACAAGTATATGCCGGCAACATCAGTCATAAGAAATTTATATGGCATTGCAGCAAGATGTTTTTGATTTCAAACTATGAATACATATTCTTGGGTCCAATATATTGCAGCTTTTTTTTTCTCCCCGTGTATTGAAATTTCTTTCAGTGATCAAATGACCAAAACGGGAACTATTTTGAAAGGAGAGGCAATAGTCCTTCAAGAAAATTCCAAGGTACTAGATAAGTTTTAGGGCCCCTTTTACTAAAGCCTGCTAAGGATTTACCATTAACGCGCTGATCTCACAAGTGTAATTGGCAAAGGCTGCACGTTAGCTCTGTGGGCATGTTCCATATATCCCCCAGCAGCTCATGCACAAAAGGTTTTTTCAAACGTGCACGCCACTACATCAGGTTCACGTAACAACTCCTATGGAAGAGTCAGGTGAAGTCACGTTAAGAGCCACATTGCATGTTTAGAGATCCCGACTGCCTGTAGCCATGCGGTAAATCACCTGTTAACCAGCTAATGGGCTTTAATTAAATGCCTCATTTGGATATATCCTAGTGAGAATTATTTTAGGTGATATACTTAAGAACCATATTTTAGACCTTGGAATATCTTTGATGGATTATAATCTCTTTCTTGAAATATTTTCTTGCCTTCCTCAATGCTTATTCTGGTTAATGATTAATGCATTTGATATTAGATTTAACGGTTATATCATGAATATAATAACAATTGGATATTTTTAGAGGGGTGTTCTTTAAAAATGAATACTAAACTATTAAAATCTGTTTCTTTAGGGATTCATTATAATATGAAGTCAAGTTGGTTTCTTTATTTCTTTTTTAAATAAAAAGTTAAAGGGCTTTATTAATCCTACGCGCATTAGTAGTTAAACACCGTACCGAGAAAAGATCTATTCCCAATTCAGACAGCAACATGATCAAGGAGTAAAAGGTTAATTGAAATACTGCAATTTTCATGATCTCATACTAAAGTTAATCAGATTGCATTTCACTGGGGAATTCACTCATCTGAAAAAAACTCTTTCATGTCAGCTGGAGAGAGGTAGGTTGTTATGTTCTGGCCAAAAGATATGCTCCCGGTGCTGGGTATGAGACTGTTCCAGAAGCAGATGGTGGCTGACAGACAAATATTTGTAATGTTGCGTTTGTAGTGTTTATTTAGAATGGGCATATGACTGGGAACACTGCCCCACAAGGAACAGATTTCACTTTCAGTATTTTGAAAAGTCATCATTACTGTGATAAATACCAGTTCGTTTTTTATGTTGTAGGATGTCGCTGCCTAAAAGGAACTCTAAACCTAGAGGTGGCACCATGATGACACTGGAGGCAGACATGGTAGGAGGTAACACACTAAGGAGTCTCTGTGTAAAGCAGTGGTTCCCAAACTTGGGCCGAGGCCCCAAATGAAATCACATCATCAGTAGATGTGGTCACAGAAACGTGGCCACTTCCCCTTTTCTCTGGACTTTCACTGTGACCTGTGCCAAGCAGTAGCAGTCACCAGCTAGCATGAGGCCTGTGAGCCAATGAACATTCACAGGCTCTTGCCACTTCCTGGGTAAGCTTCCTGTTAGACTGGGAACCCTTGCTGAGTACTGGGGTCTGTAAGCGCACAGCTGACACAAGGGATCCTGTGCTGACTACCGCCACTACTGTTGCTGCTACCTTCTTGCTTTAGATGAGGGGAGGGAGGGGAAGGAGGCTGGAAACCTGTTTTGATTTCATCATCATCTAGTGCCACACAGGATAAAAATTTGAAAAACACTGATGTAAAACCTGTTTTGCTGGTCTTGTTCCTTTCCTCTGGAATTCTTTGCCGGCTAGCAAATTCATTATCAAATTGGCCTCCACATAAACTGCTTTGATGAAATATATTTTTTTGAAAGATGGTATAACAAATACTGTCATAAATAAATACGTTTCAGGCTTTAGCAGCTCTACTTAAGGGATTAGAAACCTATACCAGCCCTTTGAAAACTGATAAGGGTTGAAGACTGAATTTATGTGCCTTGTTTTACTAGGCTTCTAAGTTTAGGTTCCTAAAATGTGGCAAGTACAGAAACAGAGCCAGGGTAGGGGAAAAAGGTTAGGTGGTTACTATAGATTTTTTGCATCGTGCACCTAACCTAGGATTCATCATCTAGGCAAATGATTGCAAGTCTAAATTTGCTCTCCTGCATTTTAGGTTCCTAAATTTAAGTGGATTATCGGCAGAGAATGTGAGCTCCTAAGATTGGCTGAAAGGTTTCCTAAATTTAGGACACACAGGTTTTTTTTTTTAAATTTATTATTTATAGAACAGTTTACATTTACATAAAGAAATTATAGCGACGTCATTAGGCCCTGCCCCTTTGGTGCCCCTTCGGTGCACTGTGGTGCATTAACTGCGCATTTTGAGAGCAATTTGATATGGGGAAAAGGAAGCAGAAGAATCTTTCGTCTGCTCAGTCCAAAGCGGTTAAGGTTACCGGTCCCATGGATGCTCATGTTCGGGTGGGGGAGCCTTCGAAGATGGACTCTATGGTGTCTTTGGAAAGGTCAACAGTGAGTACCCCCCTACTTGATTGCTCTCAGAAGGATCTGGGTTCAACTCCTCCCGGTCAAGGAACTTCTTTAATATCCGAAATCCCCAAATCGCCTGGGAAGGTGGGTATTGAGGATGCCGGTTTGCCCCTGTTGCCAGATTCTTTTCTTAGAGTAAATGTTTTGTCGGATAGTTTACCACCTCCGATTCCATCGGTTATTACATTTGCGTCGGTTGCTTCAGATGCTTCTCCGCCTCTTGATATAACTCTGTGAGATATCTGGTCTGTGGTAGCCCGGATTGAGACATCTTTAACTGTCTCTCTTCAAAAAGTTTCCGATTTTTCTAAAGAGTCTGCTTCTAAATTTAAAGATCATGAGAGTCGTTTGGCGACCTTGGAAGCGGCTGCTGCAGTCTCGGATGCACGCAGAAACTGAACAGTTGGATTTGCCCTTTAAGCTCTCTCAAGATGTTTCGTTATTACATAGACAGGATGAGAATTTAGAGAATTTATTGCGATCAAGAAATTTAAGGTTGTTAAATTTTCCCCGGACCCACTATTTGTCTCCCTCTATTCTTTTTTATATGTACCTGAAGGAGGTTTTGTTATTTACTAACGCTGAAGCGATTGGTCTATCAAAAATGTATTATTTACCTTCGGGCAAATTAGGACACACAGGTTTTTGAAATGGACACCTATCAGTTTAAAGGGAAGAAAGTAGGGGAGTGGTTCCACGTATACTGACTTAAAGTAGGGGGTGGTTCAGTGCACTAAGGAATTTGAAGTTCATTCCACATACTGAGCGGGTAGACTCAGTAAATAGCATGGTAGTAATTGAAAGCGCCCTTTCCCATGCTGTGTAACCGTTTAGCATATCAGGAATGCTAATTTGCAATACAGCTACATATTGGCTGAACAGAACCATTGTTCCCATGTTTCCTTGTGCATTGGATACTGTTTAGCACATGAACCAAAAATGGTTAGCGACACCTTCCTAAGCAAGAGCACTTGCAAAACACAAAAAGCACAAATGTATGGAGTACACCACTTTGACCCAGTGAAAAGAAATATATAAGTATTGCTAATAAATGTATATATAAATAGAGCACATCCAAGCCCTCTTCCAAAGGGGGGAGGAGGTTCCTGATCCCAGAATAATCACCAGAATGCTCCCCTGAGAATCACAAGTATGAACTGCAGTATTTCCCCCTCCTGCTCCTAGTGAATACAGAGAGAATTGTCTCGTCCTTTTTTTCTTGTAATTCCATGCCTCAGTAGTCCCGACATGCTCCGTGTTGGTATGATTTTCCTAACTCATTGGGCTGAGCAGCATTTGTTCTGTGAGGTCGATATTCAAAAGAGCTTACCCCATTAAGTGGATAAATCCTTCGCTTTGAATACTTGGAGATGGCAAAAAGATAACTTTGGGCTGCACATCTCAAGTCTGGCCCAAAGTTATCGGATAAAGAAGATGGCAACAAAGTCATTTCAGGAGCAGGGCTGCAAGTTAACGAGACAGCGGCGATACTTGGCATCCGTTTATCTTGGCTGCAGATATAGCAGTCTTAAGACAGTGGATAAACATATCCATTTATCTATAAGCCACTGTATTCAGCAGAGATCACAACAGGTTTTTCCCTCAGAGCAAAACCTAACAGTCTAAATAATAGTGAAATATTGTTAGGGTACTATTTAACAGAAAATCTGAAGACAGAAAGGGAGAATTGGGCTATGTAAGTCGTGTACAACATGACTATTGATTATTAACAGGTGATGCTGCTGTTCCTGGTATTATCTTTTCCATCTAGAGGGATTCTGTACTCTGGCACAATGTAGAATTGATGCAGTGCTCTCTTTCCTTGCAGAATTAGGGGCCCTTTTATTAAAGTGCACAAAGTAGTTCACACACACTTGCATGTGTGATAACTGCCTGTTCAGGCCCATGGTAACCATAACTGCGGGGGCACAACAATTGCCACACACTGCTTCGTGTGCTAACTGCCATGTGCGCCTTAGAGAGCAGGATGGGCAGGCAGGGTAGAAAGGCAGGGAGAGGTTGTGGGGTGCACATCTTGCACTGCCAATGTTGCTGTTACCACGGATGTGCCTGCACTAATAGCACCGTGCGTTAGGGTACTCATCTGTGCGTTAACGGCCAGGAACATTCTGGTCATGCCCCAACTTACTGCACAAAAATTCACACCCCTTAGTGAATTCTCTGCTAAAGGTGCTGTACCATGGATCCGTATGGAATAGAAGAAAGAAGCAGAATCGGCGTCGAAGGCGGCAGTAGTGTCAGCACCAGCTCTCACTATACGAGCCAGAAGGAAGAGGATGTGGTGATAGTGGTCTGAAGAAACTGGAAGCTACATCGCCATCACTTCAGGTCTGCACAGGCTTGAAAGAAACAACAGCCCGGACAGAGGAAGAAAGTGGGTGGATAAGGGCCGGGAGGAAGGAATTTGAATGGGTGGCCAGGCTGGGATGAGGAGCAACAGTTCTGGGGAAAAAAGGAAAGCGTGAGGAGTTGATCCTGGGAAGAAGAGGAGAAAGGAAGTGGATGGTTAGATCTGGAAGGAAAAAAGGGATGGGGAGAGAGTAGGTGGGTTAGAACTAGGGGAGGGAATGGGTGGGTCAGGAGTGGACGCTGAAGAAAGTGGAGGAAAAGACTGTGGTGGGGGACAGGTTCAGTGTCCTATGACATGCTGTTACCATGTTCCTTAGGGGAATTCTGCATCTTTAAGTAATAACCTTTTTTTCTGTGCTGCAGTTTAAATAACAATTGCTCATAGTGATTATATTGTTTGAATCCAGAATATACGTTTTCAGAAAAGCCTGCTTGCACATCCTTGAAATAGCACATCTTTTGCTGAAGGGTATTAATTTCCTGCATCTTCTAAAAGGAGAAAAATTCCACAGGAAATTGAACTACACTAGCAAGAATAACAGAGTGCCAAAGAGACACCCAAAAGGACCTACAAAGAACGGATACAGTGACAGCTGTATGCACATAGCAGCAGTAAATTTAGGGAGGATGGACATGCAGTCATATTTCTGCATTTCATTATTATTGGCAATTTTGTTAGGAGCATGGTTTAATCATGCAAAAATACATATAGATTGCCACGCGCACCATCGATTCAGAATAGTAATTATTAGTGCACGACACACTCAAAAGCCAGTGATGTACAAAAATTTAAAATACGATTCTAAAAGCCAGATCATATTCATAATTAATAAGCCAGTGCTGCTGTCTAACCCATCTGCTAGCTTTAAAGCAACCAATTTTTTAAAATCGTTTTGCTTTTCTGTCTTAGACATGTTCAGGTCGATATTCAAAAGCACTTGACCAGCTAGCAGCAGCGGCTGCTGTTGGGGTAAGTGTTCTAGCCATGAACTGCCATCAGCCCTCTGCACATAGTGCCATTGAAAAATCTTACAGGCCACCCTGGCACTACCTGGAGAGTACCAGCGCAGAGGGAAGGCAGATCATGGGCATTCTGCCTACTTTAGTTTGCGGATACTCAGCCACTATCCACACATAAAGGTAGGCCAGAAAAAAGGCTGTCCTAACTTAAACCACTGAGCTATACAGACAGTGGTTGCCTTTGGCCATGCCACACTGAATGAACTTGATCTTGGAAGCTAAGCAGGGCTGGTCTTTGGATGGGAGACTATCTTGGAATACCAGATGATGTAGGCTTACTGTGTAGAAGAAAAACCTGGCCATCTACTTCCATTCGTACGTTGCCGAGAAAATTCAGAGGATGGAATACCAGAAGTTGACATCAACTCAACAGCACATGAGAACGATACATATGGCAGGTGAATATAGATGCTGTTAGATTCCACCTCAGTATAATGGATACAGCATTCATCAGACTGATTGATGGGTGAGATAAGGATGATGTCAACCAATCAGCATTCACATCTGGGTTAGGCCTCACTCACCCCACCCCACCTCTCCCATAAAAATGAATGAGGTTAGCTCTGTCCAAATCCTACCTACACCCCTTCTCCAGGAATGCACGCCCTAAGGATGATGTCGACCAATCAGTGCTCACTTCTGGGTTAGGTCATATCCACACCCCACCCCACCCCACCCCCAACCACACCCCAGCCTATGTCATCAGAAATGGACCCTGTTGCTTTTTGATGACATCACCGGAAGCAGGGTGTCTCTGATCTCGGAAATGCAAGGGTCTGCTACCGGTTTATGCTGGAAATACAAGTAGCTACTTCTGCAATGCCCTAGAACTAGGGTTACCAACTTTTTCACCGAGAAAAACCCGACACCTGTGGCTCGCCATGCTCCACCCATTCTCCGCCCCTAGTCCCACCCCTGCCCCGCCCCGCCCCCAGCCCCACCCACAAAAATTACCGAGGATACATGTAGGCTAACTTCCTTGGTCAGATAATAATTAAACTGGGAACCCCAAAATCCAAAAATGAAATGTACAACACTGGAGAAATAAAACTATAAAGTAATTTCCTCTTGCACTAAACAAAAACGCAAAGATGTTATCAATACACACTTCCCAGACCAGACATATTCCAGCTAATAAATTCAAAATAAAAAGTATTTTTCTACCTTCTGTTTGGGCGTTTTATTTTTCAGTTGCAATTGCTCCAGTCACTTTCTTCTGGTTTCTTCGTGTCTTCTGCGAGCTATCCATTTGTCCTTTCTTCTCTTTTAGATGTTTTCCATTCTCTCTCTATTTCTGCTTTAACATACTGATTGTTTCCCTTTTGCTCTTTCCCCCAATTCTTTCCTTATTCCTTTATCATCCGTTTAAATTTCACCCTTCCATTCTCAAGCCCCTCTTACTCTCCCAATACCCAGCCATCATAGACTTTTTTTCCACACAAAATATTTTTCCCCTCTCCATTCTCATTCCCCATCTATTCTAGTCCTCCCCCAAAATCAGTTCCCTTATAGTTCTAGACCCACCCAGCATCCACTCCCTTCTAATCCCATTCTCCCATGCCCCACATCAGCCCATTTCCAGTCCTATTCCAGCTCTTCATCAGCCCATTTCCAGTGCTAGCCCTCACATCACAGACCATTTCCAGTCCTAGCCCCCCCCCCATCACAGCCCATTTCCAGTCCAAGTCCCCCATCACATCCCATTTGCAGTCCGAGTCCCCCCGCACCATCACAGCCCATTTGCAGTCCTAGCCCCCCCCCCACCATCACAGTCCCTTTGCAGTCCTAGCCCCCCTAATCACAGCCTATTTCCAGTCCAAGTTCCCCCTCCCTCCACCACAGCCCATTTCCCGTCCAAGTCCCCCCCCCCCATAGCCCTTTTCCAGTCCAGGTCCCCCTCCCCATAACAACCCATTTCCAGTCCATGTCCCCCCCCATAGCCCTTTTCCAGTCCAGGTCCCCCTCCCCATCAAAACCCATTTCCAGTCCATGCCCCCCCCCCACATAGCCCTTTTACAGTCCAGGTCCCCCTCCCCATCACAGCCCATTTCTTTCCAGTCCAATGCCCCCCCATATCTCTTTTCCAGTCCAGGTTCCCCCCCCCCCTTCACAACCCATTTCCAGTCCAAGTCCCCCTAATCACAGACTATTTCCAGTCCAAGTTCCCCCTCCCTCCACCATAGCCCATTTCCAGTCCAAGTCCCCCCCCCATAGCCCTTTTCCGGTCCAGGTCCCCCCCCCCCCAATCACAAACCATTTCCAGTCAAATTCCCCCCTCCTAGCCCTTTTCCAGTCCAGGTCCCCTCCCCCCATCACAGCCCAGGCAGTCCTTGGCCTCCCCCCCAAAACCGCGTCCGTCTGAGGCTTTAGAGGGAGCCGGGGAAGCCCGCGCGAGGCCCTGGCTCCCTCTGTACAGCCGCCAGCGTGAAGAGCCTTTTCCTTCACGCTGGCGGCTGTTCCTGTGAAGCCGCGAATGCTGGGAAAGGTTAAAGGGCATTGCCTTTAACCTTTCCCACCAATCGCGGCTTCACAGGAACAGCCGCCAGCGTGAAGGAAAAGGCTCTTCACGCTGGCGGCTGTACGGAGGGAGCCGGGGCCTCACGCGGGCTTCCCCGACTCCCTCTGAAGCCCTCCGGATTGGGAGAAAAGCCGGTTTTTTTGCTCTGGCCGCTCCCGATCTTGCGGCCAGAGCAAAAAAAACGGCTTTTCAAGGGCCGGTTTTGCCTCTGCGCCGGCAGCCGGCCTGGCCATTGAAAAACCGGCCAGTCCGGCTGAAAACCGGCCAGTTGGCAACCCTACCTAGAACCCAGAAGCAGTATAATAAATCAGAGCACAAAAATGTTTTTTTTTTTCCATCTGAGCCTTTTTCTCATTGCTTTTAATGAAAGATGTGTATTCCAACCTATTTAGAGCTGATTGTTAAAAATAAACCTTTGGTAGCAACAGGAACCTGCACGTGTTGGATTTTTAAAATGTATATTCTTTAGTACAAGAATGCAGCCTGAAAATAAAACTTTTAAAATGTAGTGCTGGTACAAAGCATTTGGTAGATTAAATATAAAACAGATTTTCAGCTTGGGGTGGATGTGTGTTTGATTTAATTAGAACCTCATTGTTAGAAGTACACCAGCCAGAAACAGAGAGAGAGACTTGGGTTCAAATCCCACTTCAGCTTTTTTTTTTCATGGCTTTGAGAAAAAAAAAATCAATACAGCGAAAGAGACATGTCTGAACATGTCCATGTGACCGCTGCCCCGTTGTCATGGTGATTGTAGGAAACTTGAAGGAAATGACATGGCAACATGCAATTGACTGAGAAAAACGAGGCATGTCTGAACATGTCCATGTGACCACTGCCCCGTTGTCATGGTGATTGTAGGAAACTTGAAGGAAATGACATGGCAAGATGCGATTGGCTGAGAAGAAAGAGGCATGTCTGAACATGCTCATGTGACTGTAGAAAAGAAAAGGTGATAACACACAGTGTTAATCCAGCAACCTGTGTGGAACACTGAAATAGAAAATGCAACCTTTGACCTGCCAGATGACAACGCTGTGGATCCAACAGACAGAGAACTATATTAGGTGGTGGCGGATGCTGAAATAACTTATTTACTGGAAAAGCTAGGAACCACAGAGAACATAAGAACATAAGTGTGGCAGGTGCAGGCCTGTGACCCACAGTGTCCGAACATAAGCAGGCCAGCATGGCTAGCTTGACCTGTAAATGAGGCCTGTGGAGAGGCATATAGGATTGCACATCCCCCAATATGCTGCTATTGTAAGATAGAACTCAGTAGAAGTATTGAATTAGCTTAGGTAAGCAGAACTGCATTATTGAAAGATGGAAAAATACAGAAAAGACATGTTTAAAAGTTACTGATAAGAAAAAGTACATCTGCAAAGAAATAATTGGGAGTGCTGACAGATGAGTTGCAGAGCCCAGCTCCTCTGCACGTACAAATTGGTTCTATGGCCTTGAGAGTGTGAAAGTAACAAGTTGATGAACTGACCATTGTAATTGGGACTAGAAGGGGGGTATGCAGGTGTCATGCCCACTGGAGGGACATAATTGGATAAACTTATCAGTACCGGGACCAATAGAAGAGGTACGGGAGGTACGGGAGGTTACCGGAACCAATGAAATGTTTTTCTATACCTAGAATGGAACAGAAGTCTATAAAAGTTGTTGTAATGCTTGAAAACGTTGCTCAGCCATTTTGAAATTGATTGGTTCGAGACTTGTGCACAAATAAATGATTTGGACCTTCTGAACAGACTCCTGGTATCATTGGTTTGTCTGCGCTTTGCTGCTACATATTCCTTGGTGCGTTGGCCGGGAAGTTGTGGAATCAAAGTGTATATAGGGCAATATACCACGACTTTCCGCCTCTATAGGCTTGGTCCTGCCGGGATCGCGTCCTTCCGACGAGGGCTGCTCCCTGACGCCACCGGTCCCTTGTATCGGAGGGAGCTGGTCGGACCTCGGCGGGTGCCGGGCCCGGTTGGAGCCAACGCCTCGAACCCGAGTGAGGGGAGTCCGAGGTCCAACTCATGCGCCTGCTTGGGAAGTTTGAGGACCGGATCCGGTGAGTATAGTTTTGATTTTGGGTCTAGACAGAAATAGAAAGCGCAGTACTGCCATTGGAACTTGGAACTTTGGAATTTGTAATCTCGAGATATTGGGAATTGGTAAGAGAGCATGATCAACTCTCAAGGAAGGGCCGAGTAACCCCGCATGGGAATTCGCCGGGTGAAACCCCCATCCTTTTTGTAATTGGGAAATTGGAAAAGACTAGTCAGAACAGATAGAAACGAATGCATTCTGGGATACGTTGCTAGCATGATTGTGTGAACGAAGTGTGAATGAGAGGTCTGGCAGCACGGACCAAGTGAAGGCGGACCCCTGAGTAGCGCATTTCCTGACCGGGCGACCGCGTTCAGGTCGCGAAAAGGGGGAAGCGATTGTCGTCTTGTCTTGTTATTTGTACTCCTTATACGTTTCCAGGGCCGTGTGGACCCCTTACCCACGGTCCGCCCTCCTCTTCCCTTCTGTCTGTTGTTGCGCGCACACATCGAAATGGGAGGGGCGGGGTCTACTAGAAACACTCCATTAGAATGTATGATCGCACATTTTAAAGAGGGATATTCAGGAGATTATGGTATTAAAATGACAGCAGCCCGTTTGCAGATTTTGTGTACTAGGGAGTGGCCCGATCTAGACCCCATCTGGCCCCGAGAAGGAACGTTCAATGTAGAGATTATTCAGTCAATACACCGTAGAGTGCGGATAGCGCACCCCGATCAGTACCCCTATATAGATTCCTGGTTAAGTATTTGTGAAGATCCGCCCCCCTGGGCGCAGCGCTGTTATGAGGAACAGTGCAGAATAATGTTAGCTAAAACAGATTCTAGACAGAAAACGGAACAGCCTAGAATGAAAGAGCAGGATAAGAAAGCCAGAAAGAAGCCCATCCTGGCAGATCCTGATTCCCCAGAAATAATTCTCAGGCAGCCCCGAACCCCAGGTCCAGTAAGAGTAGCCCGGCGTCCTGCCCCAGAACCCCAGAGACGGCCAGAGCCGAGGCGGGACCCAACCCCTGATCCCCCTCCCGGAGGAGAGAAAGAGGAAGAATTAGCGGGAAAAGAAGAGGAGGACCTAAAAAGCGAGTCAGAAGTGGAGACAGAAGAAGGAGAAAGAGAGAATCCCCCAGATGAGGAGGAAAGTGCACAAATAATTGAGAAAGTCAGCGCTAGCACTAGCACGCCAGTGAGAGAGAAACCCAAAGCAAAGCCTGTTGAGAAAAAGAAAGTGACTCCTGCAAAGGCAACGACGATAACCCTTAGATCCCAAAAGACACCCATGGCAGCCAAACTGTTTCCCTTACGGCAAGTCCCGGGAGTGCCCGTAAAGAATGATAATGATGAAGTAGTAGCGGGACCCCTAACTTATGTATATATCCCTTTCTCTACAACTGATTTATTGAATTGGAGGTCGCATTATGCCTCCTATACTAGTAAGCCCCAGGAGCTGACAGAATTAGTAACTAGTATTATGGAAACTCACCAACCCACTTGGCCAGATTGCCGTCAGCTCCTGACCACCCTATTCACGACAGAAGAGCGAGCAAGAATTAGAAAAGCAGCTATTGAATGGATGGCAGAGAACCCTGTAGCTCCGGCACAGGGGCAGAATATAATAGACCGTCGAGAAGCAGCTCAGAGAGAATTCCCGAATGAAGACCCCCAATGGGATCCAAATACAGATGAAGGATCCACAGCCCTAGCCCGTTTTCGCCAAGGCTTTTTACAAGGCCTGAAAAGGGGGGGCCAGAAAGCTATGAACCTTTCCAAAGTTGCAGGAGTAATTCAAGGAATAGATGAGAGCCCAGCAGATTTTTATGAGAGATTAACTGAAGCATACAGAATGTATACTCCCTATGATCCCGAGGCACCAGGAAGTTTATGTATGGTGAATTCTGCTTTTGTAAACCAGTCTCAACCAGACATTAGACGCAAATTACAGAAGTTAGAAGGGTTTGCGGGCATGAATGCAACACAGTTATTGGAAGTCGCTCATAAAGTGTATGTGAATCGTGATACTGAAAGACAGAGAGAATGTGATAGAAAGATGAAGAAGAAAGCTGATTTTTTGGCTGCGGCCATAGTGGAACAGAAAAGGGGAGGTGTCCCTAGTCGAAGGAGCAGAGGAAGAGGGCGGGGTCAAGGCGGAGGCCGGACCCAGAGACTAGGCGTGAACCAATGCGCCTATTGCAGAGAGGAAGGACATTGGAGAGATACGTGCCCGCAACTCGAAGACGCCCAGCATGATGACGACAGCAGCCATCAGTGGCGAGAAGAAAGACGAAGCTATCCCCGAAGCTGAGGAGGAGCCAATCGAGAAACAATTCCAGCGAGAGAGAGGAGGAGCCATTCAAGCATTGGCCACACCAGCCCATGATGAGAATGACGTGGATTAGGACAGACCGGGCTCCAAGTTTGCTTTAGGTCTCCAGGAGCCTATGGTCGGAATACAAATAGGAGACCAAATTATGGACTTTATGGTTGATACTGGAGCACAACATTCAGTAATAGACAAAAAGATAGCCCCATTCACTACAAAAGCAGTCACCATTATAGGAGCAACTGGTGCCAAAGCCACAAAGTCTTTTCTTCAAAACCGAATATGCAGTCTGGGAGGACAGCAAGTAACTCATCATTCCTTTACATGCCCCGAATGTCCAGTGCCACTACTGGGACGAGATATGTTAGCCAAGCTTCAAGCACAAATATCTTTCTCTGAGCAAGGAGAAATGCAAATGACAGTAAATCCCCAAACCAAACCAGCAGGAGTGATGCTGCTGACAGTTCCCCGAGAAGAAGAATGGAGATACTACATTGATGATTCGATTCAAGATACCTATTTCGAACAAACTTTGAAAAGTATTGATGCACCACCTGGAGTATGGGCAGAAGGCAGCCCCCCAGGCCTAGCCAAACATATAGCTCCAGTGATTGTAACCCTCAAGCCTAGTGCTACACCAGTGCACGTCAAACAGTACCCTCTCCCAAGAGCCGCAATTGAAGGCATTCATCGCCACCTACAAAGATTGCTTGAGTATGGCCTACTAAAAGTATGCCAATCCCCATGGAACACTCCACTTTTGCCAGTAAAGAAGCCTGGGACAGATGATTATCGCCCAGTGCAAGATTTGAGAAGAGTAAATGATGCAGCTGAGACCATACATCTAGTCGTACCCAATCCTTACACCCTCCTAGGACTGATACCTGCTGAAGCTACCCATTTCACTGTACTGGATTTAAAAGATGCATTCTTTTGCATAAGATTAGCCCCTGTAAGCCAAATATTGTTTGCATTCGAATGGCAGGACCCCATCTCTGGAAGAGGGGGCCAACTTACCTGGACAAGATTACCCCAAGGATTCAAGAATTCGCCTACCATCTTTAGTGCCGCACTGAATCAAGACCTTTCAAGCTATCCAGTAGCCCCGGGGAAGAGAGTGCTTCTCCAATACGTGGATGATCTGTTGATAGCTGCCGTATCAGATAGTGAATGTATACTAGCCACCAAAGATCTCTTGCAGTTACTAGAGGAAGCTGGATACAAAGTTTCCAGAGCCAAAGCACAGTTATGCCAAAAAGAAGTGAAATACCTGGGTTTTCGTATCACCCAAGGAAGCAGAAGATTAGGCAGAGAAAGAAAAGAAGCGGTATGCAGAATTCCAACTCCAACAACCAGAAAGCAAGTCAGAGCCTTTCTGGGAGCGGCAGGATATTGCCGAATTTGGATACCCAACTTTGCCCAAATTGCCAAACCACTGTATGAAGTCACAAAAGGAGAAGAAAAGTCGCCACTGGAGTGGGGACTTGAGCAGGATACAGCCTTTAAGACTTTAAAAGAAGAATTAATGTCATCACCAGCACTTGGACTACCAGATGTCCACAAGCCTTTCCACTTGTTTGTACATGAAGCACAGGGAAATGCCTTGGGCATGTTGACTCAGAAATTGGGAAATTGGGAGCGACCTGTAGCCTACCTATCGAAACAATTGGACCCTGTGGCCAAAGGATGGCCACCTTGCTTGAGAGCAGTTGCAGCTACAGTGCTACTAGTGAGTGAAGCAGACAAACTCACACTAGGACAGAACATACGAGTCACTGTGCCACATGCAGTCCTTGCCCTTATGGAACAGAAAGCAAATTATTGGCTCACCAATTCCCGAATGTTGAAGTACCAGAGCATGTTATGTGAAAACCCACAGATACAACTTGAAGTGAGCCATGCCCTGAATCCAGCCACCTTGATACCCATCAGTGAAGAACTCCCAGAACATGACTGTATCGAAGTCATGGAGACTGTGTTCTCCAGTCGACCCGACTTGACAGATGTGCCCATAGACAATCCTGACCAAATCTATTATGTTGATGGGAGCAGTCTCATCCTCAATGGAAGACGCTGTGCCGGATATGCAGTCGTCACCCAACATGAAGTAGTTGAATCATCAGCTCTAGCTTCAGGCACATCAGCCCAGAAAGCCGAATTGATAGCACTCACCAGAGCATTGTTGTTAGGAGAAAAACTTGTGCTAAATGTATATACAGATTCCAAATATGCCTTCACTACCTTGCACGCCCATGGAGCTCTCTATAAAGAAAGAGGACTCATCACATCTGGAGGAAAATCAGTCAAATATGGTCCCGAAATATTGATGTTACTTGATGCAGTATGGGCCCCAACACGTGTAGCTGTCATGCATTGTCGAGGACATCAAGCAGGAAAAGGAGAAGTTGCCCGAGGAAATAGATTTGCAGATGCCTCAGCACGACAAGCAGCTATGACAGGACAAATTGCCCCACAAGCTACGCCAATGCAAGCAGCATTGTTTCCAGTACCTTTGAATCTATGGACCCCACGATATACCACCAAAGAATTGGATTACTATTGTGACAGAGAAAATGGAGTACTGAAAGATGGATGGATTGAGCTGCCACCAGAAGAGGGCAGTCAACCTCCAGGACGAATAGTAATTCCTGAACTATTAGGACCAGCCTTTGTCAAAGCTTTCCACGAAGCTACCCACTATGGGAAGAGTGCCATGGAAAAAGCACTCAGACCACATTTCTACATCCCTCTGATGACAACCATATCAGCTTCAGTAGCACGACAATGTCAAACTTGTGCCAAGAATAATGCCAAGCAAGGCCTTATTACAGCACCCCGAGTTCAGTCAAGAGGTGTGACCCCCATGCACAACCTCCAAGTTGATTTCACCGAAATGCCAAAAGCCAATGGGTACCATTACCTATTAGTATTAGTATGTACTTTCTCTGGGTGGGTAGAAGCATTCCCAACCAGAACTGAGAAAGCCCGAGAAGTTACCAAGGTCTTAATGAGAGAGATTGTCCCCAGATTTGGAATTCCAGCAGTAATAGGGTCAGATAATGGACCCTCATTTGTCTCCCAAGTTACTCAGCAGTTAGCAAAAGCTTTGCAGATACAGTGGAAGCTCCACACTGCATACAGACCCCAGAGTTCAGGGAAAGTTGAGCGAATGAATCGTACCTTGAAAGCCCAAATGTCCAAGCTTTGCCAAGAGACACAATTGAAGTGGCCCCAAGTGCTCCCCATAGCTTTATTCAGAATACGCTCAGCTCCTGTAAAGTCAACAGGATTTTCCCCTTTTGAAGTTTTGTATGGTAAACCCCCACCAATAGTGCAGGGAATCAAAGGAAGTTTAGCCCAGATTGGTTCAGAAGTAACCAGACAAGAACTTCTAGCTCTTAGTTTTGTTCTGCAGACTCTCCATACGTGGATCCAAGACCAGTTGCCTATCAACTTGACGGAACCCTTGCATCCCTATCAGCCTGGCACTTCGGTGTGGATCAAAGATTGGAAGAAGACACCGTTGGAACCCCATTGGAAGGGACCGTACACCGTCATCCTGTCTACCCCAACTGCAGTAAAGGTAGCCGAGATCGACGCCTGGATCCACCACAGCAGAGTCAAGCCCGCCGCTGATCCTGAACCTGAGCAGTGGACGGCAGAACAGCATCTTGATGCACCCTTGCGAGTTACTTTGAGACGGCAACCAGCAGCTTAGACACTTCATCACAAGTGCTTTGCAGTAGCCAAGTCTTTCGAAGAGGATTGCTGTTTTCCATGCAGCAACAGCTTTGTTTCAACGAACCCAATTTGTGTGTGGTTTGACACACTACTTTGAGACTACATTGACTAAGCCAGACTTCACAAGCCAACTGAATTGCTAAGTTGGTTAATGTGTACTGGACAACCTGAGAATCTTCAATCAACATTCAGCACCCGTTAAATTGCTTCATTAGCAGACGGGACGAAGAATAAAAGACCGTCGTGATCAAGATCAGCAAGCTGAGGATTCAGAAGAACTCCAATCAACATCGACATGCATCTTTACTTTTGCTTTGCTTTGGTTGCCTTCTTTGGAGGTTTTGAACAGACTCATGCTTTACCTCCATGCACTGCCTGCATTACTTCTACTAGAATTGGACTGAAAGTAACTCAGACTTTGCTTTATCATTCTTACTATACCTGCAAGGGGACAATAACCCGGTGTATCTATAACACCACTGAACTAAATGTTTGCACTCATGGAAAAATTAAAACATGCTATAATCCGCATCAGAATCCATCCTATTACACGATGGAAATAAGATGGAAGGATGCAGATGGACCTATATTAGCTGCAACGCCACCACTTAAGGACATTACTAAACCTGCTGTTTTGAATTTTGATGCATGCAATGCTATTAATAGAGATAGTTACTCCACCTGTGGTACATGGGAGAAAGCGTATCGAAATGACCATAAGTATATGTGTCCAGAAGGTGCCACAGGATGGAGAAAGTGTACAGGTAAAAAGGAACCAGGCTATAGTACTGCCCCAGCAGCAGACTACTATTGCCCGTATTGGGGATGTGTTTTTTTATGCTACCTGGAATACTGGTATAACTGATGAGAAAATAGATAAACGAATGGCTACTTTAACCAAGCCAACCACAAATGATAAATGTCAGAAAAATGCTTGTAACCCCTTACACTTACGTATACACAATCCCCATGCATGGAAACAAGGATATAAGTTTGGTTTACGTATTGCTGGAGGAGCAATAGATCCAGGGACCATTGTGTATATCAGATTGAATACCCAAGCCCACAAGTCATCTAAATATCATATTCATAAGACTTTTATGAAGCCATGCATGTAAATAAGTTTGAGATCCCTCACCCCTCACAGAATTTATTTCTAGAATTAGCCGGAGCAGTAGTATCTAGTCTTAAGATCACAGATTGTTATTTCTGTGGCGGAACCCAAATGGGAGATCAGTGGCCATGGGAAGCCCAAGAATTGAATTATTCCATGATTTACAATCAGACTGAATTACACAAGACTACCAGTGAATGGGTGTTAGCGCACTCAATCGTTGGACGTCTTTGCTATGCCAGAACTGGACCCCAGTTCACCCAAAAGGTAGGACAGCTGGTCTGTCTTAGCCAGAAGTACTATAATGCCACGACCAAGAAGATAGCATGGTGGTCAGGAATGGACATCCTGAACCTCCTAACCCATTAGCCAGATTTCCTGAACTTGCAGGTCTATGGACTAACCTTGCCAAAGTCCAAGCCTGGCAAGCCCCACCTGGCCTATATTGGATCTGTGGAAACCGAGCATATGCACAACTCCCACCACACTGGGGAGGAGCATGTGTCTTAGGAACCATCAGACCTTCTTTCTTTCTTTTAAACACTGAACATGGAGAACAATTAGGATACCCAGTATACACTACCCACCGACACAAAAGAGCACTAAGACAGAAGAGAGAGGCCTTACAGATAGGCAAGTGGGAGAAATGGCAAGGTGATGATTGGCCACCAGAAAGAATCATTGAATATTATGGACCCGCCACTTGGAATGATGATGGTATGTATGGTTATCGTACCCCAATTTATATGATTAATCGTATTATTCGCTTACAAGCAGTAGTTGAAATAATAACTAACGAAACTAGTCATGCTCTTACGCTTTTAGCTAGACAAAGTACACAGATGCGCACTGCGATATATCAGAACCGCTTAGCACTTGATTATTTGTTAGCAGCTGAAGGAGGAGTATGTGGTAAACTGAACTTAACCAATTGCTGTTTGAAAATAGATGATAAAGATCAAGTAGTTGAAGAAATTGCTAAAGATATGCAAAGACATGCTTATGTGCCAGTACAGACTTGGCACTCATTGAAATTTCCTAATTGGTTTGCTAACCTCTTTTCATGGGTGGGAGGATTTAAGACTTTTATCGTAGTGGTACTAATCCTTGTTGCTGTTATTTTCTTGTTACCATGTTTAATCCCATGTTGTATGCGTTCCATTCATAATACTATTGATAGTACAGTAGAGCGGAAGACCGCAACAAAAATCATGGCTTTATATACAGCCAGTCCTGGTAGAAATCCTTTAGCCAGGATGTGATTCTTCAGAAAGTGATTTAATTCTCACACCTTATTAAGTAATAGGGTGAGATTAATCAAAGGGGGGAATGTGGCAGGTGCAGGCCTGTGACCCACAGTGTCCGAACATAAGCAGGCCAGCATGGCTAGCTTGACCTGTGGAGAGGCTAGCTTGGCCTGTGGAGAGGCATATAGGATTGCACATCCCCCAATATGCTGCTATTGTAAGATAGAACTCAGTAGAAGTATTGAATTAGCTTAGGTAAGCAGAACTGCAGTATTGAAAGATGGAAAAAAAATACGAAAAGACATGTTTAAAAGTTACTGATAAGAAAAAGTACATCTGCAAAGAAATAATTGGGAGTGCTGACAGATGAGTTGCAGAGCCCAGCTCCTCTGCACGTACAAATTGGTTCTATGGCCTTGAGAGTGTGAAAGTAACAAGTTGATGAACTGACCATTGTAATTGGGACTAGAAGGGGGGTATGCAGGTGTCATGCCCACTGGAGGGACATAATTGGATAAACTTATCAGTACCGGGACCAATAGAAGAGGTACGGGAGGTACGGGAGGTTACCGGAACCAATGAAATGTTTTTCTATACCTAGAATGGAACAGAAGTCTATAAAAGTTGTTGTAATGCTTGAAAACTTTGCTCAGCCATTTTGAAATTGATTGGTTCGAGACTTGTGCACAAATAAATGATTTGGACCTTCTGAACAGACTCCTGGTATCATTGGTTTGTCTGCGCTTTGCTGCTACATAAGAACATAAGATATGCCATACTGGGTCAGACCAAGGTCCATCAAGCCCAGTATTCTGTTTCCAACAGTGGCCAATCTAGGTCATACGTACCTAGCAGTTTCCCCAAGGGACACAGGTTCCACAATGCTTGTATTGGTTCAAGCATTGATATCCTGGGTCCCTTCTTAATAATGGCTTATGGACCTTTCCTCCAGGAACTTGTCCAAACCTTTTTTAAACCCAGCTACACTAACAGCCTTTACTACATCCTCCGGTAACAACTTCCAGAGTTTGATTACACGTTGAGTGAAAAAATATTTTCTCTTATTAGTCTTAAATAGTTTACCCTGTAGCTTCATTGCATGTCCCCTAGTCTTTCTATATTCTGATAAGGTAAACAATCGATCTACATTTACCCGTTCCACTCCGCTCATTAATTTATAGACTTCTATCATATCTCCCCTCAGCCGTCTCTTTTCCAGGTTAAAGAGCCCTAACCTTTTTAGCCTTTCTTCATAGGAGTATCCTTCCATCCCCTTTACCATTTTGGTGGCTCTTCTCTGAACCTTTTGTAATAACTCTATATCCTTTTTAAGATACGGCGACCAGAATTGCACACAATATTCAAGGTGCGGTCTCACCATGGAACGATATAGAGGCATTATAATATCCTTTGTAAGGTAAGAGGTAAGAGGCCTTTTATTTTTGTCGCAGGGGTTTTAGAAGGCTTGTGGTATCCATGTATTTTAAAAGGTGTTATAAAAGAGGTAATTAATTTCACATTGACACTGGGGTTTTTGTTTTTCATTTTTTGTAAGGAAGTGATGGAGCTTCACCTCCACAAGAGCTAGAGGACACAGTGTACATACTAGCAATCAATCTATCCCACTTCTGCTTTTTCTGTCCATGTCAAATGGAAGCGATTGGAGTCGTAGTTAACCAAAAGGACAACAGAAAATCAAGACCTGAAGATGTGTGATATTAGCTGGTGGACTGACATAGGATTTTCCAAAACCCCACCAGTGCACAGTCTTTACGAAAAAGCACATTTAAATTGGTTAGACGGGCTATGATATACTGCATTATAATGAAATGGTTGTGTGGGAAGAGCACCAGTCCAAAGGCATCATGATTGCTTGAGGTGGGGGCACAGCAGAAACTCAGGAAAACTTGTGCCAGGTTGTGTCTGGAATGTATTGTAAATGTGGCCACAATAGTAGCTTAGAAAATGGAAACACTGATCCTATGTCATGAAAATTTTAATTTTTTGCTTGATCTTATCAGAGATATTAATACATGTAGAAATCCAGGTATGGTTAGCTCTGTGAGAGATAAAGGCCAGATAGAGCTTGTGGAAGGTTTAATCTGTGACAGAGATTACTGGTAGTTCTTAAAAAAAAAACATGAAGTGCTGTCAAAATGTCTTTCTTTTTTAATAAATATATTTAAGTGTTCAGGATCTATCAGCTGAATGTGAACATGCAGTTGAAGGCAAGAAAAAATAAAATGTATATAAATCTAAATATGTAGGGCCTGATATTGAACTGCCCGGACTGTCGAAAGGCTAAGCACAGATGGGCGCATAGCCCTCTCCGATGACCTCCAAACTGGATATTCAGTGTCGAGGCAATGGCATTGAATATCCGGTGATTGCTGCCAACGCTAGTAGCCACCAAAGCTAACCATGCAGCAGCAATATTGGCTGCTGCCTGCTTAGCGATCAGCACCTTAAAATAGCCGAGGGTTTTCCTCACCTACCTTTAAGGTGCCAATTGTTAATCAGGCAGCAGCCAATATCCCTGCCGCATGGTTAAGACCATTCTCCACCTCTGCTCCGCCCCAGATCAGATAGCATCGGGGTGCGTAGGGGTCTTAGCTGGGGATATTCAATGGCCCTAACCATATAGGTGCCGTTGAATATCCCCAGCTAAGGCATTTACATGGTTTACTGGGTTTTAAACCATGTAAATGCCTTTTGACTATCGGGCCTATGATGTTCAAATGAATCAATTCATAAGATTAAAACATTTCTTATTTCAAATAAAACATTTTGAACATGCAACTTTGTGTGGTGTGTGCTAGGAATTCCTAGTTAATAAATTATCTCCTACAACTTACTGTCTGGAAAAAAGTGGTCCACCCCAAGTTAAAATAATAAACAATATAAAATTTTGAGGACGAACGAGCTCTAGATGGCTAATTCACTTAAAGAGTCTGAGAATGGATAACCCGTGAAAGAATTTAGTAGAGAGTTGGATAGGTATAAAATACACAGTACACTACAGCAGTCGGCCATGGCAGACAAGATCACGCAGTATCCATAGACTGCAAGAAGGTTACATCAGGTCTCTTCAGCCGTCAACATGGGAAGTAGAAGTGAATCTTTTTTTTTTTTTTAAATATTGGGTATGTAATGTTTCTGTCTCTGATTTTATGATTTTTTTTTTTAAAAACAGGCACGAGAGTCTGGTTTTATAAATAAGCTCTCTTACCAGAAGAAGGCAACAGAGAAAGTTAAAAAGTAAGTCTTTTTTTTAAATTTTTCATTAGGTATGCTTTAAAATGTGTCTTATTCTTATTCTTTTTATTTTAGACCAAGAAGCTGTTATTAAACAAGTCACTCAGTCTACAGATTCTAACCAACAGCTAGTTCCTTACCGAAAGTCAAAAGATAAACAAAATAGTGAATATTCTGGTTTTACACCCTCCTAGTTTTTAAGACTATTGTTAAAGAAAAAAAAATATTAGCCTCCCTATGTTTTCTTTTTAAGACCGAGAAAATGTTAGAAAATCAGTCAGCCACCATGAATCCAAGAGAGAAGTGTAATAGGTTAAGAACATACAGCAAAGCTTCTCAGACAGTGAATCTATGCACCCCGGTACAGAACACGGAGAATATGACGAAAGCCTTGTATTTGATAACAGCAGTGTTTCAGAGGACAGGACAAATAATGTTGCATTAGACCCCTCTGAAGAATCAGAACCAGTTAGCTATGTCCAGTTTGTGAAAAGGTAGGATCATAAATTAGACAAATTTAATGGACAAGTTTAATTTAGACTGGATAACTTCTTTATCTGAGGCTCAAAATGCCATTTGACAAGTCATCCAATATTTTTGAGATGAGGTTAGCAGCAGAGTTTCACCTGGTGATTATGTACAGGTGCATCTACATTCATCTCTTTTTCACAATTTCTTTTATTCTAGAAAGTTAAACCTAGACCTAGGGAGGTAGAGGGGTAGTGGGTATGAGGGGGATGGTTGGACTTGTGTATTTTCTACCTTGTAGAATGGTTGTCAAGGAATGTTGGTTATGTTATGTTGTATGTGTGAAATTAATAAAAAGATTAAAAAAAAAAAACCTAGAAGCACTGGATGTTGATTTCTTAGACCAGATTGCTCAGAGTCATAGAGAAATCCAGATTTGTGATATATTCTGTGTGGTTGTACCTGTAATAAGAAATCGGGAAGGGGGGGCAGGGCCCATAGGGTCTTAAAGTCTAAACCATTTAGCCAAATTGGGCCCGATATTGAGTTGGTCAGGCTATGCGTCCCTATAGCATGTAGCCCTGTGTGCCGACCCTTAACCCCAGATATTCAATGCAGGGGTCATTTGTGCCCCGGCATTGAATACCTGGGGATTGCCGCACATGCCAGAAGCTGCAGTAGCTAGCCGGGCAGCAGCGATATTACATGCTGCCCGTTAAGCTCCTATGCCTTAAAGATAGGTGAGGGTTTTCCTCGCGTTTCTTTTAGGTGCAGGTCACTAACTGGTCAGCATGCAATATTGCTGCTGCCTGGTTAGCGACAGTCTCCGCCTCCGCTCCACCCTGGAATGCCCCGATACTAACCGCATAGCAGTGGAGCGCAAAGGGGAGTAAGAAAGGGATATTCAGCGGCACTGACCGTTTAAGGATTTAAGGCATTTACACAGATTTCTGGGCTGTAAACCGTGTAAACGCCTTCTGAAAATCAGGCTCATCATTCATAAGAAAAGGACGTTTTTAATAGACTTGAATAACACACAGCATAGCCTGTATTTTGCAGGTAGCCTCACTGCACTCATGTCTCTGTATTTTGCAGGTAGCCTCACTGCACTCATGTCTCTGGCAGATGCCAAGCTATTAGAAGGCACTAAAAAAACCGCATAATGAGTTGAGGTGATCGGTACATAAAAAAGTCATGCTCAATGATATAGCAATATTTGAACAGCATTTATAGATAAATATACGAGTTGTGCTTTACTCAAACTCATGGGATTGTTTTAAAACATCAGACTGATCCATGTTCCCAAAACTGTTTCCTTGTTGTTACATAATGACCATTTCTATGGTATAACTGATGTCAAAAAATTATACGGGGAGCATAACGTCTGTAGTTTTTGCCAGAAACCATACAGTCATGATCATAATTGTACATTATGGTGTCGTCTTTGCGTGAACAATGCTGGTGTACAACAGAGATGCCCTAAATACCCACTGTGTTGTCATTCTAAAGAGTATTTAGATACATGCAGTTAGCACTGAAAAAAGAAGTGGAGTGTTTATCTAAGACACTGTGCCAAAAATATGAGTCTTATGTGGATAAGAAACATAAGTGCAAGGATAGGCAGTGTAAGCTGTGCTGTGAACCCTTAACCGGAGACGGCGGCCACTTATGTTTTATGACCCTTATAGGTAAACTTGAAACATCGGAAAACGTATATTTTTTATGATTGCGAATGTATGCAAGAAACAGACTGACATGTCCCTAATTACATATATGCGATGGACTTAAATAATGAAAGAAACTGGGAATTCAAGGGCCTTGAATGTATTTCTGCCTTTATACAGATTTTTTGTGACAAAAAAATTAAAGGCTATACCTTCATGGCTCATAATTCCAAAGGTTATGACGGATATTTTGTTTTTAAAGAACTGTTGAAGGAAAAGATGAGTGTAGGTCTGCTGGTTCAAGGGGGCACATTTTTACAAATTACCATTGAGTCTTTGACAATCCTTTTTATAGACTCTCTAAATTTCCTCCCTATGAAACTTAGCAAACTTCCATAAGCCATGGGTTTTACAGGCTGCAAGGGATATTTCCGACATTTTTTTAATACTCTGAAAAATTATGTGGGACCTAGGCCAGATGTTGAGCATCATGGTGTTAGAAACATGTTGCCTGAAGAAAAATAGGAATTTTTACGATGATACAAGGACAGTTAGCATAAAACTTTTAATTTGCAAAAAGAGTTGGTTTATTACTGCCAGCAGGATGTGTCTATTTTGCAACAGGCCTGTGTTCTCTACAGAGCTGAAATCATGAAAATGACAAGAGAAAGATGTGGTTGTAGGAAAGGATGAAGGATCAAAAATTCTAACTAGTTGTTTAGACCCTTTTCAGTACATAATATTTGCATCTGTATGTATGGCTATGTTCAGATTAATGTTTTTAGAACCCAAGACTGTGGGCACTCATCCCACGGGATAACTATCACAGGCGGACAAAGAGATAGCCATCCACCTCTCCCCAATGGCTGATGTATGTAGAGGCCAAAGAAAATATAGAGATCACACATGCTCTGAAGGGGTGAAAAAAAGGTGGGGTCTTATTCTCCACATAGTTATGCAGTGATCGATGGGGTAGAAACAGCTTTTGAATTTAATGGGTGTTTTTATCATGGCTGTCTGAGATGTTATAATGATAAAGACCAGAATCCTGCAACAGCCACAACCTTTAGTTTTCTTTATTACAAAACACAGCTAAAGGTAGCATTCCTGGAAATGCCGGGGGTTCAAGGTCAGAAGTCTATGGGGAGCATGAGTGGAAGCGGATGGTAAAAGAAAATGGCAATGGGCTGTGCAGACTTCCTGGCTGGCTCCGCATTACCACGACCTCTGATTCACACTCCCTCTCTGACTTCCTTCACTTTACATTCATGCTTCTCTCTCACAAGTCTGCCCTTGTCCTTTCTAAGCAAAACCATTTTATTCATATGATTGATCGTCTTGCCTCCAATCCCCGTCATCTATTCTCTACCCTTAATTCACAGTCTTATGCCTCCACTGCCACTAATCCCTCTTTCCCTCTCTGCTCAAACCCTAGCTAAGCTTTTCCTCCTAGTTCTTCTTCGCCTTCCCTTCCTGCTCTCCATAATCAGCTTTTCCCTTCATTTTCCCCTGCCCTTTCTTCTTTTTCCATAATCTCGGATGAAGAAACTTCCCTTCTTCTTTCAACCTCCAAACCCACCGCCTATTCTGATCCTATCCTCAATTCCGTCTCTTCCTCTGTTACCCCTCCATCTCATATCATTAATCTTTCATTCTCTACTGCAACCTTCAAGCGTGCTGTGATCACTCCTGTCCTCAAAAAGCTTTCTCTCGACCTTTCAACTCCTTCCAGTTCTCATCCTATTTCACTTTTTCCTTTCATTTCTAAACTTCTTGAGTGAGCTGTCCTCCGTCGTTGCCTTGAATTTCTCACCTCTCCTGCACTCTTGGATCCACTCCAGTCTGGCTTTCATCCTTTACATTCCACCAAAATGCCTCTTACCAAAGTCTGTAATGATTTATTTTTAACAAAGTCCAAAGGCCTCTATTCTGTCCTTATTCTTCTTGACCTTTCCACAGCTTTTGATTCTGTTGGACACTCTCTCCTCCTTGACAAATTATCTTCCCTGGGTTTTAGAGACTCTGTACTGTCTTGGTTTGCTCATCTTTTGAACCGTTCTTTTAATGTTTGTTCACATGGTTCCTCCTTGTCTGCCATTCCCCTCTTAGTTGGTGTACCTCAAGGGTCTATTCTAGGACCTCTCTTTTTCTCTCTCTATACCCAGTCCCTTGGTGCCCTCATCTCTCCCCATGGTTTTCACTATCATTTTTATGCTGATGATTCTCAAATCTACATTTCCTCACCTGATATTTCTCCTGTACTCCAATCCCGTATCGCCACTTGTTTGTCTGACGTCGCTGCCCGGATGTCTCTCCACCGTCTGAAATTGAACATAGATAAAACTGAGCTTCTTATCTTTCCTGCTAAGCCCTCCTCCCCTTCCTCCTTTCTCTATTACTGTCAATAATACTATACTACAACCTGTCTCTTCAGCCCCTAACCTTGGAGTCATTTTCGACTCCTCGCTCTCCTTCTCCTCTCACATTCAACAGATTGCTAAAACCTGTCATTTCTTTTTGTTTAACATTAGCAAAATTCGGCCTTTCCTCTCTGAAGACACTACTAGGACCCTTATTCACTCCTTAATTACCCTCCATCTTGACTATTGCTATCTCCTCCTTGCTGGTCTTCCTCAGTCCCATCTGTTTTCCCTTCAATCTGTCCAGAACTCTGCGGCACGACTGATTTTTCTGCCAGCCGCGTTACTGTCATGTGACCCCTCTACTGAAATCGCTTCACTGGCTTCCCTTTCAGTTCCGTATTCATTTCAAACGACTTCTCCTAACCTTTAAATGCATTCACTCTACGGTCTCTCATTATCTTTACTCTCCCCCTCGTGAACTCTGCTCCTCCTCTGGTCTCCTTCTCTTCTAATGCTAACTCCAGACTTCGATCCTTTCACATTGCTGCTCATGCCTGGAATAAGCTTCCCAGTCTCTATGTCAAGTCTCTTCTTTCTCCCTTTTCAAATCCTTGCTAAAAACGTATCTCTTTGAGACCGCTTTTGGACCATGATCTTTGTTTTCCCTGCTTCTCCTCTTCCCTTTGATCTCATGCTTCTTGTATTGTCACATCTGTTTGTCTTTTAGATTGTGAGCTCTTTGAGCAGGGACTGTCTTTCTCTGTGTTTATACAGTACTGCGTACGCCTTGTAGTGCTTAATACATGAATAATAATAACATACAGTATGTTGTTTGTACTGCAAAACAAAACCTGGGGAAAAATACACTACTATGATTTTTCTAGTCTATACCCTTTTGTCAATAAAACAAAGGGACATCCAATAGGCCATCCACAAATCATTTGACAAATTTGGTCCTCCCACAAATTACGTTCGTTTTATAAAAACAAAAATATACCCTCCACGAAAGATCTTTTTCCGATGTTGCCCATATGGGTGGTGGTAAGCTTATGTTTCCTCTGTGCCATACGTGGGCTGACATACAGCAACAGGAAATATGTGCCTACACGGATGAGGAGAGAGCTTTTGTGGGGACTTGGTGTACAGTGGAGAGGAATGTAGCCGTCGCAAAAGGGTTTATTGAAATCTATGAAATCTGGCATTTCGAGCAAAAATCTGATAGTCTCTCTTCTGAATGCATCAAAATGTACCTCTGTCAAAATCAAGAGGCTTTTGGCTACCCCCGGTGGTGCAATGATACTGAAAAACAAAAATGTGTCCATAGTTGATTTCTACAGAAGAGAGGGAATGTTTTTGTGTGCAGACCAGATTAATGTAAACTCTGCTAAGTGTCAAATAGCAAAACTTTTCTTAAATTCTCTGTGGGGTACATTTGATCAAAGATGAAACCTGCCTACCACAAGCATTGTGAGAGAAACTGATGATCTGTTTAAATACCTGTTTTCTCCTGAATTTGAGGTTTCATAATGCTACTTTATCGACGATGAAACAGTCTGTGTATCTTGGAGGCACTCAAAAGATTGTTGCATAGTTCCAGGTAGCACAAATGTTTTTATTGCCTGTTTTACAATAGCTTATGGAACAAAAAAAGTACCCCACCTTCAGAAAAACAGCACATAAAAAAGAGAGCAGGCAACGAGAGACCCTTGGAAGGAACAAAGTTGAGTTGAAATGGACATATACTCAATGGTACTTGAGAGTGCAGTGATTTCCAAGTACATACCTAGGAGTGTCCAAGTACATACCTTTTTCTTTCTTGGAATTCTTGCCCTCAGACCGGCGTTGAGTAGCCTGTTTCAAACAGTTCGATTAGTAACGGACACACCAAGATCCATAAGTTCCTGATTGATGTCCTTGGTAGATGATTTATGATTTTTTAAAGCCAGCCTAACAATCATTCTGACAGTTTTTGGAGTTGTAGACTTTTTCCTTCCTCTTCCCCTCTGAGCTGCAACACTTTCAGTGACTTTGAAGCGAGCACACAACTTTTGTACACCAGATGCTGTCACTCCATGGCCCATCTTCTGAGTGATTTCACGAAAGCTGTACCCCTCATTTCTCAAAGTAATGGCTGTTGCTCTCTTTTTAGGAGACCAGCCACAAAAAAAACCTGAAGTGGGATTTGAACCCAAGTCTCTCTCTGTGTTTCAGGCTAATGTGCTATTAACAGTGAGGTGCTAATTGAGTCAAACACACATCCACCCCATGCTGAAAGAATGTCTGTTTTATATTTATTCTAACAAATGCTTTGTGCCATCACCACATTTTAAAAGTTTTATTTTCAGGCTGCATTCTTGTATTTCACTAAAGAATACACGTTTTGAAGAAAACAACAAGTGCAGGTTCCTGTTGCTATAAAAGATTTATTTTTAACAATCAGCTCTAAATACTTTGGAATACACTCCTTTCACTAAAAGCAACGACGCATTGCTTTGTGAAAAAAAATCTTAGGGGAAAAAAGCCTTTTTGTTCTCTGTTTTATTATACTGCTTCCGGGTTCTAGGGGCTTTGCTGGAAACAGTCACTTGTATTTCCAGGATCAGACACACAAACCGATAGCAGACATTTGCATTTCTGGGATCAGACACCCTGTTTCCAGTGATGTCATTAAAAAGTGACAGAGTCCATTTCCAATGATGTAGGCTGGGATATGGTGGGGGTGGGAGGTGGGGTGTGGATGTGGCCTAACCGGAGGTGAGCACTGATTGGCTTATGTCATCCTTAGGGGCAGGGGCAGCCCAAGGGGGGTGCGGGGTCATATGCGCAGATTCATTGTCGCTGCTTCAGATCCCAGATCAATGGTGCCTAGTTCGTCCCATGGTTGCACCAGCCCTGCTTTGGTCTAGAGATATCACTGTTGGATGCTTGGTTATTTTTACAAAAATTCAGTGCTCATAGACTAATCATGGGAGGAAGGAAGGGATGAGGGAAATTAATGCCTAAATATGGTTGTCCTTTCCTCTTAGCCATTGTTGACTTATTTTTCCTTACTGTTAGGATAATTGCTATGTTGGTTCAATAAAAGTGATCACAACCTTTTAAGAATTCAACTTTCATCCGGGATTCTTTTTACAGAATACAAAACACAATGGATGAAACTGAAAACAGAGGAGAGGAGGAACCTCCCTGTTTATGATCTGCAACTAGTTTTGCTCCGATTCTGATGATAATAGTGAATCTTTATATTATTCATAGTAACAGTATCTTATTTTTATGGATCACGCTGTATCCATTCTGGCAGTTGCCTTATGCATTATGCATGTGGCAGAAACATCGTCAGTAAGCTTGCACGATACCTCTCACGTGGTCACTGTTGATTAAGAATTAATGTCTTTCTCTGACTGCACTGAATTCCATTTTGTCCTCCAAGTCAACCCTGTATTGGACTGATTGTAGCAGTCCTATGAATATGAGGATCAGATTCTGATGGCTATGTTCTAAGCAGACCTCCAGCATTTGCCTTTTCATTGGTCTCTTACTCAGACAGTGTTGGTGATAAATGTTCATGAGGAAGAGTTTTCAGTGTTTTGAACATGTCCGTGTTCCATTACAGTGCAGTGTTTTGCAATATTCTGTTATGAGACATTTAACATGGCATATTAGAAAGGATGCCCAGGTGACACTGGGGTGTCCAGGGAAAAATGTCCAGAAAACTCCCACCAGGGACATTTGTTTTGGCACAATTTTAGCAACTTGGACATCCCTGAAATGGACGGCTGCATGAATGGCCACATAGATGTCCCCGTTACAAACATTTGGAGTGGGGATATCGATTCTATCCTTATTGCATAAGCTATTTTGCATGTGGAGATGTGCACCAGCCTGCCGAACTGAAAACAAGTGTCCTCACTGGCTTGCAGTTTTCATTATCATGATGGAAAATATAGGGAATATCAGAGTACCATCCTCTCTATGCTCTCTCCAGGTGTCTGGATGGCAGAACGAGAGCTTCTCTGATGCCTATATATGCCCTGGAGCAGGAATAGACATAGATGGGCCACTAGTGGGTGATAACATGCTTGCCATTTCTCAAATTGGGCACGCACATCCATCTTGCCTGGAACAACCCAGTCACATCTCTCTCATACCCCTTCATAACTTGGACATCCTTACACTGGGGATGTTTACAGAACCAGTTCCTAAAATGGCTCTGGGGCGTCTAAATGATCAGCGTACCCATTTGCAGACATTCAAAGCATGAATAGAGCTTCTAAAATAACCCCTCTTAGTAAGTCAGAAAGACCAGAGCATCCAAGATGATGCATTATTTCCTTGAGAGTAATTTCTGTAGTATAAAAACATATAAAGAGATTTTCATTCAGCATGTTTGAAAACTAAAAATATCTAAAAATTATATAGATGAAATGTTTTTCCATAAACTTGTATAACTGGGTTGCTTTCCACCTTCCAAGGCTACCCTTCTGAAGGGAACATGACACTACCCCTTCCGGTGAGTGGAGCTCCTTTGTATCGGGTGCCACAGAACCTGAGTCCAGGGTTTGAGGAACGGGACAAACCAAAGCTGGGAAGATCAATTTCCCCACCATCCAAAGAGCCACCTCACTTCCTCCTGGGACCCCTACCTCAGTCAATGACCACACAATAATAGCACAGAACCAAAACAGCAATATTACTGAACACAAAGGGGGTCATTCAGAGGTACAATTCTGGCCCTTTCCCAATCCAGTCTACCTTACCCATACGTACTATGCGGAAGATAGATAGGGGCGGGAAAGGGGCGGGCAGTGGGTGGTTGTTGGCCTCCGACATACAGGGCCGATTCCAGTGTCGGCCCTGTTCATCTGGGACTGGCAGCTTGAATTTATTCCACCTCAGAGGTGGAATAAGTTCCCCTAGTTGGTGATGGATGGCGGGCCTGGGGCGTGGTAAGGGCAGGGGGGGGGGGCAGAGTCCATTCCCCGCAGCCTGACCCTGGCCTTGGGAGGCCAGATCAGGGGTCGGGCTTCAGGAAAAGCAGATTTGGAGGCAGCGGCCAGGGATCGCGGCTTTTCAATGGAGCCGCAATGCTATGGCTCCATTGGAAAGCCCTGACTGAGCTAGCTGGGCAAGGCCAGGGATCATAATTGCAGCTTCTTCTGCATTTTTTCCGACCGGGCTCACAGAGGGCCAACATGTCAATGTCTGAATTGGGCCCAAAGCAAATGGATTACATAAACAGAATAAAGAACAATTTCTACCATCAGCAAATAAAGGATTTTAGCAGTGAGAAAATATAGTGGGAACCTAACTCAGATAGGAGCAAGAAATTGAGCAAAGAGAAAACAAGTTTAGCAATTGAGCAGTGATAATCTTTCCAAGGAAAGGATAGCTGAATTTGGGGGGGGGAGGGGTGTTTACTCAAACATTTCTTCTCCGTCCCCCTGATAAGAAATTGTATAATGGCACTCGATGAATCTTAATACCCAATGTATAGAATACTGTATTATAGCACATACTGTATCATAGCGCACTATGTACATAGTTCAACTAATCAAACACACTATAACTTCTCACACACAAATCATGATATAGCTTTCACTGCATGAAATTCACGTTCACCTCTTTTGATTGTTTTGATGTGATACCGCCTTGATTGTAGGATAAGGCAGTATAGAAATACTGTTAAATAAATAAATAAATACATTTGGATATAGAGAGAAGATGTACAAAAGGGTAGTTGTGATAAGGCCGAATTAGGAGATGATGGGGGTCAAACATTGTTGCCTGTATGGAGTACTTGTTATTGGAAACCGAATAAAGCTGAAGCCAAATGTTTGCCTTCTTGACAATGTTGTTTTTTAAAATTCTAATTAGGGGTGCGAGGAAGGTGTGCAAGTGGAGCTCGAAGTCAGGCAGACTTAACACTCCCACCATTGATCTAGTCAGTGAACAATGCTCCCAGAAATGTCAGCTGAGTCTGACCACTCTGCTGACAAATTAAATTCTATTTTTGTAAAAATGTATATTCTGCTTATACAAACAGTGCTTGGCAGATAACAAATAAAATACCTTAACAATTAAGAAAAAGATAGCATTGCAATCCCCCTACAGCTATATATAAAAGGATTTTACAATAATACAAATTCAATCCCCTTTGCAATAGATAGGATTAACAAATTTAACCCAGTATAATCATAATATCTAATGTATTCCCAAGATCCACAATTATTTAACAGTCTTAATGCTCAAACAATAGATTAATATCAGTAAATCCATAAAAATTCTCCAAGCAGTCTGGTTTTTAATATTTTCCTAAAACGCACGAATGAATCTGATGAATCTTAAAAGCAAAAGAATATAAAGAAGTGTCCTTAGATTTTGGGCCAGTATCCGGACACCATAGAATCATGGTGGACAAAACAGCAAATCCCACTATAAATGTCCCCAAAAATGCCCCCACCATGGGCACAGACAGAGACCTGCCAAGGATATTAACCAGATAAAAAATGATGACACACTTGTCAAAGACACTGTATCAGGGCTGGCCCAAACATCAGGCGAATTAGGCATCCATCTAGAGTGGCAGCTTCTGAGGGGGCAGCAGGACATTCAAGCTAAATGATGGATTCTGACAGCTAGAGGGCATAATACTTAAGGTTTGCCTAGGCCGCCAACACCTTGAACCAACTCGGGGGCCAGCCCTGCACTGAATCCACAGAATGGGTCAATTCAATGGCAATAGTAGAAAATATTAATGCAGGGGGAATCAAGAATCTGCGCAGGGCTCATTTCCTAAGCAAAGCTTCAAAGGGGGGAATTCCATCAACTTACCACACAGGAGGACTTCACCAATGGTCTTGTGAGGGCCACTAGGGGGGCCAAATGCCCACAGGGCTGGAACAAGACACCAATGATTCCAATCAGGCAAGCCATACTCAAAACCCTCCATGCCCCTATTTGTCCTCCATAGGGCCTTTCCCCTGCCGCAGGTAGCACTGACAAAATGAGTGAAGCATACACAGGTCTTCAAGTATTGCAGCATATGTAGATGCCTGGCATAAGTGGCGGGTGGGGAGGACGGGGAAGATAAGGCCACATACAAGTCATGCCTTCAAGACCCAGAGAAAAGAAAGAAAAAAAGGGGATAATTCAATCTTAGAGCAACCCAGGATGTAAAGCATGAACTACACACCTTCTGCAGAAAGCCTTCATCCAACCCACCAATTGCAGCAAAATCAAATATGAGGCTGGTAACCACTTGGAAAAGGTCATTCTCCACTGGTGTCCTTCCATGACCCCCCCCCCCCCCAAGAAAACCCACATTTTCAACAGGAGGCACAAAGAGATGATGCATGTGAGACGAGGAACTGAGTGGAAAAGCAACGCATTCAAATGCATTTATGTCATAAGGAAAATTGACTCTGCACTGGATGTGGCAAAACCAGGATCCACACAGGCATTACTCCTGAAAGAGGCTCCAGTCATTTAAGCATCCCATGCTAGCGACAAATATCAAAATCAAGTGTGACGTGTTAGCAAAAAAAACACCGGGACTCAATATATCTATGGATAAAAACATCTTTGAACTCGGACATGCCTCTGGACCGCATCATGGCTTGATTTATTTGCATTTAATATACCGCTTCTCGAAGCATTTAGAATCAAAATTAAAACAGTACATAAGAAAAGGAACGGGAACTACAATTGTGGTGAGGATAGCTCCCAGGAAGTGATGGAAGTGGAAGAAAACCCTGTTTTTCCCTTTAAAACAAATGACAGTTCACTTGTGCACAGTGTTTGCAAGGCAGGCAAGAAAAAAACTCAACTCTCTGCTGAGGCCAGGCCATGCCCTAGTTCAGACGTAGAGCCAAGCTTGCTCAATGATTGATCACAACTGTACAGAGGCAAGGGAGTGCCCGGCAGCAAGCGGTTTTTAAAAACACACTCAGAGCAAAGAAAGGACACACAGGACACACAGGAGGGAAGGGAGACACACACCAGGAGATGCAGCAGCGAGAGCAGAGCCAGCAGGTCCAGGAGAAGCTGGAAAGGAATAGATCTGCAGACAGAGCAACAGAGGCACATGAAGGAGAAACTTTGAGAGATTCTGGAAAGGGAAAAAGGTTCAAAGGAAACTTTCAAGAGAGTGTCTATCTGGGAAGGAGTGGAGAAAGGCACCAGAAGGCTGAGTTCCATAGCCTGAAAGATATCAGGAGGAAAGGAATCAGTAGCTGCCTGAGAGACAGTTGGCTTCCGCTAGTGTCCAGGAGCCAGACCTAACATCTACTAAGAGGTGGGTGGATAGTTTTATGTATGAAGAGAACCGAAACCCAGATAAGAGCAGAGAAACTGAACTTTTAACACTAGAAGCATTAAGAAAACTGTTTGCAGAGAGGAAGCTTTACCCTCCCAATACAAGTGTGCCTTCTCAGGGTGATTTGCTGTTGAAGCAGTTCCAAGAGTTTTTAGAAGACAGGAAGGCTGGGCAAGTTTATAAAACTGGTGGAAGTAAGAAGTACCCGGTGTCCATAGAAGAGATGCAGGTGGATTCTTGTATGCCAGAAGCTGAGTCAGAATTGTCACCAATGGATTGCTCTTTTTGTCTAAAGGAGAACTGAGCATTGTTGAACAGGGTTGAAAGACTGTGAAACAATATAGTGACTAATTTCTGTGACTTCCAAGAGTTGGAAAAAGCCAAGTCTGTGTTCTCCTAAGTATGTGAGCTTCTGAAGCCAAGAAGCTGCCTTTAGTAAAAGTTTGGTTTGGAAAAGAAAACAACAGCTGTTAAAAAGTTTACCTGATACATGGAATGACCACAAGAAGCTGTGTTCTGTGAAAGTTTATTTGAATGAAAGCTGCTGCCCAATGATAGAAGGTTTTTGTTGCATTTTCCTCTGTTAACCTGATTTACTCTTATGTTGGAGAAGCATCCTTTGGCTTTTGTGTTTTTGAGCTTTAATGCCTTGGAATCCTGCAAAAAAATAAATTTTCTTGCTGCCTTAAACCACCAGTCTCACAACTACATTTGTCCTTATATAAGTAAGCCAACTACAAGTCCCAGAATCCCTCTGGTGACAAACAAGGGAAGTTTTATTTAAAGGGACACTATAAGGCTGCTCTATGCTTGTAAGCCTTCGGGCCCAAGCAAGGGCATCGCACAATTAATGAAAGAGAAGACGAAGAGAACTCGCAGAGAAAATCACAGGTACCATCATATGAGCCGAACCTTCATGCCATCGCCTGCCCATCCCCAAAGGCTGGTCCAAAGAAGTAGGTTTTTAGACCCACTTTAAAGGTCTTGTGAGATGGTTCAGTATACAGATTGAGAGGGAGGACATTCCATTGGGCAGGATAAACAAAGGAAAAGGATGAATGCCTAGTGCTCTCTAGTCTAGCTCAAGAGGCTGAGGAGATGTTCAGGTGGTTGCCATGAAGGGATCGGGGGACCCTGGCTGGGGCATGAAGGGAAATCAAGGATGCTAAATAAGATGGGGTGTCAGTTTATAGGTTAATATAAAGGATTTTGTAGTGAATACAATAGAAAACCAGAAGCCAATGCTGGTGGAACAAAAGAGGAGTAATGTGATCAAATTTGGTCTAAGGCACAAATTCTGAGCTGCAGTATTTTGAATTGATTGAAGACCTTTCAGCTTTACTGAAATAGACTAGAATAGATAGAATTACAATAGTTGATACATGAAATAATATGACTAAGCACAAGAGTATGCTGTATGGTAGAATCAAGAAATGAACAAGGGGCACAGAAATGATGTAACGCGAGAAAAGATGTCTTAACAATGGAACTAACCTGCTTTGTAAATGAAATTTCTGTGTCAAGGTAAACATCAAGATATTTAAAGTAAGGATTGGTTTGAATTGGTTGACCATCAAAAATAGTAGAGTGTGCAGACACTGTAGCTCCACCAGAGAGCCATGTACCTGAAGGACTAGAAGGACGTCTTGAAGGACTAGAAAAAGGGATTGTTACTTCTGGAGAGAGATCTGCAACTGTGAGTATATACTTCTGGTAATTTTCTAAAAGGAATTCTTTGTATTAAAGCTAATTAATCTGTGAACCCACTATTTTTTGTTAAATCAGTCAGGGCCTAGTAGCAGCAGTTTAAGTTTAAATTTAAAACACAGAGGAGAACTTTCTGGTTACATTTCATACCCAGCAGAGAGCTTGTAGTTTAAATTTAATAGTCACTCAGGGCCTAGTAACAGCAAAGTACTTTTAGTTTAAATTTAAAACACAGAAGAGAGCATTCTGGTTACATTTGGAACCCAGCAGAGAGCTTGTAGTTTACATTTAATAGTCACTCAGGGCCTAGCATCAGCAAGGTAATTTTAGCTTAAATTTAAAACACAGAAGAGAGCTTTCTGGTTAAATTTAGAACCCAGCAGAGAGCTTGTAGTTTAAATTTCATAAGAAGTTAGAGCCTAGCAGCAGCTAAGAGCTATAATTTAAATCAAATCAGAATATAGCTTACCTCAGCAGCACAAGACAGGGTACTGTGTAGCAGCCCACTTTTAATACGTGTTATGAGATTGCAGACCTGCTATTAGTAATCTGTGAACTATCATTAAAATCATCTCTAATACCTGAAGATTGGAGGATCGCCAATGTAACACCAATTTTTAAAAAGGGTTCCAGGGGTGATCCGGGAAACTACAGACCGGTGAGCCTGACATCAGAACCGGGAAAAATGGTAGAAACCATCATAAAGAATAAAATTACTCAGCATGTAGATAGTCATGACCTAATGGGAGACAGCCATCATGGCTTTAGACAAGGTAGATCTTGTCTTACTAATCTGTTATGTTTTTTTGAAGGAGTGGATAATCAGGTGGACAAAGGTGAGTCGGTTGATATTGTGTATCTGGACTTTCAGAAAGCCTTTGACAAGGTCCCTCATCAGAGACTTTTGGCAAAACTAAAGAGTCATGGGATAGGAGGCAGTGTACTATTGTGGATCAGGAACTGGTTAAAAGATAGAAAGCAGAGGGTAGGGCTAAATGGCCAATTTTCCCAATGGAGAAAGGTGAATAGTGGTGTACCCCAGGGATCTGTGCTGGGTCCGCTGCTTTTTGACATATTCATAAATGACCTGGAAAGTGGAATAACGAGTGAGGTTATCAAATTTGCAGATGACACAAAACTATTTAAAGTTGTTAAAACCCAAGAGGATTGTGGAAAATTGCAAGAGGATCTTGATAAATTGGAAGACTGGGCATCAAAATGGCAGATGAAATTTAATGTGGACAAGTGCAAGGTTATGCACCTAGGGAAGAACAACCCAAACTATGGTTACACGATGCAAGGTTCCACATTAGGAACTACCACCCAGGAAAAAGATTTAGGCGTCATTGTGGATACCATGTTAAAACCCTCGGCCCAGTGTGCAGCAGCGGCCAAGAGAGGAAATAGAATGCTAGGTATGATAAGGATAGGAATGGAAAATAAAACAAAAGATATTATAATGCCTCTATATTGTTCCATGGTGAGACCGCACCTTGAATATTGTGTGCAATTCTGGTCGCCGTATCTTAAAAAGGATATAGCGATTTTAGAAAAGGTTCAGAGAAGAGCCACCAAAATGGTAAAGGGGATGGAAGGATACTCCTATGGAGAAAGGCTAAAAAGGTTAGGGCTCTTTAATTTGGAAAAGAGACGGCTGAGGGGAGATATGATAGAAGTCTATAAATTAATGAACGGAGTGGAACGGGTAAACGTAGATCGATTGTTTACCTTATCAGAATATAGAAAGACTAGGGGACATGCAATGAAGCTACAGGGTAAACTATTTAAGACTAATAAAAGAAAATATTTTTTCACTCAACGTGTAATCAAACTCTGGAATTTGTTACCGGAGGATGTAGTAAAGTCTGTTAGTGTAGCTGGGTTTAAAAAAGGTTTGGACAAGTTCCTAGAGGAAAGGTCCATAAACCATTATTAAGAAGGGACCCAGGATATCAATGCTTGAACCAATACAAGCATTGTGGAACCTGTGTCTTTTGGGGAAACTGCTAGGTACATATGACCTAGATTGGCCACTGTTGGAAACAGAATACTGGGCTTGATGGACCTTGGTCTGACCCAGTATGGCATATCTTATGTTCTTATGTTCTGAGGTTTTAGCAATGTTCAGTTTCAGTTGATTATCTTTTAACCAACTGGTAACCTTGCACAAGCAGCTGTTTAGATCAGTAAGATCAGGCAAAAAAGAGCCCATAAAAGCAAGCAAAGGTATATCATCTGCATCATAGACATTTATCGCTGCCTCCTGAAGGAGAGTCCAGTAGCAGCGTCAGCCATGCTGTAACAAATACTGCACCATCTGGCACACTATGACCTTCCTATAACCTACCAGCTGAGCCATTCTCTGGTAAAACATGAGCCATTCTACCGAGGAACTTGCCAGCAACGCACCTGCTGCCCTGCACTGCACCATTACCTGTTACTGCAGAAAGCAGCTTCAGGGTTGGCACAACCATTAGGCAAGATTAAGCAGTCACTTAAGACATCTGTCACTGAGAGAAGGCGACAAAGGAGCAACAGCAGTTCAATCAAAATAATAGATCCTGATGACCCCACTAACTCCAAGAGCCACCCTGACACTCTTTCACCTGTAGGAAAAGTGAGCACACACCTACATATAAAGCACAGTATAATATTTAGAAATTTACTATCCAATTATGTATTTTCCAGGATTGTTGTGGGAGGGGTTACATTGAGATGCTCATGATTGCTTAGTTTAATTATCAGGATCCAGGGGTGGTTAGGGCATAAGGTTGATGGTTCTTCTAAGGCTCCCAAGATCCTTGAATCCGCACTGTCCAGCCTCTGAGTCACTCCTCCCCTACCACTCCAGCATCAGAGGCATTTACCAAGCCTAATCCAGATCTGTTAGCGATGATAAACCAGGATCTGGATTAGGCTTGGTAAATGTCTCCGATAGTATACATAGGATTTCTGTCACAAGAATACGGCAAAGGAAAAATTGGAGAACATTTCTACCTCAGGAGTAAATAGAGTCACTAGGAAAAAAATACAGTTAGCGTTTTCCATAGAGTTCCAGACCAGAGAAACCTAGGGCCAATCAGGAAACAGGAGCAATACAAGAATTATGAACAGGCTGGCTAGAGCAAGCCCCATGAAGATGTGATGTGGAGGTCTTCTGCAAGATGCCTGCCTTCCAACCCAAAGGTTACCAGAAAACTGAATTTTGGATTTTAGCCTGTGATGAAACTAGATTAAAAATGATATGAAATGAAATAGAAAACTTTGTTGATATTTTCCATGTTTCAAACAAATGCACATCTCTATCATATCCAAGAGCAGCCACTTCTTTTTACCATGTGACATTAGTATGTTATTAATCTGTTAATACATTGTTTTTACAAACATGTATCCTTGCTGAAAATATAACCAAATTACAGTTTTAGTTTATTAGAACTTTACTGACAAGATCTGAATCTCAGTGACTCCTTTCGGTATGTGACTGAGACAAGCCACATGCCAGTCTCAGTGATGACTGCAGAAAAAGTCGAACCTTTCAAGCTGTAATGTTAAATGGAAGCAGGAGAGACAATATTTTATCTTAAGGACCTTAGAAAGTAGAGGCCAGGATGTTTCTTATTTTATGTATCTATCCCAAAGCTCTGTTGAACTGACCCAGAAAGATTGTCTTTTAAAGACAGTGGGGGAATAAATATTTCTGTTTTCATCATCATTCAACGTAATCCTCTTCTGAGTACAGGTAGCTGTTTGTAGCAAATTACATCAACCATGTTATTGTTCTACAGTGAATTCCATGGGGGACTGGCCTACATTGTATTAGTAATGAACAAGACCAGATTTGCATCTGAGTGGAATACTTCTTTTAAATCATTTATACCAAGAAGAATCCTAAAAGGAATGAGTTGCTTAAAACACAAATGCACCTGGAAGTAATGCCAGATTAATTATTCTTTCCTACAGTACCAAGGGACTACCAACAAAAGCAGGTTGTGTAAATCTACAACTCCTAAGGACAGCCTAGTAGGGTAAAGAATAATAAAGGACTATTTATTTAGAATGATAAAGGAACAAACTACTTCTGATTAAAGCTAACTAAATACCAAGAGAAAAGCGCTGGCCAAACGTAGGACAAATAAAACATCATTAACTCATGCAATGAAGCTACAAAATAGAAAATATTTTTTCACTCAACATGTGATTAAGCTCTGGAATTAATTGCAAGAAGATGTAGTAAAAGCTGTTAGTGTAGCTGGGTATGAAAAACATTTGGATCAGTTCATGGAGGAAAAAGTCCATAAATCATTTTTAAAGTGTACTGGGGGAAATCCACTGCTTACTCCTCAGATAAATAGCATGGAATCTGTCTACCTTTTGGCAATCTGACAGGTACTGGTGACCTGGATTGGCCACTGTCGGAGACTGGATACTGGGCTTGATGGACCATTGGTCTGATCCAGTATGGCAAATCCTATGTTCTTATAATTAACTGCAAAAATTGATTCTATAAACCAATTGGTGATGGCAATGGTACAACTCCAAAAATATCACAGATTTGTAGAACAGGGAAGGATCCACAGGACCATTTCTGTAGAGCCCCTGTTAGGAGGCTTTCCTAACAGGGGCTCTACAGGACAACCAACAGTAAGGATTTGAGGGTTTATTTTTTATTAAATTGCTAGCTCTCTGACTGGGAGCTCTTAAAAGGGTTTTTGTATATTTTTAAAGCAAGGCTACTTTCTTTTTGGTTCTTTAGTGGAAATTTCCTTGAGCAGAGTAGGTTGTTGAACTCTAGTAACCTCCTCAGCTTTGGGAACTGCTAACACCTAAACAGGAGTTAGTGGGCCCGATTACCTGAGAGTAGCTGAGGCCTGCATACAAGGCTCTAGTGCCCTGCCCTGTTGAGGCTTTCCTAACAGGGGCTATACAGGACAACCAACAGTAAGGATTTGAGGGTTTATTTAAATAAATTGCTAGCTCTCTGACTGAGAGCTCTTAAAAGGGTTTTTGTATATTTTTAAAGCAAGGCTACTTGCTTTAGTGGAAATTTCCTTGAGCAGAGTAGGTTGTTGAACTCTAGTAACCTCCTCAGCTTTGAGAACTGCTAACACCTAATCAGGTGTTAGTTCCCTCCCTACCCACCCCGACTCCCACCCACCCCTAGTGAGCAGTCTTGCTTTATAGGGCACCTCCCCATTTAACAAAGCACAGAGACTTGGACCAGCACATTTTGAATATAATTAAAGAGATTTAACTGCTTTTTCTCTGAAAGGACAGCTGGGAAACTGGCTGGTACTTGGTAGATCTCTCTCTTTTGCTTTAACAGATACCTAAGCTCCACGAACAGAACAATGGCTGGGAAAAAATGATATCGCTAAAGCTGTTGCCCCCATTACAGCTTCTGCCTTGGTCCAGACAGATGTCCTAATGCCAGTTGAAGGACCGGTTCCATGTGCAGGGTGCCTGCATGCTGAAGCTCTGAGGAAACAAGTGGAGGAACTCAGAGAGGAGGTTTCGAGGCTGAGGAGCATTCAAGACAGTGAGAAGTACATTGATGAGATGCTTCTTGCAGCAACCAAGCTCTCCAGAAGAGGAGAAGATGGGTGCCAACAGAATGTCAATGGTTGGACACAAGTCACCAGGGCCTGCAAAATCACCAATCCAACTTCTCCAGCCCTTGAATTGAAGAACCATTATGCAGCCCTGGAAGTGGAGGAGGTGAAAGCATCCCTGGAAAGGGATGGACCAGAGCTCAAGTACCGCAAAGTTGCAGAATCAGTGACCACAAGGAAACGAAGGGTAGTGGTGGTTGGAGACTCTCTTCTGAGGGGTACTGAGGCATCCATCTGCCGACCAGACATGATGTCCAGAGAGGTATGCTGTCTGCCTGGTGCCAAATCCAAGATGTTAGAGAGTTTGCCAAGACTCATCAAGCCCACTGACTATTACCCAATGTTGCTAATCCATGTTGGAACAAATGATACTGCCAGGTATACCTCGGAACGTATCAAAAGTGACTTCATGGCTCTGGGACAGAGGGTGAAGCAGTTAGGTGCACAGGTGGTGTTCTCTTCAATCCTCCCTGTTGAGGGTAAAGGCCAAGGCAGAGAGGCTCGCATCCTGGAGATGAATGCATGGCTGCGTGGATGGTGTCATCGAGAGCGTTTTGGTTTCCTAGACCATGGGATGCTGTTCCATGGGTTGCAGAGCAGAGATGGCATCCATCTGTCCAAGAAAGGTCGACGCATCTTTGGTAGTAGACTGGCTAATCTACTGAAGAGGACTTTAAACTAGATTCATTGGGGATGGGTGAAGAAAGCCCCCAGGTAGGTGAAAGCCCCCAGGTAGGTGATACATTAAATACCTTTATGGAAATGGGTAACAGGGGCAACATATGGAAAGCATTGTGTATAAATGCCTGTAGCATGGGAAATAAGATCCCTGATGTTGAAGCTTTGGTGGGAGTGGCTGACTTGGATTTAGTGGCAGTTACAGAAACATAGTTCACAGAAAACCATGATTGGGATGTAACTATACCTGGCTATACTTTATTCAGAAAGGACAGGGTAGGAAGAAGGGGAGGAGGAGTGGCACTATATGTAAAAACTACTATTAAAGCTTTGGAATTACAGATCTTAAAAGGGAGAGAGGAGGCATTGTGGGTTAAACTAGATAGAGGGAAAGAGAAATCTGTTTGCACTGGTGTTATATACAGACCTCCCTCACAAGAGGAAGAGGTGGACAGAGAGTTAATTGAAGACATACGCAGTATTGCTAGGAAAGGGAAAGTGCTACTGATTGGAGATTTCAATATGCCAGATGTTGAATGGCACATTCCTGCTGCAGTATCATCTAGAAGTAAGGAGATCCTGGATTCTCTACAGGGAGAACTATTCAAGCAATTGGTGACAGATCCCACACGTGAAGGGGCCATACTGGATTTGGTGCTTACCAATGGTGAAAGTGTTTCTGATGTTGTAGTGGGAGATCATTTTGCATCCAGTGATCACCAGATGGTGTGGTTCAGTATTAGGACTAGGGCTGTTAGAATCCATTCAAAGGTGAGGATCTTAGACTTTATGAAGATTAACTTTGCCAAGATGGGCCAATACCTCAGGGAGTCGTTAGTGGGATGGGAACAGCTGGGGGATGTAGAAAAACAGTGGGCAAAACTGAAAGGGGATTTTTTAAGGGCAACCAACCTTTTTGTTAAAATGGTAAATAAAGGTAAATGGAAAAGGAGACCGCTATGGTTTTCAAAAGAAGTAGCTGAAAAAGTGAAGGAAAAGAGGGAGGCCTTCATGAAATACAAGAGATCACAGACAGAGGAAGACAGGCATCTGTATTTGGAAAAACTTAGAGATGCTAGCAAAGTAGTCAGGAAGGCAAAGATTCAAAAGGAGGAGGAAATAGCCAATGCAATAAAATTGGGGGGATAAGACATTTTTCAGATATGTTAGTGAGAAGAGGAAGGGCAAAAGTGGTATTGTCAGACTCAAAGGTGCAGGGGAGGAATATGTAGAAGCTGATAAGGATAAAGCGGAATTGCTTAACAAATATTTCTGTTCTGTGTTCACAGATGAAGAACCAGGAGGAGGACCTCAGAAAATACCCACAAACAGGAACAGAAGCAAGGGACATCTTGAACAATTTTCAGAAGACTGTGTTCGTGAGACCCTAGCTCAACTTAAAGTAGACAAAGCGATGGGACTGGATGAGATACACCCTAGAATACTGAGGAAACTTGGGGACGTTCTAGCAGCTTCACTGACTGACCTTTTCAATGCCTCATTGGAGTCGGGAGTGGTGTCAAAGGACTGGAGAGAGGCTCATGTGGTGCCTTTACACAAAAGCGGAAGTGAGGATGTGGTTGAAAACTACAGGCCAGTTAGTTTAACTTCGGTGGTGAGTAAATTATTGGAAACGCTGCTAAAAGAGAAAATAGTGAGGTTTCTGGAGTCCAGCGGATTACAGGATCTGAGGCAGCATGGATTCACCAGAGGCAGGTCTTGTCAGACAAATCTGATTGATTTCTTTGACTGGGTGACCAGGGAGTTGACCGATGGAGAGCCCTAGATGTGGTGTATTTAGATTTCAGTAAAGCCTTTGACACTGTTCCTCAACAGGTGACTTATAAACAAACTAAGCACCCTAGGGATGGACCCTAAAGTTACTGCTTGGGTTAGAAATAGGTTGGGTGGGAGGCGACAAAGAGTACAGGTAAATGGAGCTCACTCTGAGGAGAAGGATGTTACCAGTGGTGTGCCCCAGGGATCTGTCCTTGTTCCGATTCTTTTAACATCTTTTTTAGTGATATAGCGGAAGGGCTGTTGGGTAAGGTTTGCCTCTTTGCGGATGATACCAAAATCTGCAATAGAGTAGACACCCAGGAAGGTGTAGATAACATGAGGAGGGATCTAGCTAAGCTTGAAGAATGGTCTAGAATCTGGCACCTGGGATTTAATGTTAAAAAATGTAAGGTCATGCATTTGGGCTGCGTTAATCCAAGGGAGCAATATAATATAGGGGGTAAAGTACTTTTGTCCACTAAAGAAGAGCGGGACCTAGGCGTGGTTGTGTCTGATGATCTTAAAGTAGATAAACAGGTAGAAAAGGCGACGGCAAAAGCTAGAAGGATGCTTGGGTGCATACAGAAAGGAATGGCTAGCAGAAAAAAGGAGGTGATAATGCCTCTGTATAAGTCTTTGGTGCGACCTCATTTGGAGTATAGTGTGCAATTCTGGAGACCGCACCTTCAAAAGGATGTGAACAGGATGGAGTCCGTGCAGAGGGTGGCTACTAAAATGATTAGTGGTCTTCATTATAAAGCATTTGAGGACAGACTGAAGGATCTTGATATGTACACCTTAGAGGAAAGGCAGGGTAGAGGTGATATGATTGAGATGTTTACCTCCATGGCATAAATGTTCGGGAAGAGAGCCTCTTTCAATTGAAAGCAAGTTCTGCTATGAGGGGACATGGGATGAGGGTGAAGGGAGATAGATTCAGGAGTGATATGCGGAAATATTTCCTTACAGAAAGAGTGGTGGATCCGTGCAATAGTCTCCCAGTGGAGGTGGTAGAGATGAGGACAGTAACTGAATTCAAAAAAGCATGGGACAAACACAGAGGATCTCTAAAGGTAAAAAGTGGACTGTTTTAGTTGTTGATATGGAAGGACAGACAAGATAGGCCATGTGGTCTTTTTATGTCATTATATTTCTATGTTTCTATTCAATAACCTCTGAAGAGATTCACTCGGATCCTTTGGATCCGGATTTGGAAGTTGTAGACGAATTAGAAGAAGGAGAACTCACGGATCAGGAGGACCAGGCCAGAGTAGTTTGTGTTTTCCGTCGAGATGAGTTACCATCTTTGATTATGGAATCTCTTAAAGCCCTTAATATGCTTGTTTCTGGGCCAGAGGAGGACTCCACATTGGAGGATCCTTTGTTGCAGGCATTTAGAAAAACGCAAAGGGCTTTTCCAGTACACAGAGTTGTAAGGGAAATGATTCAACAAGAATGGGATATGCCTGAGGCTGAACTAAAGGAGTCCAGGGTCATTGCTCGATTATATTCTCTACTGGATCAGGATCGGGAGTTGTTTAAGTCTCCCAAAGTAGATGCTGCAGTATCGGCTGTTACCAAAAAGACTATGGAAGGTGGTGCCGCCCTTAAGGATAGCCATGATAGAAAATTGGATACGTTGTTAAAACAGGTGTTTGAGGTCAATATCTTATCTATTCAGGCTTCAATTTGTGGAGCATGGGTTGCCAGAGCCTGTCTTCATTGGTCTCAGCGAGTACACGGAGATAATGGGGAAGACTGCGACAGAAGCGTCCCGGTTAGAGACTGGGGCAGCTTATTTAGCTGATATTTATTATGACCTTATTAGGGGTTTGTCTAAGAGTATGGTCTCGGTTGTTGCAGCTAGAAGATATGGTTGTGTAGCTGGGCGGCAGATGCTTCTTCTAAAGCAAGGCTCACTAGGCTTCCTTTCAGGGGTGGCTACTTTTTGGTGAGTACTTAGATAAATTGGTAAAAGACTTAGGGGAGTCTAAAGGCGGCAGGCTGCCAGAGGACAGGCAGAAGCTAGGATGTCTAACTCAGGCGTCTAGGGGCCAGTACAGACACTGTCGTCATTTTCGTTCTGCACGTTTCGGAGAATTTCAGAGAGGGCATCAATATTTCAGAAGTCAGGGTTTTCGAGGTTTTCGAGGAGCAAGCAGGGGATTTGCAACCTTCTCTTCTTCAAACCCTAGAAAATCACAATGAAGTAAGGAGGACCAGGCGGATTTTACACCCAGGTGGGTACAATGTAAAATATTAACTAATTACTCCAACTTTTCAAAGTGACTTCTGCTGAGGAATGTAAGATGCATAGGAATCCTGTCTAGATGAAAACCATATAAATTCAAAGTAGTGAAAGGTGTATCTATTAATTTACTCCATTCCCAGTATTCAGTGAAAAGATCTACTAATTTAAAACAATACATGAAAAATGATTTGCTGTTTACACTAAAAAAAAACCTTTTATTTAATCTTTTTTTATTTTTTATTTATAAATTTCACAGAGATATAAAGACATTAAACAATCTGTGCAAGAATATAAGATGCGACCCAGGCAAAAACAAAAATAGGTCAAAAACCTAAAGAAAGAAAATACATTGTTGATACAATCATCTTCTACTACGCCCACAAAAAAAGAGGAAAGAGACCCCCTAAGGAAAACCTCACAGGGTACAGCTACATTACAGCAGGCATTACCAGAGAATCAATAACTGGCACACATTGTACAGGAGACATACCATCATTAGCAGAAGTCTTATGATAAAGCAAACTTTTCAATTGTTTAGGATCATAAATATATCTAACGTTTGAAATTTTCACTAAACATTTCACAGGAAATTTAAGAAAAAAACTCTCCACCCAATTTTAAGACCACCTGCCAAAGTTGAAGAAAGAGTTTCTTCCTCCTCTGGGCAGAGGTCAGGATAACACCAAACCCATTGACCCATAAACAGATTTGCTCTATTGCAGAAAAACAATCTCATAATAAAAACACAAAGGACACATGGAGAGTAGTTCTATCCTGGACGTCTTCTAGAGATTGTTCCAGCAGTGCTGAAATAGGCTCAGCACCCATTCCTTGAGGACTATTCATACGTATGTCCTCCTTTTTCTTGGAAGGGAGATAGAAAACCTTGCTTAAGGGAGGTACCGCTTCAGCTGGAACATGAAGACCGTCCAGTAGATATTTCTTAAACAGGTCACTGGGATTATATGATGGTAGTCGGGGGAAAATTCAAAACTCTAATATTCAAATGTCTTAACTTGTTTTCCGCTAACTCAAGTTATTGCTGCACTCACAAAAGGGCTTTAACCATTCTCCTTGTACCGTCTTCACCTCCAACAAACCTCCTTCCACAGTTGAAGCCTTCCCCTTCGGATCTTCCCCCAAAAGTTCTACGGAGCCAAGGCACCATTCAATTCCTCCCAGGGACCCCTCAGTGTGACCTAACTTGGACCCTGCAGTCACATCTAACGGTGTAATAGCCTCCCATATTGCTTTCAAATGTCACTTTCTCTGGTTTCTTTCCCCCCAAAAATGATGGTGCCTGCATGCTTCATGGAACTTCACTCACGTACATCTTATCATTGCCAGTAACCAATGGAACAAATGAGGCAGCATCCCCCTCTACACCAGAACACAAAGCAACTGCAGCATCTCCAACCACGGAAGCCAAGGTGCCAAGCCCGACAATGGTGAAGCCTCCTGCTCCACCACTGCACTTCACACCAGTGTTTAGGCTCCCTTCAGCACCCGGAACTTGTCAGCCTGACATCCAGGCTCAAAGAGATCTCCTCAAGGCAGGCTGGACTTCCCTTCTCTGGTCCACCAGTGAGGATAGCTGCCTCAGGCCAGATCTCAGCTGGTTTGACCATGAAGTCTGAAATACGGGTCTTCCCAGATAGGGATGGACCAGGAGTCTCTACCCAGACCTTCCCTTTCCATTTGCTCATAATGAGACCAACAAAATTGAAAGGTAAGGAGTGGTTGAGGAGCAGCCTGTTCCAATGTTCTACACCAGCACCATCTTGGATCACTCTTATTTAATCTTAATAAACCAATCCCATAACGATATAAACAAGATTTAATATTTTTAGAAAGAGGACATCACTAGGCTAACAATTTAAAATCCTGTTTGTGTTATATACGTTCTCTTATTCACTAGATTTGGAGCACATATATCTGGATTGTAAATCCAATAAATATTTAAAAATACATTGGGATTTCAGTCTAGTTTCTCATTTGACTACATGATACTTCAGTTTTAGGATAGAGAAGTCTGGCTACAAGTTGATTCAATAACCTATGCTCTTATAATAAAATAACAGCTTGATATTGTATGTAATGAAACGGGCATTGAGTCGGTTTGTTAGTAGGTACTCTGTAGGAATGGGCATTTACTAGCATGTATATGATTCATTAATATATCTTAAAAACTTAATGCATGCAAAATTGATTTAGCATGTATTAACCTATGACTCAACATGCATATGGTTTATGGTTTATTTAAAACTTGCTATACTGCCTTTCGAAACAAATCAAAGCGGTTTATAACATAAAATGAAAAATAATTATAATCAGAAAGGAAATCCAGTATGACAGCAAAGAGAGAGAATACAGACACGCAAGACTAAAGGAGAGGAGAAGGGGGTAGGGAAAGGGCAGTTAAGACATGCAGGACTAGCCAGGTAAATTTAGTCTGAGAGATCAAAAGCCAGTTGAAAGAGGTAGGTTTTCAAGTTGGATCTGAAATGGACATAAGAAGACTCTTGATGAAGGTCAGGGGGCAGGTTATTTGAGATGAGGGGTGCAGAAATAAAAGTTCGATGCCCGGGTGGAATGATATTTTGCAGGGGCTGCGGAGGGAAGGTAGAAAAGGTTAGCGTGAATAGTATAGAGAGAGTGAGAGGGGGCAAGAGGAATCAGAAGGGAGGACTGATAAAATCAATTTGCGCTCATTAAAAATTTTTTATGGAACCAAATATGTACAATGAACCAAAACAGTCTTACAATTATAAAAACACATTTCTGAAAATTCCTAAAATGAATACATTTTTGTTTTGCTTGTGCACACTCTTAGTGCAAAGAGAGGTTACTGAGTGACGCCACTATGAGCCTCACAGCTATTGGAAGATAGGGTGCACACTCAAGCAGTTGTTTCAAATGCAAATAGATTCAGTGAGTACAATTTGGGAAAACAAAAGCCCTCTTTCTCAGAAGGAAACCTAGCTTTTGGTGTGAACACATATTAAAATGCCTCTTTTTAAACTGTAGCTGGGAGCCTCTTCACCCACCACAGCAAGCCCCACTGACAGAGACAGGGCTGGCGCAAGGATTGGAGATTCCTTAAACGAGCTCTCCCTTCCTGTCTCCCCTCCTATGGCCCCCCCTATCCCCGTTGGCACTGCTGCCTCCCCTCTTTGGGGCCCGCGGTGGCAGCAGCAATGGCTTGCAAACCATGATACAGCGCTTAGCTACACACTCTTACAGTGCATTGCAGTTTCCTTCTCCTACTCTCTCAGGGGCATGGTTATTGGCCCTATCCTCCAGCACCTAAGCTGGTCCATGAAGCCTGAAAGGCACGTCTTCAGAGATGGCCACTCAGTGCTATTTTATCAAGTTTTCCCACACATGAAACAGCGTTTATAAAATTACTCCAGGGGTTACCACATAATGCTACAGCAAGAAGATATATACGTTTCATGACCTGCAGGTGGGCATGTTCTGGGGTGGAGTTTAGGCAGAATTATGAGTTACATAAGTATTATATAAAGTACACATGTACTTAACCCATGAGCATTTTTACCTGCTTTCAAAAAGATGTAAATATCCACAGCTTCAATCTATCCCTGGTTTCCTCTGGTTTATCTCTAATATTTTATAGAGACACGTGGAGCCCGATCTTAAAAGAGGCATGCCCAGGCCGTCTGGACATCCAAACACTGGACAGGCTTGGATTGTACCCAATTCTGCACCATGGGAGCTAGACATTCCTGCGGTTGTGGGATTGGGCACCGAGAGGACCCGGAGTGCCCTTGAATCTGCCACAGGAGACATCCTAACAGCAGCTCGGTCAACCCGTTTTATGCTTCTGCTGGAGTGCTGGTGCCATGGCGACCCAGGACATCCAGCAGGAGCGCAAAAGGTCTGACACAGAGACAGAGGTGATTTCCCCACTACCTGATTCTGAGCGAAGCCTGGCAGGACCGGGATCAGGGAGAGGGACCTCACCTGACGCTGCTCTCGGCTTTGGGCCTGATCGCTGTTGCTTATTCCACCTCCGAGGTGCGTACGGGGAGAAAGTGAAGCAATATACGGTGCCAATGAATAGCATCTCAGAACTGGGCCCATAGGGGCTTATTTGCAATTTACATGTACATGGAACTGCAAAAGGGTGTGTTGGGAGTATGGTTTGGGCGTGGCCTGAATTGGTCAAAGGTCTACATGTGTAATCCCCATTTTATAAAGGGAATGCATGTGTGGTCCCCTAACATTTCCACAATGGGATCCATAGCTGCTGTGGCATGTATAGATTTTTGGAAAGCGCTCCTTTTGGCCAGCCCTTTAAGGAAGGGATTAAGAGCGTTATCCTCCTCAATCTCCCATTGTTTATTTCCTCTTCCAAATTGAAAATAAAAAAAGATTGCAGCTTCTGTATTTAATTAGTGGCATTTATACGTATAGGTTTGCCAAATGGCCCACATGCACGTGTAAGTAGTGAAATCCAACATCCCATGGGTAAGTGCCACCACCTACATGTGGAGCCTGCTGAGTTTCCTCCATCTCTACATGTCGGCAAATACTCGAGCTGCAAAAGGTTCCAGGTTTGGCAGAGCCTTTTCTAAAATGTTGGTGAAACAGTGTATGTCACTACCTCAATGTTTCCATTCTGATCTCCACATACTATCTGCTTTATGGGTGGAGGAGTGCTTTATGAGTGGAGGAGTGGTCTAGTGGTTGGGGCAAGGTACTTCAGGCCGGAGGGTCGGGGGTTCAAATCCCACTAGAGGACAGCAACCTTGGGCCGGAAGGACTGGGGTTTCTGGTCTCACAGGTGCTCCTTGTGGTCTTGGGCAAGCCACTTAACCCTCCATAGCCCATGTTCCCTGTAAAATAGTTATCTCCAAGTTATAATGCCCTGTTCAATGTAATTTCAGTTTGTTCAATGTAAACTGCACTGATGCAGAATAGCACAGTATATAAGAGAATGTAAATAAATAATAATAAATAAATGGGTGCTTATGTGTCTTTATAAAAGAGGCCAGAGATAGTCACCTACTTGGCATCACACATAGGTGACCTCTTATAAACTTACTCCCTTAGAAATGGAGCAGGAGTAGCAGGAAATGCTTCCCCCCTCCTTCTGTTGCCTCAGTGATGCCTCCCACCCCCAGATGCCCTGATGAACAAAAGATTCAGATAGATTTTCAGCCCATTTTTTAGCAATATATATGAGACTATACTAAAAAGCCATGGTGCGTTTGGCTACAATTAAATACATAAAGAACTTTAACACAATTTTTATTAGATGTTGAAGAAGGAGCCAAGCTAGCCCTGTTGATAATAACTTGGGCTTTTGAGATGCTTTACATTAAATATCCAACATAAGGTAAACAGTACATAAAATTAATGGAAAATGAATAAGTAGTAGCAAAGTTAAATTAGACAAAAATCAGTGTAATACAAACTAACCCCACAAGTAAGGACCAAAATAACATGGGAATAAATCCACAAATATAAGTGTAGCCAGTGCCTTCTCTTTACTGGCAGTATTCAAGGGCTACGGTGTTGTGAAGAGGGAAACCACACTCCTCAGCTTCTGTATCCTGAGCTGGGCGGGAATAGTATTTTTGTCAGACTGTTGCAACAAAGGTTGCTATCAACAAACTGTCCTTATCAGACCTTTTTAAAAAAAAAAAATTGTTTATAAAGTTTTCGAACAATACTTACAATAAGTATACAAAGAAAACGAGGCCGAAATTAATTCAAGCAAGAAATACATAAATCAAGAACTAATATTAGTCAAGCAGCTCTCATCTCAAGGAGGCCCAAAAATCACAGAAACAACCCTAAGAAATACCAAGGAGAATTTACTCCACTGCACCCGGCCCAAATTAATTACCTTCCTCCCCTTAAACACCAGGTTTCTCCCTGCCGGCAGGAAAGGCCTCTAACTGAAGGGAGTCAAGAAACACATATCGAGCCCCGTGCAACATAATCAAACATTTATAGGGTACCAGAGAAAAAAAAAGATGCACCCAGGGCGAGCACCCTCTGTTTCAGAGCTAAAAAAAAGCCCATCTTCAGAGTTGTGTTGATGTGGAAACATCTGGAAATAATTGCAACACAGCACCACAAAATAAATCTGTTTTATGCTTAAAGTAACTCTTAAATACAGAGACTTTATCTTGTTTAGATACAAATGCAGGGCTGGCACTACCCAGTAAGCTAGCTGCCCGCCACCCACTGCTTTGAAAAAGAAAGCAGCCGCGGGAACATTTCTTTATTCTCACAGCTCTGCTAACTTTTAAACTGCTATGTCACGGAGTTTCTCGTAAGAAATGTTTATTCTTGCCTTTAGAAACTCCGCGACCCAGCAGTTTAAAAGTTAGCAGAGCCGCGGGAACAGAGAAATGTTCCCATGGCTGCTTTCTTTTTCAAAGGACGAATCTGAGCAGACACGGGGGGAAGAGAGGGGGACTGAAAGGTAGAAGACACGGGGGGAGCTGGAAGGGAGCAGACATGGGGGGGGGGCTGAAAGGGAGCAGAGACAGGGTGGGGAGGGGGAGCTGGAAGGCAGCCGAGACTGGGGAGCTGGAAGGGAGTAGACACTGGGGAACTGGAAGGGAGCAGGCATGGGGGGAAGCTGTAAGGGAGCAGACATGGGGGGGGGCTGAAAGGGAGCAGATACTAGGGAGCTGGAAGGCAGCAGATATGGGAGGGGTCTACAAGGGAGAAGACACCGGGGGAGCTGGAAGGGAGCAGACACAGAGGGGGAGGTAGAAGGGAGCAGACCACGGGGGGAGGAGCTGGAAGGGAGCAGACACTTAGGGTTGGTGCTGGAAGGTGGCTGGGTCATAGGAGAGGGTTGGAAGAGAACTGACAGGGAGGAAGGTGGGGGCTAGAAGGGAGCTTACATGGGGAGTTGGAAGGGAGCAGAAAAGAGGGGAAGGAGGAGGATGGAGGGAAGGTGGGGGCTTGAAGGGAGCTGACACCCAGGGATGGCACTGGAAGGCAGATGGACAGAGGAGAGGGAGCCCTCCCTCCACACACTCCTGCCCAATCCAGGCAGTGGGAGCCCTCCCTCCACACACTCCTGCCCAATCCGGGCAGTGGGAGCCCTCCCTCCACACACTCCTGCCCAATCAGGGCAGTGGGAGCCCTCCCTCCACACACTCCTGCCCAATCCGGGCAGTGGGAGCCCTCCCTCCACACACTCCTGCCCAATCCGGGCAGTGGGAGCCCTCCCTCCACACACTCCTGCCCAATCCGGGCAGTGGGAGCCCTCCCTCCACACACTCCTGCCCAATCTGGGCAGTGGGAGCCCTCCCTCCACACACTCCTGCCCAATCCGGGCAGTGGGAGGCTCACACGCACGCAGGCAGAACCGCATAAAAGCGGCGTCCCTACTTCGTGGGAGCCGCTGAGCATCGCTAGCCCTCCAACCGCCTTGGTGAAGCTCCTTCCCTATCCGGGCAGTGGGAGCCTTTCCCCCACACACTCCTGCCCTATCCGGGCAGTGGGAGCCCTCCCTCCACACACTCCTGCCCTATCCGGGCAGTGGGAGCCTTCCCTCCACACACTCCTGCCCTATCCGGGCAGTGGGAGCCCTCCCTCCACACACTCCTGCCCTATCCGGGCAGTGGGAGCCCTCCCTCCACACACTCCTGCCCTATCCGGGCAGTGGGAGCCCTCCCTCCACACACTCCTGCCCAATCCAGGCAGTGGGAGCCCTCCCTCCACACACTCCTGCCCAATCCGGGCAGTGGGAGCCCTCCCTCCACACACTCCTGCCCAATCCGGGCAGTGGGAGCCCTCCCTCCACACACTCCTGCCCAATCCGGGCAGTGGGAGCCCTCCCTCCACACACTCCTGCCCAATCCGGGCAGTGGGAGCCCTCCCTCCACACACTCCTGCCCAATCCGGGCAGTGGGAGGCTCACACGCACGCAGGCAGAACCGCATAAAAGCGGCGTCCCTACAGGGCGTGCCCGCGCCTTGCGGGCCCGCGCCTGAGGGCCCGCGCCTGAGGGCCTCGCCAGAGGGCCCTTTGGCGGTGGCCCTTAGGCGGTGGAGATTAGGCGCAGTTGAAACATCATCCACTCAACCGCAACAAGGCTGCAAGTATCAAGAAGCCTGACTCACATGACCAAAACTCCGATAACGGACAGAAAACGAAAGTGCAACAATCAAATGACTGACGGCTTGAGCTCCCCAGGCCGGGTCTGAGCTCGCCGGTCCCGACCACCACGCTCCACGAGATTCCCATAGCTGGACCAAAATTCGACATCAAGAGCTTTCAACTACAACGATATCACCCAGGTAAACAATTACTGGACTTATCTACCTCCCGCTTCCAAACCCCCCTGGGCACCCCGGGCCTAACCCCCCCCCCCCCCCAAGTAGGAGCCAACATACCTCTGTATATATAATGTGTAAACTCCCCACTGTCACAAGCCCTGTTCTCCTCAAGCCAGCTGTTACATTGTAAACCCCTACCAACTCTAAAGGCTACTACTGTTTATTTAGAGCTAAATGAAACAAAGTATCTCTAACCAGCAAGTTGTTACATTTCAATGCAGTAACCCAATAACCTTCTTGCAATAACCTTAAGACTGTATCGCACAATACTGTATCTGTTTATACTGAATGATAGGTAACGATAGGACTGTATCGCACAATACTGTATCTGTTTATACTGAGTGATAAGGAACGTTAGGACTGTATCCCTATTTTGTTAAAGTAATAAGAAACGCTGTACCCCAACCCATCTATCCCTGCTAGACTGTTGGTACCCAACAACTATCTTGCCGGCCTACACTAACTCATCTCTAGGCCAGCTGCCTTGACTTCACCCCACACTGCGCCACTCGAATCCAAAATCCAAGTATTTCTGGCAGACATAAAATGGAGCCTGCTCACACCTTCCTGATTTTGTGCATGTGTATACTAACATCTTCATATAGAACCATCCCACACTCACAATACTGCATTCCTCTACTATATACACCAATCTACCTTCTCACCCCACCCCCCCCTCCATCACCCATCCTGCATCAATACAACTTACATCCTATCACCACCACACAAACACCAACCAAATTACCCCAACGCCACACCCCTATCAAAGGGAACAAATCTCAAAACAACCCTAAAACAAAAGAAAAGAACCCTATTGGATCTCAAATACAACTCACACGAAAAACACACCAAGAACATCACACATGTAACATTATCCTTATTAATGCTAGGTCAATAAGGAATAAAACGCATATTATCCACAACATTCTAACTGACGAACAACCAGATATCCTATGCATAACAGAAACATGGCTCACTGACTCAGACTCTGCAACAATGAACCAAATACAGAAGCCCGGATACCAACTATACAACTGCCCACGCATCATCAGAAGAGGAGGCGGAGTCCTTATAGCAGCCAAAACCAGCCTTCAACTCACAACCACATCTACGGTCACAAATCCAGATCTTGACCTACTTAAAGTCGAGAGCATGGCATTATCCATCTGCCTAATCTATCGACCTCCCTCACCACAGCACGAAACACTAGCCACAGCACTAGAAACCATCACATCCACACAAAGCAAAAAATTCCAGATCATCCTCGGAGATTTGAACCTAGCATCAATTCCTCCGTCCCACACGGACTCCTTCTATGAAGCCATCGACCAATTGGGTTTCCAACAAATAATAAGCAACCCCACACACGATAGAGGAAACATCCTAGATATGATTTTCATACCCAGAAATCCACAACAAAGCAATGAACCACCTATAATAAACATAACTCAAGTACCATGGTCAGACCACCACCAAATCAACTGTAATCTTAAACTACAGTGCCAACCCAAAAACTCAAAGGAGATGAGAATGACCAACCCCATTAGGAAATTCAGCAAACTCAACGAGGAACACCTCATAAGCACCATTGCATCCCACATAAACCTAGAGTCCACAGACCTAGACGAACTAACTAACAGATGGAACACACACATCCAAAATACATCTAACCCAACTCTGAAACACACATCAAACCCACATAAGATCAACTCGGAACCCTGGTACACAGGAACTCTAATAAAATCAAAAAGGGAGCTCCGTAAAATAGAGAGAAAATGGAGACAAACCAAATCCTCCGATCTCAAAACTAAATACATGGCCCATCTCGCAAAATACAAAGACGACGTGAACAATGCAAAAAATTACATCACACCAACATCCTAAACAAGGCAATCAATCGCCCACGAGAGTTATTTGAACTAGTCAAATCACTAACCAAAACCGACCAAAATGCCAACCTCAACAAATCCATCAAGGTCCAAACACTGGCAAACCACTACGCGACCAAACTGACGGCCCCTGGTCCTCCACCCCCCCACCAACACCACAAATCAGAAGTGAGAACAACACAACGCAAAACCAGTTATGGGAGCACTTCCACACAATACGAACCCAGCAAATCACAGCCATTGTCACAAGCCTGAAAAGCACCACCTCCCCACTAGATCCCTGTCCTGCATCCTGGATCAAGGCAGTGAAACAAGACATAGCACCTCACATAGCACACATAGTTAACCTATCCCTACAACAAGGAATCATGCCCTCAGAACTAAAGAAATCAGTCATTAGACCGATCCTAAAAAACACTACACTCAACGGAGAAGACCCAGCCTCCTACCATCCCATATCAAGTATCTCATTCCTGGCAAAGATCATAGAAACCAAACGGTCCTTCTACAACTCCAAGACCATCTGACTGACAGTGCTCCTCTTGATGACCAGCAATATGGCTTCAGGCAACATCATGGAGTTGAAACCCTGTTACTAGTTCTACTTAACAACCTCCTAAAGGGCCTTGAAAACAAAAAGAAAATGTACATTCTTGTATTCATTGACATCTCAGCTGCCTTTGATACAGTTAATCTTGGGACCCTCATAAATAGGATAAAATCAATAGGAATAACAGGAACCCCACTAAAATGGTTCTCATCCTACATCTCAAATCGAACACAACAGGTTCAATTCAACGGAGAAAAAGCAGAATCTTTCTCACAAACACAGGGAATCCCCCAAGGCTCTGCTCTCTCAGCACTTCTGTTTAACATATATATGCAGCCACTATGCAAAATTTTCTCACGGCACAAAATTAATTACCACATCTATGCCGATGATATCATGCTATACACACAACTAGACACTAAAAACCCAGACTACAACCCACTGGAGACATGTATCGGAGAGATGCAAGACTGGTTACAACAAAGTAGTATGTCAATTAATCACAAAAAAACCGAAGTAATGTATATCTCCAAAGAACCGAATTTTGACCCTCCCACATCAATAACACTATGTAACAACACTTACCAAACAAAAAAAGAAATAAAGTATCTAGGAGTCACATTTGACTGTGACCTAAAGATGGAAAAACACCTCCGAAAGACCAACAGAGCAGTTTTCCACAAGCTTAGAGTGCTCCAACCCATTCGGAATATTATTGATCCCCAAGACTTCAGAACAGTGGCCCAAGCACTCATCATGCCACATTTTGACTACTGCAACGCCATCCTACAAGGTTTACCTAAAAAAACCCTAAACATATTACAAATGGCACAAAATGTAGCTGCCAGGGTCATAATGAAGAAAACTCTAAGTGACCACATCACACCAGTACTAATTCAATTACACTGGCTACCCATAACAGCTCGCACAAAATACAAAATACTAACAACCACCTTCAAACTCATCCACAACTTAGCACCTTCCTTCCTCAACAACCTAGTAAGATTGCAACCTCCTACCCGACACAGAAGAACCCACAAGTCCAACATCCTTCACACTCCAACAGATATAAGATCTGCCAAAGCTAACACCAGCCACAGGGCTTTCTCATATGCGGCGCCAACACTGTGGAACCAACTCCCACCAGAACTACGAGCTAGCAATGACCTTCTAGACTTCAGAAAGAAACTCAAAACGCACATTTCCAATCACATTTCAACCTGAACTAAACCCACAGATGGAGCAGCCCCTGACCACTGTGTCCAAGAAGATTATCCTGTATATATGTATTTATGTATATATGTAAATGAACTCCCCCATAGCTAAGAAGTGTTAACTCTGTATGATGTGCTTTTCTGACAATCTGTATGTAAACAAAATTTGTACCTGCCTTGATTCGGCAGTTTCACAATAGTAATCCTACCCGCTTCTGATCGCTGGAAGGAGCGGGCTACAAATGCTTGCTAAATAAATAAATAAATAAATAACTGGAAGGGAACTGACACTGGAGGGAACACTGGGACTGGAAGTTCGCTGATACCTGGGATGGTATTTGGACTAGAAGGGGCTGGACGATAGAGAAGGAGGGGGACTAAAAGGGAGTAGACACCAGTTGCGGTGCTGGGAATGCAAGGGGGTTGACGCTGGAAGGTACTGGGAGGGGAGCCTTTAAAGAGAGCTGATACTGGGGAGGGTTACTGGGACTGGAAAAAGGCTGATGGAAGAAAATGAAGAAAGCAAAATGAGAGACAATAAATGGCAGATGGACTATACGCCATAGAAAAAGAGCCAAGAGAAGACAAAGAAAACAGAAACCTCAGATTGGGACCAGCATGATCAAAAATCATCAGACAACAAAGGTAGAAAAAATAATTTTATTTTCAGTTTAGTGAATGGACTTTGCGCTATCTTTATATTTCAAACAGTATGGGGAGCTGCCTCTCTTTTCTGCGGTAGCACCACATGCGAAGTCTGGCTTCTGGGGTTTCATTTTAATTTTTGTCTACATATTTTATTTTTACTTTAGGTTGTGGTCACTTATTCTTTTCTTGGTGAGAGTCTGTGTTCTGAGTGTGTGACCAAGGCCAGGTGTTCTGTTAACATAGAGTTTGTACATAGGGATCTGTACTGTAATAATCTGACTTGTACAGCTTTTCAAATAGGTGTATGGATGTTTTGGGGCCCATTGCAGTATTTGTAGTGCTGTTTTTTTTCTGGGTAGGTCCCTTATTGTATGAATTTTGGAAGTGTATGCTGGTATGGTATGATAGATTTGACTTTGTAGTTTTTCAGTGACATTTGCAGTGTTTTATATTAGTTCACAATACGCCTGGCACTGGAGAATGTTTATGTTGTTGTTAGTGAGATGACCAGAATCAGATTTTATTTTTTATTTTTTTTTTACTATCACAGCCTGTTTGTATGATGCTAAGTATTTACTGCTAAGTATTTTTATTTTGGTTATGCATTTGCTCTTTTGCTGCAATTTTCTTACAACACTGGATTTGACGGAGAAATACTAATATTGCTTGAAAAGAGTTCACAAAGCGGTTTTGGGAAAAAGGAGGGTAGGGGGCAGTCAACCTTAATAATAATGAGGGAGGAATGCCAATTTATAGGTTGCAGGGGGGCGCTAGAAACCCTAGCACCAGTCCTGTAGAAACGTGACAATCAAAGTTTCTCTGGTAAGGATATTATCCTGGGAATCTTGAAGAAAATGAGTTAGATCAAATTAGTCAGAAGGCGGTAAAACATTCAAGCCCCCAACAGATTCCTCAGAAAGATTTCTACCAGGTAATACAATTTTGAAAAGGGAATCACATCGGCATTAAACAATTCCAACATCTCTCGAAAATATTTATGCAATAACATCTCTGGAAAAAGTAACTGATACTTAGGAAAATTAAGGAAATGAATATTCTTAGACCTTGAAATATTTTTCGAAGACTTTCAGCTGACTGTGTAGTATCAGACCATCTTTCAGAGCAGATGCACTGGCAGCCTGCAGAGAGTTGCACTGTGTTTTGCATTTAAGAATCTGAGAATTTAAAGAATCCGTCCGCTGTTCTGCCTGACTCAGCCTTGCCACCGTTTCCTGGGAAAAGGTGCAAAGCTGAGATATCATGGAGACTAAGGTCTACTCCATCCTCATGACCATTTTCCAAATGTCCACCAGAGAGACATCAAAAAATGGTTGGCTCACTAGTTTCGACAGGATGTGGATCCCAAGTCACAGGTTTAAACACAGATGCACAGGTTTGTCTCAGTGGTGCACCTTCAGCAGAACTATTAGGAGTAACCACAGTGGGGGGAGGTGATGGTGTGCATTCTAAGGAGCTCAGCGATGCCTCCCCTGATAAAACCAAGGAGGGTCCCCTGCCTATGGAAGGAGGAGAGACAGTCCTCTGAGACACAACATGTTTATGTCCAACCATAAAGTCCATAACTAATACAATCTTCTTTTTTCTTTTCCCCATGTAAAACTGTGGTATTCCAAATGATGTCTACAACTCCGGTACTCCAAGACACCTATACTGCCCTCGTATTGTGCTCCTTTAGCTTGTGCAAGGCCACGTGCCAATGGTCACGTGCCTTAAGGCAGCTGGAAAGTTCAAGAGTACAGCAAAGGTCCCTGCTGATGTTGGGGCTGTCCTGCCTACAGCCTGGCTCCTTGAAACGCATGTGGCTGCCCAGTAGATCTCATCCCAGGGTACTCGCAGCTCCAGCTACCTTATCAAGGCCCCCACTGATGTCGAGGCCATCCTGCCTGCAGCCTGCCTCCAGGAAACGCTTGCAGTTGCCTGGTAGATCTCCTCCCCCTTATCAGTCCTTTTTAATCTTTTTTAAATAGTGATCATGCAAAATTACTTTGAAAATGTCAGTGTTCAAGACCAACCCAATGTTGCGTTTCGAACTTGCTATCAGCTAAGTTCTGCATCAGGGTAACACTGATACACTTATCTGCACCGGAGATATATTGTATTCCATCAGAATTTGTGCTGAAAAAACTCCTCCAAGCCAGAGTTCAGGAAACAGTAGTGCTTCATGGCCTAGCTGGAACCTGTTGGCTTCTGAACCAAAATGGCTGCAGCAGCTTTTTAAACCCTTGGAGCTCCACCCCTAACTGGACTCTTAAAGGAACAGCCACAATTTTAGATCAGAGTATACCAGTCTGTCTGCTGATTTAAACCCAATGGGTGTACAGTATTTAAGGTATAGATCCAGAACTGTTCTTTATAATTTGGTCATGCTTTTCTATTTCCACCCCTCCAGAAGAATGAATATGTATTCAGGCTCATCCTTACCCAAACGAATGACCATGTTGTATACAATGCTCCACAATAGGAGCCCCTCTATTCTCAGTATTTAAATGAGATTGATGCTCTCACAGCCAGTGTATCATACTATGTTTAGTGAAGACAATGTAGACTTCATCATATGGACATATTAGAGCATATACTACAAACGTAGTCTGACATGTAGTATTATATTTGTTCTTCAACACTTTGCCAGTAATGGGATATTGCCAGGAGTCACCTTCTACAGTTGTTGAACAAATGACCAGAAGGTGAATCCAAAGTAGAACTGTCATCCACCCAAGTGATAGATTTGCGCACAAAATTGGCAATATTTTTCCCTCGCCGATAGGTGACTATTGGTGAATTTGTAAAGCAAGAATAAACTTGCCAATGTTTATAAATTATTGCCACTATGTGAGATGGCCAGACAGAAAATGGTAATACGCAAACCAAAGGCTCATTTTTATCCAAGGTCTATTTTTATCCAAGGCAATAATAAATTCCATTGCACAGACAAACCCCGTAGGTATGCCTTCTTAATAACAGCAAAAGGGTAACCATGATCCAGATATTGTTTCATTAATACCTGAGTTTGTATTTCATAATCTTCTTTTATAGAACAAATTCTTTGAGCTCAAAGAAATTGACTTAAGGGCAGACCTGTTTTTAACTTCTTGGGATAATGATTAGAAAATTATAGTAAATGATTTTGCGCTACAGACTTATGATATAAAGTGGTTGTTAATGATGTACCCATGCAAATGACAGTAATATCCAAAAATGAAATCCTTTGATCAAAGGAACATTCAAATTGAAGATTAGGTTTTATACTATTCAACCAAATGGCAAAAGCCTGTAAAGATGCTCGATCACCCTGCCAAAGGCAGAGAATGTCATCTAAATATCATCTCCATAATCGAATGTGAGACTTCCAAGGAGAGCTGTACAATTAATCCTTTTTAAAAGCTGCTGCATAAAGGGTAGCCACTCTAGGGCTACAGTGGTTCCCATAGCGGCACCATATATTCAATGGTAGAATACTCCATTGAAGCAAAAGTAATTCTGACATAACACCAGCCGCAACAAATCCAGTACAAATTATTTAGAAATCCTGGAAGGCAACACATCCTGCCAATCTCACTGGGAAACCATGTCAACTGCTTCATGTTGATCTATGTTCGTGTATAACGACACCACATCAAAAGTCACTAACCAAATTTCTCCTTGTAAATTATTGATCTCTGATAAGATGTTAAGCAATGTCTACCATCTTGTAAATAGGAAGTAGCCCATTTTGCTAATGGATTCAAAATTTGATCTGTAAATATACAAAGAGGCTCCAAAATTGAGTTATTACCAGCTACAATAGGGTGACCCGGAGGGCCCTCCAACCATTTGTGTATCTTTGGAACTGTATAGGAATTTGAGGATATTTATTCAACAAAAATTGAAATTCTCTCTGTGTAACAAAACCCTGGTGATAACCTCTGTTCACTAAATCTTCTATTTGAACTTTCAAAGTGGCAGTGGGATCACAAGGGAGATGTTTATAATATTTACTGTCACTAAGTTGTTGCAGAATTTCATTATTATACTGTTTAGTCTGAACCACACTTGTTCCCCCTTTGTCAGCCCTATGCATAACCAATTATTTGTTCATGGACATCTTAGATCCAAATAATGTTGTCGACTCATATTCCAAATACTAGAAAAGGACTTGTTCTCCTCTGCTGCACATCCTACAACTCTAATCTTTGAAAAGGAGCAGTCACGGGATCTAAGGGGACCGCAGGAATCCATTTAGAAGGATTATGTATTATAGAATCATCTTGGTTCAATGAATGTTGTTCCGCATAGAGCTTGATCACTATTTTGTGAAAAAACCCCAAAAACATATGAGGGTAGGATCAGGGCAGAGCTGGCTCTAAAACTGATTAGTTTAGCAGTGATATTGAGCTGCTTAATAGCAGGCCTAAACTAAATGGATAGTGCTGGTGTGGTCGCTGACCATTACTTATATTCAGTTCTGCTCCCTATATGATACTAGTGCTGAATATTAGTTTAAGTTGAGCGTTGGCACTTAAGTTAGTCCAGGAACTGTGCTGACTTAAAATGTACTGAGTGGTTAAAATCTGAATAAGACAACCGTTAGATTCACAAGCTAAAATGAAAAGACAAATTAGAAAGGTTCAGAATCTCTATCCACCTCTTGGAACTTCTTCCTCCAACCTCTTCCATCTCTTCTTCCTCATGTTTGAAGTCTGGAACTTGTCTACTTTTCTAACTTGCAATAACCATATCAGCAACTGAGCCCCTAAAATTCAGTTTGAAATTTGTATTTGTCAGATCTGTATCAAGCTACCCCATGCCTTCAACAACCAACAGGGGTGGAGTCAATGTGTCCCTTTTTTTCGATAGTCTATTGACCAACTGTGCTTCTGTTGCACCATATAATTTAAAAGTTGATCTACCGATTCACTGACAAGCCCAACAAATAGCTATCTACACTCTAATAGTTGCAACATTCTGGCAACCATAAATCTCTGGGTCAGATGAATGAACTTTCAGTTTAAATATGTTCCAAACATGACTTCATGTTTCTGACTTGCCCACTACTTGTTTTTCTTAAAGCATAATAGAACATTTTTAGGTTAGATAGTGAGAATTTAACCTGACATCGCTTGGAAAGCTCAAAAGTGGAAAAGAAAGTTTTTGTTATTGAAACCGAAGGTTTTGGCTATGGGAGCTTTGTGTGTTCTTCATTTTTCTTGTAATTGTATTGCTATATCAACAAAAAGCATTTTGAGTTTTTTGAACCAGAACAACTTTATGAATTTTTGTCTATACAGCTTCAGGAATTTATTTATTTTATTTATTTATTTATTTAACAATTCTTATATACCGCACTATTTGTTATCAGTGCGGTTTACATTTAACAAAGAGTATTCAGATCAGAGAAGACTGATTGAATTTACATTATAACAGGGAATAAAACTTGGAGAACATGGGAAACTATTTACATATTGACATATATCAGGATGGATGAGGAATACATGAAACTATATACATAAAGATATGGCATAATAGTTGATACTTGATCTGAAAGTACGTAAGATGCTTCAGAGCTGACAAGAGAGTGCTTGGGGCTTGAGCATTATGATGTGTAGGGGGCACTAGTAGGGGAAGGGGGATGGTTTCTTGGAGTTGGAGTGGCAGCTTGGGCAAAATGGAGCAGAAAGAGGTGGTGTTTTATTGCTTTCTGGAATTGTAGAAGGTCTCGGATCGCTCTGATTTCTGGGGGGAGGTCGTTCCAACATTTTGGTGCATAGTGGGCAAAGGTTCTTCTCCTGGTTGTTTGTGAACACTTTATGGAGTCTTTGGGAATAGTCAAAGTGTTGTCTGTTGTTGTCCTTCTGGTTCTAGTTTTTGGAGTAGGTGTGATAAGTTCCTTGAGAGAATTGGGGGCGATGTTGTTGATAATCTTGAATGTTATTAGCAGAATCTTATATGTTAGCCTGGAGTATATTGGTAACCAATGGAGATCCTTGAATATTGGTGTGATGTGGTCTGATCTGGCTAGACCACAGAGGACACGTGCAGCGGCATTCATGGCTTGTTGGAGAGGATTGAGAGTGTTCTTTGGTAGGCCGTACAAGATTAAGTTTGCATAATCTAAATGTGGTAGTATGAGGGCCTGGAAGATGGTTCAGAAGTTGTCAGCAGGTAGCATATGTTTGAGATGTCTCAGTGTTCTAATTTTGTTGTAGATGGACCTGGTGATGCTTTTTATGTGTTCCTTGAAATCAAGATGCTGGTCAAGAGTAATGCCGAGGTAGCGTATGGCATAACGGCTTGGAAGCTCCGCATCTCTTACTCTTATGATGGGGGAGGAGAGACGTTTTTGTTCCTTGATATGAAGAGTACCTCTGTTTTCTTGAAATTAATGTGGAGGTTTTGGGTAGTTAGCCAGTCTGTAATTGCATTGAAGCAGTTGACAAGGTTGGTGAATTCCGGGTGTTTGACTTTGAACGGGGTAAATAGCAAAACATCATCGGCGTAGATTAGGGCAGAAATATTGAAGGATCGGATGATGTTGCATATCGGCTGCATATAGATATTGAACAGCAGCGCCGATAAGGAGGAACCTTGTGGGACACCTTGTTGCTGGTGGAATGGTGTCGAAGTTTCAGAACCAACCCGGACTTGTTGCCAGTGATCCGATAGGTAAGATTTACACCACTCCCAGGCAAGGCCGTGAATGCCTTTTTCCAGGAGGCAGGTAAGTAGCTGGTTGTGATTGACGGAATCGAAGGCAGCTGAGATATCCAGGAAGATGAGGGCGAAACCATTTTCAGCATTGTCAATTCCTCTATTAAGGGTGTTGGTGAGGGTGGTGAGCAGTGTTTCTATTCCATGCGATTCTCTAAAACCGTGCTGGCAGGAGTCGAGGGGGGCTGCTATGTCTATATGTTGTTGGATTTGTCTGTAGATGACCATCTTGATTATTTTAGCGAGTAGAGGAATGCACGAGATGGGTCGATAAGATTCTGTCTTTGATGGGTCGAGTCTGCTATTCTTTAGGAGGGGTCTTATTGAAGTTTGTTTGAGTAAAGAGGAGAATGAACCGGTAGCAAAAGATAGATGGATGATGTTTAGTAGAATTGGGCTGAGTTCAACTCGGAGGGTCCGGATCCAGTGTGCTGGGCAGGGGTCGTTTGGGGCTGTTGAGGTGTTGATGCTGGCTATGAGGTCTTGGATATTCTTCTCATCAGGAGTGGTAAAATGTGTGAGTGATGTTTGTGAGGTGGGAGTTTGGTAAGGGGGGGGGACGCTATTGATGCTGGCTGATTACTTGCTGTAAGTGATTTGGATTGGAGGAAGTCGGCATATGACTGGGGGGAATTGGGGCCAGTTGGATGGGGGAGGGTTCCTTGATTAGGGATTTCGCTAGGTTGAATAGGTCTCTCGGTTTATTAATTGAGCGTTGAAGGAGCTGAGTGTGGTATTCACTCATTCTGAGATAGATCTTCTCACGGTGAGACTTCAGTCCAAGGTAGGCTAATTTGTGGGTCTGGGATCGGGAGCATCTCCACTTCCTCTCGTGCTTCCTGAGTTCGATGAGGGAGGCACGGAGTTCTGCTGAGGGCCATGGAGCATGCTGTCTTCTACTTTTACATCTGTTGTGGGTTTCTGAGTTAATGGAGGATGTTGGGTGGGTGAATTCTTTCAATGTGTTGTTCCAGATGGTGATTGCTTCTTCAAGGTTGGTAGATTTCTGATGTAGGGTCGGGAGAACGTTTTTGGAGAACTCTTCTATAGCAAGAGGTCTGGGGCGTGGTGTGGCTGAGGGTCTAGTGGCTTCACTATGTGGTGCCGGAACATGTCGTGAGGGTATTTGGAAAGTAATCAGGTTATGGTCGGACCAAGGGACAGGACTGATTGAAATGTTGAAGTCTGATATGTGGCTAACTGCAGTGCTAGGGGCAAAGATTAGGTCTAATAGGTTTCCTTTTTGGTGCTTGGGGCCGTCACCAATTGTTTGAATTGTAAATCTTGCATTGCATCCAGGAAGGCCATTGCTTGGTCGAGTTGCAGGGATGGTAGGTTGAAATCACCGAGTAGCCAGTTGGGATTGCGTGGATTGGCTGGGTTGCAGGCTATGTCAATGAAGGTGGAGATGTCATCTGGAGGTGAGGAGGGGGCTCTATATATGAGGTTTATGGTGATGAATTTATTTGCTATGGAGACGATGTCGGCATGTGTAGTGCTCTTGGATGAACACAGTTGAAATTTTAGATCTGTTTTGGCTAGGATAAAGACCCCTCCTCCTTTGCGGTTGGATCTATGGCAGGTGTAAATGGAGAAATTAGGTGGGATAAGTTAATTTATTAGAGCAGCATCTGAATCAGACAGCCAGGATTCTGTCACCATGAGGAGGTCTAAGTTGTGCACAGCTATAAGATCAGTGATGACAGGTCATTTCTTGCGAACAGAGCGGGAGTTTATGAGTGCGCATTTGAGGACTTGATGGTGGGTTGCTTTGGTGTATTTAGATTGAATAAGGTCTACATACAAGAGGTGCGAATGACGAGGCTGATGTGGTAGACGTGTGGCTGAGTGAATGGTGGGGATATGACAGTGTCTGTCTACTAGGGCGAGGGAGTTTTGTATGGCGTTTGCCAGGAGGAAGAGTATGGTAAGATTAAGTGATGCGTAGGCCATGGTGGAATATGAGTGGCTGAGGCAGGTTTTGCGTACTGGGGAATTGTGGCAATATAGAGTAGTTGCAAAGTTACAGAGCTACTGAGAATGACATAGCAAACCACATTAAAGACTTACTTAGAATTGTAGGCTACAAAGTGACAGAATTGTAGCTTGCAATAAACAGTGAGAGAATGAGTGAGAGATACTGAGTGAGAAACTGTTATAATGTTACAGAGTTATTGTGAAATACAGGCTATTAGGTAACAGGGTTGATAATCACATTAATCCTAGAGGAAAACATGAATGAGATTCCATTAATAAGAGTACCTTGTTCTTTCAGAAGCAAAATGCTCGGGTCAGTATATGAGAGAGTTCATGAAAACTTGCAAGGGGGACCAGAGCTGTGGCTTTTCGTGCTACTCCCAAGGGCGCATTGATTTAAATGCTACACGTGTCTGCCCCAATTGGGCAGAGAAGGCAGATGGGATGGCTACAGCTCCTCCTGCTGCTGGAGACTTGATCCTCTGGCGAGTAGAACTTAGGTTGGTGGCAGGAGGAGTCCTCAGGTGGGTGCAATGAGAACAAAGTTACCAGAAACTCAGAAGAGGTATGAACAGGAACTCAGGCGAGTAGCTACAAAAATGGATAGACCCAGTCTCTGTTGTTAAGCTGGAGCCTGATGAAATAGATGATCTGCTGTTGATACTTGTGGGACTTGTGTTTGGATCATTGGATCAACCGGGATCTAGGCGGAATGCACCACGCTATTTTCATAGAGTTCGTTGGTTCTCTTTGTTGCCGGTCTACTCCTTTAAGGCACAAAGCAGATAGCATCGAAAATTGATGCTACTGATTTTGCTCTTTCCTCAGCCCCCGCTCTGCCCCAAAACACCCCTAAAACAGCCCGCTGCTAACCGCATAGTATCTGGGCGCATTAGGGATTAATCTGTGTAAATGCCTTAGAAAATCGGGCCCTTGGTTCATTTGGATGCCTAAAAATTTAAAGTGTACACTAATTGCTTGTACAGGCATATACCTATGAATTAATGCATGTACACTCAATTTGAATAGAATAGCCACCTAGTGGTTAGAGCAACAGCCTAGTACCCAAGAGATCAGAATTCAGTTCCCACTGGCACTCCTTGTGGCTTTGGGCAAGTCACTTTACCCTTCATTGCCTCTGAAGAAAAGACCTGGCAATCTACTTCTGGTCATACCTTGCCAAGAAAATCCAGGGGCTCCTGGTTCGCTAGGAGTCAGCATTGACTTGACAACACTTAAAAATAAAAACAAAAAAATAATTTACATACTTAAAAAATTCTAGCGTGCAAACAATGCATGCTTTAAAGAATAAATATGCGAAATAGACACAAAAAGTGCCCAAAAACAAGAAAAATCTGTTTTAGACGAGCACAAACCAAACTTTTATTTGGCGTGCGCACCCTTATAAGCTAGAGCTGTGAGGTTTAGCATGTGCCATACTAAATTACCATTACGATATTTACAAGATTTTAAACGCAAATCATCATCACACTGGCTTTAGAGTCCCTTGTTCCAAAATACCCATCAGTAGTGCTAGGTTGGAGGAAGCACTCCTCTAATCAGATCTTGTTTTAAAAAAAAAATGAATTGAATCTTGCCAAAAAGGCAGCATTATTCTCATCTGTAATGAGATGCGCTGACCCCAAGAGAAAGACGAGCCAGCTGTTTCTGTAGCCTTTGAATGAGCACTTCCTGATTAGCCTTAGGCTGAAAGGAGCAGACATTGGTTGTGAGAGAGCCCTCAAGAATATCAAACATAACATCTACCAATCAGCATGACAGATTGCTAATGTGACCTATGGGGATTAAGCAAATACTCTCTAAATGCACCTGGCTTTTCAGATCTTGCAACTTAATTATAAACATGAAATGATAAACTGCATATAAAGCAGAATTAAATTTCCTAGGAAGAGAAACACTCATAAAGTTATTTCCCTAGTTGGTATTAACCGCATATTAAAGAAGAAAAAGTCTCTAAAGTAGAGAAAATTTCAACAGTGTAGAAATGGGATGTGAACTATTGTCATATGGTTCGATGCGATGCAATGCAATAGGGAGGCATTTTAGGAATGAAAGTTGTTTAACTTTTTATCATACACAAGTAGTCTACAACAGCAGTTCTAAACCCAATCCTCGGGGTCCAACTAGTCCGTCAGGATATTGTGATATTCATATTGAATATGCATGAGATACATTTGCATACGATGAAGGCAGTGCATGCACACCTATCTCATGCATATTTACTGTGAATATCCTGAAAATCAGACTGACCAAGAGGTTCCTAAGTATATGATTGTGAACCACTTATATATATTTTTATTTCTTTATTCATTTTACAATTTTATAACCTGCTGCTTTCCTTAGGCTACAAAGCAGCATGCAGTAAAGAAAAGATAATTTCACATTATATAATATGCTACATAAAATCAGATTCATCCAATGACATCATAAATATATGCAGTAATGCATTAATCAACAGTGACATTGATTTAATACAGCATGCCATTAAGGGCCTGTTCACTAAACTGCAGCGAAGTTTCATAGTTACCACATGTTAGTCACAAACTTTAATGCATGGTAACTGAGCGGTAACTGTTGGGGCCTGGCGAGCTCCTGCTCATGCGCTTACTGCAGAGGACATAGTCTTACCACACAGTAAGTCCATTGCCAATAGCATAAGTACACTTAGCACCTTCAAAAGAGGCAGTGGTGCGTACATCCACATTATCGGGGAAGATGTACCATGGCCCGACATCTAGAAGCCCCTTCTTTCATCTCCCTTTGCTCTTAATAGGGGGTTCCTGATGGCTGAATGCGCCTGCCCTTCCAGTGCCTGGGTACAAAATGGCAGCTTTGACCCCTAAATAAGAAGCATACACTTAACAAAAACTCAAGGTGGCTGATAAATCAAAAATTAAAAAGGGGATATTAACGGGAAGCTATCACCAGTATCCCTCATCAGTGTCTCTGCTGGGGTTCTGGTGGTTTGCCAGCCACCAATCCTTTATCTAATACTTGCTTATCAGATGCCCGGGGCTGTTGCAAGGGTATTAGAGTCCCCAGATGAGCTTTTGGCCTTGTACACCCATAGAGCTCTTTAAGATGTTGACATGAAACTCAACAATTATGGTCACTGTAATACTACTACTCCCAGAATGATTCTGTAAAATGCATGATTGGACATCATGCTTTTAAATATTGCACTTTGTTTCCAAAATATATATACAAATTTAGAGCAGTTTCCAATAACTCATACATCCAGGTAAATGGCTATTTGAAAATTGCTCACCCTCCCTGCAGGTAAAAATTTGCACTGATGGTTCTTTGAGTCTGTGTGGCATCAGGACCTATTGATTCACTTTGACAGCAACTTCTCTTTGCCACCCTCTAAAGAAATTACCCCCCCCCCCTTGCTGATAGCTGAACTTGCATATCTGTACTGTCCAACTCATATAGCTTTTCATTTACTCTTTGAGCTCTTGTGATGGCTCTCTTTTCCTTCCTGGGCTTTTATTATCTCCTCAGATCCTGCCCAGTGGGTCAGCAGTATTCCCGATCGCTTTTAAAGGTAATCCACTGAGATTAACCAGATGTGGCCTCTTACAATAGACTGACCCCTTGAGACATACATACCTTTTCGGTATCATATATGAGACCCAGCACAAATGGAGTCAAAGACAGCTCTGTTCCCATATGATTCCATTCTTATCATCACTTATGTCTACCAAGAGGGAACATCTTCATTCACTGCTAGGTAGGAATGACATTCCTGCAATGTCTTTCAGAGATGCTGAAAAAGTAAAACGTACAGCATTACCAGTTTAAGGCATTCCTTAATGAACTATAATGCAACAGTAGTGGCCTATTATGGTATAATATGAAAGCAAATATTCACAGTATCATCTCGCCATCACTAAGGAGAGCAGATATTTACTTTGAAGCAAAGACTTAAGATTTCATTATATTATTATTTTATGTCCTAATTATTTTTGTATTATTGTAATTCACAGTGGATCAAAAGGAGACATTCGGTTTTGACTTCTTGAACACTTTCAAAGAAAGTTGCGTTGAAGTTAGCCTAGAACACGACCTGCAGCTGTCTATTAATAGAAAGCATTGAAAATCATACCATCTGTCTTAACAAAAATCAAAATGGTGAGTCTGCGTTTCATGTGATAATACAAAGAGTAACAAACCCAGAAGTGCCAAAATTGATTTGCTTAAGAAAACTTTCCTGAGATTAAACGAAAAACATTTCATTCCCAATTTCTTCCATTATTCTGACTCATGCATTTTTCACAACTTTCTTTTGCCTTGGGAAAACAGACTAGCGATGACAGCTCAAGTAATTCTAAAATCTGTGGGTATCGTCTGGAGCATATAATCACCTAACCTTTGAGAGAGCAATTCTCAAAGCCATTTCCAAAGTAGGACACTACCTGGTTACTATAGGGCCTGTTTATTGAAGTACAGCAAGGATCTACAGTTGCAATGTGGTAATTGCCAAAATTACAGTGCGGTAACTGCAAAGCGTTTGCATTAAACTGTTGGGTTGTTTCCAGCACCTTTCCATATAGCTAATGCAGAGGCAATTTTCCGGTTCTACATGAACTACATTGCAGATATGCGATGTGGTTAGCTACATATTGAGGTGGCATTAAGTGTTCCACGGTATTTGCCATACCACACATGATAACTGCTTCCACGATTAACTGTAAGGCACAATCACAGTCTATTCTCTGCCCAGTCTCTGCCTATTCTCCATTTCATTCTATATTAATTTGGGATTTAAATGGCGACATGGGCAAAAAGACAAGTTCAGATTCATCTTTTACAGAAGGATCATTGGGTAGGAATTCTTGTAAACAACAACATTTTTTAGACAAATGCCCTTACACACAAGGTAGATCCAGGCATCAACGAGGGAGTTTAGTCAAACAATGGGATGTAATAGATTCAGCAGTACATGAACCTTGCCTCTGAACACCCTCTGAAAGCCCCAGGAATCTTCTGTGGTCAATATTTCTAAGGTCCCTTTACTGATGATCAGCAGTGTTGGGAAAGGGGCTTTCATTTATCCCTACTGAATATGCAGATCAGTTTGCAATATACAGATTTACAGAAGTGTTTTCATTTGTTATGGTTGAAATTGTATTATGTAGATCATCCTATCATGTTTTCAGAACCTTCTCTATTTAGAAAACCATTGTCTTCGTTATCTCTATGTCCGATCAACCCGACAATTCATATATTTACAGTATATGATTGGTGGAATAAGATTTATCTCAGGTGATATCACATCATAAAACTCATTATAATTTATCTGAGAGGATGGCCCTTAAATCATTACAAATGAATCCTGATCTCATAATTAAGGGTACTGACAAGGGTGGAACAATAGTAGTGATGGATAGGGGGGCAATAGGCACAACAAGTTATGGGGCAAGTAGCAGATGAAACTTTTCATCATAAACTAGATTGAAGTTTAAATGTAAAGCAGATAATTTGCTAAAATGTGGGTTACATCACTCAGAAGGAGTTTGATTTTTTTGAAAGTATATTTTTCTATTACTCTTGTGATTTACATACCACCAAAAATGCATAAAAATCCATAGAATCCCCCAGTTGACCTGATTTTAAAGTTGAGAGTCCCCATCAAAATTTAAGAAAATGCTGAAAACTTGGCTTTTCGAGAGAACTTATGCTGCCTGCCTCTAATGCAGTTTTACTGTTTTATGTATAACCCCCATTGTTTACAGTTTGTACTTCTATATTAATTATGCTATTTTAGTCATACCTGTTACTTTTCTATTGTTTATTTTGTTTTGTCTGATATTTGATTCACTGTTTTGTTACCTGTCGATTTTATTGTAAACCAATATGATACCAATGTTTGTGCCCATGGTCGTATAACAAATAGTAATAAAAAATAAATAAATAAAAAGGATGGAGCACCATAGTATTGGGGGCCTGATAAGAGAAGATTTGATTTACGAATCCACTTGAGCCTTCACTGGCAGTAGGATAGGACAACCAATAGATGTGCTTGAGATGAGCTTAATTACCTGTGTGGTGGTATGGTATCAAAAATGGCAAAAGGTAAAGTGGATATTCAGTATAGAAGGAGCAGTGGGCAAGGGTTTAATATTTTTAATTTTATCTTGCCAGAAATTGGGATTCAGTGGTGTTCTATTAGAAGTGTTGTGACATTATCTGTACACTTGGCATGATAGATCAGTTTTACTGCTGTGTTTATGGTTTATTAAAATGCTTGATATATTGCCCTTCACACTTATCAAAGCAGAGTACAATAAAAACAATCCAGAAGCAGGACGAGGGAAAAGAACGCCAATTATGTAAATAGGACAGGAAAGTTGAGTACAAAAAGAGGGGGAGGTAGGGAAGGGAGGGAGCAGAAGTTCCAGGTGAGCTAGGTGCAACGGTTATATGCATATGGGGCCAGGGAAATCTTTGTGATTCTACGTAGGCTCGGGAGGAAGGTTATATGCACGCTGAAATAGATAAGTCTTTAAAGCAGTTTTAAATATGAGAAAGAAAGGTTCTAGACAAATAACATCTGGGAGAGAGTTCCACAGGGAAGGGCCTAGGAAGACGAATGCAGTGTCGTGTGCTTTTGAGGTGTACTTATGATGGAGAGGGGAGATGCAAGCGGTTTGCGTGTACTGAGCAAAGTGAGCAGGTGGGTGCGTATAGAATGAGATAGGATGAGAGATAAGCAGGAGTGACAGAGTTGAGTTATGAATGATGGTGAGTAATTTCATGTTAGGTTCCATCACAGCCAGAACTACAAGGGATCTATTGGAATATGCTGTTAATTTACTATAGTATCCAAATCACGGTAACTTCTCGTTTCTTATTCAAACATTCTAATTTTGAATTGCACTACTGTCAATTCATAGGATTATCTAAATCCCTGCAATATTTATTGCTATTTTCTTTCTTTCTAGAAAATGTGTTTCTAGGGATAACTGTCCCCGTATTCTATCCTCTCCCACACCCTACCAAATACTTTAGTGCTACCTTCACCCAACATATCCCATTATGGCTCTACCTAACTCCTACCCATTCTCCACATGGCTTATCCTATCCATTTTATGTTCCTCCTTATTTTCCTTCCCATACATGCTAACTCTGACTCATAACACCCTCATACCGATAATCCACTCTCCTAGACATCTATACATCCCACCTCACCTCTCCTATACTTATCATAACCCCCACTACCGTTCTTGTAAACTCAAACCTATCACTATAAATCCCAACCTTACTCTCAGCTCTCCCTCGAACCCTCCCCATCCCCCCCTCAAATGTGCTCTACTCAATGTCCGCTCAGCTAAAAATAAAATCCCCCTACTTGCAGACCTTATTTCCGATTATGACCTGGATATATTTTGCCTTACTGAAACTTGGTTCCAGGACACTGATATAGTCCTAATAAACCAATTATGCCCCAAATCATACTCAATTAACATATGCAACAGAGCACATGGCAGAGGAGGAGGTGCTGCAATCATATCTAAATCCACTCTACAGCTATCCACTATTGAAGCTACTTCTTCCATTGACATAAATAACACTACACTCCTATGCCTTATATTCCTATTTGTATATAGTTACAACTGGTATGTTCTGCCTAATGCGGTACAGACAGTACTTCTGTTTAAATTGTTACACACTCTGTTATAGCTGAAATATCCTGATTAGTTGTTGAATCATTGAATTATGCAAGTTAAGATGTTCTATGTAATAAGTTATAATGTTCAATGTTCTATGTAAACAAACTCTGCTTTGTTAACTGTTGTTAATTGTACACCGCAACTGATCGCTGGAAGATGCGGTATATAAATAAGTGTTAAATAAATAAATAAATAAATAAAAATAGTTATGGACTCTATTACAGTCTCCAACTCCACACTTTCCCTGCATCTCCTATATCGAGCACCTCAGGCTGACTCTTCCGACCTCTCCTCAATCCTAGACACAGCCCTCACCCCCAACCTTCCTCACGCCCCCTCATAATTCTAGGTGATTTAAACCTATCCTCCACATCCACCTTACAATCCTCCACCTTCCTCCAAGCAATGAATTCCCTTCACTTCTCCCAAATATTGGAGCACCCTACACACTCTAAAGGAAACATACTGGACCTTATATTTATCCCACAATGCTTCCTAATCACTGATCAGGTTATACACTTCATTCAACCTATACCCTGGTCCAATCATGCTCTCATCCTCTTCTCCTTCCCTTACTCCACCTACAGAAATCAACTTCCCCCTCAGTCTCAACATACCCGCAGATTTAAGCAATTCAATGCTGCCACCTTTCTAGAACATACAGTCCCTTCTCTTGACTCTATATTTGATAAAACTTTGAGCCAAGAGTCTCATGTTTCTAAATGGAATGAGATCTTATCTGCAGCTTCTAGACTCCCACCTAATCAACATCTGCAAAAACACCACAGAAGAGCCCCCTGCTTCTCCTCAGATCTTAGAACTCTTAAAAGAGAGCTTAGACGTCTTGAATGCAAATGGAGGCGAACTCAAGACCCCAATGCTCTCATAGCCTATACAGCTAAGCTCCAAACCTACTGCTCTGTAACCCTCAACCATAAGAAAGAGTATAATGAAAACCTCATTCAGCGATCTCTCAATAAACCGAGGGAATTGTTCTCCATTACCAAATCTCTAATTAATGAACCCCTACAGCAAAATCAACCTCCAAAAATAACAGCACAAGCCATAGCCAACCACCTTATTTCCAAATTCCTCCCGCAACCATCTTCTAATCTCCCCCAACCTTCTACTGACTACAGTTCCCCACCTTTTCCTGACCTTATCACCCAACCACATGATTCCTCCCCCTCAAACTCTTAGAGTGATTTTGATCCTCTTACTTTAGAAAATGTATCTAATGTCATAAAAATTTAAATGCCTCTACCTCTGCCCTTGACCCTTGCCCTGTCCCCTGGATTAAATCTACCAGAAGTGCTCTCAGTCCTTATATTCTGAATATTGTACAAGCATCCCTCCAGACTGGCTCTGTACCACCACTATTGAGGAGTGCCACTATCCGCCCTATCTTAAAAGGTGCAAAACTGGACCCATCCTCTCCTACCTCTTATAGACCTATCTCCAGTATCCCATTCCTGGCTAAGATAACTGAAAAGCTTGTCCAAACTCAACTTCAGAATTATATTGATGAACACTCCCCCCTCGACATATTCCAACATGGTTTCAGAAAGAACCATGGTATAGAAACCCTTCTTGATTCCTTATACCTCCATACCCAGAACCCCTCTCAAGGTTGCCTTCTCATATTCCTTGACTTATCTGCTGCCTTTGACTCCCTCCCTCACCATCAACTCATAAACAGACTCCACAAAATAGGACTGAGAGGCACAACCCTAAACTGGTTCCGTTCCTACCTAGATAACAGAACCCAACAAGTTCGCATTGGATACGATACCTCATTACCATTTACATTAAAACAAGGTGTCCCCCAAGGTTCGAGTCTTTCCTCGCTGCTATTCAATATCTTCCTCCAACCAGTCTGTAAGATCTTCCAAAACTATGGTATCCAGTATCAACTATATGCAGATGATATGATGTGCTTCACCCCTTTTAACCTTTCTAATCCTAACTTTTCTAAACTTAGTGAATGTCTAACGAGCCTACAAACTTGGCTTTCCCAGCACAACCTCTTAATCAATCAATCAATCCAAAACTGAGGTCCTCCAGATATTTTCCAATCCTGCATACACCCCACCTCTCACCATTACTGTTGGCAATCTCACTCTAACCATAAAAAACCAAGTGAAATATCTTGGAATCATCTTGGATCAGAACCTTTCCTTTACTGACCAAATAAAGAAAACTACTAATATAATATACTCTAAGCTCCGTATCCTCCGAAACCTTAAACCCCTCTTAAGCCCAGACTCCTTTCGTACTGTCTGCCAGGCCCTCACCATCCCTATTTTTGACTACTGTAATCATATCTACCATGGCCTTCCTAAGAACACTATTCAACCGCTTCAATTAGCTCAGAACACGATAGCTCGACTCATAACTAATAACCCTAGACGTTCCCATATCACACCTGTCCTCTACGATCTCCACTGGCTCCCCATCCAATACAGAATTAAATTTAAGGTTCTTACTCTTACACATAAAATTATTTCCAAAGAATCTGCCCCATGCCTCTCCCCCCCTCCTTCTTTCATCCAATAACACAAGACCACACCGCTCTATTACCAATAACTTACTGACCATCCCTATAGACAAGAGAACCTGCAAACAATCTACTAATAACAGGGCCTTCTCCCTCTATGCCCCTTCCTTATGGAATACCCTTCCTCCTGAACTTCGGAACTGTTCATCCCACTCTGAGTTCCGTAAGAAGTTAAAAACCCATCTTTTCCTGGAACATTATTCCCTCCCACCTTAGCATTTCACTTGTTACACCCCTACTTCTCCTCCTCCATCACTTAAACTCTATTACACTACAGATGTCCCCTCATATTTTCATATGTAAATAGTTGATCTTTGATCGCTGTACATAGTTATTCTTGTTACTATATGTATCCAATGCTATGTTCCATGTATATAGTTATTCTTGTTACTATATGTATCAAATGTTATGTTCCATGTAAACAGTTGAAACACACTGCTATAAATTGTTCTATGTAAACCGTCTTGACTTGTAGAAAGACGGTATATAAAAATTGTTAAATAAATAAATAAATAAATAATTTATATTGAATACGGTAGGTTATGGGAAGCCAGTGGGTTTTGATGAGTAGTGGAGTCATGTGGTCATATCTGGAGGAGTGATAAAGAAAACAAATGGCAGTATTTTGAGCAAATAACAGGCGTTTGATCTGGTTATGGGTAATCCGGAGTAAATAGTGTTACTGTAGTCTAATTTAAAGATGATTAAAGATAAGAGAAAGGTTGTGATAGAAGACACAGAGAAGAAGGAACAAATGGAATGGATTTGGGGTAGAGAGTAGAAGCAGCGATGGACAATGGTATTGATGTGAGTATGGAAGGTAAGAGATGAATCAAGAAACGACTTCTGAGTATTTGAGTGTCTGGACCGTAGGTATGGGAAAACCATTAAGAGATGGGGATGCAGATGGAGGTGTTAAGGAGCTGGAAAACTAAAGTGTGGAGGTCTTTGAAAGGTTCCCAGTCTCAAGCCAGTCCTAAAGTTAAGGTTAAGCCAGGTTATGTTTCAGACAATTGGATTCGAACCAGGATGTGACTAGGTTAAGGCATGAATTGATGGGAGAAAATCTGGAGCGGTGGGATGGGTATGGAACAGCAGCAGGATGTCATCCGCATAGAAGTATGTGGAAACACCCTGCTGCTGGATGAGTGTGGCGAGAAGGGAAAGGAAGATATTAAAAAGTAGGGGGCCAACACAGATCCCTGTGGGACTCCACAAGAGAGGGGCAACTGATAGGAGTAAACTGATTGAAAGGAGACATAACATATGTGGGAGGAAAGGAAGGAGTTAAACCAGTGCAACATAGTAGAGTTTAGACCTGCAGAGGAGAGACGTGATAAGAGAAGAGACTGGTGAATCACGTGGAAGGCACAGGAGAGGTCGAGAAACATCACCAGAGAAATGCTGCCCTTGTCCCAAGAGGTTTATGTTTCATTGAGAACCAATAATAGGATAGTTTCCCTGCTGCAAACTGGTTTGAAGCCCGATTGGAATGGATATAGAAAATTTGTGTGCTCAAGATGATTTGAATTAATTGTAATCTTTTTATGCAATAATGTGGAACATTTGCTAAAGTGTGTTGCAATGCAATGTGTGCCTTCGAGTCAATGGTGACTCCTTGTGACCCAGCAGCTCCTGGATTTCTTGACAGTGTAACCGGAAGTAGATTATCATACCTTTCTTCTGAGGCAATGGAAGGTTAAGTGACTTGCCCAAGCTCACAAGGAGCATTAGTAGGAATCAAACCCAAGGTCAGTGCTCTAACCAAAGTATGTTACGGTAGTCTATTCAGTTTAGGATTACTCCATGAATCAGTGGGCCCAATATTCAAAAGTGTTATCCATTTAGCGGATAATCCCCACTGAACCTCATATTCAGCAGCACTATCTGGATCGTGCCAGGGTGGTCCATGGGCGGGGGGAACAGTCCCAACATTTAGCCAGACCACGGCGATTTTCAGTTCACTAGTCAGATAAGAAATCACATAAAGTTAGACCAATAAAAAGCTGGCCTATCTTTGAGATTTGGCTATGTGGATATGTGGAAACACCCACATAACCATCGCAGTCAGCGCTGAAACCAGATAGTCAGCACTTGAAGATATCTGAATTCCGGTGCTGAATATCCGGTTTTAATTTTAAATGTCACGGATGACGCTTAAAAAATACATCAACCACAGAGTTTGAATATTGACCCCAATATTTCAGCAACTTGATATCCAAATAAGGCCTCATTGATCTTTCTTTGATGAATGAAGAGATATGGGGTAAAGGTGAGATCTTTATCAAGGATGACACCTATAGTGGAAATGGATTCTGTAACTTGAATAATATCTCCTTCTATCTGTAGTGAGTATTTGCAATGGAAACTCTTTCTGGAAAGCTGAATGGCAGACCATTTATTAATGTTGAGGACCTACCTATGTGAAGATATCTACTCTGCCATTTTATTTAATTAATAAAAATGGTGGATTGAAAGGAGTAATCCCAAGTGCCATAATTGATTACTATTTACATATCATCTGTATACATGTACATACTAATGCCAAAGCCTTGGCCAAGAGTATCTAGAGATGCTATGAATAGATTTAGTAGTGTAGGGGATAGAATAGATCCCCAGGATATGCCACAGTCTAATGGGAATTTAGAGGAGATGAAATTTTATCGATTTCAGTATAAATGTATATGTTCTTCTACTGGGAGGCCTCGATAGCCCGTCCATAAATTTCCCTAAAACCACTCAAATAATTCTGCAAAATTATTCATATAGAGCAACTTTATCTATGCCAGAGCCTAATCAGTAGCTCAAGAAGAACTACTGTGGAGAAGACCAGGGCTTGATTTCTAGATTCAGTTTCTGTTCCATGGGAAGGAGGTTGATCCAGACATCATCAGGGCATCAGTATCTGATGCTCTTGGTTAACCTTTGGCCAGGCATCCCTACCTACTATAGTCTAACTTCTCTATCATCCCTTCATGTTTTGCGCCCCAAAATATTGGAACTCCCTACCACCTGACATACGTGCCATAACCGACCTAGCCCAGTTCAGAAAGACCCTCAAATATAACCTATTTATCAAATACTACCCTACATAAAGTGCAATATATTAGCCTCACCACAAACATAACCACAATCTCCTCCTGACCCTAGCACTACTGCTAATTTATGTAAATAGTTCTTTCATGTTATCGAATTAACAGATTATATATTCTATGTATATAGTTCTCCCATGTTATCCAAGTTTATACTCCTGTTATATGTAATACCGAACAGCCTGTTGTTCTGGTCTTTGTGTTCTCTGTAAACCGCGCTGATTATAAATAGTGCGGTATATAAAAAATTGAAATAAATAAATAAATAAATCCCAATGGTCCAGCTTCTTCCCTTCTCTACTACCCCCTCCATGTCCAGCTTCTCCCCTTCCTTTCCCTACCCCTCCTTCACTCCCTCCCAAGGTGTACAACATCTACCCCCTTCCCTTCCCCCTGCAACCACTACTGCTACCAATACCACCGCCACCCTAATTCCCCCAGAGGATATCCAGAGCCGAGCTTGTATACAAAAGGAAGCATAGTGTGGTGTCAGGCCATTGAGCCCCCAGGCATGAGTGCTCAGGGTCTGCTTGTCCCACCCCCTCTAACAAGAACATTGGAGGGGGCATGATGCACAGACCTTGAGCTTTTCACATCCAGATGCACAAAGATGTGCCACCATGGCTTTAAGGGACTGGTCTACCAGCTGTCTTTTCTGGCTGTGCTGGGGCTACACTGCTCTTTCTGAATTGTCCTGCTCTAAGAGGATGCCTAACCTGCTAGGTCATGAAAGTATAAACTTAGGGCAGATTCCTAAATCTGTCCTTTTGTCCCACAGTCAGTCAGGTTTTGAGGATATCCACAAAGAATCTATATGAGAGATTTGCATATATTAGAGCTAGAATGTCTGCAAATTTATCTCCAGCGTATTTATTCTAGATATCCTGCAATTAGTTGTATTTACAGAATAACCAGCAGTGGCATAAATTCTGTCGAAGTTGCCCCTGTAGTGCAGGGGGGCCACAAGGAAGAAGAGGACCAACTTGTAGCTGCTCCTGTATCTTCTGAAATGAACTTCTCCCACCCTAGTGGCCCTTTAAAAATTGTTGCTTGGGGGCCCATAATTTGAATTTCTTCCACTGGTCATTAGAACAGATTTGGAAAGCCTTGACAAAATATGCTAATACCTGGTTCCATAACCTGTGTGATCCCTGTCCAAGGACTGCTACTTCAATGGTTGGGTGAAGTGGGAGATTATAACATATGGGAAAACCCTGGATAGTTTTGAATAAAGGCTCGTGTTTGATTGAACTGGAATATCAAAGGAGCAGGAGGAAACTGATGGTCCAATTATAAATTGCCTAATCCTTAGACAGAAGCAATTCCTCTAGGCTGAATTCTAGATACATGCAGTATAATGGAGATCTAGGGACTTGCATTTGTTAGCAATTATTTTATTTGTTAGCTTGTCTTTAAAAATATAGGGGTCTTTCTACTAACGTGTGGCAAGGTTTTGCAGTTACCACATGGGAATTGTCCAAATTACCACATGGTAAGTGCAAAGCCTCTGTGTTAACTCTTGGAAGTGTGCCTATCTTCTCTCAATGGAATTACTGCAGAGAAAATATATTTACTGTGTGTCAGGTGCATGATAGTTAATGAAGATACCCTGATCAGCTTTTTCTGCTGCAATATCAATCAATGCATGTTGTCATGGCGCAAGGCAGATAGTGCCTATGGAAGGAGAGGAAAATATGCAGGGCAGTTTTAAAACCGGCAGTGCAAAGCACATGGCTAGGGGTTGCTATGAGCAACCAAGCAAAACAAGAGCACCGGCTGTAGGTAAACGCCCAGGAATAGCATTACGTCATAGCTCATCAGAGAAGCAGAAACAGCTGCAGGGGTTTGAGCTAACAAGAGACTCAAAGAATGATGCACATAAAAAAAGGTCAGTCTTGAGCAAAGCAGAAGCACGCAGAGACAGGAGCAGAGATACCGACAGAGACGCAAGCAGGGAGTCAGACTCAGTCTCAGATGCAGAGAGAGAAAGAGACACTGAGAGGACTCACGGGAAAGGAAAGAGCAGAGCTCATGAGAGCCAGGAGTCATACCTGAAAGCTTCTGACATGGAGTCCATCTGCACCTCAGAGGAGTTTGCCCAGGAGGAATTCTCAGAGGTTAGTGCTGGAAAGTTGGGCTGCACTAAGCCAAAGTCCGGTTGGGGACAGAGAGAGATTCCAAGCTGCAAACCACGAGGAGCTGGGAGAGGGAATAACCACGGGAGCAGGTACCTGGGGAGCAAGAACTCTTATCCAAGAGAGATTTCCCACCTAAGAGAAAGACGTCCTGTGAGGGGAAGTGAAAGGGAGAAAAGTTTCAACTTCCCGGTTGCAAAACAGACAGGCAGAGTTCAGCCTGAAGAAAGGCATAGTACCTGGCATAGAGGGGCACTGAATTTTACTCCCAATGGTCCTGAAGTGTATGGCCCTCTAAGGGGAGAATCCATAGTGCACGGTAACCAGCCTTTCTGCAGTGATAGAGGGGAGAGAAGCTCTGGCCAAGAAGAGAGGAGACTAATAAACACTGATACACATTACAGCCCTGCAAAAGAATATAATAGCCAAGAAGTACACGAGGATATGGAATGTGACTTCTGTGAAGAGAGCTCAGATATTTGCAAAATGGACTGTACATTGGTGTTTTCCGATAGTGTGACCTCTTTTTGTTAAAGCTTGAGTAAAGCCTGCCTAAGAGAAATCTGTGGAGGAACACAGATTTCACTGTACAGCTTTTTGGATTGGAAAAGCCTGTTTTTCCCTTTTTGTTTAGTTAAAGCTGACAAGAAGCATTTTTGTTGTAATTTGTAGTCCCTCATTTGTGTTATGCCAGTATTATGGTTTAATTTCCTTTGACCTTTGTTGCAAAAGTTCTCCCGGGAAGGGAAAATAAATACCTCTTTAAGCATAGCTACTCGACCACAACTACCTTCTTATTTGATTAGCTATTGGGACTCCAAATCCCAGAGGGCACTACTAAGTCCTTGCTATATAAGAGGAACCTCACTGAAGCCCCAGGCCTTCCGCCTCAGGGGTAAGTAGGTGAGTGACAATGTTAAGATACATGCTTTGACTACAAGGTACAGCCCACATAGGGCTGGCCCTAGCAATAGGTAAGCCAGGCGCCCGCTTAGGTTGGCAAAGATTTGGGGGCAGCATGAGCATGCCCTGTAGAAGAGCAGTGCTCTCAATCCTGAGTCTTGAGCCTGACCCAACCAAAAATGATCCTCCAGTCTTGGCTGTGCCTTCAAGCCAGGATCACTTGAGCTCCTCATAGCCTGCTGCCTCCCCTGCTGCATCCCGACAACCAGCAGGAAATGGCATCACATACAGTCACCACACTAGAAGAAGGAAGTGGCTAGCTTGTGGTGGCAGCATGTGACTAGACACAGATTCACTATGCTCGGACAACAAAGTAGCAGGGCTTTGAGCACTGGCATGTGCTTAGTGTTGCCAATTGGCTCCGTATGCATCCAGCAGACTTGATCCAGTCCTGGGTTTACCTCATTGCATACAGGGACTTGTAGTCTTGTTTTTCTTATGGAATTCCAGAGAGAAATCAGAATACATGTCCCTGCATGCAATGTGGTAAACCCAGAACTGGATCAAGCCTGTTAGGCACATCTGAAGCCAGTTGGCAATCATACATGTGCTTGAAGGTCTTGCACATGCATCTCAGGAGGTAGTGGCATAAATAGGTGGATAGAGTGAGCTTCAAAGGAAGAAAAGGAGTGAGATTGAGGTGGAAGGAAGGAGAGAGTAGCAATCCAACACCATCACTGTGGCCAACCAGGTGACTATATGGGAGAAAAGGAAACCTCCATGATAGAGGGCAGCAACTGAAGGAGAGTTTTCAGGGAGGTCAGGTTTCAGTAAGAGCAAGAAAATGCAGAGCATTAAAGAGGTTGTGAATGTTGGTAAGTTTGTTGGAGACTGAGGGGACATTCCACAGGGAGTATAAGAAAAGAAGAAAGGAGGGAGGAAAGGGAGGGATATGAATCTGACTTGAGGGCTTGTGATCGGATCTGTGCAGGGAGTGTGAGTGATGCCTGGGGGGGTGGGGGGGCCTGGATTGGGATTCATACTTCCAGCTGAGAGAAGGGAAGGAACAGGAGAGTATGGGGAAGAGAAGAGCAGGTACAGTGCTGATGAGGGTTGGGTGCTCTCAGAGACGGTAGAAATAGTTGAATGAGGAAGAATATGTTGAAGTTCAAAAGTAGATGATAGGGTAGAATACAAAATGGCTGGAGAGGTGGGGAAAGAAGGGGATGTGTGATTGGCCTTGAGGCTTGATGTAATTTGAATGGATTTAGTGGCGGTTACAGAGACATTGTTCACAGACAACCATGACTGGGATATAACTGTACCAGGCTATACTATATTCAGAAAGGACAATGTAGGAAGGAAGTGGCACTATATGTAAAAAAATAATATTAAAGCTATAGAATTACAGAGCTTAAAAGGGAGAGAGGAGGAACTGTGGGTTAAACTAGAAAGAGGGAAAGAAAAATCCATTTGCTTTGGAGTGATATACAGACCTCCCTCACAGGGAGAAGAAGTGGACGGCGAGTTAATAGAAGACATATGCAGCATTGCCAGAAAAGGGGAAGTACTATTGATAGGTGATTTCAATATGCCGGATGTTGGTTGGCACATCTCTGCTGCACTGTCATCTAGAAGTAAGGAGATCCTGGATTTTCTACAGGGAAAACTATTCAGGCAACTAGTAACAAAACCCACATATGAAGGGGCCATACTGGATTTGGTGCTTACCAATGGTGAAAGTGTTTCTGATGTTATAGTGGGAGATCATCTCGCATCCAGTGATCACCAGATGGTGTGGTTCAGCATTCAACTAGGATGATAAAATCCATTCAAAAGCGAGAGCCTTGGACTTTAAGAAAACTAACTTTGCCAAGATGGCCAAGGAGTCATTAGCGGGATGGGAACAGCTGGGGGACATTGAAAAACAGTGGGCAAAACTGAAAGGGGATATTTTAAGGGCAACCAACATTTTTGTTAGAATGGTAAATAAAAGGAAAAGGAAAATGAGGCCACTATGGTTCTCTAAAGAAGTAGCTAAAAAGCTGAAGAAGAAAAGAGAGGCCTTCATGAAATACAAGAGATCACAGAGAGAGGAAGACAGGCATCTATATCTGGAAAAACTGGAAGCTAGCAAAGAAGTCAGGAAAGCAAAGATACAAAAATAGCAAATGCAATAAAATGGGGGGATAACACTTTTTTTTCAAAAATGTTAGTGAGAGGAGGAAGGGCAAAAGTGGCATTGTCCCACTCAAGGGTGAAGGTCAAGAATATGTAGAAGCTGATGAGGATAAAGTGGAATTGCTTAATAAATATTTCTGTTCTCTGTTCACAGATGAAGGGCTAGGAGCAGAATCTCTGAAAACACTCAGAAATAGGAACAGAAATGATGGGGATCTCCATCGATTTTCAGAAGACTATGTTCGTGAGGAACTATCTAAACTAAAAGTAGACAAAGCGATGTGACCGATTGGATGCATCTGAGAATACTGCAGGAACTGGGGGATGTTCTAGCAGCTCCACTAATTGACCTTTTCAATGCCTCTTTGGAGTTGAGAGTGGTGCCAAAGGACTGGAGAGAGGCACATGTGGTCCTTTTACACAAAAGTAAAGTAAGGATGTGGTTGAAAACTACAGGCCAGTTAGTTTAACCCTTATGGTGAGTAAACTATTGGAAATGCTGCTGAAAGAGAAAATAGTGAGGTTTCTGGAGTCCAATGGATTCACCAGAGGCAGGTCTTGTCAGACAAATCTGTTTGATTTCTTTGACTGGGTGACCAGGGAGTTGGACCAAAGGAGAGCCCTAGATGTGGTGTACTTTGATTTCAGTAAAGCCTTTGACACTATTCTGCATAGGTGACTTATTAACAAACTGAGCACCATAGGGATGGACCCTAAAGTTACTGATTGGATTAGAAATTGGCTGACTGGGAGCCAACAAAGGGTACAGGTAAATGGAGCTCACTCTGAGGAGAAGGAGGTTACCAGTGCTGTGCTGCAGGGATCTGTCCTTGCTCCAATTCTTTTTAACATCTTTGTTAGTGATATTGCAGAAGGGCTGTCAGATAAGGTTTGCCTCTTTGCAGATGATACCAAAATCTGCAATAGAGTAGACACCCAGGAAGGAGTAGATAACATGAGGAGGGATCTAGCTAAGCTTGAAGAATGGTTTAGAATTTGGCAGCTGAGTTTGCCAAAAGGTTCAGAGTCATGTACTTGGGCTGCAAAAATCCAAGGGAGTGATACAGTGTATGAGGTGAGGTTCTCTGTCCACAAAAGAAGAGTGGGAGCTGGGCACGATTGTGTTTGATGATAAAGAGGCTAAAGAGGTAGAAAAGCCAATGACGAAAGCTAGAAGGATGCTTGGGTGCATAGGGAGAGGAATGGCCAGCAGAAAAAAGGAGATAATAGTGCCTCTGTATAAGTCTTTGGTGTGACCTCATTTGGAGTATTGTGTGCAATTCTGGAGACTGCACCTTCAAAAAGATATAAACAGGTTGGAGTCGGTGCAGAGGGTGGCTACTAAACTGGTTAGTGGTCTTCATTAGAAAGCATATGAGGACAGACTTAAGGATCTTAATATGTATACTTTTAGAGAAAAGGTGGAATAGAGGAGATATGATAAAGACGTTTAAATACCTCTGTAGCATAAATGCACAGAAGAAGAGCCTTTTTCATTTGCAAGCAAGCTCTGCTATGAGGGGACATAGGATGAGGTTGAAAGGAGATAGACTCAGGAGAGTATGCGGAAATATTTCTTTATAGAAAGAGTGATAGATGCGTGGAATAATCTGCCAGTGGAGGTGGTAGAGATGAGGACAGTATCTGAATTCAAAAAAGCATGGGACAAACACAGAGGATCTCTAAAGGAAAAAAAGGGACTATTGTAGTAGTTGATATGGAAGGGCAGACTAGATAGGCCATGTGGTTTTTTTCTGTTGTCATGTTTCCATGTTTGTATTGGGGAGGCTTAGAATCAAGAGAGGAAGATGATATGGAGCCAAATGGGAAAGAAAAGCTATAGACCTGAGGAGCTATAGTATGAAATGGTAAAGCAGAAGAGGAAGCCCCAGGGGGTTATGGTGCACCTGGGGATAATAGTTTTCATGAACCAGAGGAAAGTAATATAAGACATTTAGACCATGGGGTAGGTGAGAAGGAAATAAAAGGTCAGCAAGTCAGAGGGAAGATAAAAGGTTTGCTGATAGTGAGAAGAGTTAAATTCTTTCTAAGAGAAGAAGAGATGGGAGGGGAAAGTAGGGAAGGGAAGGAGAGATGTTGAATGCAGACAGGGGCAGCCCAAGGGGGGTGCGGGGCCATGTGCGGAGACTGGGTGCGGGGCTTCATTTGCATAAATATTTGCATAATGTTACCATATGCTAACTTTTAGTAAACATGCCTCTTAATGAGTGTATGGATAAAGAAAGACTAAAAGATTTCTACATTACTATAATCCAGTGCCAACCTCCAGGCACATTAGGAACTACTACAAACACTGCCCATTTACAACCCATAGCAAACCCGCCATATCGTAACAGCACTACCAGGACCCCCAAAGCACCATTACCTATCAAAAGGCAACACTGCAAATATTAAACCAATACATTTCAGAGAATAACAATACATGACCTAGTGGGGAAAGAGAACAAGTGGCAATATTAAATAGGAATTATATAAACAGAATACCTCAGCCCAGTTACACATGCAGAACATAGACCATCACCAAACAAGGAATCACAATTTAGAAACAGGAAGACAATAATTAAACTGGGAACCCCAAAAGCCAAACTTGGAATGTACAACAACACTGTAGAAATAAAACTATAAATTAATTTGCTCTTGTACTAAACAATGTGCAGACGTTAATGATGCACATTTCCCGGAGCTGACACATTCCAGTTAATAAATTCAAAATAAAGAGATATTTTTCTACCTTTTGTGCATTGTTTTTTCAGTTGCAATTGCTCCAGCCCTTTTACTAAAGCCCACTATGCAGTTAATATGTGTTTTAGTGTACGACAATGACCCATGGTGAGAGTTAACTGTGGGGCATCTTTACAAAACTGCACTATCAGTGTAGCGCAGGGTTAGCACGCGGTTTGGGCTTTGCACTAAAAAGCAGCACAGGGCCCCCATGCTACCCTCGTTTCACACATCGTGCAGGGACTGGGTGGGACATGGATAGTGCTGAGGCATTTCTGCATGTCATGGCTAGAGCGGGCATTAGTCAGCTGCACTAACCTCACTTGATACTGGTAGCATGGACGCAACTAATGCCAGCTAAACAAGTGATGTTATTTACATAGGAACATAGTAAATGACGGCAGATAAAGACCAATATGGTCCATCTAGTCTGTCCAGTAAGATGGCAAGAGTAGGTGCACCTGCTGCTCTGTGCAGGCCACCCCTCCCCATGTTTTTGTTTTAGGGGTGAACCCTCTCCATGTCTTTGTTTAGGGGTGAACCCACCGCTCCATGTAGGACACCCCTATTTGTTGAGCAATTAGATAGTTAAGTTTATTTTCATTTTATCCCGTTGCTGTAAAGGGATCCTCTGTGTCTGTCCCATGCTATTTTGAATTCTGTCACTGTATTTGCCCCCAACACTTCCATCGGGAGGGCATTCCAAGCATCCACCACCCTTTCAGTGAAAAAGTACTTACTGACATTGCCTTTCAATTTACCCCCTTGCAGCTTCATGTTATGTATGCCCTCTAGTTTTACTTCTTCCCCGTCTTTGGAAGAGGTTTGTTTGTTCATTAATTCTCTTTAAGTATTTAAAAGTCTGAATCATATCTCCCCTGTCCCTCCTCTCCTCCAGAGTGTACATATTTAGGTCTTCAAGTCTCTTCTCATAAGGCTTCTGACGCAGGCTCCAAATCATTTTGGTCGCCTTCCTTTGAACAGTTTCCAGTCTTTTTACATCCTTTGCAAGATATGGTCTCCAAAACTGAACCCAGTATTCCAAGTGAGGCCTCACCAGTGACTAATACAGTGGCATTAGTACCTCTTCCTTTCTGCTGGTAATTCCTCTTTGTATGCAACCCAACATCCTCCTGGCTTTTGCCACCGCCTTGTTGCACTGTTTTGCCACCTTGAGATCCTCAGAAACAATCACACCAAGGTCCTTCTCCTGGTCTGTGCACACCAACCTCTCGCCCCCTATCGCGTACAGAAGCACATGCTCCCTGTAGTCACCATAGACCCCCGTGCTAGTAACATAGCCCACACATGGGTTAGTAAACGTACCCTTATGTATGCATCAGTTTATCAATTTCTGCACATACTTCTGCGCACGCTGTAGGGAATTACATATTACTTAAATTTTCAAAAGCACACATGCATTTAACTCAGAAAAAATATATACACAAGCTAGCATGTATAAATAAGCATAGGCACTTTTCCCGGGATAATTTGAAGGCCACCACCCTCGATTCCTGTTATCTTATGGCTTTCAGGTCTGAAAAGGAGGTGGTGGAATTGCCAAGCAGAACTTTGACTTTTACACAGCTGCATTCATTTTCTATTACAAATGAAAGTTAGGTACCACATTCTTCTTCTTTCAGTACCTATCCACTTTTTAAATTGCAGAGATATAGACAGACAAAAACATTCAGTTCATTTTCAGATTTTTGGGTGCTGTCTGTCTGTTTTACTCATTAATTTTAATTTTAAAAAAAATAATGCACATTAGAACTTTTTTAATTTGTGTAAATGGATTATAGGTGCATTAACTTGTAGGGCGACATGAATTAAATCAATGTTAAATACACACTAAGGGGCTTTTTTACTAAACTGTGGTAAGTTTTCGAACTTACTGTGCGTTAGAAGATGAAAACCAATCCGTGGTATGTGCAAAAGGTGTATGGGAACGATTGGAGGCATGGGCAGCATATCCTCTACCGTTATCACATTGTAAAGTCTCTTGCCACACACAGCCGGGCAATCAGCATGACGGCCTCGGGTCCTTACCCTCCACCCCCCCCCTTTCCCTCCCTCCATCCCCCCACACATATTATAAGGCTACTCCGTTTCTTTTGACAACATAGTTTATTTGACAACATTGGAAATAACAGAACAAAACCGTTGGCCACAGCATGACCATACATACTCATATGATTCTACTTTACTATTATCAAATTCTTTAACAACCAACCAACCTAGCTGGAGGGTTAGGGCTTCAATTCCAACTGGGGACAGCAATCTCGGGCCGGAGGGACCGGGTTTTCTAATTCTATAGGCACTCCTTGTGGCCTTGGGCAAGCCACTTAACCCTCTGTTGCCTCAGGTACACATAGATTGTGAGCCCTTTGGGGAGGAGGGATTGTCCATTCTCCACGATAACTGCCCAGTCCCAACCATTACATGATGAGCAGTAAATGTGGTAATTAGAACATGCTGTCATGCCAGCACGGTAACATTTACTGCAGTTGGGTGCTAACCATTAGCACATACTAATTCTAGCGTAAACCGCACTCATCTTATTAAATTGTAGCAACAGTTGTTAGAATGTCACTCTCTATGTTTACATTAGGGATGTGCATAGCAAGAAAAATTTAGTGTGTATTCATTTTTTTCATTTCTTTTTCAGATTTTGGTTTTTATTTTGTTTAGCTTCACATGCTTGTTTTAATAGGAATTTTTTACTGTCCACAAATTGATTTAATATGCAATAACTGAAAAAGTAACATACACCAAGTTGATTAGTGCTTGTTAAATCAATTCAGCATGCAATACGGGTCATGTTTACTAAAGGTTAACATGCATTAATGAAGGTTAACGTGCTCTAAGTGCTACTGGCTCACAAGAATGAAATGGCGCCTGGCAGCACATAGTGTGCGCTATATTCATTAACGTGCGTTAACCTTTAGTCAACATAGCTCTACATTTTTTTCAGGTGCACTATTGAACTAAGAGCATGCTAATAAAAGCATACCGTGGTTTTCATTGTAATACAGTATTGCTCATCTTTGGCTGGATCTTTTCCTATAAAAGATGACCAGCTCAAATGAGATTATTGTTTAAACATCGGGAACAGATGAAATATCTTTCATGAGCATCTGCTCCCATTCCCTTGAAGTTTTAAATCTTCAAAAGACATAAAGCTCCAGAAGTACTAAGCACTTTCCCATAAACACAAAGTGAGAGAGAACTGGTATTACATCTGGCTGAACTTAAAATCCTTGAGAGAACAATAACTGAAACTGTAATTTTGACAGGGTAATTCTTTAAACTAGAAAGTACTTTCAATTGGATTACAGCATAAAAAGGATAACTTTAGAAAGGTTTTCTATGCATAAAACCCGACTTTACATATAGAAAGCCAGTAATGCAAAATTTGCCACCATATTCACTCACTCAAAGTATATGTAGGAAGCGATCCTATCTCTTCTTCCATATATGTAAAAAGTAGGCATTCGTAAGGGTACAGTTGGACAATGGGAGTTTACATGTACTGTACGAAGTGTAACAAAAAAGAAACGAGACTGTGGCAGCCACACCCATGACTCAATGCCAATTGGCTAACCGCTTATGTCACTGTGTTGTGCAACATCTCGCCACTATTCTGCTATATTTTTCATCTCTCTCACTCTGTTTTTCTTTTTAAAGTGTTTTTGTAGCACACTGCTCCATCGCTTTGTCATGCAATTGGAGGTGGCAAAAATATGGAGCAAAGAATCAACTTGAAATTTCTGGTTAAGTTGGAGAAGGGCCCAACTGAGTGTCTCCAACTTTTTCAAAAGGCTTATGGAGAAGATGCAATGTCAAGGTTGTGAGTCTTCGAGTGGTGCAAATGTTTCAAGACTGGCTGTGAGGAGGTAGAGGATGACCCCAAGTCAAGACAGCCTTCCACAACAAAGACGGCTGAGAACATTGACAGAGTGAACCAGCTGGTGCGGAGTGATTGCAGATTGATGGTGCGAATGATAGCTGAGGAGTTCATCCTGAACAGGGAGTCAGTGCGGACCATCTTGGTGCAGGAGCTGGGGATGCGGAAGGTGTGCACCAAGATGGCACCCAAGCTTTTATCGGTTGACCAGAAGGAGCACCGGGTCAATGTTTGTCGAAACTTGCTAGAGAACATCAGAGAAGATCCAGAGTTCGTTGGCCGAGTCATCACGGGAGACGAGACTTGGGTCTTCTAGTATGACCTTGAAAGCAAGAGAAAGAGCCTGCAGTGGAAGACTCGACTGTCACCCAGACCCAAGAAGGTGCGCATGTCCAAATCAAGGATCAAGGTCATGCTGATTACATTCTTCGACCAGAAGGGAGTGGTCCATCATGAGTTTGTGCCTGAGAGTCAGACAGTCAACCAGCACTTCTACCAGCAGGTCCTCAATTGCCTCCATGACCGGGTTCGGCACAGCAGGCGGGCTCTGTGGAGAGACAAGTCATGGCTGCTCCACCATGACAACACGCCTGCACACACCGCACTCAGTGTGAGGCAGTTCTTGGCCAAAAAACAGATCACAGCTCTCGACCTCCCTCCTTAGTCCCCAGATCTCGTACCGTGCAACTTCTGGCTCTTCCCCAGGTTGAAGACTGTTCTCAAAGGAACTTATTTTGCCTCTGTTGAAGAGATCAAGGCCACTGTGATGAGGGAGATGAGAGACCTCAAGGAGGAAGACTTTACCGAGTACTTCTGTACGTGACAGAAGCGAATGCAGAAGTGCATTAACTCGGGGGGGGGGGGGGATTACTTTGAAGGGGACAATGCATAATTTCTCTGTAGATTTTGTAATAAAACATTTATGGGACAGTCTCATTTCTTTTTTGTCACACCTCGTATATTTAAAATGCAATTGGCTATTCTTCAAGATAGAAACCAGCGAGTCTATACTATTAACCATTAATCTCAAACAAAACTGCTCACAAACCAGCATAATAATCATCAGACATTTTTTAGAAATGAAAATATATGTTGGAAAAAAAGACCTCAGACTATCCTCTGTATTCTTTTTATTTACCCGTACGGTACTTTTTCATGAAAACCAGGATTAATCCTGATAGATCATAAAAACACCTGCAATCAATGTCTCATGAAATTAATTTTTTATATTCCATTGCCCCAGCAGGGTAGATATAGCCATAGGTTAGTAGGGATGTGTATTCATTTGAAATTGTCACTTCCCATCTATCATTAATAGTGCACGCTATTATGCAATAGTGCATGTTATTTGCACATTAGCATTTCATATAAGGGATGCAGGTTTAAGGCCACTGTTGGTCATGCCCAAATTTAAACCTGCTCCTTGACCTGAACAGGCATTTAAAATTGCGTGTTTCAGTCATCCCTCTGCAATAAGGATTAAGGAGGCTATATCCATTAATCTCTCAATATTTATTTTCCCCTCCAAATTGAAATGAGGTAAATATCAACTTAGTGCACCTTATTTTGTCGGTTATTGCATGTTAAATCAATTTAGTTCACACTAAAACATATGCACTTTGGCACTGGTTTATAAGAGGCCATTAATATATGTATGTGACTACATGCACATTAATGACTGAAATACCAGCAAAGTAGGTGCATTATACTGCAGCTTGAAGTACATGGCCCCTTATAAAATTAACCCCGTAAAATGGGATTTCAGAAGTAGTGTCCAGGAAGAATATGGAATGTCCAGAGCAGAACATCCAAAAATCCGGGAGAGTTGCAACAGTGAAGGGAGGCACATATAAATGCCTTCCGAAATTGCTCTGTCTCCACCCTCAAAAATGAATGTCCAGTAACTGGTTCTGATGATGGGTACGTTCATGGGTACAGACTATTTCACAAATGGGGATGTTCCTGAATTGCATGACCTCTGAAACTTCTACTTGGACTGTCACGCCACCACCACTCGCCTCTAGCTTAGAGGGGCGTGGATTATTAGAGGAACCTTCTGCGGTATGCTTTTTCAGCTTTTGTTGAACTATTTCCCTGCAGTGCCCTCTGGGAAATGTAGTCCTTATTCAGCTTTATGGGTGCATCATGCAGAAAGCTGTAGTCAGGCTCAAGTAGGTAAGGCAAATGACAGAAATTTATTATTTTTATATACACAATGGTTCGATCATACCACGCATAGGATTGTTGGTTCAGGACTCTTGAAAGCAGAGCATTGTCCAAAACATATCCAACCACAAAATGCAGTATTAAAAGTTTTCTCTATTGCAGGATACACAGTCTTTACCAGCAAGCAATTATATTCCCTTCTTACAGCTTTGCTGGGGTTAGAGCACAAAACAAAAAAACCATCACATTTAAAGTCTGTGGTAAACTTCCCCTCTATAAACACATGGGGATCTCAGCCACCCTGCTTGGAATAAGGGTACCTTTTTCCTGGAAGCCTTTCTTTCAGGACTGGCTTGATTTTTCTACGTTCCCAGGTTTAATAGCTTGGCACAAGGAACAGTCCATGGGAGTGTCCTCCTCAATCAGCTTCACCTCGGACTCTCCCAGCTGCATAGAAATATAGAAACATAGAAACATGATGACAGAAAAAGACCACATGGCCTATCTAGTCTGTCCTTCCATATCAACTACTACAACAGTCCCCTTTTTACCTTTAGAGATCCTCTGTGTTTGTCCCATGCTTTTTTGAATTCAGTTACTGTCCTTATCTCTACCACCTCCACTGGGAGACTATTCCACAGATCCACTACTCTTTCCATAAAGAAATATTTCCGCATATCACGCATTCCGCATATCACGTATAGGCTCTGACTCTCTGTCCTGCTCACCATGCTCAGTTAACAGCCTCCCAGGGGATCTTGGAGTCTCTCTTGCTCCTGGCTCCAAACTCTCCTGCAGCCGTGCTACATGCCAAATAGCACTCTCTCCAGCTGGAAGCTCCGTTCCTCTGCTCTGCTCAGCCTGGCTTTCTGTTTCTCCTCTCCTCTCTCCCCTTTCTACTAAATCATACTCTGCTCTGGGTTTATACTTCCCGGGCTCTAGCTCCAACCCCTCCCTACTCAGGTGTCTGCAATCAGCCTGACTTCGGGCACCTGAGTGCTTGGAGCATTCACTGCCTAAAGGGTTCTGAGCCCTGTATCCTCTCCCCTTCATTCCACTAGGGGGAGCATGAAATGTTGTCCATGTGGAAGTTTTCTGATTCCTGGAGGTGTTTATGGCGTTCCTACCCTGACTTGAGTAAAGGGGGCCCTTTACTAGGGTGAATTCCCTGTCTCTTTGTCCTCCCCCAGACTCCGGATAGGCCTCCTTGCCACAGGACACACTGGCAGGGGTATTTCAGAAGGGGGCGGCTATGTTATGAGACTTGCACCTCCCATCCTGTCATTTAGATACTCAGACTTGCAGTGGCAGGCCAGAGATTTGGTTGGAGTATGTATTTAAATGCAGGTTTTATTGGTCAGGAGATATTAACGGTGGCAATGGACATGCATTTTGCTCGGCTCCCTGGAAGCATTGCAGTCATGAAACAAGCATTTGCTTCCACCTTGTTGGTGGTCCAGAGCTGCTATAGGCGTGGATGTCTCAACAACTGGGGCAAAATGTGACATTCTGAAACTGCACCACAATGTCTGTCTCCGTTACTCTGCCCTGCCCTGTGCTACATGGACGTGCTCTTGCCAAGGAGTTCTATACAACCAGTTTCTTAAATGGGTCCGGGGTGTGTCTGTGATTTTCATGTCTGAATGCCCACTTCCAGACATCTAAATCACGAATAGAGCTGCTTAAATACCTCCTATGCATGCAAATCAATTGTATCCATGTTAATTCATAGACTAATGCCTCAGACAAGTTAAACAAATGCTAAGGAATGCAGATCCCTAACATATCAGCAACAATTTTAGAAAGAAAGTACAGTATGTGGGCCGTTTTAGAAACTTTATTCATGATTTGCACATCTGAAAATGCCTAGTCACACATGCAAATCACATGCGTGTCCGAAGAGGCATTTTAAAAAGGCCCAGCATGATCCATGGTGGAGGCATGTCAGGGGCAGCAACAAAAAGAACCACTTGCATCTCTGATTTCCCAATGACGCCACATCTTTAAACCTGCCAGTGGATATGCCCATAGTTAGACCAGATCTTCAGAAAGACTAGGCATTTCAGAAGTATTGGTTTTGGTCAATTCTCAATAGTAGGTATGACAAGGGCATTCCCTCTGATCACCACTATAATTTTCTCCCCCTCATAGAAGGACAGCAGGGGAATATTGAGGCTTGTTTGTATACTGCCAAGGCACTGCATGTCGACATTTGCAATGATAGGCCCAGACTTTCATGTGGCGACATATCCATGTGCACATTCTGAAATGCTGCTGCAGAGATGTCTGTTGCCTGTTCTGCCAGTGGCCATACTTCTCACATGCCTCTTTCCCTGCACTTGTCTAGGGCTTTATTCTATATATCCCCATTTCCTTGTATGTTGATGGCGATGTTTATCTTTTGGGGTAGAGAGAGGTTGATATTAGAACGCATTTACATGTGTCCACCTTCTCTGCTGCCCCTCACATGAAATCCAAGGTAGCACCTAAACGACCTTTCTAAAATGTGCTTTCATGTGTGTTCATTCCCTTTCTAAAATCACCACTTTTTAGATGTGTACTGGCTACATCCATCTACGCAACCAGTTCTAAAATTAACTCCATTGACAACAGCCAAGACCAGTATGGGGGCACCGGTTTTCAAGCACTGCATTTATTCCATTGTGTTCAAAGACCACTACTAAGTACAACTGAAGAATGCAAGTAACTGATTTGTACTTTACAAGATTATTGTCATTTATGATGGGGTTTTCTTTACTTAAAGGGGCCGCGAATAGCAGAGTTGGATGTGTGAGCTGGATGTCCAACCTGCGCACAGCTCCTGACACTGATTCTTCTGCCAGTGATCCTTGCACGTACAGAGCATTTCTGCAGGGAGCACTGGACATATGCAGGAGGGGGTGGCACTGGGGCGGAGCGGGGGAGTGGCCAGCTGCTGGAACGAAGAGGATCTATGCAGGTCAGTCCAACAGGGAACAAGGGTGAACTTGCAAGAAAGTCAACATAACAAAGGAGCAGGTGCAACAGATGGTGGTCAACAAACTTTATTAAAGACCTTGATGTGTTTCGGCCTTCCTCAGGGAGTGCAAGCCTGTTTGCTGATGCCTAATCAGTAACACTGGAATGGCAGCCTTAAACCAAACCCAATATGTTCCTTCAAAGGTGCAAACTCACGATGCTACATCCACTAGTTTGCACCTTTGAAGGAGGAT